>CM077645.1:212617502-213217502 GCA_039707465.1 Rhabdophis nuchalis | reverse complement strand
ATCCTTCTTTATTTAAAGTTTTATAAATCCTTACTAAGGCCATACCTAGAATACAGCATTCAGTTTTTGGTCACCACAATATTAAAAAAAGATGTTGAGATTTTGGAAAAAGTGCAGAGAAGGGAAACGAAGATGATTGAAGGCCTGAAGATTAAAATATATAAAGAACGGTTGCAGGATTTGGGTTTGGGTCAGTGGTGGGATTCAGCCAGTTCGCACTTATTCAGGAGAACCGGCTGTTAACTTTCTAAGCCGTTCAGAGAACCGGCTGTTGGAAGAAATCTCCTTTTGGTTTGTTTCCACTTTACAGGGCTAATCCTGTAAGGAAAGCAGGAAGGGAACATTCTGGTGTTGTTTCTAGCCTCATCTTGATTGCCCTGCTTACAGAAACTGCCTCTCCGGTTAACCCTGATCACATTGTCACAGCTGAGGCGAAGCGCCCATCGATGTGAGTGACATTGATTTGGCCACGCCCACCCAGTCACATGACCACTGAGACCTGCCTACCCATCTGGTCATCACTGGAGAGAACCGTTTGTTAAATTATTTGAATCCCACCACTGGTTTGGGTGGTCTAGAGAAAAGAAGGAACTAGGGGTAACGTGTAAGGGTGGGTTCCTGCCAGCATTACTACTGGTTGGATGCCTGAAAAAATCTGTGCGTGGGTGCTTGCTTCGAACGTGCAGATACCAGACATGCACTCTGCGTGCATGCACATTTGAATTTTATAAGGTCTGTGCATGCGCGGGACCTAGTTATCTGCGGGATCGTATCCTACCCCATACATCCCTTCGGCCGATTCGCTCCCACAGAGAGGGACTTCTTCGGGTGACGTCCACTAGGCAATGCTAGCGGGCGACGCCCAGGGGAAAGGCCTTCTCTGTGGCGGGCCCAGCCCTCTGGAACGCCCTACCCCCCAAACTTAGAACTACCTCGGACCTCCGCTCCTTCCGCCAAACGTTAAAGACCTATTTGTTCCATCAGGCCGGCCTGGCCTAATTCTACCTCACCTAGCCTGTAGTCTGTAAAGTAAATTGTTTTAAATTGGGATTTTAATGGGATATAGTTTTTAAGTTTTAAGTTTTTTAGCACAGGGTAATAATTATTTAATTCGGGTTTTAAATATATTTATATTTGTTATGTATATATGTTTTTTAACTTCCTGTGCACCACCCCGAGTCCCTTCGGGGAGAGGGAGCAGTTTACAAATAGAAATAATAAATAAATAAATAAATGAATGAATGAATGAAGGAAGGAAGGAAGGAAGGAAGGAAGGAAGGAAGGAAGGAAGGAAGGAAGAAAGAAAGAAAGAAAGAAAGAAAGAAAGAAAGAAAGAAAGAAAGAAAGAAAGAAAGAAAGAAAGAAAGAAAGAAAGAAAATTTTAAAAAGGTGGCCGGAGGAATTACATTTTTTCAATGAAGATTGTTCTGCACATATGCAGAACACAAAATTAAGATGGCGGCGCCCAGGATACAACTTGTAAGGTCATGTGTACAGCCGAGTTACTACCTATTCAGCCGAACCGGGCTGAACCAGTAGGAACCCACCACTGGTAAGGTGATAGCAGTATGCCAGCAATTGAGGGGCTACCTCAAGGAAGAGGGGGTCAACTTATTCTCCAAAGCACCTGAGGGCAGGACAAGAAGCAATGGATGGAAGCTAATCAAGGAGAGAAGCAATCTAGAACTAAGGAGAAATTTCCTAACCATGAGGACAATTAACCAGTGGAACAACTTGGCCTTCAGAAGTTGTAGGAGTTTCATCACTGGAGGTTTTTAAGAAGAGACTGGGCAGTCACTTGCCTGAAATGGTATAAGGTCTCCTGCTTGAGCAGAGGGTTGGACTAGAAGATCTCCAAGGTCCCTTCCAGCTCTATTCTGATTGATTGATGTTTGAGCAAGTTATGAAACTTTACCTCATTTCTCCAGTTTAAAAATTTCTGGTAGTCCTCCACAACCACAATGGAGACCAGAATTCCCATTGCTAAGCAAGGCAGTCGTTAAGTCTGTTACGCCTGATTTTACAACTTTTTTGCATGGTTGTTAAGAGAATCTTCTACATTCTAATTACCAACAAGAAAGCAAGAAGGAAAGCAGTATTTTATTTGAGACTAGCTGATAATCTGGCGTTGCCTAGGTATTTATTTATAGGGGGGGAAATGTCCAGACCAAACGTAATTTCTAATGTTGGATTTTCCTGCTCGCCAGAGGGAGCCCCCTTGTGGAATACTGTGAAGCCGTTACCATGGCAACTCCACTGCGCTGTACAGTAAAAGCTATTTTAGCGCAGTACAGTAGAAGCCATTTAAAGGCACAACAGGGTGCATCTTAATAGAACACACATCCCGAGGGGTGTTAGGGGTGTCTTACCCCCACAATATTTGTTTCCAGGGAGTAACTCATCTGTATACCAAGTTTGGTTGAAATTGCTCGAGGCGTTCCAGCGTTATGCTGGAACGTACATACATACACGTCCATTTATATATAGAGAGAGATGGAAACACAGGTCTTAAATTTCCTTCTGTCTGGGCTGCAGTTCAAAGAAACTGCTCTCCTGTGGCTTTCTTTCCCGAGAAAAGGTTTGATTTACTTATTTTTAATTAACCATTCCTCTCCTGAATTCATTTGTGAATAAAATGAAAGGAATTCTTCAGAGCTCAGTTCCGTTGGAAGCCGAAAACATAGTGCAAACTCTTAAGCAAACCCAATGCAGTTTAGAAAATACAGTCAGTCAGTGGACTTATGATCACCATTGAGCCCACCATTTCCATTGTTCAGCAAGACCGTCATTAAGTGAATTTTGCAATTCTGCAATTTTTCCCTCTGGAAATCCATTCTTTATTCCTGCACCTTTCAAAGGGTCTTCATCCCAAATTGTACCGCTAAAAGTCTGTAGAGATTTTCAGTCATCCAGGTCATGGTTGTCCCAAAGGGGATTTTTAAAGGAGGCAACTGGACTTTATTGCTGTATTTGGGGGGGGGGGGTTTGGAGCCGCTTCGCTTCTCATCCAAGAAGCTTCTTCAGCTGTGACAGGATAGTGGGGAACGGAAGGATTTATATTCCTTGCAGACAGCTGGTCATCTGCATCCTTTGAGGGGGTCATTGAAGCACTTGCTGGTCTACAAACTTTTAGCTAAACAATTTGGGATGAACGCCCTTGGAATGGTGTGGGAATAAGGAATGGATTTCCAGAGGGGGAAAAATTGCAGACTACAGGAACCAGGAGCATCACTAAGACAACCCTGAGGACACAGAAAAACCTCCAAGTGCTTCAATGACTCTCTAAAGCAGGGGTCTCCAACCTTTGCAACTTTAAGTCTGAAGGACTTCAACTCCCAGAATTCTCCAGCCAGCAAAGCTGGCTGGAGAATTCTAGGAGCTGAAGTCCTTCAGACTTAAAGTTGCAAAGGTTGGAGACCCCTGCTCTAAAGGATGCAACTGACCAGCTGTCTCGAAGGAGTATAAATCCTTCCATTCCCCACCATCCAATCAGAGCTGAAGAAGCTTCTTGGATGAGAATTGAAACATCTTCAGAAGAAAGAACAAGAAAATCCCGTTGCCTCCGGGGTGGGGGGAGGGGGGAAGCACCTTTAGGTTCTTCACCTTTGTATAAAATGTTGAGTAACTAAGCAACTCTGGTGAAGCAGATGCCCGTATCACTTTCACCTAGTAGAGACGTTCTCTCCTTCCAGCCAGACCACGCTCGAGTCATCCCAGTGTCACTTGGACCAAACTTTTTCATTGCATAATTATAACCCTGTGCATCCAATTCCTCCTGAATCTTTTATTGTTAAATTACAGGATCTGTAGGGGTGAGTTTAGCTTTCCAGATGTGTGTTTTTTGTTTTTTTACTAAGGACAGGAAGGAGAAAAGGATGGGTGTTGGGGAAAATGAGAAGAATGTCTGCTACAGTGATTTAACAAGCGAGGTTCACTTGAAATAAGCTAAAACGCAGCCTAATCCAAAGCCGAACACAACCTGGATTATCATCCTGATTTAAGGGTGGGCTGATGGGGGTTCGCACAGGATCCTCTAGCTCGGATTCTGCCCAGTTCAGTGAACCCTACCCCCCCACCACCACCAAATGCCAACCCTGGCTGGCCTTTATTGCAAAGATTGAGGATGATTTAGCTTTTATTTCAGCTGCAGAAATAAAGATACTATAAACCAGGGGTCTGCAATGTCGGCTCTTTTAAGACTGGTGGACTTCAACTCCCAGAATTAACTTCCCCAGACTCCAGGACTGGCCCATGTTCTTCCCCAACCTCCTCACTGTCTGAATGTGCTGCCAGCTCCACTGGCCGCTGGTGGGCCACAATACCAGTTAGATCTTTGTGATCCCACTGTGAACAGTGATATCTCTCTTGGCGTCTATTGTATTTCACTAGATTTTCCATTAAAAAAAAAAGGAAAGCTAGCATGCTACAACGTGCATAGTGTCTGAAGCACTAACCAGATACTATATTTACTCCTTGTAATTCTTCCAAGCCACAGGCATCTTAAACAGCATGAAAGTGCTGGGTGGCTCGAACTCAGTGCTTTTTTTAAAGAACGGTATCCATCTGTCCCCAAAAAAAACACAGCGAAGCTGAGATGGTGGATAGAAGTTTGAAGAATTAAAGGGACAAATAGAAAGCAACATCCCGATTTTCCTTCTGGGAAATGACAACTCAAGAGAGGTTTCCAAATTTCTCAAAAGGCATTCCACCGAGCCAAAAAGATGGGAGGTCCCCAAATAGAATTTTGGGGGGCTTAAATGGATCAGAAATCAATGTTCTTGCCCATTGCCTGACCCTTCCGAAGTGGGTAAAATAAGGACCCAGATTGTTGGGGGTAAATAGGCTGACTCTGTAAACTGCTTAGAGAGGGCTGTAAAAGCACTATGAAGCGGTATATAAGTCTAAGTGCTATTGCCTTCCGTCTTAAATTAAAAACTCATCTTTTCTGTCTGGCCGGCCTGGGATAGTCTCTCAGTCTCTGGGGCTTTATTGGGTAGTTTTTAGTATAGTTTAGTTTTAATGGGGAATTTTAGCGCAGGTTAGGTTTAATTTGTTTTTAAGAAATGTCTGTATATTTTTATTGTTTTTATTCTACCTGTGCACCGCCCCGAGTCCCTATGGGGAGAGGGGGCGGTTTATAAATATTAAATTATTATTATTATTATTATTATTATTATTATTATTATTATTATTATTATTATTATTATTATTATTATTATGTTGTTCATCACATTTTCATAAAAGGAGGGGGGGAAGCAACTATTTATTTTATTTATTTATTTATTTTAATTTGATTTATATCCCACCCTTCTCCACGAAGGACCCAGGGCGGCGCACAGGAATTTAAAAACATACAAAACGATAAATACAAAATTTAAAAATATATTAAATTACAATCCTATGCTAAAACCAAATTAAAATCCCCTGTTTAAAAACTATCTAAAATAGCCCCGACGGGAGGTTAGGCTAGGCCGATTTGCTGAAAAAGGTGTGTCTTTAGACACTGGCGGAAGAGGCGGAGGTCCGAGATGGTAAGCAATTCAGGGGGTAGGTCGTTCCAAAGGGCAGGGCCCGCCACAGAGAAGGCTCTTCCCCTGGGTGTTGCCAGTCGGCATTGCCTGGCCGACGGCACCCTGAGAAGGCCCTCTCTGTGGGAGCCGATCGGCCGAAGGGATGTATGGGGCAGGAGACGGTCACGCATATAACTAGCTTTCAGAGATCTAACCGTAGGATCACCATAGCAGAGGATTTTCCTTGAAGAAATCCTAGCAGATCGTATTTATTTTCCTGAACCTGTTACACACAAATATTTCTGCCAGTCTTGCTGGAGACGTGAGGATATGATACGACAATATGTACCACTTTCCTGAAATCTTCGGTGGGTAATAACTATAATCAGACCTCGGCACTTTCCTCTACCCACCAAGCTGTCATTTGAAAGAAAGAAGAAACCGGCCAACGTTGCAATGAAGGCAGACCAGATGTTTATCTGGATGTTAAAATAGGTGGCTTCTAAATAGAGCGAAGCCTTCCCCTTCCAAATCAGTAGTTTCAAACCACGGCAATCCCATAATAAGTCTCCACTGCTCCACATTCCATGGTCCATTTGAGATTGTAGAGCTGAGGAACTTCTGCGGAATGAATGTCAAAGATGCAATTGTTGCTAATTGGAAAGTTTTCCCAGGTGACCCAAAGATGCTTTTTCAGGAGGCAACTGGACTTTCTTTTTTTTTTCTTTTGAAGACGTTTCACTTCTGCTCCCAGAAGCTTCTTCAGCTCTGACTAGATGGTGGGGAATGGAAGGATTGATACTTCTTGCAGACAGCTGGTCATTGGCATTCTTTTAGCAAGTCGTTGAGGCCACCTTCAAGTTTATTTGTATCATCAGGGTCACCTGGGAGTGGAGCCTTCTTGGAACTGTTGAAAGGACTTCTTGAAGGAACAACATTTCCAAAATGGCTCCACACCCTTTTGTACTACTCAGGTGACCCCCCCCCAAGACACAGATAAAACTCCAGGTGGCCTCAACGACTTGCTAAAAGGATGCAACTGACCAGCTGTCTGGAAGGAGTATAAATCTTTCCATTCCCCACCATCCAATCAGAGCTGAAGAAGCTTCTTGGATGAGAATTGAAACATCTTCAGAAGAAAGAACAAGAAAATCCCGTTTATTTATTTATTTATTAAATTTATACCCCGCCCTTCTCCTAAAAAAGGACCCAGGCATCATTAAAATCATACAAAAATACAAAAATATAAAAGTCCAAAATTGTTAAAAGCTAATTAAATATTCCCTGTGCTAAAATTAATAATACTCTAAAAATTTAAAAATTGTCCCTATAAAAGTCAGAAACGGGGGTTATGCTAGGCCGGCTTGTTGGAATAGGTAGGGTTTAAGACGTTGGCGGAAAAGGCGGAGGTCCACGATGGTGCGTAGATCAGGGGGAAGGTCGTTCCAGAGGGCAGGGCCCGCCACAGAGAAGGCTCTCCCCCTGGGCACCGCCAACCGGCATTGCCCAGCCGACGGTACCCTGAGAAGGCCCTCTCTGTGGGAGCGGATCGGTCGAAGGGATGTATGGGGCAGGAGGCGGTCGTTGTCTCCGGGGGGGAGGGGGGAAGCACCTTTAGGTTCTTCACCTTTGTATAAAATGTTGAGTAACTAAGCAACTCTGGTGAATCAGATGCCCGTATCACTTTCACCTAGTAGAGACGTTCTCTCCTTCCAGCCAGACCACGCTCGAGTCATCCCAGTGTCACTTGGACCAAACTTTTTCATTGCATAATTATAACCCTGTGCATCCAATTCCTCCTGAATCTTTTATTGTTAAATTACAGGATCTGTAGGGGTGAGTTTAGCTTTCCAGATGTTTTCTTTCTTTTTTTTTTACTAAGGACAGGAAGGAGAAAAGGATGGGTGTTGGGGAAAATGAGAAGAATGTCTGCTACAGTGATTTAACAAGCGAGGTTCACTTGAAATAAGCTAAAACGCAGCCTAATCCAAAGCCAAACACAACCAAAATTAAAAACACACTTCTTCTGCTTGGCTGGCCTAGGGTAATTAAACTGTTTTTAGGGGTTCTTAGGGCTTAGTTTTAGTTTTTATATGGGATTTTAGCGCAGGGTTAGTTTAATTCGTTTTATCATTGTATTTTGTTTGTGGTTTTTATTAGTATTTTTAATTCCCTGTGCCCCGCCTCGAGTCCCTTTGGGGAGAGAGAGCGGGTTATAAATTAAAAAATTATTATTATTATTATTATTAACCTGGATTATCATCCCGATTTAAGGGTGGGCTGATGGGTGTTCGCACGGGCTAGGGCGATCCTCTAGCTCGGATTCTGCCCAGTTCAGTTTTTGCACTCTGCAGACCTCCCAAAAACGGCCCGTTTTTTGCAAAAAACGGGCCTGTTTTTTGTCAAAAAAGGGGGCATGGTTTGCCTTTAAGAGGCTTATAGAGTGCTCCTGGAGGGGTGGGCAAAAATGAGCAAAAAACGGCCCATTTTTTGTCCAAAAAAAGGGCATGCATAACCTTTAGGAGGCTTATAGAGATCTCCTGGGAGCCAAGAGGGCAAAAACAAGCAAAAAGCAGCCTGTTTTATGCTCATTTCTGACCTCCCCAGCCCCCAGGAGCTCTCTGAAAGCCTCCTAAAGGCTATGCATGGCCATTTTGATGAAGGGGTGGGGTTTCTGGAGGCAAAAATATGCTGTATTCAGTGTATAAGACGCACCCATGTTTTCAGCCTCTTTTTTGAGGGAAAAAGGTGTGTCTTATACTCTGAAAAATATGGCATCTTCCATTGACTCAAGGTCTGTTTTCCTTACCGTTTTCTTGATTTTCTGGTAAAGGAACAGGTGGACACACACGGGGCAGAATTGCTGTGGGAAAAAGAAGAAAAAAAGAGAGACCACTTTCATTAATAGAAACAAGGATTGACGGAACACTTAAAAGAACCAAGGAGAATCAAGCATGATTAGAAAAGCAAAATCAAGATGGCAACCACAATGGTGTGATAGAACCTCTTGCCTGTTGGTTGTCGTCCCGTTCCCCCCCCCTGCAAGTTTTATATTTTTTATAAATGTATCAAATCAATGCGTAAACAATGTGGCACCTAAGTGTCAAACATTATAATACAAAAACCCCACAATAATCATAATTATTACATTCAATCAACTTATATATTTCTAGTAAATAATACATGTTTATCTTAGATTGCAATCATTGTTCAGTTGCCCCACGTTTTCTCATTATTGCTTTCATTTTATTACATAAAAATGTATACATTGATATTCCCCCTTCTCTTATTTCTATCATCTATTCTAGCTTTTAATCATATCACCCTTCAATAAAGGACTTTTCCTTCCTAACTTCTAATCATGTCACCTACCTTAAAAAAAGAGAAAAGGAAAAGAGAGAGAGAGAAAAAAAAGGAGAAGCAAATCAGAATAACAATGTAAAAGAAAAGAACTCATCCATCCATCGTCTCTTGTCCGCTTCAATACTTTAATTGCTATGCTTTTTTTTTAACTTGTCTTCCAAGTTCCTCACTTAGATCTTCATCTCTGTCTACATTTGCTTCTTGGATGTTCAATTTAGATATTCCTCCCACCTCTACCCTCTTCTACTACCTATATTCTAAGATGACCCCAACTCAGTTGTTGTTGTTTTTTAATGGGTGTCACATACATGCCCTGTGGAGATCTCAGGAAGTCATATTAACCTGCCACAGAATATAAAGCACGGTGTCAAGTGAAGAAAATTAGGAAGATAGACAGTTCAAATGAATATATAGGTTTATTGCAAGCTTAAGGTCTCTACAAGAATCTGAACCACTAACGGTCAAAGTGAATGGGCAGCAGATAAGAGTTAATGGAATTCAAGGTGGGCTGGACTTAGATTTCTTTTAGGCTTGAAGGGTCTCGAGACTGATGATGTGTTTGACCCCTCCCTCATGCTCAGCCTAGTTCTCCATCCTACAAAAGGATGTTGAGATAGCCTCTATCTAGGCTAAAATACACTCTTTGGTGTCTAGGCAAAATTACACTCTTTGATGAGTGAGACAGAAAGATGAATAATCAATCATCAAAAGCAAGATGTGTAGCGCTATGGTGGTGCAGTGGTTAGAATCAGGGGTGGGTTCCGGCAGCCACTACTGCCGGTTCTCTTGTGGTCGCACAGCACAGCACATATGCAGTACTATAAAAATGATTCTGCACATACATAGAAGCCAAAAACAAGATGGTAGCTCCTACAATGCTGACTAGAAGCCAAAAACAAGATGGCGGCGCCTACAGCACTGCCAGGAGAACTGGTTCAGGGACATGGCAGGCCTGCGTTGCTGCCGGTTCCAGCGACCCAGGCCGCCAAACCACTACCGGTTTGGCCGAACTTGAACCAGTAGGAACCCACCACTGGTTAGAATGCAGCACTGCAGGCTACTTCTGTTGACTGCCAGCTGCCTGAGATTTGGCAGTTTCAATCTCACCAGGCTCATGGTTGACTCAGCCTTCCGTCCCTCCCAGGTCGGTAAAATGAGTGTCCAGAATGTTGGGGGCAAATAGGCTGACTCTGTAAACCGCTTAGGCCAGGTGTGTCAAACTCGCGGTATCACGTTGTTTTTCACGTGATGTTTCGTGACTTTTTCCCCCTTTGCTAAACCTGGGGTGGGCGTGGCCAGCATGTGATGCATCCAGCCCGCAGGCCACGAGTTTGACGCCCCTGACTTAGACAGTGCTGTAAATCACTATGAAGCGGTATATAAAGCTAAGTGCTATTGCTGTGTTGCAGGTCCCATCTGATGAGAAATAGGGAGAGACTTTCTCAAGTTACTTTCTTGACCCAGGGCTCAAATCCCTGTTATCTAGTGGATCTTCCTCCTATCCTACAAGCCTTACACCTATGCCTTCCCTTTCTACAATACAGATACAATACAATACAATACAATAGCAGAGTTGGAAGGGACCTTGTAGGTCTTCTAGTCCAACCCCCTGCGTGGGCAGGAACCTTATATCATTTCAGACAAATGGCTATCTAACATCTTCTTTAAGACTTCCAGGGTTGGGGCATTCACAACTTCTGGAGGCAAGCTGTTCCAGAGGTTAATTGTTCTAACTTTCAGGAAATTTCTCCTTAGTTCTAAGTTGCTTCTCTCCTTGATTAGTTTCCACCCATTGCTTCTTGTTCTGCCCTCAGGTGCCATGGAGAATAGTTTGACTCCCTCTTCTTTGTGGCACCCTCTGAGATATCGGAACACTGCTATCATGTCTCCCCTGGTCCTTCTCTTCATCAAACTAGACATACCCAGCTCCTGCAACCGTTCTTCATATGTTTTAGTCTCCAGTCCTCTAATCATCTTTGTTGCTCTTCTCTGCACTCTTTCCAGAGTCTCCACATCTTTTCTACATCGTGGCGACCAAAACTGGATGCAGTATTCCAAGTGTGGCCTTACCAAGACACTATACAGTGGCATTAACACTTCACGTGATCTAGATTCTAGTTCTCAATTTACAACAGCAGGCTGAATGACCGCTCGACGTCACGACGACACTGAAAAAAGTGACCTGACCGTTTTTCACACAAATGTTGCAGCCTCTCCATGTTCACATGATCAAAATTCAGATGCGTAGCCACTGACTCATATTTATGATGGTTCTGGAGTCAGGTGATTACTTTTTGTCAATGAGGAAGACAGATCCCCTTAACAGCCTTGCTACTAGCTTAACAACTGCAGGGATTCACTTAACAATGGTGGCAAGAAAGGTTGTAAAATGGGGCAAAGGTCCCTTAGCAAATGTGTCACCGAGCAAGCGTTTCACTTAGCGACATACATTTTCAGCTCAATTGTTCTTGTAAGTCAAGGACTATCTGTAGAATTATTTCTCTTTAGAGGAGACTCTAAAACAGTGATGGCAAATCTTTTCGGCATCCAATGCCCAAATCGGAACGCGTCAGTGGTGGGTTACAACCGGTACACCCCAGTACAGGTGTACTGCTGCCTGCCGGGACCACCAGGTACCATTCCGGTACGGTATTCCAAAGGGCCCACCCGCCCACCCATGCTCCGTACCGGTATTTGAGATTTTTGGGGCTTCCGCGCAGGCACATGGAGCATACGGCACCTGCGCGATGCCCCGCCAAGCAGCTGGAGCGTCACGGAGGTGTCATGGAGCATCGCGGGCAGTAAATATGCATGCATGCGCTGCGCATGCTTGTGTGCTGCATGCGTTCATGTGGTGGAGACCCGGACCCAATGCACCATACCGGTTGTGCCGGGATCAGGAACCCACCACTGGAACGTGTGTGCATCTGGGTGCACCAGAGTGCTGGAAACACAAAGACCAGTTCGCCTGAGTGCACATGCATGGTTTGGGTGCATTTTTTGGCTGTTTTTCAGGTTGTTTTCAGGTCATTGTTCGGGCCATTGCTGGCTGGAAACAGCCCAAAAATAACTCGAAAACAGCCTGGAAAACAGCTCAAAAATGGACTCTGGTTTTTGGCCATTTCTCGGGTGCTCCAGCAACTGCAAAAGCCAGCACTGGAAACCAGAAGAGCAGCTGTCGATGGCGCACATGCCCACCGAGATGGCTCTACGTGCCACTTCCAGGGCCCGTGCCATAGGTTGGCCATCATGATTCTAAAGTAACTAACCCTTAGTAGTTCAGAGTGACTCTATCCCTCGCAGATAGGATTGGTTTATTTATTTTATTTTATTTATTTATTTCATCAAATCAAATATGAATCAGATAACAGATATAAGTATAGACATGATTATGAATACATGAAACGAATACCAATACAAGGGAATATTAGGACAGGGATGGTAGGCATTTATTTATTTATTTATTTATTTACTTATTCATTTATTCATATATTTGATAATGGCTTGCTACTTAATCAGAATCAAGTCTTATTGCTCAGCACAGCTAACCAATTAATAATAATAATAATAGTTGAATTTATTGACCGCTCCCTCTCCCCACAGGGACTCGGGGCGGTGCACAGGGAGAATAAAACAATAAATATACAAAATACATACCAATTTAAAACAGATTAAATTAATTCCTGTGCTAAAATCCCATTAACTAAAAATCCCCACTAAATATAGATATACATTTAAAAAACCCATAGAGAGAGAGACTACCCTAGGCCGGCCAGGCGGAAAAGATGAGTCTTCAATTTCACGCGGAAGGAGCGGAGGTCCGTGGTCGTTCTAATATCGGGGGGAAGGTCATTCCAGAGCGCCGGGCCCACCACAGAGAGAGCCCTTCCCCTGGGCGTCGCCCGCTGACAAAGTCTAGTGGACGGCACCCGGAGAAGTCCCTCTCTGTGGGAGCGAATCAGCCGTGAGGACGTATGAGGCAGGATCCGATCCCGCAGATAGCTAGGTCCCGAGCCATGGAGCGCTTTAAAGATGATAATTAACACCTTGAAGCGCACCCGGAAGACGACAGGCAGCCAGTGCAGCTCGCGCAAGAGCAGTGTAATGTGGGTAAACCTAGTGGTTCCCATAATTGCTCGCGCGGCTGCATTCTGAACTAACTGAAGCCTCCGGGTGCACCTCAAGGGGAGCCCCATGTAGAGAGAGTTACAATAGTCCAGTCGGGATGTCACGAGGGCATGAGTGACTGTGCGAAGGGCATCCCGATCCAATAGGGGGCGCAATTGGCGGACCAGGCGAACCTGGTAAAACGCCCTCCTGGCCACGGCTGTCACTTGCTCTTCCATAGACAGCAGGGTATCCAGGAGGACACCCAAATTGTGCGCCCCATCCACAGGGGCAAGATGTTCGCCCCCTATGGCCAGCGTTGGAGAGAGCTGGTTGAATCGGGCAGCCGGAAACCACAGCCACTCGGTCTTGGTCGGGTTGAGCCTGAGTCCGTTACTTCCCATCCAGATCCGCACGGCTTCCAGGCACTGGCACATCACCGCACAGGACTATGCAGCGACTATAAACATTATTTTGATTAAAATACTGATGCCTGTTGGGGGGGGGGGAAGCCATCTGAATTCGCACTCCCTGAGCAAGAGTTCAGCAGAGTTCGAAATTTAAAACTTCTTTATGTTCCAGATGGCCTGTACATTTTGGAACTGTAAGTATTTACTGTCTCTGCTTAAATAATCGGTTGCATATGTACACAACGCAGTGTGAAATACTTTCCCGCAGACTCAAGCAGAAATTAACCTGTTATTAAACTGGATTAGATTTTCTTCTAGCACATTTTTTAAAACAAATATAAGAAAACCTCGCAGATTTTCTAATACCCTTAAAAAGCAACGTTTGAGCTACGGATCCTTGCATATTATGCAGCTACGTAGGAGCGTATGCTATACGGAAGTGTAACTTTTTGGCTCAAGCGCCATCAAAAATGGCAATCTGTCTGGGATCACATCTAGCAATCTGTTCAAATCGCACATTGCAGGAGAGATGGAACATCTGGAAGGCATTTCTCTTACATCTGGACCCTCTACCTATTTTGGCTAGAGTTCTTATTCCTCATTCTCTTTTTTTTTTTTTTTTCCTTAAAGTAAGGAGGCATGTGGGAAAGATGTGAAGGATTTTCCAGGCAGGATAAATAAGAATATGTGGCTTTCATTACTGAAAATAAAAGTCTGCCTTGAATTCTAAAACAAGAAAAGCAGAACTCTGGCAAGTGTTTTCTGGCAAAAGTCTTCAGGATGGGTGGATTGCAAATTTCTGCCATCTCCTCCATAAGGTTTCCCTATCCGGTCTTATCCAATTCATGGGCCAATGCTCACTTCTGTTTCTCAGCTGAGGGAATTAGCATTGTCTGAAGACACTTCCATGGTCATCTGGTTAACATGTCTACACATCTAGGCACACAGAAGTCTGTTACCTGCCTACTGAAGGGGTACCTATTTTTCTACTCGCATTTGCATGCTTTCAAACGGCTATGGGTATGGTTTTCTGAGTTGCAATGGATGGCTGTGAAAGTTGGACCATAAGAAAGGCTGAGCACCAAAGAATGGAGGCCTTTGAACTCAGGTGCTGGAGAAGACTCCTGCGAGTCCCTTGGACTGCAAGGCCATCCAACCAGTCAGTCCTAGAGGAGATCAACCCTGACTGCTCTTTACAAAGTCAGATCCTGAAGAGGAAAGTCAAAGGCTTTGGCCACCTAATGAGAACGATTGAGGGCAAAAGAAGAAGAGGACAGCAGAGAAGGAGGTGGCTGGCTGGAGTTACCGAAGCAGTCGATGTGAACTTAAATCGACTCCAGAGGAAGATAGAGGACAGGAAGGCCTGCAGAAATGTTGTCCATGGGGGTCACAATGGGTTGGACACAACTTTGCAACTAACAAGAACAACAAAACTGCTAGGTGACAGGAGCTGAGGCAAGAACGGGAGCTCGTCCATTGTGCAGCACTCAGGGTCTCAAACACGGACTGTCAGCTTCCCAGCTGACAAGCTCAGTGCCTTTAATTGC
The DNA here is from genome assembly GCA_039707465.1 of Rhabdophis nuchalis. Lineage (NCBI taxonomy): Eukaryota > Metazoa > Chordata > Lepidosauria > Squamata > Natricidae > Rhabdophis > Rhabdophis nuchalis. Next base: position 213,202,565 of record CM077645.1, on the reverse strand, counting down.
TGAGCAATCAGTGGCTCCATCTTTTCCATACTCTTCAGGTAGCCGTTGAAAGAGATCTATGCATGGAGAGATCCTGACAGAAGATGATGGATAGACACAAACATGGCCATGTACATGGAAAGTCTTTTCGGTATGACATATGGATGTGAACGTGTACATTCTCAGTTTCAATCCCACACGGTTATTTATTTTATTCTATTTACTTGTTAAATCCATTTACCCTCTGCATTGCCCTGGGACTATTCTAGGCGTCTTACAATAATAAAAAGGAAGAAAATGACAGGAGGGTAAACAGAACAGAAGTAAAATAATAGAACAATAAAATAAACAATGGCAAAGGAACGCAGCAAGAATAAATACAGCCCTGGTGGTGCAGTGGTTAGAATGCAGTACAGTGATCCCTCGTTTTTCGCGGCTTCACGTTTTGCGGCTTCAGTGCTTTGCGGGGTTTTCAAAAATACAGAATAGAAAAAAAATGCATCGGTAGGAGACAAGCGCCCCCTAGTGCTTGCTTTAAACGATGTTCACCAACTCAAGTTTCCGGTGCGAATCCTACTTCGCGGTTTTTCAGTTTTCGCGGAAGGTTCCGGTCCCAATTAACCGCGAAAAACGAGGGATCACTGTATTGCTGGATAACTCTGCCCACAGTCTGGAGTTTGATCCAGATGGGCTCAAGCTCGACCCAGCCTTCCCTCCTTCTGAGATTGGTGTTCTTGCCTGGGGTTCCCAAGAGCATGAAACAAACTCCTTGTCCCGACAAAAATCCCTTTTATTAATTGACTGTGAATTCTGCTTATTCACATCCAGCATAGACTTTCAAGGGAGGATTTACAGTCAACAGACCTTATCTGGCTTGGAGAGCTGCCAGGCCAATATCTGCAGAACTTGGCAAGGAGTGTCACCAACCAATCAAGCGAACTAATTGTCTCCTGCAAACTCCACTCCCCTTTTGCTCCTCTTTTATTCCGTATGGGAGGGGCCCTTCATCGTCCACCTGTAGTCTTACTCCCAAGTTGACCCCTGTTCTTTAGCCGTTCCCTTTGTCTGGCAACTCTGCGCATGCACACACTGGGAACAGGCTCTAGTTTTTCACTGATGTCTGACTCTGAAGGCAGCTGATAACTGGCCCAGGGCCTCTGCCTCTGACACAAAGCCCTCATCTGAGCCTTCCCCAGACTCCAAGACTGGCCCATGTTCCTCCCCAACCTCTTCAATGTCCAAATCGGTTGTCAACTCCGCTGGCAGGCCACAACAATTGGTAAAAATCAAGGACCAGATTGTTGGGGGCAGTATTGCAGTATTTGAGTGGTTGCATAAAGAGGAGGGGGTAAACTTATTTAGCAAAGCATCAGAGGGCAGGACAAGAAACTTGCAGTGTTGGGGCATTCACAACTTCTGGAGACAAGCTGTTCCACTGATTAATTGCTCTAACTGTCAGGAAATTTCTCCTCAGTTCTAAGTTGCTTCTCTCCTTGATTAGTTTCCACCCATTGCTTCTTGTCCTGCCCTCAGGTGCCTTGGAGAATAGCTTGACTCCCTCTTCTTTGTGGCACCCTCTGAGATATTGGAAGACTGCTATCATGTCTCCCCTGGTCCTTCTTTTCATTAAACTAGACATACCCAGTTCCTGCAACCGTTCTTCATATGTTTTAGTCTCCAGTCCCTTAATCCTCTTTGTTGCTCTTCTCTGCACTCTTTCTAGAGTCTCCACATCTTTTCTACATCGTGGAGACCAAAACTGAATGCAGTCTTCCAAGTGTGGCCTTACCAAGGCATTATAAAGTGGTATTAACACTTCACGTGAATGAAACAATGGATGGAAACCAATCAAGGAGAGATTTGGTACTCACAGGATTTCTGATACCAGCCAAAGGGATGCACCCTGTCCTCAGTTTCCAGAGACGCACAGGGAGAAATCTGCCAATCACTTCTTAATTCATCGCTGCAGGTTTGAATTCCCAAACTACCCAGAGTCAAACACAAGATCTTGGTGTCTGAAATGAGAAAACAGTGGTAGGTTATCATCATTTATTTATTTTTTTGTATACACTTCTACAGGCGCTTGCCGTTTTTAAATACTCCATCCACAATTGTATCACTGAAGAAATAAAAACACCATTGTAGCTGATAGAGAGATTGGCTTGCTGTCGTAAAATTAGCAGCGTGACCCAGCTGTCAGAAGAAGAAAAAAATGGCTACACATTTGGAACAACCAATATGTTTTAGCAAAAATGTCATAAAGCCGAATCATGAAACCGCAGGAAGCTACAAATGGCAGGGGTGGGTTCCTGCCAGTTCTGAGCTCTTCTATAGAAGAGGTTCCACAAATCTACAGTGCCGTTTAGAACCGGTTCCAGCTCCCTCCCCACACCCGTCTGCCCATCATCAAGAGGAAGAGCGAGAGGAGGAATTCTGGGAGTTGAAGTCCACAAGTCTTAAAGCTGTCAAGTTTGAACACCCCTGGGTGTTTTTTTCCCTAAAGGGTTAGGGGTGCCAGGGTCTTGTAACTTGACAACTTTAAGACTTGCGTGCTTCAAATGCCAGAGTTTCTGAGCCAACATTTTGGTTGCTAAGCAACAGTGTTGTTGTGAGTTTCACCACATTTTGCAAGTTGGCCACACCCACCCAGTCACATGACTGCCAAGCCACTCCCACCCAGTCACATGGCCAGCAAGCCACTCCCACAAAGCAGGCCACACCTACAGAAGAGGTTCTAAAAAAATTGAAACCCACCACTGACAAACGGCCATAAATACAAGCTGGTCGAGAAGAGCATGATAGACCAGGGATGGCGAACCTATGGCACGCGTGTCACAGGTGGTACATGGAGCCATTCTGCAGGGCACGTGAGGCGTTGCCCAGTCAGCTGGCCAGCATGCATGTACGTGCTGGCCAGCTGATTCAGCCATTTTTAAAGCCATTTTCCGCCCTCCCCAGGCTTTATAGGAGCCTGGGGAGGGCGAAAACAGCCCTCCAGAAGCTTTAGGGAAGCTCCTGAAGCCTCCGGAGGGCCTTCCGGGGGGCTGTTTTTGCCCTCCCCAGGCTCCTATAAAGCCTCTGGAGCCTGGGGAGGGCAAAAAAAGCATGTAAAAAATGGGGGGAGCTCCTATCATGCATGCATGCACACTGGGGGGGCGCATTGCACTATGGGTGTGGCACGCCAGCGCACGACCCTCCTGCGCTCCCCCCTCTTACGGCACGCGAGCCTAAAAAGGTTCACCGTCGCTGTGATAGACAGTTACCCGATTAAGGAAAGGAAGCCATTGGAAGTTCAGAACAGGGTCATAAGTATCTTTGGGGAGGAGTCAGAATAGCTTCCCACAGCTGCAGTGGTCATCAGTGGTCATCAGCCACTGAATGAACCGTTGTAAATTGAGGATTACCTCTATTGGGCTGGACAATGGGAATAGTTCGTCCTACAGGGAAACCTGGAATCCCAAAAGAATCTCAGCAGTTTCTGGAGAACCCGTAGCTAACATTATGGCTAATCCGGAGAACCTCCAAATGCCACCACTGGCTGGCCCCGCCCCTCCCACCCTGCCCTGCCCCTCTCAGGAGTCTCCACGCGGCCCGTTTTGGATGTAAGGTAAGCGCAGGGCCAACGTGGAGGTTCGGGGAAAGGGGGAAGCAGGCCTCTTGGAAGTTCCAGAAGGCCGGAAACAGGCCCGTTTCCAGCCTCCGGAGTCCGGTGGAGGCAGTCTTTGCCCTCTCAGAGGTTCAAGGAAAGCCTCCAGAGCAGGGGTGGATTCCGGCTTCTGTTACTGCCGGTTCACTCAGGGATGCGCTTCGCACACCCGCGCGCTTGGTGCGCTGCCAATAGAACCAGCTTGGGGGTGTGGCCAGCCAAGTTATTACCTACTCAGCCAAACCGGGCCGAACCGGTAGGAACCCACCTTTGCTGCGGAGCCTGGGGAAGGCAAACCACACACACACACACACACACACCATGGAGTAGGAGGCCAACTAGGCCACACCCACCATGGCCACTCCCACCGAGAAACTGAGCAGAGAACCCGTTGCTGAAATTTTTGAAGCCCACCCCTGCCACTAAATGAATGGTTGTACGTCAAGGAATACCTGCATACATTTGTTCTCTGTTCATGTGCAAAGTACAGTGCTAACCAGAAAGAAATAGCCTGCTCCTCGGTCTTCTCCTTGCCTTTTCCCAAGAACATAAATTAACCAGCAACAGAAACAGCGGAGTAGGAGTAGGTAGGTTGCTGGCTATATAACCAGCCTTTTCCATTGATGCTTCTATGGTGCGTGATTTTTGGCTGCAGGTTCTTAAGAGAAATAAATCTACTTTTCCCATTTCCTCCCTTACCCAGAATCATTACAGGGCACATGGCTCAAACAAGCACGCAGGAGTCTGTTTATACCCTGCCAGCCACAATGAAATAGGTTGCAGATTATCTAGGAGGAAAAGAGCAAAAAAACCCAACAAATTCTACAAAGCTTATAATGAATAAATTTGGGAGGGGAAAATACCTGTGTTTTGGGAAGCGTTTAGAAGGCCAAAGCCCGAGCAGCAAGGATCAGCATCGCAAAGCCGTTCGCAATCAAAAAATCTGAATGGAGAAAGAAAGAAAGAAAGAAAGAAAGAAAGAAAGAAAGAAAGAAAGAAAGAAAGAAAGAAAGAAAGAAAGGAAGGAAGGAAGGAAGGAAGGAAGGAAGGAAGGAAGGAAGGAAGGAAGGATGGAAGGAAGGAAGGAAGGAAGGCGGAAAGAAAGAAAGAAAGAAAGAAAGAAAGAAAGAAAGAAAGAAAGAAAGAAAGAAAGAAAGAAAGAAAGAAAGAAAGAAAGAAAGAAAGAAAGAAAGAGAAAAACAAAAGAAAATGAACACGTCTCGCATCTTAATTCCTGAGAAATCAACAGGAAACTCCTACACTTTGTTAAGAGAGATAAATGGGTTTTGGAACACAGCAGTCTGAGTGAAACTTACATTCCAAACCAGAAGCAAATAACAAGAATATCAATTTATATTAAGGCCACTGGGATATTTTTTTTTAAAAACCATCTGTAAAGCAAAAATTAATGATTATCATTATCATTATCATTATCATCATCATCATCATCATCATCATCATCATCATCATCATCATCATCATCATCATTATTATTATTATTATTATTATTATTATTATTATTATTATTTCTATACCACCCTTCTCCCTCCCGGGACTCAGGGCGGTGTACAGGCAGCAATAAAATCAATGATAAAAAATACATGAAATATATATTTAAAAATGTATTAAATAATACGCCTGTACTAAAACCATTAATAAAACCTACTAAAACCATTTAAAAAATTATGACAGGCCGGCCGCACGAAATAGATAGGTCTTCAAAGCCTGACAGAAGAGGCGCAGGTCCGTGGTCGTGCGTAGGTCAGGGGGTAGATCATTCCAGAGGGCAGGAGCTGCCACAGAGAAGGCTCTCCCCCTGGGGGTTGTCAGCCGGCATTGCCTGGCCGACGGCACCCTGAGGAGGCCCTCTCTGTGGGAGCGCACTGGACGGTGAGAGGTATTTGGTGGCAGGAGGCGGTCTTGCAGGTAGCCAGGTCCCTTGCCATGGAGTGCTTTAAAGGTAGTTACTAATACCTTGACGCGCACCCAGAAAGCCACAGGCAGCCAGTGCAGCTCGCGCAGGAGAGGTATCACATGGGAGCATCTAGGAGCTCCCAGGATCCCCCGCGTGGCCGCATTCTGATCTAACTGGAGCCTCTGGGTGCACCTCAAGGGAAGCCCCATGTAGAGAGTGTTGCAGTAGTCCAGGCGGGAGATGACGAGGGCTTGAGTGACCGTGCGTAAAGCGTCACGATCCAGAAAGGGGTGCAACTGGAGTATCAGGCGGACCTGATAAAAAGCCCCCCTGGCCACGGCTGTCATATGATCTTCTAGCGACAGCCGAGAGTCCAGGAGGACGCCCAAGTTGCGAGCCCTCTCTGATATAGATATAGAAGAGAACAGATGTCTACAGCAAAATTTAAATGAACAACTGGGACCCAGCAAAGTCACAGAGGGGTTTTATTAACTTGTCCGAAAGGTGTTCTTGCTTCTTTTATATATTGCTATAACCTGCCCAAGGTAAGAGGCACAGTGGTGGCTTAATGATGCTGGAGATGGTCTCTGCTCCAGGGGTTCGAGTCCTAGCACTACATGGTGGGACAAGTTCCCGTCACTCAGCTCAGCTTCTGTCCACCTAACCATTCAAAAGCTTACTCTATGTGAGTAGATAAATAGGTACCACTTCAATGGGGAGACAAGCAGATGCTCTGTGCAGGTTGTCAGATACCTGATGACTCTGAACCTTCCTAGTTGCTGACCCCTTTTGCAAGGTGGCTCCGGGGAGGGAGGGGACCTTGGATAACACTGCAGAAAGAACCACTCATCTCTCTTTCTGGTGTGAAGCCAGCTTACCTACCTATGGTGCACCTTGAGAAGCATGTGAGCATGCCCCAACACTGGAAGCCTTTAAGAAGATGTTGGATAGCCATTGAAATGTTATAGGATTTCCTGCCTAGACAGGGGGTTGGACTAGAAGACCTCCAAGGTCCCCTCCAACTCTGCTATTGTATTGTATTTCCTACAACAGAACTGGTACCTTGGCAGCCAAGCTGCTACCCTGCGATAGCATTATGGTGTCCTGACTAATGTAACAATGCCATAAGGTAACGATAATAATAATAGCTGTCCAAGGTATGCCCAAAGTGAGAACTTCTCACTTTGATGAGCCGCAGTGGTGCAGTGGTCAGTCACTTCTGCTGACTGCCAGCTGACTGCAATTCGGCAGTTCGAATCTCATCAGGCTCAAGGTTGACTCAGCCTTCCATCCTTCCAAAGGGTGCAAAATAAGGACCTAGATTGGGGACAATATGCTGACTCTGTAAACAGCTTAGAGAGGGCTGTAAAGCACTGTGAAGCGGTATATAAGTCTAAGTGCTATTGCTATCTCCTTGGATGATATAGGTCCGTGATGGCGAACCTATGGCACACATGGGGGCACGCGAGCCATCGCCCAGCTCAGCTCCACTGAGGATGCGTGAGTACCTCCCACCGGCCAGCTGATTTTCAAGTCTCTGCCGTGCAGGAAGTCCCGGAAGGGAGAAGGGCGGTATATAAATTGAATAAATTGAAATTGAAATTGCATGCGGGAGATGTGCATGCATGCACAGAGGTGTCACACACGTATGCGTGGGAGGCAGATGGCCATACGTGCACGTGGCGGGGAGTCACATGTGCAGGAGGCAGGGTGGAGCGCGAGGGGTGTTGTGTGCCCCCTCTGCAGCCCATTTTTTGTTTCAGGAGGCTTCAGGGAGGCCTGCTAGGCCCACAATGGGCCGCAAGGGGGTGTGCAGCCCAAAACAAGGCGGGGTGAATTGTGCACATGTGCAGGATCAGGGGGAGCATGGGGGGTCATGCACAGGGGGTGGGTTGCGTACCGGGGCGTACCGGAGCCTGCCCAGAGCACCAGTTACTATTCCGGTACAGTGTTCCAGAGGGCCCACCTGCCAACCCTCGTTCCTTACCTGTGCTTTAATTAAACTTTTGGCCCTTCCACACACTTGCATGGCACCTGCAGCGCCTGTGCAATGCCTCGCTGAGCAGCTGGAGCATCGCAGTGGCTTGCGGAAGCGTCGCAGGGTAGGTAAGATGCATGCACGCACCACGTGCACCCATGTGGGTGACGCTGGGTTCTTTCCAGCCATACCGGTTGGAATGGGATCTGGAACCTGTCAGCCTCTGCTTTTGCTCTGCTTTTGTCTGCATAGGCTGACATGTTGAAACGGGGGGAAGGCTGGGGGTTGCAAAGCTACTAAGGGGGCAGGAGAGAGAGGCGGTTACAGTTGTTATCACATTCAGCTAACGGACTGCATTCCATTCTGCGGATGACCCTGAGAAGGAGCTGCACCTGATGTCGTGGCTGACTTTGCATTGGACAATATGCTGGGGTCAAAGGGGGGAGGTTGGGTTATGCTTTGTTACGTATGTTGCGCGCCTAAATGTTTCATTCCTTGCTTGACTTTGGCTGAAGCCTCATCATTATCAGTAAAAGTAGCCTTGAACTTTCTAAATGAAGTCAAGTGTGTTCTTTCTTGATGATTGATGGAAACAGTCATGACAGAACCCATCACTGGGTGGGGCACCTTGCATTATGGGTGTGGGCACACGTATGTGCGTGATTTCGGCACGTGAGGACAAAAAGATTAGCGATCACTGATATAGGTAAATACGTAGTGGGTGGGAAAATAAACAGACAGAACTGGAAAAGGCAACCTAGCTCAAATTCTACAACATAAGAACATAAGAATAGCCTTGCTGGAACAGGCCACAGCCCATCCAGTCCAGCATTCTGTCTCACACAGTGGCTCCCCATTTGCTTCAGGGTCTTCCCAAGCAGATGTCTTCACCTGCTTAGGATTCCCTGCAAATGGCATTGAGAGATATCCTGCCTATCTCTCCATCTTGGAGGGTGTCCTTAGGCATCCATCATGATAGCCATGGATATCCTTGTTCTCCATGAACTCCATGAACATCCCATATGACAGTCTCAAAATCTCACAAGATTTTCTCCAGAGGTTTCAGCCTTTGAAAGCAGAACCCAAAATAAGAAAGATTGCTAATCACTGCGATAGACAACACCCATTTCACAATGTTTCACAATGTTTTTCCCATAGGCATTTGCCTTTGAGTCATCTCCCGACAGTTTTGTGGCTTATACTATTTTTTGTACTTATCGCTAAGACATTACGCAACTGTCCCAAAGTCTTCCGGTCCTTTTATTTATTTATTTTAAACATCTTTTATGAAACTGAAATGTCTTCAGTTCGATTCCTGGTTTATCCAGCTGTAGTCAAAATGCGGCTGTGGAAATCTGAGCGTTGAAGTCCAATCATCTTAAAGCAGGGATGTCCAAACTTGGGAACTTTAAGACTTGTGGACTTCAACTCCCAGAATTGGGGAATTGGCTGGGGAATTCTGGGAGTTGAAGTCCACAAGTCTTAAAGTTCCCAAGTTTGGACATCTCTGTCTTAAAGGGTTGAGAAACTTCCTTGTATGGACTTTTATCAGGGCTCTCCAAACTTGGCAGCTTTACGACTTGTGGACTTCAACTCCCAGAATTCCCCTGCTCCAAGTCTTAAAGTTGCCAAGTTTGGAGACCCCCCCTTGAGCAAAGGTTGTAGCCTTTTTAAGTTGTTGGAAAAGGGGGAAGGGGCCATAGATGAAACACAACAGGAAGAAAACCTACCCTTTTGACACCGTTTTCCTAGTCATATCCATCTTGTTTCTCACAGAGACTCCTGATATTTTACGGAACAGTAGACGGGTGTAAAAATTCTTGACGCTCCCTTCAAGAGATACTGCAAAATCAACCATAAAAAAAAAGGAGTCAGGAGTTTTAGTCCCAACATTTAATCCCCACAAGATCCAGTTCTTACAATCAAGAAATCTCTCCCTCATTTCTTCCCTATTGTATCGTCTTCTTCTATATATATAAAAGTGTGTTTGTGTGTGTGTGTGTGTGTTCCAGCATTACTCTGGAATGCCTGGAGGAATTTCAACCAAACTTGGTACACAGAAGACTTACCGTATTTTTCAGAGTATAAGACGCACCAAGATTTTGAAGGGGCAAATTAAAAAAAAAGGTTTTGCACTCTGCAGACCTCCCAAAAAGGGCCCGTTTTTTCGTGAAAATGGGCGCATTTTATTTTTAACAAAAGGGCATGAATAGCCTTTAGGAGGCTTGTAGAGTGCTCCTGGGGGGTGCCCCCCCAAATGAGCAAAAAACAGCCTGCTTTTCGCTCATTTCTGCCCTCCGTAGCCCACAGGAGGACTCTGAAAGCCTTCTAAAGGCAATGCACGGCCATTTTTGTGAAGGGGGCAGAGTTTCGGGAGGCAACAAAATGCTGTATTCAGTGTATAAGACACACCCAGATTTTCAGCTTTTTTTTTGAGGGAAAAAGGTGCATCTTATACTCCGAAAAATATGGTACTCTCTGGAAGAAATATTGTGGGGGTAAGACACCCCTAAAACTCCTCACGGTGTGTGTTCTGTTAAGATACAGCCTTTTGTGCCTTAAAATGGCTTCTACTGTACTTCTGTAAAATGGCTTCTACTGTGCAATGCAGTGGAGTAGCCATGGTAATGGCTTCACAGTACTCCCCAAGGGGGCTCCCTCTGGTAAGGGGGAAAATCTAACATTAGAAATTACGTATGGTCCAGACATTTTCGCCCTATAAATAAATACCCGGGCAACGTCAGATTATTGGCTTGTAGCGAATGAGTTAGCAGGTCCATTATCTCACCTGTCTTCTGATATAAAAGTTGGGGCTTTTGAGGTAACACAATCTTGCAGTTGTTGGGGACGTTGTTAATGGAAGTGTTACAGACCTGGGCTGCTGGATAGAGGGTGCAAGGAAAGAATGCTACTTCTGTGTTATTCGGGATATCGGCCAGTAGGCAAAACTCATCCTCTCTACAACCTGAAACAGAGGAGAAACAATTCATGGTTACCATTTTTATAACAGGTAGTCCTCAACTTATGAACACAATCGAACCCCAACCTGTATGCTGCTAAGTGAGAAATTTGCCCCATTGTACGACGTTTCTTGCCACATTGGTTAAGTGAATCACTGCAGTTGTTAAATTAGTAACCCAGTTGTTAAGTGAATCTACTTTCCCCCTTGACCCGGTTGTTAAATGAATCTGGTTTCCCCATTGGTTGCAAAAGGTGATCACATGATCCGGGATCACTGAAACAACACACCCACCCCGCTGTGGTGCAGGAAGCCAACTAGGCCACGCCCACCATGGCCACACCCACCCAGCAGCGGAGCAGCGAACCCGTTGCTGGAATTTTTGAAGTCCATCCCTGCCTAAAATCCTAAAACAAATATTCTTTTCCCAGGCATGAATCGATGGAAGTTTCCTCCTCCAGCTTTGCATGACTAAAACCATGTTGAAAGAAGCAGATGTTACGAAACTCAATCTTTTTTAGAAGTTTCCCCAGAACATTTGGAATTTTTGTTTGTGGTCAGAAGTGGTGGGAACGATAGATTAAAATATCTGAGAAGCATCAAGATAAGAAGGTGGACTCTTTTCTCCATCAAGGAATTCCCCATATGTCAATCAACCTAACCTTGCTATATTTTACTGCTTTCCTCCCTTAACAAGTTAGCATTTCAAGATTTCATTTGTTAATACGCTGGTGAGATTTCTTGATAAGAGGCGGAGATTGCTTAATGAAAATGGATGTCTTTTGCTAGAAATAGAGAAGACCATTTATTCTCAAAGTCTCATCCGGCTATCAGTTTCATAGTTTACCGTATTTTTTGGAATATAAGACGCACCTTTTTTCCTCTAAAAAGAGGCTGAAAATCTGGGTGCATCTTATACATCGAATACAGCATTTTTTTTGCCTCCTGAAACCCTGCCCCTTCTCCAAAATGGCCACGCGCATACCCTTATGGAGGCTTCCAGAGAGCTCCTGGGGACTAGGGAGGGCAGAAATTAGCAAAAAACAGGGCGTTTTTGCCCCCCCCCCCCCCGCAGCATTCTCTAAGCCTCCATAAGGCTATGCATGCTATTTTTTGACCAAAAAATGGCCTGTTTTCACACAAAAAACCGGGACATTTTTCCACATTTTGTCCCCCCCAGGAGCACTCTGCAAGCCCCCCCCAAGGTTGTTCATGCCTTTTATTTGAAAAAAAACAGGCCCATTTTCGTGAAAAATGGGCCGTTTGGGGGAGGTTTGTTCAGTGCAAAAAGGGGTTTTTTTCCCCTTTCGGAAAGCTGTTTAATTAGAGTGATTGATGAGAATTATGTTGGTCAAGTACTGTGCCTGCAGAAACAAAGATTTGTTCCAAAGGTGGCCAGTGATTTCCTTCTCCAGCACATGGGTAAATACACCTGGAATCATCTACCTACCTACCTACCTTCTCTCTCTCTTTCTCCCTACCTATCTATTGTATTTCTCTCTATATATATATTTCTTTCTCTATTTTTCTCTCTCTATCCCTCTATCTACCTACCTATCTTCACTCTCTCTCTCCCTACCTACCTACTGTATTTCTCTCTCCCCCCCCCTCTATCTACCTATCTACCTACTCTCTCTCTCTCTCCCTACCTATCTACTGTATTTCTCTCTCTATTTCTCTCTATTTCTCTCTCTCTATCCCTCTACCTATCTACACACTCTCTCTCCCTACCTACCTACAGTATTTCTCTCTCCCCCCCTCTCTATCTACCTATCTACCTACTCTCTCTCTCCCCCTACCTATCTACTGTATTTCTCTCTCTCTATTTCTCTCTATCCCTCTCCCTACTTATCGATCTACACACACTATCTCTCCCTACTTACCTACCTACTGTATTTCTCTCTCTTTCTCTCCCTCTCTATCCCTCTATCTACCTACCTACTTTTTTAAAAAAATTGCCTCTTCAAAACCTGGGTGCGTCTTATACTCCGGTGCATCTTATACTCTGAAAACTATGGTAGTTTTAGTTTAGTTTAGTTTAGTTTATTGTCATTGCACCCTATACAACAAAATTAAATGCATCTTCAGTGCACACTAAAATAAAGGCAAAGGTTCCCCTCACACATATGTGCTCATCTCCATTTCAAAGCCGAAGAGCCAGCACTGTCCGAAGACGTCTCCATGGCCATGTGGCTGGCATGACTAAACACTGAAGACACACCTTCCCACCAAAGTGGTCCCTATTTTTCCATTAGCATTTTTTACATGCTTCAAACTACTAGGTTGGCAGAAACTGGGACAAATAACGGGAGTTCACTCCGTTATGCAGTGCTAGGGATTCAAACTGCCAAACTGTCGACCTTTCTGATCGACAAGGGTAGCGTCTTAGCCACTGAGTCACCACGTCCTTCTCAATGCACATTATAACTATAATAAAATACAAACACACCTCCTTTACAGTCTATACAATTGAATTGAAAATCCCTGATATTGCATTAATATTGCACTATATAGTAGAATTCAATATGGTTACTGCCCTGGGATAGAATCTGTTTTTCAGCCTATTTGTCCTTGTTTTTATTATCCTGTACCATCTGCCAGATGGTAATAGTTAAAAAAAACAAAGAGTGCCCAGGATGAGATGGATCTTTAAGAATGCTTTGAACTTTCTTAAGGCAGCGGGAGCTATAAAGCTCTTCCAAAGAGGGCAGAGGACAACCCATGATCCTCTGGGCAATGATGTTGACCCTCTGGAGCACTGTCCTATGTGCCACTGTACAATTGGCAAACCATACACAGGTGCAGTAAGTTAGAATACTCTCACGTCAACTTTACAGTCAACTTTTTTAAAATTAGCTTCTGGGTTTAGATTCTCTCTTGATATGCTTAGAGAACATGGCAAACATGCTAGAAAGAGCACAGCATGTCCAGGACCTTGATTAATTCGTAGCATGACCATTTCCCCATAAGCTTAAAGTTTCTTACGTGTGAGACACCAGAGACCAGCCTCTTCAGCGGAGTAGCTCTGCTTGAAAAGCCAGTATTTTTGAGATGGCAGAGAACGATTCGGCTCGATCAATATTTGGTCGCTTTCCACTATAGAAAAGAGCTTCATGGTAGAAGCTAAGGGACACAAAACGATGAGAACACACATGAGGTTTCAATACATCGTAGTGAAAACAACCCCGCCCTTATTCTAATCAGCCCCTCCATATTTCTGTTCCAATAAATAAAATACAATAACTTTGTCAGAAAGACACAACGGTTCCGTTCACACAAAACCATGTGAGCCCAACTGTGATCGTTTAAGGTGGTGCGTCAACTAAAAGAGTAGTCCTTGTGTAAACCAACTACAGTTAAAAATTGTGTCTTAGAGTTCTCTCAGGTTTATAGGGAATAGAATAGACTAGAATAGAGAAGAATAGCATAGCATAGCATAGCATAGCATAGCATAGCATAGCATAGCATAGAAAATAATAGAAAAGAGTAGAATAATAATAATAATAATAATAATAATTTTAATTTATATCCCGCTCTCTCTCCCCAAGGGGACTCGAGGCGGGAGAATAGCATAGAATAGAGTAGCATAGCGTAGTGTGGTATAGCATAGCGTAGCAGAGCAGAGCAGAGAATACAATAGAATAGAACAGAACAGAAAAGAGTAGAGTAGAATAGAAAAGAAAAGAATAGCATAGCATAGTAAATAATAGAGTAGCGTAGCGCAGCAGAGCAGAGCATAGAGTAGAGTAGAGTAGAGTAGAGTAGAGTAGAGTAGAGTAGAATAAAAGAATAGAATATGCAATGGGAATAGAGTAGAATAGACTATGCAATGGGAGTAGAGTAGAGTAGAGTAAAATAAAAGAATAGAATATGCAATGGGAATAGAGTAGAGTAGAATAGACTATGCAATGGGAGTAGAGTAAAGTAGAGTGAATAGAATAGAATAGAATAGAATAGAATAGAATAGAATAGAATAGAATAGAATAGAATAGAATAGAATAGAATAGAATTCTTCATTGGCCAACTGTGACTGGACTCTCAATGTACATAAAAGATATGTGATAAATCATGATCATAGCCAACATAAACATTTTATGATGGATTTGTGATTTATTACAAACTTGGAATCTGACACGGTTCCTTTATGAAGGACAGCCCAATGCTTGAAAGTTAAATTTTAACATTTGCTTTTAAAAGACAACGTTAAAATGCATCAGAGGAACAGAGAAGAAAACCAAGCAAAACACTTGCTCCCTATTGGCTTTCTTCTATCTGGCATCCTTCCAGGTGGGTTGCATCTACAAATCCTCACATCCCAGGTTCAGACTGCCCATGGATAGGATAAACATTATAATCTGAACACATTTAGAAAAGAACAGATTGAGGAGAGCAGTTCTTTTATTGCAAAGAGTCTACTTCTACAAATTTAGATGCCCAGCCCATACCTACCTGATAGAAGAGACTTAGACTCTGGTGGAAGAAGAGTAGCATCACACATGGTAGATCCAAGGCGGGTCATCATGTCAGAATCTAGAGGCAATCAAGCAAAAACCAGGTAAATTGAAAGGTTTGGTCAGTAAAGGGGTGTTGGTCAGTCTGTGGGAAGAATTAATTTGGCAGCACAATTGAAGCTGGGCTCTATGTAGGGGAGACTGTGGGCAAGAGTTGGTTCCTGCCGGCATTACTACTGGTTCAGTGCCCAAAACATTTTGCACTTAAAAAGGTCTGCCCATGTGCACGCCATTAAAAAAAAGGGGAGGGGTGTTACATTTTTTCAATGAAGATTGTTCTGCGCATGCACAGAACACAAAATAAAGGTCGCAGCACCCAGGATAGAACGGTACAGTCACCTGCTCGGCCGAACTGGTCCGAGCCAGTAGCAACCCACCTCTGACTGTGGGGTTAGTTTAGCCAGGGAAATTATTACTACCCCCTGCGATCAAAGTAGGAACCCATCACTGGTAGGTATAGAGAAAGAGAGGGAGGGAGGGAGGGAGGAAGAGAGGGGGGGGAGGGAGGGAGGGAGGGGGGGGAGGGAGATAGATAGATAGATAGATAGATAGATAGATAGATAGATAGATAGATAGATAGATAGATAGATAGATAGATAGATAGATAGATAAGGTAGGTAGGTAGGTAGGTAGGTAGATAAGGTAGGTAGGCAGGTAGGTAGGTAGCAGTGGTGGGTTTCAAATTTTTTTAGAACCTATTCTGTAGGTGTTTCTTTCTTTCCTTCTTTCTTTCTTTCTTTCCTTCCTTCCTTCCTTCCCGTTGGGTCACTGGCAGCGGTGGGCCAGATTTACTTCCAGGTACGCCGGTGGAACCCCCTCTCACCGGTTCTCTAAATTTCACCAACCGGCTCTCGCGAGTAGGTGCGAGCCTGCAGAAACCCACCACTGGTAGGTAGGTAGGTAGGTAGGTAGGTAGGTAGGTAGGTAGGTAGGTAGGTAGGTAGATAGATAGATAGATAGATAGATAGATAGATAGATAGATAGATAGATAGATAGATAGATAGATAGATAGATAGATAGATAGATAGATAGATAGATAGATAGATAGATAGATAGATAGATAGATAGATAGATAGATAGATAGATAGAGCGGCAGGCAGGCAGGCTAGCAGGGTTGTGCACCTGACTGCACTTCCAAGCTGAAGGAAGTTTCCAAATCAAATTGGAACATCTAAACAAGGAGAAGCGTGAAATATAATGCAAGTGTTTTACAACTTGCATTCATGCATCAAATAGGCTTGTTTGTTGATTAAATGTATCTACCACCCATCTTTGCCACCTGTCATCTCTAGGAGGCTTACAACAAAGTAAAAACAAGAGGGTAAAGGGTTAAGAAAATAAATATTCAGGTTAAAAAGCAACAAAGTTGGCAAGGAAGGGAGAAGGATGAGATGACATCAAAAAGCTTGAATCAGCAAGCTTCAGTTCCTCATGAATACATGAATATGCCCTTACAGTTGTATTGGCTTGGATGGTTTAAACAAACTGAAGATTTCCTGGTTTGTTACCCATAAACATAAAAATAAAATCTAGCCCTATTTAGCCTTCTTGGATAAGCCAAACGCAACTAGGTGCTGCCACCTAGCTGGCCATCTGCACATGAATGTGCATTTGTATACATTTATGCATGTGTACATTTATTTATATACCGGTAATGTGTAATAAAATTATATAATAGGCCCATCTGTATATTCTGCCCATAAAAATCATAACTGATCCCTCCTTCTACTGAGACATATATCTGGACATCTTCCTTCTACATTTGACACCTGGAAAATCGCCCCCAAATAACCTACCTTTCCAGAAATAAACACGCTGAGAGGTGGTGAAGAATTTTTCTTGGTCTTCTGCAAGTTCAAAAGCTTAAAAAAAAAGAGAAAACACATATTTTTGCTTTCCTTTTACAATACAATACAATAGCAGAGTTGGAAGGGATCTTGGAGGTCATCTAGTCCAACTCCCTGCCTAAGCAGGAAGCCCTATACCATTTCAGACAAATGGCTATCCAACATCTTCTTAAAGACTTCCAGGGTTGGGGCATTCACAACTTCTGGAGGCAAGCTGTTCCACTGATTAATTGTTCTAACTGTCAGGAAATTTCTCCTTAGTTCTAGGTTGCTTCTCTCCTTGATTAGTTTCCATCCATTGCTTCTTGTCCTGCCCTCAGGTGCTTTGGAGAATAGTTTGACTCCCTCTTCTTTGTGGCAACCCCTGAGATATTGGAAGACTCCTATCGTGTCTCCCCTGGTCCTTCTTTTCATTAAACTAGACATACCCAGTTCCTGCAACCGTTCTTCATATGTTTTAGCCCCCAGTCCCCTTAATCCTCTTTGTTGCTCTTCTCTGCACTCTTTCTAGAGTCTCCACATCTTTTTTCTAAGGAGTCATCGAATGGCATCTGTCTTGAGCATCATATGGCAGAATAAAAAATAAAATCATGCAGCAAATCTGCTGATTTTGAAATACAGATGAATGCAGGATTAAAGACTCAAGGTCTGGTCTAGAATGGGGAACCATAAGGTAAAGGTAAATGTTCCCCTTGTACATATGTGCTAGTAATCCCTGACTCTAGGGGGCAGTGCTCATCTCCGTTTCAAAGCCGAAGAGCCAGCGCTGTCCAAAGACACCTCCGTGGTCATGGAGCCGGCATGACTCAACGCCAAAGGCGCCCAGAACGCTGTTACCTTCCCACCAAAGTTGGTCCCTATTTTTTTACTTGCATTTTTACATGCTTTCCCACTGCTAGATTGGCAGAAGCTAGGGCAAGTAGCGGGAGCTCACTCCATTAGGCGATGCTAGGGATTCGAACCGCCGAACTGCCAACCTTTCTGATCGACAAGCCCAGTGTCTTAGCCACTGAGCCACCCTTGGGGAACCGTAATTGCCTAGATGTTCCTGCCAGCCATGTAGAGTATTATAGCTCACAACCAACACCTTGAATTGGATCTGGAAGCAAAATGGCACCCAATGCAGCTCGCAGAGCAAAGGTGTTACATGCACCATCCTTGGTGTATCCAAGATTGCTCGCACCGCTGCAGTCTGTGTCAGTGGTGGGTTCATCTCCTCGTCGCTACGGGTACGCTGCTCATGGGGTCGCATGTCCTGTTTGTGCACACATACTGCACACGCATGCGCCCTTCACCGCCCCTGCGACATCCAGCTGCTTGTCGGAGCTCATGCAAGCGCTGTACGCTGTGTGCACATGCACAATTGGCTGGTTGCTTTAAAAGCAGGGCGAACATGAGGGGTCAAACAAGCCACCGTATTAGTACACTGTCAGCTGCTCCCGACTACTACCGGTATAGCCGTACCGGTCCGTATTGTCTGGATCCCACCACTGGTCTGTCTGAACTGAAGCTTCCAGAAATGTTTTAAGGGTAACCCCATGTAGAGTGTGCTGCATAATCTAAATAGGAGGTGACCAGGACTTGAGTGACTTGATTACTTATTCACATATAGACTGGGTGAAACCAGGCTTAATAGCAGTAATATGAGAGGGATCTTGGAATCTCAGTGGACAACCAGTTATAAATAAGAGCCAACTGTGTATGGAGGCAGCCAAAAAAGACAATGCAATCCTAAATTGAATTAACAGAGGAATACAATCAACATCACGTGTGGTACTAATACCACTTTATAAAGCCTTAGTAAGACCACACCTAAAATACTGCATCCAATTTTGGTCACCACACTATAAAAAAGATGTGGAGAGTCTAGAAAGAGTGCAGAGAAGAGCAACCAAGGGAACTGGAGGCTAAAACATATGAAGAACGGTTGCAGGTACTGGGTATATCTAGTCTAGTGAAGAGAAGGACCAGGGGAGATATGATAGCAGTCTTCCAATATTTGAGAGGCTACCACAGAGAGGAAGGGGGTCAACCTATTTTCCAAAGCACCTGAAGGCCAGACAAGGAATAATGAATGGAAACTGAACAGGGAGAGATTCAGCCTGGAAATAAGTAGAAACTTTCTGATAGTGGGAAAAATCAACCCATGGAACAGAAGTTGCCTTGGAAGTTGTGGGAGCTTCATTACTAGAGGCTTTCAAAAAGAGACTGGACTGCCATCTTTCAGAAATGGTGTAGGGTCTCCTGCATGGGCAGGGGGATTGGACTAGTTGACCTACAAGATCCCTTCCAACTCTGTTAATCTGTTAATTACACCATCCTAGTCCAATGGTTGTCCAGTCTATTAAATTACTCACTTACCTCTAGCAAGCACTTGGTCTCCAATTCTGACTGTGTACTGGCTCGTCCCTTCATTGTACTTTGTGCGTTGACATATGTCGCCTTGTCGACGGGTTGAGCTTCCATCCCAGTCATTAAGGTTGCAGATCAATGCGCTTGGAGAACTCAGCAGGCTACATGCAATACTGCCTGGACGCAAGAAAGAAAAGATTTACTGGGTTCAGCTCTGTTTAATAACAGTTTGATCTTGGCAGTGAAAAACTTGGAGAAGTGTTCAATTGAAGTCCACAAGTCTTCAAGTCGCCAAGTTTTGGAACCCCTGGTCTATCGGTATGTATTTTCATTTAGGCTATTTGAAGGATTCTTGAGTGTAAGGGTATTTTATTTTTCAACACGTTCTTACTTTCTTCAGCTTACATCCTGCCTTTTCCATAATGGAATCAAGGCAGCCAGCATGGTCCTTCTTCCACCACAGTTCAACCTCACAACATCGCTGAGAAATTCAGATTGACCTAAAATCACCATTAGTTGGTTTATACAGCTGTGAGGATTTAGACTTGTTTCTCCCTAATCCTAGTTTGGCTGGAAAGATGTTTTCAGAGTCACTGACATATTAACGAACATTTAAAAGAACAACGAGAAAAAAACTGTAATGGAGGAAGAAACTGCAATTCTTCCATTTTTTTTCCAATTACGCTTACATGCCAGAAAATTTGCACACCACTTCCTGAATTAGAAACTATAACATCTGCAAGCCTAACCACTATCATTGACTAATAAAATGTCATAACAAGTTACCCTGCCTTAAAATTAATCACTTAGAGCGTTATCATCTACATTGTCATGTAGGAAGTTAGCACCCACCCCTCTCCTAGGAGAATGAAATATTCTAGGAAATATTGAAAAGGCCGAATATTATGTTTCTGCGGATGAGAAATGGAGAAACATGCTTTTTAGGCAGGAAACAGACTCACTCTTAACAGCCCCCACCCTCCTCAAGGGGCCCCAGCAGATGTCTGCACAAGAGACAAAGAGATAGCTAGGTCTATTCCACTGGTGGGTTTCTGCAGGCTCGCACCTACTCACGAGAGCCGGTTGGTAAAATTTAGAGAACCGGTGAGAGGGGGTTCCACTGGCGTACCTGGAAGTAAATCTGGCCCGCCGCTGCCAGTGACCCAACGGAAAGGAAAGGAAAGAAGGAAGGAAGGAAGGAAGGAAGGAAGGAAGGAAGGAAGGAAGGAAGGAAGGAAGGAAAGAAAGAAAGAAAGAAAGAAAGAAAGAAAGAAAGAAAGAAAGAAAGAAAGAAAGAAAGAAAGAAAGAAAGAATTTACCATCACAATTGAGTCCAAAATTTTGGTTGCTAAGCAAGAGCGTTGTTAAATGAGTTTCACCATGTTTTAAAAGGTGGCCACTCCCACCCTGTCACATGACTGCCAAGCCACGCCCACAAAATAGGTCACACCTACAGAGTAGGTTCTAAAAAATTGGAAACCCACCACTGCAGCCGAAGCTAGCAGCAAAGCGGAGGCTGACACATGGTGGAAAAGGAAAGGCGACCTTCTCATCCACAGCTGCTGCCTAAACAATTACCTCCATCAAGTATGAGCTGGCTTAAGATAAAGCCATCACAGCAAGCATCTTGGTGACAGGCTTGGCGGCAGAAGAGATGAACATCTGTCAAAGATGTACCAGATGCTGATACAACCGAAATGCTGTACACGCCAGAAACAACATCCTGGAAATCAGTCTTCTCAAATGTCTTAACTCCCACTGTAGTGAATTCTTGTCCTGGAAAACAAAGGGGCAACTCTTTCTATGAGCCTACTCCCTCGGTTGGAACCACTCTGTGAAAATGTCCACAACACACTGTCAAAATTCCAAAAATCCTTTTTTTTTTTTAAAGTAACTTGCTCCTGGCTTGAAGTGAGGTAGAACTTTTTAACTGCTCTCTGTTGTAGCAGAGGTGGCATTCAGCAGGTTCTGTCTAGTTCTGGAGAACCGGAAGCGGAAATTTGGAGTAGTTTGGAGAACTGGTAAATACCACCTCTGGCTGGCCACGCCCCCATCTATTCGCTGCCTCCCGAGTCCCAGCTGATCGGGAGGGAATGAGGATTTTGCAGGAAGCTTCTCCTAGACTGCGGTTGGAATGGGGATTTTGCAGTATCCTTCCCCTGGAGTGGGGATTTTGCAGTATCCATCTTCTGGAGTGGGGAGGGAATGGGGATTTTTTAGCATCCTTCCCTTGGAGTGGGGAGGGAATGGGGATTTCTAGTCTCTTTTTAGGTTAGGGGTTTTAGGGGTAATTTTTAGTTTAGTTTATGGGTTTTAGCGCAGGATCAATTTAATCCATTTTTAATTTTGTATTTTGTATTTTGTCTGTGGTCTTATTTGTATTTTTAATTGCCTGTGCCCCGCCTCGAGTCCCCTCGGGGAGAGAGAGCGGGATATAAAATTAAATTATTATTTATTATTATTATTATTATTATTTTGCAGTATCCTTCCCCTGGAGTGGGGAGGGAATGGGGATTTTGCAGTATCCTTCCCCTGGAGTGGGGAGGGAATGGGGATTTTACAGTATCCTTCCCCTGGAGTGGGGAGGGAATGGGGATTTTGCAGTATCCTTCCCCTGGAGTGGGGTGGGAATGGGGATTTTGCAATATCCTTCCCCTGGAGTGGGGAAGGAATGGGGATTTTGCAGTATCCTTCCCCTGGAGTGGGGAGGGAATGGGGATTTTGCAGTATCCTTCCCCTGGAGTGGGGAGGGAATGGGGATTTTGCAGTATCCTTCCCCTGGAGTGGGGAGGGAATGGGGATTTTGCAGTATCCTTCCCCTGGAGTGGGGAAGGAATGGGGATTTTGCAGTATCCTTCCCCTGGAGTGGGGAGGGAATGGGGATTTTGCAGTATCCTTCCCCTGGAGTGGGGAGGGAATGGGGATTTTGCAGTATCCTTCCCCTGGAGTGGGGTGGGAATGGGGATTTTGCAATATCCTTCCCCTGGAGTGGGGAGGGAATGGGGATTTTGCAGTATCCTTCCCCTGGAGTGGGGAGGGAATGGGGATTTTGCAGTATCCTTCCCCTGGAGTGGGGTGGGAATGGGGATTTTGCAGTATCCTTCCCCTGGAGTGGGGTGGGAATGGGGATTTTGCAGTATCCTTCCCCTGGAGTGGGGAGGGAATGGGGATTTTGCAGTATCCTTCCCCTGCCATGCCCACCAAGCCACACACACCAAGCCTACTTCTAGTGATATTGTTACTTTGCATTGATCTGTAGCCTTCCTTGCTGCAGGGAATTCATTTACAACCACTGATCTGTTCTCACAAACTAACTGATCAGCAGCAAACACAGGGAAGTGCTGAATCAGGTGTCGAGCAAAGACTGGCCAGCTTTAGCAGATCATCTCCTAATAAAAGCACCTTTTGAGTTCGCTTTAGAGGGTTTGTTGTGTTTGGGCAGCTGGGTCAGAACAGAGTGGCCATTGCACGTGCAAGCCACTCGCACGAATGGAGCTGTGCATGCGCGCTTGCTGGCCGCTTGCATGGAACCATCCCCTCCCCCCCCCACTCCAAGTCCGCAAAGCCAAAAACGTTGGGAAACTCTGATCTAGTGGATGTCCAAACTCTCACCAATGACTTCTGAACCTCAACCTGAGCATCGCTGCTCTAAAACATAAAAGTGTTGGTGGTCCTCTCTTGCAGGCCCCCTGAGAGTAATTAAAGCTCTCCTGTACTTACCTTTTTTCAGGTAGACGCTCAGCGAATCTTCCTTCTCTGGGCTTCTCACTTTAATTAGGCAGCTGAGATTGGCAATGCTGGTGGCAAGAGGATTCTCCCAAGCACCTCGGATCTAGGATAAAGAAATATGCAGAGAAAACTAATTACTAGTCAATGATATGGGCTGCACGATCGCAGAGAAGAGCAACAAAGTGTTGTGGCCCACCAGTGGCTAGTGGATCTGGCAACAGATTCGGACAGTGAGGAGGTTGGGGAGGAACCTGGGCATGTCCTGGAGTCCTGGGAAGGCTCTGAGGAGGGCTCTGTGTCGGAGACAGAGAGGGGGTCACAGCCGTATGCCAGTTATCAGTTGCCTTCAGAGTCAGACATCAGTGAGGCAGAGGAACAGCTGGAGCCTGTTCCCAGTGTGCGCATGCGCAGAGTTGCCAGATGAAGGGAACAGCTAAAGAACAGGGGTTAACTTGGGAGTAAAGCCACAGGTGGACAGTGAATGGCCCCTCCCATAGGGAATAAAAGAGGAGCAACAGGGGAGTGGAGTTTGCAGGAGACCATTAGTTCATTCCTGCATTCTTGTCAAGTATTGCGGCATCTGAAAGATATCGGCCTGGCCACTCTCCAAGCCTGATAAAGGTCGGTAATTGTGAACTATCTTGAAAGACTGTGGGAGAGGAAAGACTTTGCTGGAGAGGAATTAAATAAACTAAATAAAGGGGTTTATTGGGACGAGGACTCGGCTTGTGCTGCTGGGGAAGCCTAGGTCAGAACACAAAGATGATAAAGGATCTGGAGGCTAAATCGCAGTGGTGGGTTTCAAAAAAATTTAGAACCTCTTCTGTAGGTGTGGCCTGCTTTGTCGGAGTGGCTTGCCGGCCATGTGGCCAGGTGGGAGTGGCCTGCTGGCCATATGACTGGGTGGGAGTGGCTTGGCAGTCATGTGACTGGATGGGCATAACCAACTTGTAAAATGTGCTGAAACTCACTTAACAACGCTCTTGCTTAGCAACCAAAATGTTGGCTCAGGAACTCTGGCATTTGAAGCACGCAAGTCTTAAAGCTTTCAAGTTACAAGACCCTTGCACACCTCACCCCTTAGAAAAAACAACAGGGATGTTCAAACTTGAAAGCTTTAAGACTTGTGGACTTCAACTCCCAGAATTCCTCCTCTCTCTCTTCCTCTTGATGATGGGCGGACAGGCGGGGGGAGGGAGGTGGAACTGGTTCTAAACGGCACTGTAGATTGGTGGAACCTCTTCTATAGAAGAGGTTAGAACCAGCAGGAACCCACCCCTGCTAAATCGTGATATTACTGGCTGAGGGAGTTAGCTTATGTCTACGGAAGAGAAAGAATAGAGGGGACACGCTAACTCTCTTCCAGTACTCCAAAGGCTGTCACAGAGAAGAGGGGATTCACTTAATCTCCAAAGCACCTGAGGCCAGGACAGGAAGTAATGGGTGAAATCTTGTTAAAGAGACATCCAATCTAGAAGTAAGGAGAGTTCTGTAAGGAGTAAGGAGTAATTCTGACAGGACAATTAATCAGTGGAACAGCTTGGCCTTCAGAAGTTGTGGTTGCTTCAACACTGGAGGTTTTTAAGAAGAGATTGGACAGCCACTTGTCTGGAATGGTATAGGGCAGGGGTCTGCAAAGTCGGCTCTTTTAAGACTGGTGGACTTCAACTCCCAGAATTCCCCAGCCAGCTATGCTGGCTGGGGAACTCTGGGAGTTGAAGTCCACCAGTCTTAAAAGAGCCGACTTTGCAGACCCCTGGTATAGGGGGTTTGGACTAGAAGACCTCCAAGGTCCCTTCCAATGTTATTATTCTATGTTCTATATTGTATAACTAGACAAAGTTAACACTCCTCTTATCCTCTTGTCTCAAATTGTGTAGGGTCTTCTTTTAGGGAACTGGAGGCTAAACCTATAAAGAACAGTTGGAGGAACTGGGTGTGCCTAGTTTAATGAAAAGAAGGACCAGGGGAGACAGGATAGCAGTCTTCCGATATCTCAGGGGTTGCCCCAAAGAAGAGGGAGTCAAGCTATTCTCCAAAGCACCTGAGGGTAGAACAAGAAGCAATGGGTGGAAACTAATCAAGGAGTGAAGCTCCAGAGGTTGTGGGGGCTCCAATACTGGAAGATTTTAAGAAGAGATTGGACAGGCATTTTTCTGAAATGGTACAGGGATTCCTGCCTGAGCAGGGGGTTGGACTAGAAGACCTCCAAGGTCCCTTCTAACTCTGTTATTCTATTCTACTGTATTCTACTCTACTCTAATTCCTGTTCCTGTTCCCATTCCCATTCCCACTCCCATTCCCACTCCTACTCTTACTCTTACTCCTACTCCTACTCCATTCCTATGCTATTCTGCTTGAGCAGAGCTTTGGACTAGAATGTCTCCAAGGTTGCTTACAGACCTATTCTGATTGAATAGCTAGGCCAGCAATAAATTTCTATTAAAATGTTTGGAAGCTGAAGATCTGAAGGATTATCACTTTGGAGAACATTGCTGTACTTGTCAAGATGAGATGTCAAGTGCAATCTTCTATGGGTTTACACAGAAGATAATTATGCTGAATTATTCCATCACTGGAGGTTTTCAGAAATAGGCTGGACAACCATTTGACCAGGATGGTATAAGCTCTCTTGCTTTGAGCAGAAGGCTGGACAAGAAGACCTCCAAGGTCCCTTCCAGCCTTATGATTCTATGTTTTATATTACAGTGTCATACGTGTAATGTACATGAGTGATGCGGTGGCCCAGAGGTGGGGCTCTCGCCTCACAATCAGGAGGCTATGCGTTCGATCCTAGGTAGAGGCAGATATTTCTCTCTCTGGGCACAATAAGAATATAGCTGCTGAACATAACTCCACATTGGCAACAGGAAGGCATCTGGCCAGTAAACATTCAGCTCCATTCAGTTGCCCCACAAGGGATTGTGGGGTTGTTAAAAGAAGAGGATACTTGTAATGTACATGGAATCAAATCCACTCATATGGCAGGGTTAAGATTAAGTCCTTGAACTTAAAATGCCTTCTACATGCTACCATTTTTGTTGATGGACTCTTCTAGTGAAGAGTCCTATGAGTCTGCCCTGGAGGAGGAGGGAGACCTTGAGGAAGCAGAGAGTCTGGTTGGCCACCAGGAGGCACCTGAGTCATGGAGCAGTGGGGAGGATCAGGGGCAGTTTTTCCTGATGCTAGATTACACAGGGATGAGAAAAGGAGGCAACAGTTACGTAAGAGGCAAGCTCATAAGTCCTGATTAGAACCAGCTGGTTGCTGAGTGGCCCCTCCCAAGAGAGCTTATAGGGAAGGCTTTGGGAGGAGTCATTTGCAGGAAACAACAGTTACAAATCATCGTTGGAAATATCTGGTCGTTCGAGTCGTGTCTTCAAGTAAATGTGCTACAATATTTGTAACACGAGTCCAGGCTCGCAGACAAGGAGATAGTGGTAAGCAGCCAAGCTTGTGTGTGTGTGCGGTGTGATTCCATCTGTGGGGCAGAACACATTTTCCAGCTTTCAAGGTCTTAACGGAGCCCCGTTTGATGGATCTCAAAGCCCACTTAAAGGGAGAAGGCATCCCTTGGACTTCCCCATTTTATCACCATAAAACAAATGTACGTAGTTACCAGTCCAGAAGTGGAGCAGTTATAATTGCTCTCCCGAGCACTGTACAGCTCGCATGATGTTTCTGAGCCCATGGCTGACAGGGTGAGAAATCCACAGGACTCATCCTTCTCACACTCTGTAAACATCAAAATGAAAAGAAGTTTTCATGTGAGCTCCGGAATCAATATCACTGTCTTTGCTTGAGCAATGGATGCAACCAGCAGTAAATCCACTGGTCCTCTTTTAGATAAGGTCCTCTGCTCCATTGGACAGCATCTGACTTTGTATCTTGAGCCTCTACAACCCGTGATGGTGAACCTATGGCATGCGTGCCACAGGCGGCACACAGAGCCATCTCTGAGGGCACATGAGCCGTTGCCGTAGGTCAGCTGCAGTGCGCAAGTGCACGCCGGCCAACTGATTTTTCAGCCTTCGAAGGGCTTCTGGAGGGACAGAGGAGCTCGTTTTCGCCCTCCCCAGGCTTCAAAAGCCTCCGAAGCCTGGGGAGGGCGAAAACCAGGCCTACTGAGTCTACCTATGGGCCATTTCCAGCCTCCGGAGGCTTCAGTGAGGCCTGCTAGGCCCAAAATGGGTGGGGTGGGGTCGTGCTTGCACGGGCGGGGGGGGCTGGCAGTGGGGGGGTCATGCACGCATGCACAGGGAGCACGGGGGTTTGAATGATGGGTGTGGGCACACACATGCGTGCTTCTGACAGCTGAGCCAAAAAAGGTTAGCTATCACTGCTCTACAACGTAACACGGGTAGCAGTTGATATTCTGAGGTCCAGAGTATCATAAACAATGAAGGAAATACGCCGCTGCCATGAATAACAACCTATGATAGCAATAGAAGAGAAGATTCGTAACTCGGGGATGAACTCTGAGGTCCTTGGTGTTCTTTGAGAACAAACCCCACTCCCTTCCAGCGCTGATGATGTTACCTAGTAAGGTAATGAAACGTCTGCAAGGAAACAACCAAGCTGATAGAGCCCCTTAGACCTTTCAACCACCGAGGCAGTAGCTTTATCTTGTGTGTCTATGGAGATCCTCGGACATCCAGGTCATGGTTGTCCCAAAGGTGCTTTTGCAAGAGGCGACTGGACTTTCTGTCTTTTCTTTGAAGATGTTTCGCTTCTCATCTAAGAAGCTTCTTCAGCTCCGACTGGATTGGTGAGGAATGGAAGGATTTATACTCCTTGCAGACAGCTAGCTATGCACTTTGGGGGTGAACACCCTTCAAATGGTACAGGACAGTGGTGGGATTCAAAAAAAATTATTACCGGTTCTGTGGGTGTGGCTTGGTGGGCGTGCCATGGCTTGGCGGGCGTGGCTTGGTGGGTGTGGCAGGGAAAGGATACTGCAAAATCTTCATTCCCTCCCTGCTCCACAGGAACGATACTGCAAAATCCCCATTTCCTCCCGATCAGCTGGGACTCAGGAGGCAGAGAATAGATGGGCCAGCCAGAGATGGTATTGACCACTTCTCCAAACTAATCAAAATGTCCGCTACTGGTTCTCCAGCACTGGTCAGAACCTGCTGAATACCACCTCTGGTGAACACCCTTCAAATGGTGCAGGAGTATGAACATATTTCCAGGAAAAAAAATGCAGATTACAGGAACCATTTGTGTTTCATTTTGAGATGCATACGACACAGACTTGTCCCCAATGGTCCGCACCTGTCTTCAGTGGCAAAGGTACACAGGGCAGAAAAATATCCTGCAGCCAAGGAGGCTCTACCTCCATTTGCACCACTCAGGTGGCCCTGAGGATACAGATAAACCTCCAGGTGGCCTCAACGACCCTCTCAAAGGATGCAAAAGACCAGCTGTCTGCAAGGAGTTTAAACCCTTCCATTCCCCTCCATCCTGTCAGAGCTGAAGAAGCTTCTTGGATGAGATGTGAAACGTCTACAAAGAAAAGAGAGAAAGTCCAGTTGCCTCTTCCTGGATGAGAAGCAGAACATCTTCAAAAGTCCCTTGGGGACTGTTAGCAACTCTGGGTTCAGAACCAGTATCAGAACTCTGGTCCCATAACCAATGTTAGCTAAAATATGCGGAATAGTGTAATTCACCGGACAGTAACGAGATACGTTGCTGTAAACCACAAACAAACTCTAAAACAGTGATAGTAAGAAAATAAATAGTCTTTACTTTGTAGCAACTAAAATGCTTTTTCCGACTAACTTCTCAAACAATGATAACAGTCCTACATCAAACAGAGTTTATCTTACAGTGATGTAAACAAAACCTCCTCCTTCTTCTTCAACTTCTCAAACGGCAATCAGGAACAACACAGGAAATCACAAGGAATCGAACAGGGATCAAATGGGGAATGAGCTGCGTTCCTGAGCTTCCTTTATAGTAGAGCTGTATAATTACAGCCAATCAAATTATACTTAGCTCTTAAAGCTACATAACTCCTTAAGAACATAGGCTCATATATATTGTCAACCCAATATAAGGCTGAATATCCTAACAGGGACTTCATCTTGTACGACTTTTGATTCAGATGGCTGTGTTTCCAGCCCACCTTGCTAAGAGAAGGCTTTAGGTTTGGAAAAAGGAAGCATTGGAAACCTTCTGACCTGCAACGCACTGCTGAAGGGCGTTCCTCGGCGTTCCTTGAAGTGCCTTAGTTCTACTTGTTTCCGATTCTTCTGCGGTGAAGAAAAGCTTGGAAGCAGGAACCTTCTCGAAACGCTCGAAGACTGAAAAGAAACAGAGGTTGGGATGAAGTAACGTATTTTTTGGAGTCTAAGACACATCGGAGTATAAGACGCACCAAGGTTTTGAAGAGGCAATTTTTTTTGTTAAAAAAAACGTTTTTGCACTCTGCACAACTCCCCAAAACGCCCTGTTTTTTGCAAAAATAAGTTTTGTTTTGGTTTATTTTTGTCAAAAAAAAGGGCCTTTAGGAGGCTTTATTGTACCCGAGGTTTTTATGTTTTATGATTGCCTGTTCACCGTCC
Source organism: Rhabdophis nuchalis (assembly GCA_039707465.1). NCBI lineage: Eukaryota > Metazoa > Chordata > Lepidosauria > Squamata > Natricidae > Rhabdophis > Rhabdophis nuchalis. The sequence goes on along the minus strand of CM077645.1, from coordinate 213,173,080 downwards.
TGAGTCCCGCAAGGGAGATAGGGCGGTATATAAATTTGAATAAAGTAAAAGTAAAGTAAAGTAAAGCTTGTAGAGTGCTCTTTGCGGGGGACAAAAACGAGCAAACAAATATTGGGGGGGGGGGGAAGACACCCCTGTGCGTGTGTGTGTCTGTCTGTGTGTGTGTTCCAGCATAACTCTGGAACACCTGGGCCATTAAGAAGAGCAAGCGCAATGTCCTAGAGTGGCAGTTGTTTGTGATTTCAGTTCCTTTCCAGTTTCTTCTGGAATTGCAGCCATGACATTTGCCCTCCAGTGGACCAATAGGGAAGCACTTGATGGATTTGGGCCAAAGTGCCAGGATTGTAGACGGGGCAGGAAAGAGGAGCACATGGGAGAGGAAAGGGAGAGGAGAGGGATGATGGGAATGGAAGTAGGGGGAAGAAAGGCCCCTCTCAATGGCCCCCTGTCAGACAAACACTTCAGTGTCTATAAATACCTGGGCAACGCTGGGTTATCAGCTAGTTAAGGATAAAAACTACAGATGAAGATGCTAATTAGGATTGCTATTATTACAACTGAAGGCTGTTATTATGGTAACCGCTATTATTTTGAAAACAGGTTTATCTTTTCCCTGGGATACACGATACCTTAATGAACAAGGCACCTCAAGTAACTGCACACCAGCCAATGCACCCCAAGGGATGCATCTCGGCTTACAGCCTTTCTGAAATGAATGCCAAGGGTTGCCTTCGGGATCAATTTAAGGTACCACAAATGCCAATTTCATCCCCAAGGATTATGGAGAGAAGATGAAACAATTACTTCTTGCTAAAACAATTAAGGCCTATTACAGCTGGGCCCAAAGGGAGTACTCGGCTTTCCAAATCTTATAGTTCTAATTAGAAAGAAGGGAGCGAAGGAGGGAAGGGAAGAAGGAAAACAAGGGAGTTCACCTTGAGACGCATTGATGGATGCATCTTCTTTTGTTGGAGTTGTCTATGAAGACTCTCAATCATGCAGATCATGGTTGTCCCAAAGGTGTTTCTCCAAAAGGCAACTGGATGTCTCAGTTTTTTCTTTGAAAATGTTTTGCTTCTCATCCAAGAAGTTTCTTAAAAGCGACATTTTCAAATGAAAAAAACTGGAAAAGAAAGTCCAGTTGCCTTTTGGAGAAGCAGAGTAGAGTAGAGTAGAGTAAAGTATAGAAGAGAAGAATAGAATAGAATAGAATAGAATAGAATAGAATAGAATAGAATAGAATAGAATAGAATAGAATAGAATAGAATAACAGAGTTGGAAGGGGCTTTGGAGGTCTTCTAGTCCAGGGGTCCCCAACCCCCGGGCCGCGGACCGGTGCCAGTCCGTGGCTTGATAGGAACCGGGCCGCAGGGCTGGAGAGGAGGAGGAGGGAGGAGGGGGCAGCCCCCTGGGCAGAGTGCGCGCCGGATGCGGGAGAGCGCAGGCGTGGCCGTTCACGCCATTGGAGGCCCTAGAGGGCAAGTGAGCCGACTCCCCCCACCGCATGCGCATGTGCCGCCTGTTCCCCCTCCTCTACGCCAGCCAGTCCACCGAATTTTCTTTAAAATGAAACCGGTCCCTGGTGCAAAAAAGGTTGGGGACCCCTGTTCTAGTCCAACCTCCTGCTTAGGCAGGAAACCCTACACCACTACAGATAAATGATTGCCCAACATCTTCTTAAATACTACCAGCATTGGGTTATATCTAAGTTCTATGTCTATGGAGAACTTCTATGTCTACTCACCCAAACACTGGGAATCCGTCAAAGGACCATCTGTCTCTGTCCAGTCTAATCTCTTTCCATTGCTGTCAACACAAAATGACTTTTGGGTAGATGGATCTTTGTAAGAAGGTCTATACTGGCCATTTTCATCACACCGTCCAGCTTGCTCATTCCTCTGGCAATCAGTAATACCTATCGGATGGGCATAGAATTAAAAAATATATATGGTGGGGCAGAATTCCATTCGATAGAAGAGAATATTTGCAGCTCAGGATTGAATAGTGGGGTCCTTGGTGCCCGCTGAACTTGGTTGTTTACTGGCAGACATTTCATTACCAAAGTAGGTAACATCATCAGTGCTGCTGATAATGTTACCTAGCTTGGTAAGGAAACATCTGTAAGAAAAGAACCAAGTTCAGAGACCATCAAGGATTCCAGAATTCCATTTGTTTATGATTCTCCAGCCAAACACTTTTCTGAGTGAATCAGACCTTAAGTTGACGTTTCTGTCGCCTAATTTTCAATGAATGTTTCCTTCACTGGACTAGGTGTGAATTCTGTACAAAACTATAAGGTGGATTTTTTTAGCTTTGGCTTAGCATAATGTGCAAATATTATGTTGCAGCTATTGTATCTTATTCAACAGGCCATAGCTAAGAGAAACAATACAAACCCAGATACAACCCAGAATTCTACCACCTTGCTCTCCCCTTATTTGTTGACCCAGCCATATCCAAGACAGATGGTATAAACATTGTATAAAGGGGATGGTTCCCCTTGCACATATGTGCTAGTCATTCCCAACTCTAGGGGGCGGTGCTCATCTCCGGTTCAAAGCCGAAGAGCCAGCGCTAGTCTGAAGACGTCTCCGTGGTCATGTGGCCGGCAATGACTAAACGTCGAAGGTGCACGGAATGCTGTTACCTTCTCACTAAAGGTTGTCTCTATTTTTCTACTTGCATTTTTTACGTGCTTTCGAACTGCTAGGTTGGCAGAAGCTGGGACAAGTAACAGGATCTGGCTCCGTTACGCGGTGCTAGGGATTCGAACCGCCGAACTGTCGATCTTTCTGATCGACAAGCTCAGCGTCTTAGCCACTGAGCCACTGCATCCCTTTAAAATATTGTATAGGATACCATATTCTAACTATAACGTTGCTTGCTTTGCTTCAGTATGTTGTGTAAGCCTACACATTCTGTTTCTTAAACTAGAACTTACGACAGTGTTACATAAGAGCTCAGATAACTACAGTTCACTTAACCAACCCAGATAATTGTGATTTATATAATAACAAGTCCTTGGTTTAGGATACTGTATGAAACTACATGATTGGATAAGGGAAACCTTTACCTTTCTTTACTTTATTAAACTACTGGAAACCAGTCAACAGAACATAAAATAATAGAGTTGGAAAGGACCTTGGGGGTCATCTAGTCCAACTCCCTGCTCGAGCAGAAGACCCTGTATCATCTGGACAAATGATCATCCAGTCTTTTTCTGAAAACCTCCAGTGATGTAGCACCAGAGGTGAAATTCAGCAGGTTCTGACAGGTTCTGGAGAACTGCTAGCGGAAAGTTTGAGTAGTTCAGAGAACCAGCAAATACCACCTCTGTCTGGCCATCTATTTTCGGCCTCCTGAGTCTCAGCTGAAGGGGAGGAGATGTCCTTCCCCTAGAATGGGAAGGGAATGGAGATTTTGCAGTATCCTTCCCCTGGAGTGAGGAGGGAATGGGGATTTTGCAGTATCCTTTCCCTGGAGTGAGGAGGGAATGGAGATTTTGCAGTATCCTTCCCCTGGAGTGAGGAGGGAATGGAGATTTTGCAGTATCCTTCCCCTGGAGTTGGGTGGGAATGGAGATTTTAGAGTATCCTTCCCCTGGAATGGGAAGGGAATGGAGATTTTACAGTATCCTTCCCCTGGAATGGGGAGGGAGTGTGGATTTTGCAGTATCTTTCCCCTGGAGTGAGGAGGGAATGTAGATTTTACAGTATCCTTCCCCTGGAGTGGGGAGGGAATGGTGATTTTACACTATCCTTCCCCTGCCATGCCCACCAAGCCATACCTACCAAACCACACCACATCCACCACGCCACCGCCACAGAACAGCACCCACAACATCTTCAACCTCAAACAGAAAATGCATCAGGCATTTCTCTAAGACTCTTACAGTGATTGGCTCTGAAAGCCCCAGGAGAAATGGTCAGTGTCCCAAGAGGACATTTCACACAGAAGTCACTTCCTGCTTGGTCTTGATAGAATCCAGAAGGGCATGGAATGCATCTCTCGCTCTGGAAGGAGGAACCTGGAGGACAGGCAGCTGCAAATGGAGAAAAAGGTTTATTAGTCTATGGAATTCCAATTCAGTATGAATTCTTCCCAGAGAGAGCTGCTTGAGCAGTCAAAAGTCCTCTTTTCAAAGCAGAAAGATATTTATACCATGTAACTATCCCCAGGCTCCAAAGGGATTAACTTTAGCATACTGCAATGTACTTCCCACAGCAGTCTTGAAGGGACGATATAAAAAAATATCTATATGAGCTAAGACTATATCTTTGTGGACAAGGGGCTATCAAAACTACAGGTCCTACTGTACTGCACCTTCTAAAACAGGGGTGTCAAACTCGATTTCATTGAAGGCCACCTCAGGGGTGTCTTTGACTTTGGGGGGCCCTGGGGGTGTGTCCGAGCGGGCATGGCCAGCTCGCCGTCACTCGTGTCAGGGGTTCCGGTGGTGGCCCGAACGGTCTGCCAGAGAAAACGGGCTCGCGAGCTCCGTTTTTGGCTGAGACTGTGTCCTGCAACCCTCTGCCAGTGAAAATGGAGCTCGGGAGGTCTGGTCCTTTGCTGTTTCCAGAGTGGCCAGATCTACCGTATTTTCTGGACTATAAAATGCACTGGAATATAAGATGCACCAAGATTTTGAAGAGGCAAATTAAAAAAAAGTTTTTGCACTCTGCAGACCTCCAAAAAATGGCCTGTTTTTCATGAAAATGGCCCCATAGAGTGCTCCTGGGGGCTGGGGGGGGGGCAAAAATGAGCAAAAACCGGCCATTTTTGCTCGCTTTCGTCCTCCCCAACCCCTAGGAGCACCCTGGAAGCCTCCTAAATGCTATGCATGGCCATTTTTGCAAAGGGGGTAGGGTTTCGGGAGGCCAAAAATTCTGTATTCAGTGTATAAGACCCAACCAGATTTTCACCCTCTTTTTTCAGGGAAAAGGGTGCATCTTACACTCTGAAAAATATGGTAAGTACCCTGTAGGCTGGATCTAGCCTGCGGGCCTTGAGTTTGACACCCATGTTTTAAACGGACCCATCTTATAACATCTCACCAGATAAAATATCTGGAAAACGCAGTTTTCTTTTTGTAATGTACAATTTGCCATTATTGGATCGGTCCAATCAGGGGTGGGTTCCTGCCAGTTCCACAAATCTACAGTGGCGTTTAGAACCGGTTCCAGCTCTCTCCCCACATCCGTCCGCATATCATCAAGATGAAGAGCGAGAGGAGGAATTCTGGGAGTTGAAGTCCACTGGTCTTAAAGCTGTCAAGTTTGAACACCCCTGGGGTTTTTTTTCCTAAAGTGTTAGGGGTGCAAGGGTCTTATAACTTGTCAGCTTTAAGACTTGCGTGCTTCAAATGCCAGAGTTTCTGAGCCAACATTTCGGTTGCTAAGCAAGAGCGTTGTTAAGTGAGTTTCACCACATTTTCAAGTTGGCCATGCCCATCCGGTCACATTACTGCCAAGCCACTCCCACTCGGTCACATGGCCAGCAAGCCACTCCCACAAAGCAAGCCACACCTACAGAAGAGGTTCTAAAAAATTTTAAACCCACCACTGAGTTCGATGTAATCTCCTTGAATATAACTAAATTTTGTTATATCGCATGCAAAATTAGGAAGACTTTAACTGCCCACTGACAATCTACCACTAATTGTATAATTATATATCATCTTGTATATTATTTTATTTTATTGTTTAATGCTTCTTATTACTAATGCTGGCCTGTGACTGTAATAGAATTACCACTTCCAGAAAAGAGAGAGAAAGAGAAGAGGTGCACACATATATTTATCCCTGGAACTAAGTGGAACTTAGTGGAACTAAGTTTTACTTCAAATTATCTCTAGGTCAAAATACTGAAATATAAGGTTTTCATTTCTCCCAGGTAGCACATTTAACCAGATTTTTTTTCCATGTCAAGGATTAACTAAATGTGTTATTAATAGTGCTTTAGGTATAGAGTGGGGATAAATCAACCCGTTATATTCTCTTAAATTGTTCAGTGAAGCAAGAATACATTGTGCTTTTCAGCAAAAATCTGAAATAGACTTATCTCTTTCACATAATAAAAAATGGCAGTATACTATGTTAGACACGTTATATTTGCTTGGCCTTTTACAAATATCTAAATGAAGATTCTTCCTCTGTTTATAAGCCCCCCGGGGTCACCTATGGGTGAGTTGAGCAGCTATATAAATTTGTTTAATAAAATAAAAACCAATAAAATAATTCATTCTTGTCTTCAGAGAGATGTTCAGTAAGGCTAAGCTAAAACCAAAATTCCTCTCTTTCCAAGTATCAAATTAAAGCAAGCAAATGTCACTACCCAAATGATTGTCAGACTCAAAAGACCAGGCCCATCTGCAAAGGTCTAATTAAACTGATTTATGACTAAACAATAAATGATAAAAAGTGGGACGTGGTGGCTCCGTGGCTAAGACACTGAGTTTGTCTATCGAAAGGTTGGCAGTTCAGCAGTTCGAATCCCTAGCGCCACAGAATGGAGTGAGCTCCTGTTACTTGTCCCAGCTTCTGCCAACCTAGCAGTTCGAAAGCATGTAAAAAATGCAAGTAGAAAAACAGGAACCACCTTTGGTGGGAAGGCAACAGCATTCCATGCGCCTTTGGCATTTACCATATTTTTCAGAGTATAAGACACTCTAAGTATAAGATGCAACTAGCTTTTGGGGAGGAAAACAAGGGAAAAATATCTGCCTCTGCCTCCCAGCAAATTGCCTCCTTGCAACAAACAACAAACAGTATAGACAATATACACTGTTTGTGGTATTACATTTCACACTATACTTGTACAGATGCTGTTAAAATTGATGTGCTTTCTGGAATTATAGTTATTCTCTGCTATTTAAAAGAAAATACAATAGCGCTGGGCCTCTTCAGATCAAGCATTTATTTTTAAAAACGTCTTCCTTTTTTAAGATGTGTAGAACAATTTTAAAAAGTCTAATAATTTGAACATTCTATAGGCATTTATAGTTATTGACTTACCTCCTTGCAGCAAACAGCCTGATTAACACAAGGAAAAAAATCTGCCTCTGCCTCCCAGCAATTTGCCAAGTGGAACCAACAGCAAGTTTCACTTTCAATTTCTCCCAATCATCAGCTGTTTCAGGCTGCAGGGATTATTGTAGCCTATTGCAGCTTCCACAAGCCCCCATTTGCTGCAAGGAGGTAAATTGCTGGGAGGCAGAGACCAAAGGATTGGGGCTGGTGGGTTGGTGGGGCTACATTCAGTGTATAAGACGCACCCTCCTTTTCACCCTCCTTTAGGGGGGAAGGTGTGTCTTGTACTCCAAAAAATATGGTAGTCATGCCAGCCAGATGATCCAGAGACTTCTTCAGACAGCGCTGGCTCTTCAGCTTTAAAATGGAGATGAGCACCACTCCCTAGAGTCAGGAATGACTAGCACATATCTGCGAGGGGAACCTTTACCTTTATTGCTAAACAGCCTATGTGCAGGAATCGTCTCAACTACTAATTAGCACGTGCTTAGAATTAGATAACGCTCAATGGAATTCAAGGGAGGTTGGACTTTGTTCACTTGTGCCCATGTAGGGATTCTAGGCTAATCCCTCTTTTAACTCCACCCACCCTCCCAGGTTCTGCCACTCCTTATCCTACATTGATACATACCACATCCTTGAGAATTTGGTATCACTTCTCCAGTGGTTAAGACTTTGTGGAAACCATCCTTGCATCCCAAGGAAACTTGAGGAGACATGCCAGAATTTCCTCTTCCAGGAACACGGATGGAAGTGTCTGCTTGGAATTGCTTGTTGTCCAAGTGGAGGGCAAAGCCACCACTCTTGATCAGCTCTTCAAAACGCCCAAGGAGATTCTCACCAATCATGGCTTTCTCTATCAGAAAATGGTAGAAATCAGGGAACTAAGTAGAAGAATTCCAGCAGGAAAGGCAGGCGGCTGGCGGCCCCTAGGGGGAGAGCCTTCTCTGTGGCAGCTCCTGCCCTCTGGAATGACCTACCCCCTGACCTACGGACAATCATGGACCTGCGCCTTTTCCATCAGGACTTGGACATTTATTTCATGTGGCTGGCCTGGCATAGTTTTTAACTGGCATAATTTTAAATGGTATAGTTTTGAATGGTTTTTTTAGCAGGCATTTTAACAAGGTTTTAAGACAGGCTATTTATCATTTAATGTATTTTTAAAGGTTTCTATGTTTTTTACTTGTGATTTTATTGTTGCCTGTACACCGGTATAGAAATTTTAATAATAATAATAATAATAATAATAATAATAATAATAATAATAATAATAATAATAATAATAATAATAATAATAATAATAATAATAATCCTATTTTTTCCCCAGTCTTCCAATTCTATTCATGAGCAACTCCTATTTTTCAAAAAGCCCAGAAACAAAATAAAGCTCCAATGAATGTTTCTTCAGCTGAGGCTTGCCTCCTGAGACAGATTTTCCATTCGGATTTCTTGAAATTGGTCCATCATATGTGGCTGAAGGCTTGGGGTCATGCACCCTATATGTTGTACAACTTTATCACAACAAATCTTGATCTGTTATTTCTCCCTCGTGCAAATGTATATCCAAAATACACAAATGTTTTGAGTTCGTTTCCAATGATTTATTTATTTATTTTATTTATTTTATTCGCATTTATACCCCGCCCTTCTCCAAAAAGGACCCAGGGCGGCGCACAGGATCTTAATGTAGCTCATGTTTTTTTTTTCAACATTTAAAGATTACCGTATTTTTCAGAGTATAAGAGGCACCTTTTTCCCCCCCAAAAAGAGGGTGAAAATCTGGGTGTGTCTTATACACTGAATACAGCATTTTTTGGCCTACCAAAACCATGTCCTCCTTGCAAAAATGGACATGCAGAGGATTCAGGAGGCTCTTAGAGTGCTCCTGGGAGCTGGGAAAGGCAAAAGCGAGCAAAAAAAAAGCAATTTTTGCTCATTTTGGGGACCCTCCCAAAGCTCTGCATGTCTTTTTTTTTTTTTGCTAAAAATGCTTTTAAAAAGTTTTTAAAAAGTTCTAATGATCGCGCAGCACAGCCAATTGTCGCACAGCTGATCATTGGAACTTAAAAAAAACTTTTAAAAGCATTTTTTAATCTCCTGAACCAGTAGTTAAAAAATGCTTTAAAAAGTTTTTTTTAAGTTCTGAAGATCACGTGGCACAGCCGATTGTCACACAGCTGATCGTCGGAACATTTTAAAAAACTTTTTTTAGCATTTTTACTACTGGTTCAGGCAAACTGTCCCGAACCAGTAGAATTTCACCATGCCTTCCTCTTTTCTTTCCTCCCTCCCTCCCTCTTTTGCTCTCTCTTTCCCCTCCTTTCTCTTCCTTTCTCCTCCTTTTCCTTCCCTTCCTCTTTCACTTTCTGTGACAAATATATTTAGGTATGATTCCAATACAAAGTACAGTGAAAGCATAGGCTCTTGTGGTGATGGTAGAGCTCCTGCAAACTTTCAAGGAGTTAAAACAATATATATATATATTTTGAATTTACAATAATTTCTGGCAGGCAATAATTTCATTATTATTATTATTATTATTATTATTATTATTATTATTATTATTATTATTATTATTATTATTATTATTATTATTATTATTATTATTATTATTATTATTTCATTGATTTCTATACAGCCAGAAAAAAAATGATAATACAGAATTTAAAAAACAGTATTAAAAAGAAATATTAAATAATTGGCCGATATTTAAAATCCCAAACTAAAATCACTATTAAAAATCCCTTTAAAATTATGATAGCCCGGCAGCGCAAAATAGGTGCGTCTTCAGGGCCCAACGGAAGAGATGTAGGTCCGAGATTGTCCTTAGTCCAGGGGGTAGGTCATTCCAGAGGGCGGGAGCTGCCACAGGGAAGGCTCTCCCCCTGGGGGTCGCCAGCCGGCATTGTTTAGCCGACGGCACCCTGAGGAGGCCCTCTCTGTGGGAGCGAACTGGACGGTGGGAGGTATTTGGTAGCAGGAGGCGGTCTTGCAGGTAACCAGGTCCCTTGCCATGGAGCGCTTTAAAGGTGGTTACTAGTACCTAGTTATTAGATCTCCAATACACTGCCATGTTTGAAGAGGATGGGGGCCAATAATATTTCAGTCAAAACAGCCACATTACGCTAGAAATAATAAACTAACCAATGTCGTATAAATCAGGAAGAGCAGTAGCTGGCACATCGTTGAGCATAGCTTGCCATGTGACGTTCACTCCCAGACGGTCAGCAGCTGCACATTCAACCAGGACAACAGAATCTCTACAGACTGGAACAGACACCAAAGTATTGACCTGAAAAAGAAAGATCAGATTCTGCTATTGTTGGTAGTGGTGGTGGTTTGAATTCAGCCAGAACGCTTGTTGAAGGATTTGCTTAAACAAACATTCCATTCCATTCCTTATTCTATTTAAAGATTTAAGATTTATTGCATTTATATGCAATGCAGGAGCTGGGTATGTCTAGTTTGATGAAGAGAAGGACCAGGGGAGACATGATAGCAGTGTTCCGATATCTCAGAGGGTGCCACAAAGAAGAGGGAGTCAAACTATTCTCCAAGGCACCTGGGGGCAGGACAAGAAGCAATGGGTGGAAACTAATCAAGGAGAGAAGCAACTTAGAACTAAGGAGAAATTCCCTGACAGTTAGAACAATTAACCTCTGGAACAGCTTGCCTCCAGAAGTTGTGAATGCCCCAACCCTGGAAGTCTTTAAAAAGATGTTAGATAGCCATTTGTCTGAAGTGGTATAGGGCTCCTGCCCACGCAGGGGGTTGGACTAGAAGACCTACAAGGTCCCTTCCAACTCTGCTATTGTTTTGTATTGTATATACCGCCCTATCTCCCTTTCAGGACTCAGGGCGGTGTACAGCCAACAGTAAAAATGAGTAATATAAAAGTTAAGATCAAATGTTAAGATATAATTAAATAAATTGGCCTGCCAAATTAAAAACCCTTACTAAAATCAATTTAAAAACTACGAATATTCTATTCTATTCTATTCTATTCCATTCCATTCCATATTCCATCCAACTCTACCCTTTATATCCTGCCTTTTCCCCATAACAACAACCCTGTGGGATAGGTTGAATTGAGAGAGAGTAATTGGCTCAAAGTCACCCAGCCAGTTTTCATGCCTAAAGCAGGACTAGAACCCATAGACTCCTGAGGATTGGCCCCAAGTCATCCAGCTGGCTTTCATGCCTAAGGCAGGATTAGAACTCCCCGTCTCCTGGGGATTGGCCCAAAGTCATGTGGCCATCGTTTGCGGCCTTCCAACAAGCAAAGTCAATGTGGAAGCCAGATTCACTTAACAACTGTGTTACTAACTTAGCAAGTGCCGTGATTCACTTAACAACTGCGGCAAGAAAATAGGGGAAAACTCACTTAACAAATGTCCGACTTAACGAGCTTCTTGGATGAGAAGCGAAATGTCTTCAAAGAAAAACCAGAAAGTCCAGCTGCCTCTTGAAAAAAAAAGCACCTTTGGGACAGCCATGACCTGGATGTCTGAGAACCTCCACAGACATCTCACTCAACAGAAATTTTGGGGTGCAACTGCAGTCATTAGTCAAGGACTACCTATAGCAGTAATACCATGATACAGTCAGAGATCAGTGTCTTCCTATTGGTTGGCCAAATCATGCCCAGGGATGGCCTTGCACAATCCACAATAGAGCTGTTCCATTCACTTTTGCATAGATTCACCATTAGAATACCTGGATATGGCAAAAGCCACGAGACTTCAGCTCATCCAGAATGAAGATCTGGAATGTCTCCAGCAACCCGGAATAGTCAGGGCTGCAGGTCTTCTCAGGAGGCAAGATGAGCTGGAACTGGGTTTGAATCTGGGCACTCTGGAATGGCTGCAGTCCTAAACATAAGGGAAACAAAGTCAGGCTTAGAGCAAGATTCCAACCACATTAACAGACTATCAGAATTGGAAGGGAGCTTGTAGGTCATTTAGTCCAACCTCCTGCCCACCCAAGCAGGAGACCCTACACCATTTCCGACAGATAGCAGTCCAATCTCTTCTTGAAAGTGCAGTGGGGTGGGCTGGGTGGAATAGGAAGAGGAAGAGGAAGAGGAAGAGGAGGAGGAGGAGGAGGAGGAGGAGAGAATAGAATAGAATAGAATAGAATAGAATATAGAAATGAACAGAACAAGAATAGAATAGAGCAGAGTAGAGCAAAGGAGAATAGGAATAGAGAGCAGAGCAGAGTGAAAATAGAGAATAGAAAATTCTCTATTCAGACAGAGAAGGAGGTGGCTGGATGGAGTCACCAAAGCAGTAGGCATGAGCTTAAATGGACTCCAGAGGATGGTAGAGGACAGGAAGGCCTGGAGGAATGTGGTCCATGGGGTCATGGTGGGTCAGACACAACTTCGCAACTAACAACAATCCCTGTTATACTCACTCTGGCAGGCATGAGAATGAGGTGGGTTTGTAAGCCAGAGGAGTTTCTGGGTATCACACTGAAGATGTTCTCCTTGAGAAAAGACATCTTGATAGCCCGGAGGGCAAATCACTTGACATTGTTGAATCTTCGAGTTTGCAGTGGTGATGTTGCAGAAAACCCCACCATGGGTCTGGATAGAAGCGTCATAAGACAGAGGACACCTTGGGCCTGGAAGAACATGATGAACAAAGGTCATTCCAAAGAATGGTCTTAGCATCAAATCAGCTCTGGGAAGGAGACATTATATGTGGGTTATTGGTAGAAGAAGTGTTCGAAGAAAAAACCATCTGGTTCAGTTCCGAGTGGGGAGAAAGACATTGGAAATGTGGAGGCTGATTAGAAAGAGGGTTTATTGATGGATAGGACCACATGGGCTTGAGGCAACTGAACACATGGAGTGCAGCATGAGGGATATGTATACCCTCTCTCTTGGGCTTTGAACTTGAGCTTCCTGTTCCTGTGCGAGAAATGTATTCTATTGGTTGTAAGACTCCCAGGGGGCTATGCAGGGGCCATAGCTAACTTTTTAGGTGGTCTGAATTAAGTTTGATTGAACTTTGGGCTGATGTAATGTCCCCAGGTGATTTCACAATGCAGTGAGCCCAGCTGCTAGATAATCCTATAACCTCCTGGAGGGTCATGTCTTCATCCCATCACCCTGGAGCTGAAGGTCTTTTGTTTCATAGATAGTTTGGCCCAGTCCTTCTCAATGGGCACCAAATATCTGCTGGGGGCAGGGAGCTACAGCTCTGAGTTTCTGTCCCCCTTAAGATTTCTATTTGTCTTTTAGGGGAAATATTCTGCCTTTTTAATATTTCTTAAAGTATTTCATTCTGTGGATGCTAAGTTTCTACAGAAGGAAATAATCACATACTCTGGGCAGTCTTCAACGTACAACTGCAATTGAGCTCAAAAATTCTGTGGGTAAGCAAAACAGACAGCATACTAAAAAGCAGAGACATCCCTTTGCCAACAAAAGTGTGTATAGTCAAGGCTATGGTTTTCCCAGTTGCAATGGATGGCTGTGAAAGTTGGACCCTAAGAAAGGCTGAACGCCAAAAGAATGGAGGCCTTTGAACTCTGGTGCTGGAGGAGACTCCTGCGAGTCCCTTGGACTGCAAGGCGATCAAACCAGTCAGTCCTAGAGGAGATCCACCCTGACTGCTCTTTAGAAGGCCAGATCCTGAAGAGGAAACTCAAAAGACTTTGGCCATCTAAGGAGAAGGAAGGACTCCCTGGAGAAGAGCCTCATGCTGGGAAAGATTGGGGGCAAAAGAAGAAAGGGACGGGAGAGAATGAGGTGGCTGGATGGAGTCACCGAAGCAATAGGCATGATCTTAAGGACTCCAGAGGATGGTAAAGGACAGGAAGGCCTGGGGGAATGTTGTCCATGGGGTCGCAATGGGTCAGACACGACTTTGCAACTAACAACAAAGCAAAAGAGATGTTAAGTGAATTTTGCCCTGCGTTATGAGCTTTTCTTGCCACTGCAAGTCACCATCACTAAATTGTTTTGTAAAATCAGATTTGTGTTTGTCCCAAAGGACAAACTTTAGGAGGTAACTGGACTTTTTTTTTCTTTTGAAGACATTTTGCTTCTCATTCAAGAAGCTTCTTCAGCTCTGACAAGACCTGGATGACCTGGATGGCTGAGAATCTCTACAGACGTTTAGCTATACAATTGGGGATGAACACCCTTGGAATGGTGTAGGAATAAGGAATGGATTTCCAGAGGAAAAATCCCAGATTACAGGAACCAGGAGCATCACTCAGGCGACATTGAGGACAACAAATAAGCCTCCAAGTGGCCTCAATGACCCTCTCAAAGGATGCAAATGATCAGCTGTCTTCAAGGAATACAAATCCTTCCATTCCCCATTATCCTGTCAGAGCTGAAGAAGCTTCTTGGATGAGAAGCAAAACACCTTCAAAAAAAATATCACCAAGGAAGTCCAGTTGCCACCTGAAAAACCCCTTTTGGGGGACAACCATCACCCGGATGACTCTACAGACAGATTTACTACCAAGCTGCCATCTAAACATTACAATCCCCCTTGGTTCATGAAGGGTCACTTACGTTCACAGGCAGGTTTCTGGCCCTTAAGTCTTGTCCCAGGAGCCTCCTGACCATTGTCAAAGACACACCAACAGCTTGCTTGGTCTTCACTGCACTGCGTTGGAGAGAAACCCTGGCGGTTCTCGTCACACTCCGGGATGTAGCCTCTACCAATTTCCCGCACCAGAGCCTTTGACTTCACCAGGCTGCAGTAGCTGGGGCCTTCAAAAGGAGAATGAGATGGTGAAGGACAAGCATGGTCTGAAGCAATATCAATAGCGCTTGGACTTATATACCACTTCACAATGCTTTTACAACCCTCTCTAAGCGGTTTACAGAGTCAGCCTCTTGCCCCCAACAATCTGGGTCCTCATTTTACCCACCTCAAAAGACTGAGTCAACCAATAGAACAATTAATCAGTGGAACAGCTTGCCTCCAGAAGTTGTGAATGCCCCAACACTGCAAGTCTTCAAGAAGATGTTGGATAGCCATTTGTCTGAAACGGTATAGGGCTTCCTGCCTAGGCAGGGAGTTGGACTAGATGACCTCCAAGGTCCCTTCCAACTCTGCTATTGTATTGTAACCTTGAGCCAGTCAGGATTGAACTGCTGGCAGTTGGCAGAGTTAGCCTGCAATACAACATTCTAATCACAGGGAGGGAAGGAGGGCAATAGACCAGTGGTGGGTTCCTACCGGTTCAGACCGGTTCGACTAAACCGGTAGTAGTTTGGCGGCCTGGGTTGCTGGAACCGGCAGTGACCCAGGCCTGCTACTGTAGGCGCCGCCATCTTGTTTTTTGCTTCTGCGCATGCACAGAGTAATTTTTATTGCATTTATGGTCTAGTGTGCACACGCACACAATTGCGCATGCATTGAACCGGTAGTAATGTCAGCAGCAACCGCCCCCCTGCAATAGCCATATCCCTTAGACTTATACACCGCTTCACAGTGCTTTCCAGCCCCTTCTAAGCAGTTTACAGAGTCACTATCTTGCCCCACAACAATCTGGGTCCTCATTTTACCGATCTCAGAGGATGGAAGGCTGATTCAACCTTGAGCTGGCCAGGATCGAACTTCTGGCAATCAGCAAAATTAGCCTGCAATACTTCATTCTCACCACTGCGCCACCACGAATTGCAACCATTTTTTACCCACTGAAGTGTTATTCATTCAGGCCTGTCGCAAGGAAGAACTCTGCTTCATTCCTGCCTGATCTGTCTTCCTAGCCAGCTTTTATATTACAGATAGTCCTCGTGTTACGACCACAACTGAGCCCATACTTCTGTTGTTAAGTAAGGCATCTGCTGAGGCAGTTTTGCCCCATTTTATGACCTTTCTTGCCACAGTTACTAAGCGAATCACGACAGCGTATTTTTCTGAGTATAAGATGCACCGGAGTTTAAGATGAACCAAGATTTTGAAGAGGCAAAATTTTAAAGTTTGCACTCTGCAAACTTTCCAAAAACGGGCCCGTTTTTTTTTCCAAAAAAAAAGGCATGAATAGCCCTTAGGAGGCTTGTAGAGTGTTCCTGGACGGGGGACACACCAGCAAAAAACGGCTTGTTTTTCACAAAAACAGGCCCGATTTTTGTCAAAAAAAAAAGGGCATTAGGAGGCTTATAGAGTGCTTCTGGGGGCTGGGGGGGGGGCAAAATGGAGCAAATAACGGTCCATTTTTTGGTCATTTCTGCCCTCCCCACCCCCCACGAGCTCTCTGGGAGCCTCCTAAAGGCTTAAGCACGGCCATTTTGGTGAAGTGGGAGGGGTTTCAGGAGGCCAAAAAAATGCTGCATTCAGTGTATAAGACGCACCCAGATTTTCACTCTCTTATTTGAGGGGGAAAAGGTGCATCTTATACTCTGAAAAATACGGTAACTTTGTGCAGGTAATCTTCAATGTACAGTAGTTCATTTAGTGCTCGTTCAAAGTTACGAGGCCATTGAAAAAAGTAACTTATGACCATTTTTCACACTTACGATCACGGCCACATCCCCAAGATCCGAAATCAAATGCTTGGCAACTGATTCAAATTGGTGACAGCCACAGTGCCCCAGGGTCATGTGATCACCTTTTGGGACCTTCTGACAATGGGGAAGCCAGATTCACTTAACAACCATGTGGCTAACTTAACAACTGCAGTCATTCACTTAACAACTGCCGTCATTCACTTAACAATTGTGGCAAGAAAGGTTGTAAAATGGGGCAAAACTCACCTAACAAATGTCTCGCTTAGCGACAAAAATGTTGGGCTCAATTGTGGTCATAAGTCAAGGACTACTTGTATTTTGTCATTTTTCTCCAGTTCTTTCTGTTCTGTTCTGTTGTCTTCAGAAAAGGCCACATCCACTATCCAGGTTTGGTCTTTTATTAGCATTTTTAACTGGCTATTATTGTACTTCCTTGTTTTAGTTGCGAGCCATCCAAGGCCATAGGCAGTCAGGCAGCATAAAAATTGGATTAATGTACAAATAAATATTTCCTGTGGTCACACCTATGTAGTAAAATCTGATATTTTCTTCCCCGGAGGAAAGTCTTTTCTTATTCCTTTTTTTATTGCCTAAAAGCAGACATTTAAAAATATAGCTTTAATCAAGTTAATAGGAACTAAAGTTTCCATTGGTGAAAGCTGAGAACACAGCAAGAGAATTCCTGCAGGGTCAAGCCAAAATTCCAACAAGAATATTTTGGAATAACAGATTAACAGAGTTGGAAGGGACCTTGCAGGTCATCTAGTCCAACCCCCTGCCCAAGCAGGAGACCCTACATCTGCCTCTACCTAGGATCGAACTCACAACCTCCTGATTGGGAGGCAAGAGCTCCACCTCTTCTCAGACCTTCTTTAGATAATTTTTTAGGGGGGGAAAAATCATGCAGAAACTGTGCTATCTTAGGAAAACAGGTAATTCCTATCTGACTTTTCATGCTATTATTGAGACTCTAGAAAGAGTGTAGAGAAAAGCAACAAAGAGGATTAGGGGACTGGAGACTAAAACATATGAAGAACGGTTGCAGGAATTGGCTACATCTAGTTTAATGAAAAGAAGGATTAGGAGAGACATGATAGAAGTGTTCAAATATCTCAGGGGTTGCCCCAAAGAAGAGGGAGTCAAACTATTCTCCAAAGCACCTGAAGGCAGGACAAGAAGCAATGGGTGGAAACTAATCAAGGAGAGAAGCAACTTAGAACTAAGGAGAAATTTGCTGATAGTTAAAACAATCAATCATTGGAACAACTTGACTCCAGAAGTTGTGGATGCTCCAACACAATAGGTTTTTAAGAAGAGATTGGATAACCATTTGCCTGAAGTGGTGGAGGGTTTCCTCCCTAGGCAGAGGGTTGGACTATAAGACCTCCAAGGTCCCTTCCAACTCTGTTATTCTGTTACTCACTGTTTAATTCATGTGTGTGTGTGTTTGTCTCCTGCATTTCCACAGATGTTTTCGCCCTTTGAAAGTGCATTGCTAATGTGCAATCATGCATATCCAGGGATTAAAAGATCAGAGAGAAAATAAAAGCAAAATAATTCAATAAGCAGGATTAAAAGAATGGTTAAATATAGTGTCAGTTTTTCCAGGCAGTCTAAACAAGAAGCACCAACCATGGATACTAACGCTACTTTCATTGTAAGGTTACAAATGACAGAATCTTGCATGTCTGAAGTCCCTCTCTTTTATTTTTAGTGCCATGAGAATTAGAGAGAGGGTCTCCTTCTGAGAAGTTTTCTACACCCCGACGCATGTTCCAATTTGGGCATGGTGCCAAACAGGTTCGCCATCACTGGGTTAAGGCACCAGGCTAGAAAGGAGGAGACCCTGAGTTCAAGTCCCACCTTAGCCACGAAATCCGGCTGGGTTGATGCGGGAAGATAGGAGAAGGAAGTTGGATATGTTTGCAGCCCTGAGTTATATTTGTGAAAATATTAAAAGGTGTGATAGACAGACAGACAGACAAACAGATTTATATGCTGTATCAGCGATGGTTCCTGCCAGTTCTAACCTCTTCTATAGAAGAGGTTCCACAAATCTACAGTGCCGTTTAGAACCGGTTCCAGCTCCCTCCTGCCAACCATCCGCACATCATCAAGAGGAAGAACGAGAGGAGGAATTCTGGGAATTGAAGTCCACAAGTCTTAGAGCTGTTAAGTTTGAACACCCGTGGGAGGTTTTTTTCCTAAAGGGTTAGGGGTGCAAGGGTCTTGTAACTTGAGAGCTTTAAGACTTGTGTGCTTCAAATGCCAGAGTTCCTGAGCCAACATTTTGGTTGCTAAGCAAGAGCGTTGTTGAGTGAGTTTTACCAAATTTTGCAAGTTGGCCATGCCCACCCAATCACATGACTGCCAAGCCATTCCCACTCGGTCACATGGCTAGAAAGCCACTCCTACCCGGTCACATGGCCGGCAAGTCACTCCCACAAAGCAGGCCACACCTACAGAAGAGGTTCTAAAAAACTTTGAAACCCACCACTGTACTGTATATACAGTACTATAACATATACATATGTTCAAAACTTAGAAACATTCAAATGTAATTTTTAACCATATTTTCCTAATGCTGATTACTTGGTAGCTGGAACGTGGCGTTCTCTTGTCACCAACATTATTGCTGCCACGAGAAATCAACTCCTTCCCTTTAGAAGAGGGGATTAGCTAAACGTCTGCAGATTCCCTAAATAGGAATCAAAAGTGAAATTAGATAGCAATTGGAGGCACTTACAACGAATCTCGTCGTTAGAATCAATTCCGCTCTCTTGCATTACTTCTCCCGATACTGGGTTGACACACCAGGACTGTGAATCCGATTTCTGAAAATTTGCATACTCTCCATTCTAAAATAGAATAGAGATGAGAAAGGTATATAAATTAGATAGGTAGGAAAAGCTCTCAAAGACACCTAAAATCCCGAAAAGTCACTCTAGGCCAGTGTTTCTCAACCTTGGCAACTTGAAGATGTCCGGACTTCAACTCCCAGAATTCTCCAGCCAGCATTCGTTGGCTGGGGAATTCTGGGAGTTGAAGTACGGACATCTTCAAGTTGCCAAGGTTGAGAAACACTGCTCTAGGCATTAGGGAATGCATCAATCATCCTGTTTTCTGTAGCTTTAGGAATTATAGAATCTAGCATATCCTCAGGCAAAGCAAGAGAATTGGATGGGAGAGGGAGAAAGAGTCATATTCCTTCTGGAATTATGTAATTATTTTCCTTCTGTAATGTGGAATTAGCCACATTTCTCCCTGAATGGAAAAGTTTCCCCTGCTAGCTTTGTTCAACTCTAGGGGGCTGTGTTCATCTCCCTGTCCTACTTGAGGGAGCCAGTAGACACATGATGGTTTGGCATGACTACACCCTGACGCCCACAAAATGCTGTTACTTTGCCACAAAGTGGTACCTATTTATCTACTTGCACTTGCATGCTTTAGAACTGCTAGTTGGGCAGGAGCCGAAGCAAGGGATGGGATGGGAGCTCACTCCAGCATGCAGTACTCCGTCTCGATCTGCCAGCCTTCTGGTCGATAAGCCTAGTGTCTTAACTGCTAAGCCACCATGCCCCCTTTCTCCCCCCAGGAAAAAAAATACAAATATCCCAACCTTCAAAAAGTGTAATGATGTAATAATCAAAATACAATTTTTCAGCTTTATACAACTTGCCTCCTGACAGGACGGAGTAAACAGAGCTGCTGACGTTGCGGCCTGTGTCAGTCCGTTCATTCTCCAACTGGCAATCTGGGCATTCACTTGGGAACGTTGACAAGAGGTCTGGCCTGCATTCAGATCATGTTTTTTCCAGAGTTAATCTGTATTCCAGCTAGCAAACAAGTCTGCAAACCCACTTACTTCTTCACCCCGATTAATTAAAGACAGTTGCAGAAACTGAGGAGACCAGGTTTTTGAAACCACCAAGTGTTCACTCCAGCCAAAGACATTAGCAGCTAAGATGCAGCTGAAGAAATCCATTCCCAGAATCACTTCAGCAAGCCAAATAACTAAGCCTAGGACAGAATTCAATCCAATCCAATCTGCAAGGTCACCTGTAAAAATATCTCACACCAGACTAGGGAACAAGATACCAGTGTTGTAAGATCTAAGGAGCTGCCATAAAGAAAAGAGGGTCAACCAGGAGTGAAATCCACTTACCTTTGCTACTGGTTCAGTAGCAATGTGAGTACACGCTGGAGTTCCACGCATGCACACAGTGATGACGTCCGGGCAGGTAGGAGGGGCCTGCTATAGAGCACGCTATTGAGGTAAGTGAACAGCGAGGCAGGGAATCCGCTGTGCCACATGATTTAGATTAGCTAGAAAGCAGGAAAACTGACAATTCTAGCTAATATAAATCATGCATCACAGCTGATCATCGGAAAAACCGGTTCGCCCGAACCAGTAGCATTTTTTTTACTAGCAGTGCAGGTGAACCAGTAGCATTTTTACTACCGATTCAGACTAACTGGTCCGAACCGGTAGCATTTCACCCCTGGGGTCAACCTATTCTCCAAAGCACCTGGAGGCAGAACAAGAAACAATGGATGGAAATTAATCAAGAGAGAAGCAACCTAGAACCAAGGAGAAATTTCCTAACAATAAGAACAATTAATCAGTGGAACAACCTGCCTCCAGAAGTTGTGAATGCTCCCTCACTGGAAGTTTTTAAAGAAGAGACTGGATAACCATTTATCTGAAATGGTATAAGGTAGGGGTGGGCAAACTTTGCAACTTTAAGTCTGAAGGACTTCAGCTCCCAGACTTCTCCAGCCAGCAAAGCAAAGCTGGCTGGAGAAGTCTGGGAGCTGAAGTCCTTCAGACTTAAAGTTGCAAAGGTTGGGGACCCCTGCTCTAAAATGATTACTGTAACATTTTTTTATTAAAGAGTTGGGCATCTCAACCCAAATTGACATTCCTACAATTTTATAAATTTATGCTATTCTCCTCCTTATCTGTATTGCTTGTTTAGGGGCAACCACCCAACTTCGAAAGGTAAGACTTACACTGCGGCAGTTGTGTTGAGCGTGTCACCAACGAATCTGAAGCATAACGACCCATCTCATCTACACACCAGCAGTGACCTGAGACAAAGAACAAAAACATGGGTTTTGGAACCACTTCACTTTGCAAAGAGATGCCCCTTGCAATACATCCAACATCATAATAAAGTTTGCAGAGGACACAACGGTGGTGGGTCTCATAACTGGAGGGGACGAATCAGCATACAGGGAAGAAGTCCAGAAGGTATCTGCATGGTGCTCAAGAAACAACTTACATCTAAATACTAGCAAGACAAAGGAGATAGTGCTAGATTTCCGGAAGCACAGAGAGGGACCTGCCCCACTGCTATAAATATAGCATTTATTATTTTTATACAAATACATGCAAGGAAATAAAATAATGCAAGCAATTAGACTCATTTTTGCTATGTAACCTAGGAAAGGGAAGGAGGAGGAAGGAGAATGAATGTAGGTAGGGAGAAGGAGAGGAAGAGGGGGGAGAAAGAAGAGGAGGAGGAAGATGTGGAGGAGGAAGAAGAAAAAGAAGAGGAGGAAGAGGAAGAAGGAGAAGGAGGGGGGGACGAAGAGAAAGAAGAGGGATCGGGAGGAAGAGGAGAAAGAAGGTGAAGAAGAGGAAGAGGAAGGAGAACTAGAAGGAGAGGAGGAAGAGGAGAAAGAAGAAGGAGAGGAAGAGGAAGAAGATGAGGAGGAGAAAGAAGAAGGAGAAGGAGGAGAGGATGAAGAGAAAGAAGAGGGGAGGAGAGGAAGAGGAGAAAGAAGATACTTGGCCTAATCCACACTATCAAGCTTGCAGACTGAATGCTAAATTGTTTTAATTTGGATTTTAAGGGGTAGAGTTTTTAGGATTTTTAGCACAGGGTTATTGGTATTTAATTGTTTTTTAATATTTATTGTTTGCTATGTTTTATATTTTCTCATTTTAATTCTCCCGTGCACTGCCCCGAGTCCCTTCGGGGAGAGTGGCGCGGTATATAAATTTAATAAAATCAAATCAAATCAAGGTGAAGGAGAGGAAGAGGAAGGAGAACTAGAGGGAGAGGAGGAAGAGGAGGAAGAAGAAGGTGAGGAAGAGGAGGAAGAAGAAGGCGAGGAAGAGGAAGAAGGTGAGGAGGAGAAAGAAGGAGGAGGAGGAGGAAGGAGAAGATTATTTTATGTAATTGCTAATATCTACACCCATGAAAGACCATCGATGTTTACTCAGGCCAACTTCTTCCTAGATATTTCTCACCTGTGCTCTCATAGCACTGGACGGCCTCCCAGTTCCCTTGTCCATCGCACTGGGGGATATAAGGTTGAAATGCCAAGCGCCGAGCCTCCCCAGCAGACTCCATGGATGCGAAGAGACCCTTCCGATAAAATTGCAAAGCTACAACAAAGCAAAGGTGGCTTAAGCAACGAAGGCAACTCCAAAGATGTAGAATAGCATAGAAAACATGGAACTCTTTTGCTACTGATTCGTAAGTATCTATTATGTGTAGCATTCAAAAGTAGGATCTGACTTTAAAAAAAGACACAGAAGGACGCCTCTCCTTCACCTCCCTGCTCATCATCATTAACATCTCCAAGCCTCCTCCTCTCTCTGTTTCCACAATTGATGCAATCCTGCTTTGTCCCTAGACCCCACTGGATTTCTTCCTACTGTTAGGAGTAGACTCCTATAGTTGGGTAGACAATGTAGAATCATCGTAGCTTTAAGGCTGATGTAATGTTAGAGTGCAATCAGTAAGTGCAATTATCTCTACCTATAAGAGAAGGCAAAGAGAGCGCGTATCTCTCTCTCTGCTGGACTTGCTGTGTTTGATAACTGTTTGCGTGAACTGCGATTACTGAAGAAGAAGACTGAAGATTGTGTAAGATATTTGATATTGCTGAGACTTTGTTGTTTGACTCAATTTGACATCACTGCTTGTTGAGCAGTAGCTTAGTTTAGTAGTTTTTACAAACCTAAGTAAAAAGCTATTCTATTTTACTTAAACAGTGTCTGGTATACTTATTGTGTGTATTTTAGCAACATTCCTCTGGCTGCATTCTCTGCTGCAGACCCTCTGCTTGTCCCCCAACAGAGATATCACCTAACACCTACCTATATAACATTTTCCCCAAGAAGAGAATATGAAAAAGTGGCATACTGGCACCTCCACTCCCTACATTTGCTGAAGGGGATTGGGTTGAAAACAAACCTATTAGCCTCTATAGGGCCACAAAAATGCTAGGCTTTTTTGGCTACAGCAGATGAACACAAATACCTCCTGAGAATATTTCCATTGTGACAGCTTTCTTTTATCTGTCCCAGCTGCTGAGAAATGCTGCTTTAGAGCAGGGGGGGGCCAACCATACAACTTTAAGACTTATTTATTCATTCATTCATTCGTTTGTTTGTTTGTTTGTTTCGTCGAGCATGTATTAGACCAGGGGTCTCCAACCTTTGCAACTTTAAGTCTGAAGGTCTTCAGCTCCCAGACTTCTCAGCTATCTTTGCTGCAGGGGTGGGTTTCAAAATTTTTGGAACAGGTTCTGTGGGTGTGGCCTGCTTTGTGGGAGTGGCTTGCCGGCCATGTGACCGGGTAGGAGTGGCTTGCCAGCCATGTGACCGGGTGGGAGTGGCCAATTTGGAAAATGTGAAATTCACTTAACAATGGTCTTGGTTAGCAACCAAACTTTTGGGCTTAATTGTGGTCATAAGTTCTCTCTCTCTCTCTCTCTCTCTCTCTCTCTCTCTCTCTCTCTCTCTCTTTTTCTTTCTTTCCTTCTGTCTTTCTTTCTCTCTTTCTCTCTCTCTCTTTCTTTCTCTTTCTCTCTTTCTGTCTCTTTTCTTTCTCTCTTTCTCTCTCTCTTTTTTCTCTTTCTTTCCTTTCTGTCTCTCTTTCTTTTTCTCTCTTTCTCTCTGTCTGTCTATCTTTCTCTCCCTCCCACTCTCTGTCTCTCTGTGTGTGTCTGTCACTCTCTGGTTCCCCCCTCCCTCCCTGTCTCTCTGTGTGTCTGTGCCTCTCTCTCTCTGTCTGTCTCCCCCCACCCACCCAAGCCTCCTCAGCCTCTCTCACCCATCCACCGGACGAAGGAACCTGGCGTCCGATGGGTGAGCAAGCGAGCGAGCAAAGGCTTTTGAAGCAAAGGCTTCAAAGGCTGCCGGCTAGGAACAGCGCGCTACGCTGCGCGAACCCCCCCCCACCCCCCAGTCGCGGCAAAACTTTCCCTGTTAGCGCGATTGGCAGGGGGGGGGGTGTTCGCGCAGCGTAGCGCGCTGTTCCTAGCCGGCAGCCTTTGAAGCCTTTGCTTCAAAAGCCTTTGCTCGCTCGCTTGCTCACCCATCGGACGCCAGGTTCCTTCGTCCGGTGGATGGGTGAGAGAGAGAGCGAGAGTAGCCGGTCAGGCTACTTCCAGGAGCTGAGGAGGTTTGGGGGGGGGGGGGGGGGGACAGACACACAGAGAGACAGGGAGGGAGGGGGGAACCAGAGAGCCAGAGAACCCGCTGGCTGTATTTACTCTCTCTCTCACCCATCCACCGGACGAAGGAACCTGGCGTCCGATGGGTGAGCGAGCAACCGCGGCCAGCGGGCCAGAGGATTTTTGGGGCGCGCAGCAACTTTCCTTACCCGCGGCGGGAAACACGCAAGGAGAATCCACTCCCAGCTGTCTCCTTTTTCCCTCTGCGAAGGGTACTGGCCGCTGGCAAAGCGGGAGGCTCGGGAAGGCGGCACACACACACACACAACCTACTTCAGGCGGCGGGAAACACGCAAGGAGAATCCACTCGCGGCTAGGCGTAGGGGGGAAGAGGTGGCTGAGCAAAGGGAAGGGGGGGGGGGGGAAGGCGCTCCCGCCGCCTTCCCGAGCCTCCCGCTTTGCCAGCGGCCAGTACCCTTCGCAGAAGGAAAAAGAAGACAGCTGGGAGTGGATTCTCCTTGCGTGTTTCCCGCCGCCTGAAGTAGGTTGTGTGTGTGTGCTTTCTTTTTTTTTGGCCGGCGGCTCCTGGCTGCTCTTCGGAGTTGTCACGGCAGCAGCGGCAGCAGGTTGTGGGGCGACGAGGTGAGCGGCCCACCCCCACCACCCACCCCCATGGAGAAGGGGAAAGGAGGACCCCTTCGGAGAGCCGGCCTGGCTGTCTTCTTTTTCTCTCAGCGAAGCATGGGCGAGGAGGAGGCGGCGCTTCGCTGAGGGAAAAAGAAGACAGCGCAGTCGCCTTGCTTGCTTTCCTGCCTGCCCGCCCCAGCTGGGAGCAGCAGTTAGCAGCGGCGACTTACTTCCGGGTCCACGATCCAAAGGGATCGCTCGGGATCCGGAAATTTTACGAAAGGGTTCGCCCGATCCCAGGCGAACCCCCAGAAACCCACCCCTGCTTTGCTGGCTGGAGAATTCTGGGAGCTGAAGTCCTTCAGACTTAAAGTTGCAAAGTTTGGAGACCCCTGTATTAGACAACAGATATAAGTATAAACATAACAGATTAACAGAGTTGGAAGGGACCTTGCAGGTCATCTAGTCCAACCACCTGCCCAAGCAGGAGACCCTACATCTGCCTCTACCTAGGATCGAACTCACAACCTTCTGACTGTGAGGCGAGGGCTCCACCTCTAGGCCACAGCAGCAGGTGGGATTATGAATACATGAAATGGATACGAATAAAAGGGAACATTAAGACAGGGACGGTAGGCACACTGGTGCGCTTATGCACGCCCCTTGCAGATCTCTTAGGAATGGGGGTGAGGTCGAGAGTAGACAGCCTAAGGTTAATACAATACAATACAATAGCAGAGTTGGAAGGGACCTTGTAGGTCTTCTAGTCCAACCCCCTGCGTGGGCAGGAACCTTATACCATTTCAGACAAATGGCTATCTAACATCTTCTTAAAGACTTCCAGGGTTGGGGCATTCACAACTTCTGGAGGCCAGCTGTTCCAGAGGTTAATTGTTCTAACTGTCAGGAAATTTCTCCTTAGTTCTAAGTTGCTTCTCTCCTTGATTAGTTTCCACCCGTTGCTTCTTGTCCTGCCCCCAGGTGCCTTGGAGAATAGTTTGACTCCCTCTTCTCTGTGGCACCCTCTGAGATATCGGAACACTGCTATCATGTCTCCCCTGGTCCTTCTCTTCATCAAACTAGACATACCCAGTTCCTGCAACCGTTCTTCATATGTTTTAGCCTCCAGTCCCCTAATCATCTTCGTTGCTCTTCTTTGCACTTTTTCCAGAGTCTCCACGTCTTTTCTACATCGTGGCGACCAAAACTGTATGCAGTATTCCAAGTGTGGCCTTACCAAGGCACTATACAGTGGCATTAACCCTTCACGTGATCTAGATTCTATCCCTCTGTTTATGCAGCCTAGAACTGTGTTGGCTTTTTTGGCAGCTGCTGCACACTGCTGGCTCCTATTTAAATGGTTGTCCACTAGAATTCCAAGATCCCTCCCACAGTTGCTACTATTGAGCAAGGTACCACCTATACTTGGAAGGGACCTTGTTGGACTAGAAGACCTACAAGGTCCCTTCCAACTCTGCTATTGTATTGTATTGTATACTGTACTTGTGCATTTTGTTTTTCTTGCCTAGATGTAGAACCTTACTTTTTTCACCATTGAATTTCATTTTGTTAGATAGTGCCCAATGTTCACGTTTGTCAAGATCCTTCTGTTTCTTAAGCCTATCTTCTGGAGTGTTGGCTATTCCTGCCAGCTTGGTGTCGTGTTTTGGGGAGTTTGGGGAAGAAACCACAGAGTCAAGTAGGGCATTCCAGACATTCACCACTGTTGCTGAAGTCGCATTTTCTGCAATCGAGTTTGGAGTGGCTTACCTTGAGTTTGTATCTATTGTGTGCTCATGCATTGTTGTGGTTGAAGCTGAAGTAGTCATTGACAGGTAGGACATTGTAGCAGATAATTTTGTGTACTACGTTTAGGTCAGACCGAAGGCGGCATAGTTCTAAGTTGGCTAAGCCCAAACTTTCAAGCCTGGTGGTGTAAGGGATTCTATTGTGAGCAGAGGAGCAGAGGACTCTTCTCGTGAAATACCTCTGGACTCGCTCGATGGTGTTAATGTCTGATACACAGTGTGTGTTCCGGACAAATGAGCTGCATTCGAGAAGGTTAACAACTCTTAATGCCTTTCTGACAATTAAGACTTTTTGCAGACTTCAACTCCCAGAATTCTCCAGCCAGCCATGGATGGGGCTTCCAGCTTCTGGGAGTTGAAGTCCAGAAGTCTTGAAGTTGCCAAAGAAGTTGGTTTCTTCTCCAAACCCCCAATCTTGCTTTAGAAGTTCCCCTTGGAAGGACAGCCACACATGGAAGTATCACAGAGCTGATCCTGATTTTTGTTCATCATCATTATTATTATTATTATTATTATTATTATTATTATTATTATTATTATTATTATTATTATTATTATTATTATTATTATTATTATTTCCTTTTGGGATAGCAAAAGCTGCAGAATGACCAAACATTTTCTGACTAACAAATTTTAATACATGGCTTAAGATGCAGTTTGAAAGATGCTATCAGACTCTATCTGATCTGGTCGCTTCTTCATTGGATGTTTTCGAGAAGAGTCTAGACCAGTGGGAGTCAACCTGGTCCCTACCGCCCACTAGTGGGCATTCCAGCTTTTCATGGTAGGCGGTAGGGGTTTTGTCCGATACTGAAGCACTTTCCTTTTTTTAATTTAATTGACTTCCCTACTTTATAAATCACCATTACTGTGGAAGGGGGGGGGGGTTGCAATTAGAAAATTTAACTACTTACAGAGATACAAAAGTGGGCGGTAGGTATAAAAAGGTTGACTACCCCTGGTCTAGAGGGTCACCTATTTGAAATGGTATAGGTTACAATAATACAATAGCAGAGTTGGAAGGGACCTTGTAGGTCTTCTAGTCCAACCTCCTGCTTAGGCAGGAAGCTTATACCATTTCAGACAAATGGCTATCTAACATCTTTTTAAAGACTTCCAGGGTTGGGGCATTCACAACTTCTGGAGGCAAGCTGTTCCAGAGGTTAATTGTTCTAACTGTCAGGAAATTTCTCCTTAGTTCTAAGTTGCTTCTCTCCTTGATTAGTTTCCACCCATTGCTTCTTGGTTCTCCTGCTTGAGCAGGGGGCTGGAGTAGAAGACCTTCAAGGTCCCTTCTAGCTCACTCATTCTATTCTATCTCTCGTTACTGGAGATGCGTGTTTTTCAAATTTAGCAGCTCTAAGGTTTGTACACTTCAACTTCTGAAATTACCCAGCCATCATTAAGTCTACGCATCTTAGAGTTGTTAAGGTTGAGAAATATTCTGTCCTTTTAATATTTCCTAAAATATTTCATTTTTCTAGGAGAGGGGTGGGTGCTAACTTCCTACACACTCTCGCAAATCCTGCAATGCTAATTCTTCCTTCAGTAATTGAAAGCATACCGGACCACCAACGTTTGGCAGTCCTCTTTAAAAAAAATCATTTTTTAAAAATTAACTTACTGGATTGTGCAGCCAACTGGATGGCATAATCGTTCCCTGCCAACAGAATTTCTGCAAAAGTGCTCTCCAGCTGAGAAAAATTACTCCAAAGCTCTTGGCCTCTTAACATGGATACTTGGCTCATTAAAAAGCTTTGTCCGAAAGGAAAATGAGAGCTGTTTGACTCCTGAATAAGTTGTTCCATCTTGTTAACAAATTCCACAGCTTCCCGCTTTGCAGCTTCACATGTTCCAAGACCTGCAAGAAGACAAAATGTTTGCTCAGAGTAGGGTGAATTTGTACAATGGGGAGAAGGAGGAAGAGGAGGCAGCAAGGGGAGAAGGGGAAATGGAAGAGGAAAGAGGAGGAGGAGGAGGAGGAGGAGGAGGAGGAGGAGGAGGAGGAGGAGGAGGAGGAGGAGGAGGAGGAGGAGGAGGAGGAGGAGGAGGAGGAGGAGGAGGAGGAGGAAAGGAAAAGGAATGGGAAAAGGAGGAGGATGTGGCAAGGGAGAAGGGGAAGAGGAAGAGGAAAGAGAAGGAAGAGGAGGAGGCAAGGAGAAGAGGAAAAGGAATGGAAAAAGGAGGAGGATGTGGCAAGGGAGAAGGAGAAAGAGAAGAGGGAGAGGGAGAGGAAGAGGAAGAGGAAGAGGAAAGAGGAGGAAGTCGCAAGGGAGAATAGGAAATGGAAGAGGAAAGAGGAGGAGGAGGAGGCAAGGAGAAGAGGAAAAGGAATGTGGCAAGGGAAAAGGAGAAAGAGAAGAGGAAGAGGAAGGAGGAGGAAGTGGCAAGGGAGAATGGGAAATGGAAGAGGAAAGAGAAGGAGAAGGGTGAGGAAGAAGGGGAAGGAATCAAATAAAAGAAGATGAAGTTGATTTTTACTTCGCCTGTGTATTAATTGTGGGCAACAAAGACATAATTATTGTCTTCCCAACTGGGGACAGCCATTTGTCTGAAATGGTATAGGGCCTCCTGCTTGGTGGTGGCGTGGACATGAGGACCTCTAGGGTCCCTTCCAACTCTTATTCTGTTTTGTTATTCTTTCTATGTTTCTATCAAGCCCCAAGAAATTCCCGAATGGTATAGAACCCAGATGGCGAACCTATGGCATGCGTGCCACAGGTGGCATGCGGAACCATTTCTGAGGGCACGCAAGGCGTTGCCCTGTCAGCTCCAGCGCGCATCAGCATGCTGGCCAGCTGATTTTTGGCCTTGATTTTCAGCCAATTTTCAGGCATGGACTTCCGGTTTGTGCGTTGGGTGGTTGTTCGCCCTCTGAAGGGAGAAAAATGGCCCAACGGGTAACCCAAAAATCCATTCCCAAACTTTCGATTTGTGTGTTGGGCCATTTTTGCTTTCCCCAGGCCCCTGCCCTCTGGAGTCTGGGGAGGGCAAAAAAATGAACCTACCAGGCCCACCGGAAGTCAGAAAATGGGTTGTTTCCGGCCTCCAGAGGGCCTCCAGGGGGCTGCTTTCACCCTCCCTAGACTCCAAGAAAGCCGTGTGCGCATGCACAGGGCAGTGGGAGGGGGGGTGTCACACATGCATGCACAGAGGTCACAGTGCGGCGGTCATTAAATTATGGGGTGGGCATTGAGGCAGGTATGCCATCACTGCTATAGGATTTCTTGCCATGGGCAGAGGGTGGCCTAGGAGACCTCTAAGGTCCCTTCCAACCCTATTATTCTATAAGAACATAAGAAGAGCCTTGCTGGAACAGGCCACAGCCCATCCAGTCCAGCATTCTGTCTCACACAGTGGCTCCCCATTTGCTTCAGGGTCTTCCCAAGCAGATGTCTTCACCTGCTTAGGATTCCCTGCAAATGGCATTGAGAGATATCCTGCCTATCTCTCCAACCCAGAGGGTGTCCTTAGGCATCCATCATGATAGCCATGGATACCCTTGTTCTCCATGAACTCCTCTCATCCTTTCTTAATGTTCTGATGTTTTATCAGAGGAAGATCTGGTGAGGGGCCCAGGTTACTTACAAGTTGGAACTTGGTTTATGCTGGCTTGCATTCCTTGCAGGCGTCCCTTTTCATCCACACACCAACAGTTGCGAAGATCAAAATGTCCCAAGGGGGTACTAAAATCACTGTAGGATCCTGGATAATGGTTCAGGCGACCTTGAAGAAGCTGCCAAAAGGCGAACGGGTCCAGCAAAACATTCTCAGATGACTGCAATGGCTGGCCCTCCAGCAGCTCTCGGGGAACAGCTTCAAAAGATGAATATTTGGAGAACGCTGGGAAAATATTTTGGTGGCCCGCTGCGTAGAGAAGGTTGATGAAATCTTCAAAGCTCTGCTGAGATCTCGCCTTGTAGTCTAGGAGTACGTTACGCAACTCGGCGATAGTAAGCAGAGTGTTATTATTGTTCCGAGTATTCCATCTTTGGTACCACTCAAAAGCTTGTTCAGGTGGACCATTGCACTGGATTGGCCTCCACTGACCATCCAGACCACACTGAGGTACGTAAACGCTGGACAATTGAGTCAGAGAAGTGGGACTCAATAGAAACTGCTTGGCGGATCTTAGAAACGCTTGACCAGCTGCGAGATGGCAGTCACTTGGACCTAAGAAAGAACCAACTTGATAAATACGAAATCCATTGAACAGATGTTTCAAGATTTTCACCCTAGCACAAGAATAGCTGAAATGGTTTAATTAATTTTAATTAATCAGAATCGGGTTCATTACAGTCAGAGACCAGGACAAATAAAAAACACTCAATTCATATCCAGTTGAAAAACCTAGAATAAAATAATAAATAATGGATAAAATCTACATCAAAATCACAATTTGGCATCCGGTCTATCAATTACACACAGGCTAATTATATAATAGCAATCCATAAACTGGGAGGTCCGTAGTCACTAAATACTAAAATGCAACACAAAATAGTAATGCAACAGGGTTTGGTACAGTAGTTGTGTAAAATAGCAAGGGTGGATTAATCACGTTTCCAACGAATCCGCAGTGCAGAATCCAGCCACCTGCGCTACAATCACAATTTGTTTGTCCTTAAAATAGGGCTGTGAAAATATCTGCACACCTCTCACATCCTGGACATAACTTTTCAACTTCTACCCTCAAAATAATGTTAAAGGACAATGCACACCAGAACAACTACACAACCCCCACCCCCCAATGTCATCACTCTGCCAAACAACTAATTCATACAACACTATCAAACTATATTTACTAAGACCATATTACTAATATTCTTCTCATCTTTCCTATTACGTATCTCCTTTTCTACATCTGACTCCAGTATAATCTCTGGCTTGTATCTTTACAATGTATATTGTTTTATTTTGTTTGCTAATATATGTCGATTGCTTATTTAGTATCCTATGACTATCACCAAATGTTGTATCTTATGATTCATGATGGATGTTTTTTTGAAGACTATGATCATCATTGATCACTTGCATCTTTTATGTACACTGAGAGCTTATGCACCGAACACAAATTCCTTGTGTGTCCAATCTCACTCGGCCAATAAAGAATTCTATGCTATGCTACGCTACTCTATTCTAGTCTAGTCTAGTCTAGTCTAGTCTAGTCCATTCTAGTCTAGCCTAGCCTAGTCTAGCCTAGTCTAGTCCATTCTAGTCTAGTCTAGTCTAGTCTAGTCTAGTCCAGTCCATTCCAGTCCAGTCCAGTCCAGTCCAGTCTAGTCTAGTCTAGTCTAGTCCAGTCCAGTCTAGCCTAGCCTAGCCTAGTCCAGTCTAGTCTAGCCTAGTCTAGTCCATTCTAGTCTAGTCTAGTCTAGTCTAGTCCATTCTAGTCTGGTCTAGTCCAGTCCAGTCCAGTCCAGTCCAGTCCAGTCCAGTCCAGTCCAGTCCAGTCCAGTCTAGTCTAGTCTAGTTCATTCTAGTCTGGTCTGGTCTAGTCTACTCTAGTCTACTCTACTCTACTCTTCTCTTCTCTACTCTATTCAGCAGCCGCTGGAGATAAGCAGTATCAGAACCACCAAGATACTGTACCTATAGATTATTGGGAGGATATGTGTTTTTTTAAAATATCTCTATAGAAAGAGCACCAAAGGTGTATATTCCTTTTAATTATTTCATTAATTGCTCAGCTAAATTGATTCCATTTTAAATCTTCGCTTAAAAGATGAACCTGGTCAACTGGATAGAAGATCTAAACTTCCCAAAAAATAAATTTGACCATGCTTATATCAAATGCATTTGTACAAATTTATGTCTTGGGACAGCAAGGGGGATTAACAAGCAAGGACTGGAAAAGCTCACACCAGTCAGGTCAGTGGAAGACAAAAGTCACAAAACTGGGTCTCACATATTTTGGTCATGTCTTGCAGAGGAATTCTATGGAGAAAGCAATTATGCTTGGAAGAGCTGTCGGAAAAAGGGAACCAGCCCTCCAAAGAACACGGTGGCTGGACACCATCAAAGCTGACACCAGCCAGAGCATGGAACAACTCAAAGAAGTAGTTATGAAACACCAGGCATAAGGCATTATACAATTATACAAGGCATAATTGTAGAAGCATTTCCTTTTTCTCAAACCTGCATGAAAACGGTTCATATTTATGACAGTGGCAGTGTCCTGGGCTGATGGGAATCACCTTTTGTGACCTTCTGACATACAAAATCAATCAATGATGAAGCCCAATTCACTTAACAACCATGTTATTAACTTAATATAAAAGAGCCCTGATGGCAGAGCGGTTAAAGCACAGCGTTGCAAGCTAATTCTGCCCACAGCGAGGAGTTTAATTTTGATGGGCTCAAGATTGACTCACAACCTTCCAATCCTTCCAAGGTTGGTAAAATGAGGACCCAGATTGTTGGGGCGATATGCTGACATTGTAAACCACCCAGAGAGAGCTGTAAAGCATTGTGGGGTAGTATATAAGTCTAAGTGCCGTTGCTATCTTTTGGGTACACTAAAAACAAATAAAAGTGAGACTTATTTGAAGATGAGGAGACCACGTGGATCTCATGTAAGTAGGACATCTATTTTCCTAACCAAAAGTCCATATGCAGTTATTCTCATTAAGCTGCCATCTGGTAAGCAGGTGCTACAAAAAACAATACCAATGTTTCCACTATTAAAGAAACCAAATTTGGGGCATTTGAGTGGGTTTTTCAGAGAGAGAGAGAGAGAGAGAGAGAGGGAGAGAGAGAGGGAGAGGGAGAGGGAGAGAGAGAGGGAGAGAGAGAGGGAGAGAGAGAGAGAGAGAGGGAGGGAGGGAGGGAGGGAGGGAGGGAGGGAGGGAGGGAGGGAGAGAGAGAGAGAGAGAGAGAGAGAGAGAGAGAGAGAGAGAGAGAGAGAGAGAGAGAGAGAGAGAGAGAGAGAGAGAGAGAGAGAGAGAGAGCGAGCATAGATATTGTCCGGACCAGGGATGGCGAACCTTTTCAGCAATGAGTGCCAAAAAGGAAGCACTTTGAGGTCTTCTGGGCCCTGAAGAAGAAGGCAGACGACACCAAGCTGGCAGGAATAGCCAACACTCCAGATGATAGGCTTAAGATACAGAAGGATCTTGACAAACTTGAACATTGGGCACTATCTAATAAAATGAAATTCAATGGCGAAAAGAGTAAGGTTCTACATTTAGGCAACAAAAACGAAATGCACAGGTACAGTATAGGTGGTACCTTGCTCAATAGCAGTAACTGTGAAAAGGATCTTGGAGTCCTAGTAGACAACCATGTAAATATGAGCAAGCAGTGTGCAGCAGCTGCCAAAAAAGCCAACACAGTTCTAGGCTGCATAAACAGAGGGATAGAATCAAGATCACGCGAAGTGTTAATACCACTTTATAATGCCTTGGTAAGGCCACACTTGGAATACAGCATCCAGTTTTGGTCACCACGATGTAGAAAAGATGTGGAGACTCTAGAAAGAGTGCAGAGAAGAGCAACAAAGAGGATTAGGGACTGGAGACTAAAACATATGAAGAACGGTTGCAGGAACTGGGTATGTCTAGTTTAATAAAAAGAAAGATTAGGGGAGACATGATAGCAGTGTTCCAGTATATCAGGGGTTGCCACAAAGAAGAGGGAATCAAACTATTCTCCAAAGCACCTGAAGGCAGAATAAGAAGCAATGGGTGGAAACTAATCAAGGAGAGAAGCAACTTAGAACTGAGGAGAAATTTCAGTTAGAACAATGAATCAGTGGAACAGCTTGCCTCCAGAAGTTGTGAATGCCCCAACATTGCATGTCTTTAAGAGGATGTTGGATAGCCATTTGTCTAAAATGGTATAGGGCTTTCTGCCTAGGCACGGAGTTGGACTAGATGACCTCCAAGGTCCCTTCCAACTCTGCTATTGTATTGTATTGTAAAAGGAAAGCAAAAATATCTGTTTTCTCTTTTTTTTAAGCTTTGTAAGAGAAGCTGCCCAGGGGGCATGTGCATGCCATAAAATGAACTTATGGTTTTCGGTGCGCACATGCATACCAGCCAGCCAGTCTTCCATTTACTGCCGTGCATGCGCACGCACCAATCAGCTAACCAGCATACATGCTCACAACGGAAAACAAGACCAGCTCTTTCAGTTTCCAGTACTGCCACATGCACAAAGGCCAGCTGATCCTCGCATGCACGCCAGAAGAGGAATGAACAACGTCACGCATGCCAGGCAACATGGCTCGGTGTGCCACTTCGGGCACGCATGCCATAGGTTTGCCATCACGGGTCTAGACACTGCAAACCTCTATGAAGTTCTTCCATGCCTAGTTTTACATTCGAAGCTCTATGCATTCGTATCGTCAGCATCATTCAACATTAGGAGCATCTCACAACACACACACACCCTCAAAATAATGCATGTGAAGATGTGAAACTTACATTGGATGGGGTCTCCAGGATTGGTACGTATCCCTGGGACAGGTATGCCTTCTGAATTGACACAGAAACAGTTTTTTCCATGGCACTGGACTGGCAGGAATTTCCCTTCTTCGGTGCATGAAGGAACGAACATCTGAGACCCTGCAGGCTGGTCTCTAATTAAGAGTTGCAGACTGGCCCTTTGCTTTTCACAAGTCGTAGGGCACCGTGGGTTTGTCCCTCGCACTCTGGACCCGGGGATTTCTTTCCCCCTTAAATCTACGCACCAACACTCCCCTCTCTTACACTGGATCTCCTTGTAGTCCCCATCTTCAGTGCAGTCTGGCACGAGGGCATCATTGTCCTCTTCTGTGCAGTCTCTTGCTTTCAACAGAATCTTCACCACATTGCCTAAATCTTTGGTGACACTTTCTGGGACAGAAATCACATGCCGCAGGAAAGTGAAAAACTCTGGGGCTTCAAGAAGAGAAGCAAGGAATTTGACAGCATTCTGATTGTCCTCTAAATTGACCGTACGTCCAAAGCCGTCAAGAAGAGATTGGCTCAAGTTAAACTTCTCCCAGGAGCTTCCCCGCAAAAGTTGACCAGCCAGTTCACCAAATCCGCTTCTCATCCCAACCTGCTGGAAATACTTGTCCAAATTAAATTTGCTGTTGGGACCAAGGGCTCCCGTCAGGTTAAACTGGGCCAGGTTCTTCAAGAACATCCCACCGAAAAGGTTTTCTTGGAATCGCTTGGGATTGTTGGTGAACCGTAGAGCAACCTGAGCAAGTTCTCGGGAAGGAAACATCCCACCAACCGCCTCGCCGAGGAGCGTTTCGTATGTGAAGAGCTGAGCAGCGCTGTTTCCCCCTGAGATGGAAGACGGCTCGGTGGAACCCACCACAAAGTCTCGAAATAAAAAGGGACAAAATCTTGAGGAGCCAACGATCTTCCGTGGCTCCTGAAGAGCAGAAAACAAATTGTTATGACTGAAATGTCCAACGGGACCATAGAAAAGCCTGGAGAGAGATACTAGTCTCTCAGAGACACAGGTGGGCTCCTTGTCTAGACAAAGGAAAAGATAACAGGAGGTTAGTTATTATGAAGAACACAAGAAAGAGGCCAAGCACCAGGCTCATACTATCATCTGTGGCCAGCCAGTCTTTGCAACTACCAGTTCGGCAAACCAGATGTAAAATTAGCATCTGGTTCACCCGAACGAGTCCGAACCAGCTGAATCCCACCCCTGACTTAGACCATTTGTGGGGTTGTAATGATTCTAGACTGATGACTCATTTAACTCTGCCCCACCTCTGCCCAGCACCTGATATTTAAAGTAATTTCCTTGTGATTGAGGAGGTAATGATCCATTACTTCTCCGGGTGCCGTCCACTAGGCTATGCCAGCGGGCGACGCCCAGGGGAAGGGCCTTCTCTGTGGCAGGCCTGGCCCTCAGGAATGACCTGCCCCCCGAAATTAGAACAACTACGGACCTCCGCTCCTTCCGTCAAAAATTAAAAACGCACTTTTTCTGCTTGGCCAGTCTAGGTTAGTCATCTGTTTATTATTTAATCGGGTTTTTATGGGGTTTAGTTTTTAGTATTTTGGGTTTTTAGCGCAGGGATAACTTGTTTAATCTTGATTTTATTTATATTTATGTATATTTATGTTTGTACATTTTAATTCCCCTGTGCACCGCTCCGAGTCCCTTCGGGGAGAGGAAGCGGTCTATAAATTAAATATAATAATAATAATAATAATAATAATAATAATAATAATAATAATAATAATAATAATAATAATAATAATAATAATAATATTATTATTATTATTATTATTATTATTTAGATTAGCAACCATTAATAACCTATCCTCCTTGAACTTATCTTTTTCTCTTCAAAAAACCCCGGAAACTGGAGGCCGTCCCCAAAAGATTAATTCCATAAATTAAATCTGCATCGTATTATATGGAACAGCTTTCCTTTCTTGAAATTTTTTTTCAATACTCTCAACAACCTAATGAGAAGAGGAGGAGGGTGGGAACCCTTCTGTGTTTTTTCTGTGTTTTTTTAAGAACATAAGAATAACTCTGCTGGATCAGGCCAAGGTCCAGCATTTGTTTATTCTGTGAACAGTTAAATCAGGGATGTCAAACAGGGATGTCAAACTGAAGGCCCACGGGCAGCATCCAGCCTGCATGTTGCTTAGATTTGGCCCATGGGGCCACCCTGGAAATGGGGTGGGGGACCAGACCATGGTGCTTCTGCCAGTGAAAACAGAGCTTGTGGCCGTCCCAAGCTCCATTTTTGCTGGCAGGGGGTTGCAGGAGGCCATCGCAGCCAAAAACAGAGCTTGGGAGCCTGTTTTCTCCGGAAGAGCGCTTGGGCCACCACAGGCAACCCTGACACAAGTGACGTCAAGCTGGCCATGCCCACCCTGGCCACGGCCACCCTGAGATCAAACACAACCCTGATGTGGCCCTCAATGACATTGAGTTTGACACCCCTGGGTTAGCTGTTTCTGGGGAATTCAGAAACAAGCAATTCACTGCTATTGCATTGCAATTGATATGTGGAGGGTTTTGTCTACAGTCTTGAGATAACATTAAGGTAGGAATGGAAATCCTTGATGAGCATGTTTCTGCCTTTACCTACCACACATCGGTTTCTGTCCTCTCCTTTTTGTTCCAGGGATTTCCTGTCCTTTGCTGTCGACACACCAACATTCCCCATTCAGTTGACATTGTGTTGGCTTGTGGGCACCATTATCTTCACACAATGGTCTATAATCCTCCTCAAAACGAGTGGCGGCGAAAGACTCTATTTCACACTTGGAGGGGCCTTCAAAAGAAAAGAACTACAAAGTGTAACAGAACCCATTTTCATTCCCGTGTACATTTGTTCCTGTATCTGAAAAATATCCCAAAAAATCGGTCTAATGGAAAAATTCAGGAAGAAGAAAAACCACTCGAACCAATGGACTTTAGGATTTTAATTCCACCAGTATTGCTTTGGTTGTGCTCTGTCCTCTGCATTTTTACTGTTGATCACACACACACACACACACACACACACACACACACACACACAGAGTTACATTTATGTATCTCTATCTCTACTCTATCTCTATCGCTATATCTCTACCTCTACCTCTACTCTACCTCTACTCTATCTCTATCTCTACTCTCTTGCTATCGCTATCTCTCTATCTCTATCTCTATCTTTACTCTCTCTCCCTCCTCTATCGCTATTGCTATCTCTATCATCTCTATCTCTACTCTAACTCTATTGCTATCTCTATCTCTATCTCTAATCTCTAATCTCTATCTCTATCTCTATCATCTCTATCGCTATCACTATCGCAATCTCTATCTCTATCGCTATCGCTATCGGTATCACTATCTCTACCTCTATCTCTACTCTATCTCTATTTCTACTCTATCTCTAATCTCTAATCTCTAATCTCTAATCTCTATCTCTGTCATCTCTATCTCTACTCTATCGCTATGGCAATCTCTATCTCTATCTCTATCGCTATCTCTATCGCTATCTCTATCTCTATCGCTATCACTATCTCTATCGCTATCACTATCGCTATCTCTACCTACCTACACACACACACACACACACATCAGTGGTGGGTTCCTCTGGATACAGTCCAGTACGGCCGTACCAGTAGTAGCCAAGAGCAGCTGATAGCCAATTGCGCACACGCACACAGTGTGTGGCACCTGCGTGAGCCCCAACAAGCAGCTGGGCATTGCAGGGGTGGTGGATTGTGCATAAGTGTGCAGCACATGTACACAAACAGGACGTGCGGCCCCGTGAGCAGTGTATCAGTAGTGATGGTAAGAGCAAAGCAACACACATACACACAGACAGATGATATATAGATATATAGATATAAATGTAACAATAAATCAATAAAAAGAAGAACAATCCTCTGTTCAACTACTATGGGTGGAATAGGAGGAGAACCATCTCATCTCACAAAGAACGACGCAGGTAGTCCTTGACTCATGACCAAAATTGAGCCCAAAATTCCCATTGCTAAGCAGGACGGTTTTCAAATGAGTTTTGCTCCATTTTACAACCTTTATTGCCACCCTTGCTAAGCGAATCGCTGCAGTTCTTAAATCAGTACACAGTTGTTGTTAAGTGAATCTGCCTTCCCCATTGACTTTGCTTCTCAGAAGGTCCCAAAAGGGGATCACATGACCCCGGGACACTGAAACCGTCATAAATATGAGACAGTTGCCAACCCTCCAAATTTTGATCATGTGACCATGGGGGTACTGCAACGGTTGTAAGTGTAAAACCAGTCATACGTCATTTTTTCACTGCTGTTGAAACTTCGAATGGTCACTGAAACTTCGAATGGTTGTAAGTCGAAGATTAGCTGTAGATGTTGACCTGCCTTCTTTAGATTTGTGTTTTCTAAACCCACACAATTGTATGCTACGTACTGTCAAGCTTCCAAATTTGCTTTTGCTATTTCAGCCATTTTTGATTCTCAACTTGCCAACAACCCCGAGGTGGGAGGGAGAAACAGAATGGAATATACACTCTCGGCAATGAGAAAACAGCTATGGGAGCCAAGGACACTTCAACAGGTGTTTGCCAGAGCCAAAGAGACTTTCTCATAACAATATTAAGAAACATGATTGGACATTGCGACCTGGCCTAAAGAGTGGGAGGGAGAATCTATACCAGTGATGGCGAACCTATGACACGCGTGCCAGAGGTGGCACTGAGAGCCCTCTCTGTGGGCACGCGTGCTGTTGCCCCAGCCCAGCTCCATCGCATTTCTCCCACAGGAGGGAGAGAGAGAAGGAGGGGAAGAGAGAGAGAAAGAGAGGGGGGGAGGGAAAGAGAGAGAGAGAGGGAGAGAAAGAGGGAGGGAGAGAGGGAGGGAGAGAAAGGGAAAAAGAAAGGGAGGGAAAGAGAAATGATATTATGAAAAAAAATTCTTTTTTATTGTTGCTAAACGTAATATTTGAAAAGCAGGGGAGAAAATGAAGGGGCATAAAAGTGCATTAATCATGTTTTTCTTAGAACAATTAGCTGAACTCTGCCTTGTTTATCATTATTTTAGGTAGTAAAACCTCATTACTCGGGTTAAATTGCCATGTTGGCACTTTGCAATATATAAGTGGGGTTTGGGTTGCAGTTTGGGCACTCGGTCTCTAAAAGGTTCGCCATCCCAGATTTATACTTTAACTGTACGGGTTTGCGTGGGAAATAGCTAGATCTGGTTTTGCTTTCGTATGTGCCAAAAGGATGTACTCAATAAAGCTTTGCATAAGAAGCTCAGATCATCTCTGTCATACTCAGTCGGAACCTGGACACGTACATCTGAATCTGCCAGTCGTTGCCAGTTGTACTCCCAGGAAACGTCTCTGTAGGATTCTATAGATACTACTGTCGGCAAAGGTGGGAACTGGTTCCAGCGATACGAAAACCGTGTCGTACACATTTTCCAGCAACATTTCCAGACCTGGGAAAGAAAAGAACATTTTAGAAGAGCGCCTTCAAGAGAATACAAATACAATAGCAGAGTTGGAAGGGACCTTGGAGGTCTTCTAGTCCAACCCCCTGCCCAGACAGGAAGCCCTATACCGTTTCAGACAAATGGCTATCCAACATCTTCTTAAAAACTTCCAGGGTTGGGGCATTCACAACTTCGGGAGGCAAGCTGTTCCACTGGTTAATGGTTCTAACTGTCAGGAAATCTCTCCTCCGTTCTAAGTTGCTTCTCTCCTTGATTAGTTTCCACCCATTGCTTCTTGTCCTGCCCCCAAGTGCCTTGGAGAATAGCTTGACTCCCTCTTCTTTGTGGCAGGCTCTGAGATATCAGAACACTGCTATCATTTCTCCCCTAGTCCTTCTTTTCATTAAACTAGACATGCCCAGTTTCATTAAACTAGACATTCCCCTTTCGCTACTCAAACCTCTTTTTAAAAAAAATTAGATTAGGATATATCAAATGGATCCTACGAGAGCAAAGGTGACCCATCAGCAAGTACTGGAGGGCACAACAGCAGATAGAACAGTAGAAGACAAAAATCACAAAACTGCATCTCATTTACTTTGGCCCTATCATGCGGGGTGGGTAGGTGGGGGAAGCAATTATGTCGGGAATAATCCACTTTAAACAGGGGTGGGATTGAAAAATGTTAGCAACCTGTTCTCTCCCCGGTTGCTGGGTGGGTGTGGCCATGAAGGCATGGCCCAGTCAGCTTTCTGAAACACGGCAGCGGGATTTTCACCCTCTCCAGGCTCTGGAGGCTTTCCTCGAGCCTTCAGGAGTGCGAAAATGGCCTCCCCTGGGCTCCAGAAGCCCTACAGAGATTGGAAATGGACCCATTTCTGGTAGTTTCACTAGGCCTGTTTTTCGCCCTCTCAGAGCCACCGGGAGGGTCCTGAACTTACCTGGCATCCAAAATGGGCTGCGTGAAAACTTCTGGGAGGGGTGGAGTGGAATGGGCGGGGTCAGCCAGTTCTTGCAACAACCGGTTCAGTGAACCAGATTAAAATTAACATCCGGTTTGCCCGAACCGGTCCGAACCGGCTAAATCCCACTCCCGATTTTAAATCCTCACAGGCTTAGAAGATAAACCTGGTCAACTGGATAGAAGATTGAAACTTTTGCAAAATTAAATGTGACCGTCTTTATAGTAAATGCATTTGTACAAATTTATGTCTTGTGACAGCAAACAGAAGTTGCCTCCAGAAGTTGTGAATGCCCCAACACTGCAAGTCTTCAAGAAGATGTTGGATAGCCATTTGTCTGAAATGGTATAGGGCTTCCTGCTTGGGCAGGGAGTTGGACTAGATGACCTCCAAGGTCCCTTCCAACTCTGCTATTGTATTGTATTATTGTATTATAAAGGCCAGGAAGATATTATCACATGTGGATGTGTAGGGATGCAAAAAGCCATTGGGTTAAAATACAAA
The DNA here is from genome assembly GCA_039707465.1 of Rhabdophis nuchalis. Taxonomy (NCBI): domain Eukaryota; kingdom Metazoa; phylum Chordata; class Lepidosauria; order Squamata; family Natricidae; genus Rhabdophis; species Rhabdophis nuchalis. Next base: position 213,130,357 of record CM077645.1, on the reverse strand, counting down.
CATGCTTAGAGAAAATGATACATCAACCCATAGAATTTAAGCCTGAGGTATTTTTACTGGGTATTCTACCATAGTAAAGATTCATATTTGATTGTACAAATAATAACAGCATCTAGAATTGTATTTCTGCAAAATTGGAAAGCAGACAAAATCCCATCGGAAGAGGAGGTAATAAAGAAGATATGAGACTGTGCAGAAATGAACAGGTTGACATTGAGAATAAAGGACAAAGAGGAATCAGTGTACTACAGGACATGGGGCGATTTTATGAGTGGCTCGAAAAAAGATATAAATATTAAGAAAAAGGAACAAAATGTGAAATAAATATCTCAGGTGACGTGTGATTAAATTAGGGGGAGGGAAAATAAGAAAATATCAGAATGTAAATATACAGGCGGAAAAATGATATGAATTGACAAATGTTAAATAGCAATTATAAGAATGTATATCTAAGAATGAATTTGAAAGGAAAAATTTTAAAAAACTTTTTACAAAAAAAAAGACCAGTTGCATCTTGAAAAAGCACCTTTGGGATAGTGGAGAAATTCGGTCCGTAGAATCACTGGCTCAAGACTGACTCAGCCTTCCGTCCTTCCGAGGTCATTAAAATGAGGACCCAGATTGTTGGGGGCAACAAGCTGACTCCGTAAACCACTCAGAGCATGCTGTAAAGCAGGGGTCTCCAAGCTTTGCAACTTTAAGTCTGAAGGACTTCAACTCCCAGAATTCTCCAGCCAGCAAAGCTAGCTGGAGAAGTCTGGGAGCTGAAGTCCTTCAGACTTAAAGTTGCAAAGCTTGGAGACCCCTGCTGTAAAGCACTATGGAAGCAGTATATAAGTCTAAATGTTATTGCTATTAATGTATCGGCTGACAAAAATGCTTTCCTTTGCAAAATCAACACCTAGAATTCAATGACATCAAGACGGAGCTCAACCCAACCCAAACGGGTTGTCTATCCTCAAGTCCAATTTCCTACTGATGGAAAGCACCTCCATTTTGTCTCGATTTAAGTTTCGCTTGTGCTGTTTCCTCCCATCTTGGAAGAGGATCATGGCTTGGATAGTCTTTGGATCTCTTCTTGTTCCAAACCAGATTTACCGTATTTGTTGGAGTATAAGACACACCTCAAAAAAGAGGGTGAAAATCTTGGTTTTATCTTATACAGTCTTATACAGTGAATACAGCATTTTTGGCCTCCCGAAACCCTGCCCCTTCACAAAAATGAACTTGCAGAGGGCCATTTTTGGCTCATTTGTGCCCCCCCAACACCCAGGAGCTCTCTACAAGTCTCCCAAAGCCTATGCATGCCCTGTTTTTCTGCAAAATGGACCTTTTTTGCTCCTTTTTGCCCTCCTCAGCCCCCAGGAGCACTTTGCAGGTCTCTCAAACTCTCTGCAGGCCCTGTTTTCACAAACAAACAAGGTGTGCCGAGGGTTTGAGAGGTCTGCAGAGTGCAAAAACTTTTTTTTTAAATTTACCTCTTCAAAATCTTGATGCGTCTTATACTCCGGTGTGTCTTATACACCGAAATATATGGTACCTTTTGCTAGGCAAAAGCCAGTGTGTTGGGGGATATCTCTGTTGGGAGACAGAAAAGTTTTGCAGTAGAATATGCAGCTAGAGAAACGTTGCTAGTAAACACACAGAGAGACGATCCAGCAGAGAGAGCGATTGCGTTCTGCTGACCTCCTCTTATAGTGGAGATAATCACAGTCTCCAATTACAGTCCCTAATTGCATTCCAACAGTCTTAAAGCCACAATGGCCATTTGTCGTCAGGGTATTATATATTGACTACCCAACACTAGGAGTATACTCCTAACACAGTGTTCACCTGCTAGGAGACTCTTGCAGGCAGACTCACCTGTATCTTCTAGTTCTCTCCCAAGGCTGTCTGCACAGTAACAGTATCCGTTGATTTCAGGGAAGAAATTTCTGAAGGAACTAAATGTTAAGAACGCTTTGGGGAACCTGAAAGAGATATCCAGCTATCAGAAAATTCAGTAGAGATTTTTGTTGGGTATAATGATGGAGGGTTATGACAAACGGACTATATATTTAGTTTTGCATGCAATGACAGCAGCATACATCCCTCCACCCAATCCTCTCCCACAGAGAGGGACTTCTCCGGGTGCTGTCCACCAGGCAATGCCGGTTGGCGACGCCCAGGGGAAGGGCTTTCTCTGTGGCGGGCCCAACCCTCTGGAACGACCTACCCCCCGAACTTAGAATGATCACGGACCTCCGATCCTTCCACCAACATCTCAAAACATACTTTTTTCACCTTGCCGGCCTGACCTAATGCACACAACCAAGTTGAAGACTGAATATTAAATTGTTTTATTGGATTTTAAGGGTTAATTTTTAGGGGATTTTAACGCAGGGTGTTATATATTTAATGGGTTTTTAATACTTATTTATTATGATGTTGTATATTTTATTCTATTTCCCTGTGCACCGCCCCGAGTCCCTTCAGGGAGAGTGGTGCGGTTTTTATTAATCTAATAAATAAATAATAATAAATAAGGATTGTATTTGCACAATATTGGAAAAATGAGAACACTCCATCAGATGAGGATGTAATTCAGGAAATATTAGACTGTGCAGAGATGGATAGACGGACTTTAAAAATAAAAGACAAAGAAGAGACAGAATCTTACTTGACATGGAATAGATTTTATGAGTGGTTAGAGATAAGAGATAGAAATTAGATGAAGAAAGATTATTGCTATGCATGAATTAAATATAAAGATGGTTTATAACGATAAATACCCCAATACAATTAACAGAATTATGAATAAACTAATATAAAGAGAAATTGAACTAAACCTATTCTGTTACATTATTACTATTGTTACCAGTATATGTGTTAATATTTTATTTTATTTTGTTCTCTCTTTGTTTTTCTTTTGTAACTGATGCACCCTGACAATACACTGTATTCAAAATATTTAGGAATTAAAAAAGAAAAAAGAAAGAAAGAAAATTCAGTATAGATTTGAGATTTTCCATGATGTAGCAAGGGACATTATGACCACTACTTTGATATACGATTAGCATGTTATTGTTTATAGTCTCATGAACAGACCAGAGAATGATCCTTTCAAGAAACAGCTTTTCATGCTTCAGAAATTAAGCTGTAACAGTACACTCTTTGTTTTATTCACAGATTGTCTTCAACTTATTCTTGAGGGATTGTGAAATGAAAGTGGTAATAATATGGGTGTCAACCTTGAGGCAAACCTGGATGAGACCATCTTTGAGGCTTCAGAATTACCACAAGGAAGAAGAAGGGATGGGGGGGGGGGGAATAGATAGCTGGGTTTTTGTAATCAAAACAAAAATTTTCCTGTAGGAACAAAGGTCATGCCAATAGGTGGATGGGGATAGGAGGAGCAAAGTTACCAGGCAACCAGCTAGCACTTCAATTGGACAATGTGACTGATAACTTGTGGAAAGTGGGTGTGCTGTCTCTACAGCATTAGCTAGTATAGGAATTGAGAGCTTTCCCCTTTAAGAAACTACCTCATGGGAAATGCAGACACCTTATGGGAAATGTAGGAAGAACTGTCTTGTGGGGAATGTAATTCGATAACATGTGATCACATCTGTGTTCTCTGATTGGCCAACGGGGTTATCTTGCCACGGGAAAAGTTATAGCCAGTTAGTTTTACAAGCCTTTGTTTATCAGACAGCCGTACCAGACAGCTGCGTTAAATCTCCGCTCAGAATGGGATAGAGAAATTAATGTCTTTTTACCTACCCGATGGGACAGATTGGAAACATCAGAAGAACCTTAACAATGAACTGTGAGTCTTGTTAAAAAGGATGCCTGAATAATAAAACCTGATCTTAAAGAAATCCCAAGCATGGTGTTGAAGCTGCCTGTCCTAAGCAAATCTACCCAGCTGGGGACAGGACAGGTGAGAATTTTCACTTTTTAATTAGGTGAAAACAACAGGAAATTTCAGAGTTGGTTTTCACCAGATGTGCCAATAGGATATATCCAATAAATTGTCCTTTGAGGAATCTACCTGCCTCAGAGTTCTGCTTTCCATGGTTGCATTACTTGAAACGCTGACAATGGGTCTTAGATCATTATTCCCTCCTATTAAATATGAGAAAATATCAGCTTTGAATCAGGGTATTTCACTTGGAACTATGTTCAAGTCTCCGTCCAAATGGATCACCACTGATAGTCCAGATTACCTCCACTCATGGTGCTTTTAGTAGGGCTAGAATATCTTCCTATCTTCCTCAATGGCAGGACGAGGCACTAAGCGTTGCAAAAGGTTCTTCCTACCTGTTAAAATGATGGATGAGATCAAAGACCATCCTATCGGTTGTGTTGACAAACTTGCATTGGACAGGCAGGAATTCTCCATCAGTTGAGCACTGAGGAGGGGTCTTTTCCCCAACGCCATGCAGAATGCGGCGGTCTCGGATCTCACACCGGCCAGGACCTGACAAGCAAAAATATTCTTTTATTCTGACTTCTTTGTTCTCAAAATATCAGTTGTCAAACTTTTCAAAGAACTTTCAGAAGAGATTTTCCCCCATCCTGTATCCATTACTCATTCTCCTCTCTTTATCAAGAAGGTTGATTTTCCCCCCATCTATTTCTCACTGCTTCTCCAACTTTGAGAAGAGAAACGATGACCAATAGGTTAAAAAGATAATGATAGGAAGGGAGGGAGGGAGGGAGGGAGGGGGGAAGGAGAGGGAAGGATTGAGGAAGGAAAGAAGAAAAGGAAAGGAAACAAAAGGAAGGAAGGAAGAAAAGAGAAGAAAAAAGGGAAGGAAAATGGAAAGAAAATGGAACGAAAGGAAAAGAAAGGAAAGGAGGGAGGGAGGGAGGAAGAAGGGAGGGAGGGAGGGAGGAAAGAAGGAAAGAAAGAAAACAAAAGGAAGGAAGGAAGAAAAGAGAAGAAGAAAGGGAAGGAAAATGTAAAGAAAGAAAAGGTAAGGAGGGAAGAAGAAGAGAGGGGGAGGAAGGAGGAATAGAAGGGAAGGGAAGGGAGGGAGGGAGGGTGGAGGGAGGAAGGAAGGAAGGAAAGAAGGAAGGAAGGAAGGAAGGAAGGAAGGAAGGAAGGAAGGAAGGAAGGAAGGAAGGAAGGAAGGAAGGAAAAACAGACACTGGGACTTGAAATAATAAAATCGGATTTTGCATTTTGCTCTTCAGCTCTTCAACTATTTTTGCAGAACATTTAACCAATTTTCTGCATTTTGCAATACTTCAAAGTAAGAATTCCTTGAAATGACTTGATTTGAAGAGTGTACTAAGCCAGAAAAGGGAAGCCTGGTTCAAACAAATTAGGTTGATGATGTTCTGCAAATGCAATCTTGGTATTTAAACCTTGGTTTCAGCATGTTGTGAAAACATATATAATATGAATATATATATATATATATAAAATCTGAATATAATCACCCCTTTCAAATGTGCCTCTTAAGCTCTTAAGGCTTTGCTGGAGGAAAGAAACCTGTGTTCTGGAAATGGCAAAGGATCGGCCAGCGGTGCCTCTGCCAGCGAAAGCACGCAGCCCTTGTAAGTTCTGTTTTTGGCTGGCATGGCCTCCTGCAACACTCCGCCAGCAAAAACGACACTCCGTTTTCTCTGGAGGGTTGCAGGAGGCCGTCCCAGCCAAAAACGGAACTTGGTAGCTCTGGCAGAGCGCTAAGGTCACTATTAGACACCTCCCTCCCGACATGGCCACAATGGCCATGGCCCTCACGACCCCCCCCCTCCGAGGTCAAACACACCTCTGGACTAGATGACCTGCGAGGTCCCTTCCAATTCTGTTAATCTGTAAGACATCTTTCACCTGAAGTCGGAACAATATTCCCCATAGAGGGATGAGCTTGGTTAGGAAAGGAACGGAATCTTGCATGACTACACCTGGTTTAAATGCCTAATTATGTTTTGACTAATGACTTACATTGCCTTGGTTTCCCTTTCTGTCTGGTCCCGTAAATCTCCATCCCTTCGCTGTCCACGCACCAGCATTGTTCCAGAGCCAAGTCACACTGCACGGGGTCAAAGTCCCCCGAATCCAGACACTGCGGGATGTAGGCAGTTTCACTGCTATTGATGTAGCGACTGACCAGAATCTGCTGCTTTTGAAGCTGGCAGAAGGACAAACCTGCAGCAGGAAGAAACACAAAGTCAGCTGCCGCCTCACTCTTGCTTGTGTTGCGCTACCATGCAGGGAGGGTCTGCCATGAACTCTGGGGAGAGTGAATGGGAGCGAGATATATGGGGGAAAGCGAAAGTAACTTCTGTATCTCCCTGAGATGCTGCTTCAAGGTCGTCCGGTCGGGAGAAGAAAACTGCTGCATGCCAACTTATGCTTGAAGTGACCATTTTGAAAACATCTCGCTTGAACCTGATTGGTCATGAGGTGGTCAGCGATAGGAGGGAGTTAAGTCAGGTAAAAAGTTGAACTTGGGAATTTTGGCGCACGATTCTCAGTTCTGGCTATGCACTTTTGTAATAATTTGACTTCTAATAAAACAATGTCTTTCTCAACAAATGGAGCCGAGCAGTGGTGGGTTGCACCTACCTTCACTACTGGTTTGCTGATCGCACACGTTCTGTTCGCGCACGAGTCTGATTCACACTGCACATGTGTGCACAATCCACCACCCCTGGAACAACCAGCTGATTGTCGGGGCTCGTGCAGGTGCCACATGCAATTTGCCTTTTGCCATAAAATATAGAGCGGGGGGTGGGGGTGGGGGCAAAAGAGCCACCATACCAGTTTGCTCTCAGCTGCTCTAGGCTACTAATGGTTCAGTCGAACCAGGCCAAACGGGCAGCTATCCATCTCTGGCGCCAAGAATCATTTCTGTGTAAAGGTTTAAATCGGTGTTAGTCAACCCTTTTATACCTACCACCCACTTCTGTATCTCTGTTAGTAGTAAAACTTTCTAACCGCCCACCGGTTCCACAGGAATGGTGGTTTATAAAGTAGGGAAGTCAATTAAATTAAAAAAAGGAAACTGCTTCAGTATCAGACAAAACCTCTTCCTCCCACCATGAAAGCTGGAATGCCCACTAGTGGGCGGCAGGGACCAGGTTGACTACCACTGGTTTAAATGGCAGCAGACCCCCCTGATCTCCAACTCTGAAGGCAGCTGATAACTGTCAGACAGCCCTGGCCCCATCTCTGCCTCTGACGCAGAGCCCTCTTCAGACTCCAGGAGTGGCCCATGTTCCTCCCCAACCTCCCCACTGTCTGGTGGGCCACAATATTAATATCCCACTGCATGTCCCAAAATATATCTTGAATGACGGAAAGAAATATAGCTGAAAATGAGTCTCTCTCTCTCTCTCTCTCTCTCTCTCTCTCTCTCTCTCTCTCTCGTACACAAGCACTTTTTATTTTTTTTATTTTTTTATTTTTTTTTATTTTAATTACATTTATACCCCACCCTTCTCCAGAGAGGACCCAGGGCGGCGCACAGGAATTTAAAAAACATACAAAATGACAAAATACCAAATTTAAAAGACATATTAAATTCCCATCCTATGCTAAAATCCAATTAAAATCCCCAAATTAAAACTGTCTAAGATAGTCCCAGCGGAAGGTTACGCTAGGCCGGCTTGGTGAAAAAGTTGTGTCTTTAGACACTGGCGGAAGAGGCGGAGGTCCGAGATGGTGCGAAGTTCAGGGGGTAGGTCATTCCAAAGGGCGGGGCCCGCCACAGAGAAGGCCCTTCCCCTAGGTGTCGCCAGTCGGCATTGCCCGGCCGACGGCACCCTGAGAAGGCCCTCTCTGTGGGAGCGGATTGGACGAAGGGATGTATGGGGCAGGAGATGGTCTCGCATGTAACTAGGTCCCGAGCCATGGAGCACATAAATGCAGAGCACAATTCTTTGTGTTTTGAAATAAAACTTCACAACGAGGAGGAACTTACAAGTCAGAGACGATCCAGACTGCTTAGTGCCTGTGACCTCAATGCCTTTTTCATCTACACACCAGCAGAAAATCCCATTTTTATTGCACTGTATGTTCCTGGTGGACAAAATAGTGATTTCCAACATTATTACGCTTTTTAGACATGTATTAAGATTGACAAGCCTTTGTAAGATGCATCAGACATCGCTCAGTGTGAATGGCTTTGTCAGCCAGCATAACAGCGTTACATCTCCGCTCAGAATCCGCTCAGCATGGGGTAGAAATCATTGCCTTTTTACACTACGCGATGGGACAGATCATGGAGGTCAGAAGTATCTTAGCACTGAACTTTTGCTAAGTTTTGCTATTAAGAATGCCTGATAATAAACTTGATCTGAAAGAGATTCCTAAGTGTGGAGTTAACTGACTGCCCCGAGCGAACCCACAACACCCGAGGCAGAACAGACATTTTTTTCCAAATACTAACTCAGTTGCTATTGCTTTGATCCTATGCGCCACTGTAAGTAAGGAAGTGAGCCAATACCTTTTTGAGCTGATACTGTCCATAAAAATTAAATTAGCATTTCTCAACCTCGACGGCTTTGAAATGGGTGGACTTCCAACTCCCAGAATTCCTGACTGGTTTGTTTATGGGCTTTTCAGATCAGAAGTATCTCAGGTAGCAGTTTAATGCAGGGGTCTCCAACCATGGCTACTTTAAGACTTGTGGTCTTCAACTTCCAGCATGGCTGGCTGAGGAATTCTGGAAGTTGAAGACCACAAGTCTTAAAGTAGCCATGTTTGGAGACCCATGGTCTAATGGATCAACATCACATAAGCTAGCCCTGGTTATATCTGATTTCTGTTAGGAGGTCATGGTGATAGGCAAACTAGGCAGGGGTGACATTCACATTTTTCCCTACCAGTTCTGTGGTGGGGAGATCCTGTGACTGAGTGGGCATGGCCAACTCGATGTCACTCACGCTCGTGCCCACTCAGTCACATGACCCAAACACACACCAAGCCACGCCCAGAGAGCCCAAAAAATGTGTGTATGGGCACAAGAAGGGCTCATAGTGAATGCTGTGGCAGAGAGAAGCTGAACTTTTCTCCCTCCATTCACAGCAGAGCTGCTGCTCCCTTTATGGTCTTCCCCCCTCCCCCCTCCTGGGGGTTACCTTAAAGGGACAGGCTGCAGCAGCTTAGCTGTGAATGGAGGAAGAACTGTTCGGATTGGGTAGGCAGGCTGAGCAACCAAAAGGGCCAAGGGAGCGGCTGAAAGAGATGAACGGCAAGCGGGCAAGCAAGTGGGTGGCTAAGTGGGTGAGCAAGCGGGCGAACAAGCAGGTGATTGGGTGGGTGTGGGTGGGGGCAATCAGGGGTGATTTTTACCGGTTCAGCGAACTGATTCAAATCGTCCCTACCAGTTCGCCCGAGCCGGTCTGATCCGGCTGAATTTCACCCCTGAAATTAGAAGACTACAGATGTGCTGAACCAAAACCCCCATCTTTCTCCCCTTGCAGTTAACCGTTCTTCCAAGTGGAAATGGTGCCAACATTACCTAAACTGTCCATCTTCTGAGCATTGAGGGATGTAGTCTTCTCCATCCCGAAAGGCCTTCTCCCTCTGAAGTTCACACGGACGAAGGGGTTGAGTTTCAGCCTCATACTCTACATTCAGAAGAAGGCAAAGTTATGGGAGCAAATCCCTTCCTTGTATCCTAACCTCTCTTTGCTCTTTTCCACTTTTAAAAAAAGACACACAAAATGAAAATGCATTTCCAGGAGAACTGTTGTGTTCCCTCACCCTGATTTCTGAATTCTGAACCGTAAGAATATAAACAAATCTCAAAAGAGAAGAAGCAAGAGCCAGAATCTCTCTTGCTCAGGCCACTGGGATGGACGAAGGGATGGATTCTTGACTTTACAAGGACTCTGGACAGTCCACAAATAAAAAGTTAAAACAAAGCATTTCAAGAAAAAGAAGGCCATTGAACAGACTACAGCAGGGGTCTCCAACCTTTGCAACTTTAAGTCTGAAGGACTTCAGCTCCCAGAATTCTCCCAGAATTCTGGGAGCTGAAGTCCTTCAGACTTAAAGTTGAAAAGGTTGGAGACCCCTGGACTACAGAACCAAGAAGGGTAAACAGAATAAACCGTACAAACAGTAAACAGAGAACCAACCCTGCTCCTTTCAAACACTGATAGTTGCTCAAAAGTTACCTAGTTGGGTAATGAAACATCTGGAAGAAAACAACCGAGCTCAGAGACCACCAAGGACCCCAACAGTCAAAACACTAAGGGAAAGGGGCTCAACCATCATCCTATCCAGGGGTAGGCTTCAAAGATTTCAGCAGCAGGTTCTCTGCCCAGTTGCTGGGTGGGTGTGGCCATGGTGGATGTGGCCTAGTCGGCCTCCTGCGCCACGGCAGGCGGGTTTCACCTTCCCCTGGCTCTAGAGGCTTTCCCCAGCCTCTGAGAGGGCAAAAACTGCTTCCCCTGGGCTCCAGAGGCCTTCCGGAGGCCAGAAATTGGCCAGTTTCCGACCTTCTGGAACTTCCAGGAGGCCCATTTTTCCCTCTCTGAGCCTCTGCACGGGACCTGCACATCCTTACCTCACATCCAAAATGGGCTGCATGGAGACTCCTGGGATGGGAGAGGTGGGTGGGTGGGGCAGGGCAGGGCCAGCCACAGATGGGATTTGGAGGTTCTCTGAACCAGCCATAATGTTAGCTGCGAGTTGTCCCGAACCTGGGTGAACCCCTAGCAACCCACCCTTTATTTTATTTATTTATTTATTCGAATTTATACCCCGCCCTTCTCCTTGTTAGGACCCAGGGCGGCGCACAGGCATTATTTAAAAACCACAATAAATACAATATACAACATTTAAAATATATTAAATTATTTACCCGTGCTAAAACCCATATTAAAAACCCTACCAAATTATAATTTATGTATAAAAGTCAGAAACGGAGGGCTATCCTAGGCCGGCTTGTTGGAATAAAAGTGTCTTAAGACGTTGGCGGAAGAGGCGGAGGTCCGAGATAGTGCGAAGGTCGGGGGGTAGGTCGTTCCAGAGGGCCGGGCCCGCCACAGAGAAGGCCCTTCCCCTGGGTGTCGCCAACCGGCATTGCTCAGCCGACGGCACCCGGAGAAGACCCTCTCTGTGGGAGCGGACCGGACAAAGGGATGTATGGGGCAGGAGGCGGTCTCGTATATAGCTAGGCCCCGAGCCATGGAGCGATTTAAAGATCCTATCCCAAGGCTCAGAAGGACAACCAGGGCTGTAGCAGTCTGATGACAGTCAAAAAAAAGTGTTGCGTGTCGTATTATTATATTAATTGGGTCTTAATCACAACATATGCTTATTAAGAGGCCGGACCAGATGATAACTAATTGTTGTGGCCCGCCAGCAGCCAGCAGAACTGGCAGCAGATTCGGACAGTGAGGAGGTTGGGGAAGAACTTGGGCCAGTCCTGGAGTCTGGGGAAGGCTCTGATGAGGGCTCTGTGTCGGAGGCAGAGAGGGCCCTATGCCCGTTATGAGTTGCCTTCAGAGTCAGACATCAGTGAGGTAGAGGAACAGCTGGAGCCTGTTCCCAGTGTGTGCATGCACAGAGTTGCCAAGTGAAGGGAACAGCTAAGGAACAAGGGTCAACTTGGGCATAAGGCCACAGGTGGACGATGAATGGCCCCTCCCATAGGGAATAAAAGAGGAGCAAAAGGGGAGTGGAGTTTGCAGGAGACAATTAGTTCATCCCTGCATTCTTGCCAAGTTTTGTGGCGTCTGAAAGAGAACGGCCTGGCCACTCTCCAAGCCTGATGAAGGTCAATAATTGTGAACTATCTTAAAAGACTGTGAGTTGGGACTTTGCTGGATAAGAATTCACTCTAAATTAAATAAAAGGGATTTATCAGGAGGAGGACTCGGCTTCATGCTCCTGGGGAAGCCTAGGCCAGAACACTACGGTCCCTTCCGATTCTAGTCTTCCATTAGTTTTATTCTAAAGGTAAGGCATCTGCGAAGAAAGAGGTATCTCTTTACTTACCAAAGATGCTGGCCAGCGCTCTATCGGTAAGGCAAAGAAAGACGGTGAACAGCAGGGACCTCATTTTGGGATGGAGGATTGTCTCCCTCGTGAGGGAAAGGCCTCGCACCTACACTGTGGGGAAGTTCTCCGCCAGGGTTTTATAGCTGCCGCCTCTCAAATAACTTTTCACTTATGAAATGGAAGACTGGGCTCTCGAGGGGGTGGGTGACGCAGGTCGTTTCAAGAGCCATCGAGTTGGGTCACGCAATCAGCCCCGTTTCAATGTCTTTGCTTTTTCTTTCTCCGTTGCCCTTCTAAACACTTTACAGAATGAAAGGCGAGATAGAATTTAAAAAAAACAAACCATACGATATAAAGGAAGACCTCAAAGTTTCCACAGCTAAGTGAGGTTGTTGTGAAGCGGGTTTTGGCCCGTTTTACGACCTTTCGTTTGCCACCGTTGCTAAGTGAATGGCTGCAGCTGTTAAACTAGCAACATGGTTGTTAAGGGAATCGGGCTTCCCCGTTGACTTTGCTCGTCTCTGTCAAGGGTTTCCGAAAAACACCGCCATCGAAATAAGGTCTGACAGTCTCAAGGTTACCAAAAGGGATTACATGACTGTGGGACACTGTAACCAGAGGGGGTATTCAGCAGGTTCTGACCAGTTCTGGAGAACCAGTAGCGGAAAGTTTGAGTAGTTTGGAGAACCGGAAAATACCACCTCTGGCTGGCCTCGCCCCCATCTATTCTCTGCCTCCCGAGTCCCAGCTAATAATGAGGGAATGGAGATTTTGCAGTAACCTTCCCCTGGAGTGGAGAGGGAATGGAGAGTTTACATTATCCTTCCCCTGCCATGCCTACCAAGCCAAGCCATGCCCACAGAACCAGTAGTAAAAAAAATTGAATCCCACCACTGACTGTAACCATCATAAATACATGAACAGTTTCTGAGTTATAAATTTTGATCAAGTGACCATGAAGCTGCAGTGGTCATTAAGTGTAAAAAAAAAGAGGTCCTAGTCAACTTTTTCTGCAGGGTTGTTGTAACTTTGAACAGTCACTCAATGAATGGTGTAAGTTGAAGGTCTACCTGTACATATAAGACCAAGAAATACATATTTACCTATATCAGAAATGACAGAACTGGGGGCGGAGTTAAACAAGGGATTAGTCTAGAATCCCTACACTATCACAAGTGATCCAAGTCCAATCTCCCTTGAATTCCATGGACCCAAACAGGTGCTGATCATTGCTTGAGAAGAGTCCTGTGCATAGGCATAAGTGGCAATAAATCAGCTTAATTCAGGGATGTCAAACAATTTCATTGAGGGTTGTGTTTGACCTCAGGGGGTGGGGGTCGGCAGTGGGCATAGCTGGAGTGGGCATGGCCAGAGAAAATGGAGCCTCCCCCAGGAATTATTTTTTGCGTGCAAATTTGTTCAGGGATGTGTGCATCTATGAGACAGTTATTACGAGTTATAGGTATGCCTTCTAGGTTGCATAAACAGAGGGATAGAATCAAGATCACGTGAAGTGTTAATACCACTTTATAATGCCTTGGTAAGGCCACACTTGGAATACGTCCTTCAATTTTGGTCGCCACGATGTAAAAAAAGATATTGGGACTTTAGAAAGAGTGCAGAGAAGAGCAACAAAGATGATTAGGGGACTGGAGGCTAAAACATGTGAAGAACGGTTGCAGGAACTGGGTCTGTCTAGTTTAATGAAAGGAAGGATTAGGGAAGACATGATAGCAGTATTCCAATATCTCAGGGGTTGCCACAAAGGAGTCAAACTATTCTCCAAAGCACCTGAGGGCAGAACAAGAAGCAATGGGTGGAAACTAATCAAGGAGAGAAGCAACTTAGAACTGAGGAGAAATTTCCTGACAGAACAATTAATCAGTGGAACAGCTTGCCTCCAGAAGTTGTGAATGCCCCAACCCTGGAAGTCTTTAAGATGTTGGATAGCCATTTGTCTGAAATGGTATAGGGCTTCCTGCCTAGGCAGGGAGTTGGACTAGATGACCTCCAAGGTCCCTTCCAACTCTGCTATTGTATTGTATTGTATTATTGTATTGCCTTGAATTATGACGTACCCGTTGTAAGCTGCCCAGTGTTACCTTGAGGCTAGATGGGCGGCCAATCAATTTTACAAATAAATAAATAAATATCCTAATAGGAGACTTACGACCCGGATTTGATTTTATCATGGACAAACTGCCTTGCCGTCATGTGACCTCACTTCAAGCTCAGACATAACCGCATTTATGGCCATTTGCAGCATCCCGCAATCACACGACCGTGTTTTATAATGATCTTGCAAAAAGCTGGAAATTACTTCGGATTGACATCCCAATGACTTGACGTGGCTGCCTTGACCAAAAACTGCTGTCAAATCGGAAGTTGGTGGGAGTGGGCTGAAATTGACTCCTTTGATTAAAGAAAAGAACATTAAGTACTTTTGTTTCCACTTGGGAGACTGCTTCCGAACTTCGATTTTCACCTTCGTTGAAGGAACAGAGGTAAGGCTATGTAAAGACATGCGTAGTAAGCTACCGTGATATCAGTAGCTGGCTACCTTGAATACCTACGAGCTCACCTAATTAGCAGAACCAGATATGGGAAGAAAGGTAAGGCTACGTACAGACATGCACATTAAACTGCCATCATCTCAGTATCCCTTTGTCTTTCAACCCATTATCTCACCGAGCAGAGACAGGCCGTCTTGGGGAGTTAGATTTAACCTTGGCCTGGATAGCTTTCTGGATTCACAAAGGAAGGGAGTAAAACCAAGAACAATACAGTTGCTATATCTGTGCTCTATTCTGCTTTGCTTGTAAAAACTGTATAAAAGCCAAATAAACTCTGCGTAAGGCAGACAGACATTTTGGACACAAACTGCTGTGATGGATTTCTGAAACCTACATTCGTGGAAAAGAATGAAACTTGGATTTGGGGTTTTACCGAGTAGATTGGTAGATCTTTACAGAAAAGGCTTGTTCCATGTTATTGTGAAAAAAACGAAATTTGATATTAACACCTTATTTTACTGCAACAGAGTCGGGAGTCAATTCTTTTTTCTTATCCTTCCTTACATGGGGGAGTTCTGGCAGGCACTACTGTTGGTTTGCTCATGTGCACGCTGCGTGTGCACGCATATGCGCAGTGCAATTAAAATTGTTCTGGGCATGTGCAGAACTGAAAAACAAGATGGCGGCGCCTATGGCACTGCCCAGAGAACTGGTTCGGGGGCGTGGCCTGGCCTGGGTTGCCACTGGTTCGGCCGAACTGGTAGGAAACCAGCATTGCTTCCTTACTTCTCTTTCCCCTTTCCTCCCCTCACTGCTTTTTTATTTACTTTTGTATTTTGTTATTTTACAATATTTTATAAATGGTATACTGGAAAAAAAAATGCTGTAAAATCAGGTTGGTCAAATGACAGGCCCATTTTGAGACGGTAATGGACAAACCTACATTATAGTCACAGGCCAAGGACTTCCTTTAATGCTAGTACGTAATTAATAATAATAATAATAATAATTAATAAATAATAATAATAATAATAATAATAATTTATTGTTTCTATATTGTTTCTATACCGCCCCTCTCCCCACGGGGACTCGGGGCGGTGCACAGGTAGCATAAAAGCAATATATAACAACAATAAATAAACAACAAAATTTAAAAGCCAATTAAATAAACCCTGTGCTAAAATCCCAATTAACTAAAACCTATTCTATAAAATCCCAAGGCAAGGAGGCTATCCCAGGCCGGCCAGACGGAAAAAGTAAGTTTTCAATTTAAGACGGAAGGAGCGGAGGTCCGTAGTTGTCCTAATGTCGGGGGGAAGGTCGTTCCAGAGGGCCGGGCCCGCCACAGAGAGCGCCCTTCCCCTGGGTGTCGCCCGCTGACATAGTCTAGTGGACGGCACCCGGAGAAGCCCCTCTCTGTGGGAGCGAATCGGCCGTGAGGACGTGTGAGGCAGAATCCGATCCTGCAGATAGCTAGGTCCCGAGCCATGGAGCGCTTTAAAGATGATGACTAGCACCTTGAAGCGCACCCGGAAGACGACAGGCAGCCAGTGCAGCTCGCGCAAGAGCGGTGTTACATGGGTAGACCTTGCGGTCCCCATAATTGCTCGCGCGGCTGCATTCTGGACTAGCTGAAGCCTCCGGGTGCACCTCAGGGGCAGCCCCATGTAGAGAGAGTTACAATAGTCCAGTCGGGATGTCACGAGAGCATGAGTGACTGTGCGAAGGGCGTCCCGATCCAATAGGGGGCGCAATTGGCGAACCAGGCGAACCTGGTAAAACGCCCTCCTGGCCACGGCTGTCACCTGATTTTCCATGGACAGCCGGGCATCCAGGAGGACACCCAAATTGCGCGCCCCATCCACAGGGGCAAGATGTTCGCCCCCTATGGCCAGCGATGGAGTAAGCTGGTTGAATCGGGCAGCCGGAAACCACAGCCACTCGGTCTTGGTCGGGTTGAGCTTGAGTCCGTTACTTCCCATCCAGATCCGTACAGCTTCCAGGCACTGGCACATCACCGCTACGGCATCGTTGGGGTGGTTTGGGGTAGAAATGTACAGCTGGGTGTCATCAGCGTACAGATGGTATTCTACCCCAAAACCACGGATGATCTCACCCAGCGGCTTCATGTATGTGTTGAACAGGAGGGGCACCCCACATGTGAGGGGTCTCGCGGTCGATCTCTGCCCCCCTGTCAACACAAATTGCGATCGGCCAGAGAGGTAGGAGGAGAACCACCGTAAAACGGTGCCTCCCACCCCCAACCCCCCCAGCCGATGCAATAGGATACCATGGTCGATGGTATCGAAAGCCGCCGAGAGGTCTAATAGGACCAGGATGGAGGAACAACCCCCATCTCTGGCCCTCCAGAGATCATCAACCAACGCGACCAATGCCGTCTCGGTGCTATGCCCGGGCCGGAAGCCGGACTGGCGCGGATCTAGATAGTCTACTTCCTCCAGGTGACGGGGAAACTGTTGTGCCACCACACTCTCAACAACCTTCGCCAAAAAGGGAAGGTTGGAGACGGGACGGTAGTTGTTCAAAAAAGCTGGATCCAAGGAGGGCTTCTTAAGGAGGGGCCTCACCATCGCTTCTTTTAGGGAAGCAGGCAAGGCACCCTCACTCAAGGAAGCGTTGACCACCTCCTGGAGCCAGCCTCGTGTCACCTCCCAGGATGCCAGTACAAGCCAGGAGGGACACGGGTCCAATAAACATGTGGTGGCTCGCAGTCGCCCACGTAACCTGTCCATATCCTCGGAAGTAACGGAGTCAAACTCCTCCCAAACAAGATCTCTCTCGTGGCATCCCACTGGGCCACGAATGGGGGCTAGCTCGTTCTGTATCTGAGCGATTTTCTCCTGCAGAAAAATCACAAATTCCTCTGCTCTACCCTGTAGCGGGGCTTCCCGCACCCTCTGTTGAAGGAGGGAGCGGGTCACCCTAAACAGGGCGGCAGG
Organism: Rhabdophis nuchalis; assembly: GCA_039707465.1. NCBI lineage: Eukaryota > Metazoa > Chordata > Lepidosauria > Squamata > Natricidae > Rhabdophis > Rhabdophis nuchalis. The sequence goes on along the minus strand of CM077645.1, from coordinate 213,112,931 downwards.
GCGGTTTTCTGCGGATGCTATGAGAGTAGCGCAATGATGACGTTTGGCTACTCTCAGCGCCACAATGTAAGTCCGTAAATGGGCTCTTACCTGTGTCCGGTCAGATTCAGAACGAGAAGACCTCCATCTACTCTCTAGGCATCTCTTGCGGCGTTTCATCACCCCCAGCTCCTCGGTAAACCAAGGAGCCAGGGTGTTCCGCCGCCGCAAGAGAGGCCGCAAGGGCGCGACCCGATCCAAGGCTCCCGTGGTCGCACTATTCCATGCGGCCACGAGGTCCTCCATCGGGGCGCGGGTCAGGGGTACAGGAACTGGCCCAAGCGCCGTTTGGAACCCATCCGGGTCCATCAGGCGCCTGGGGCGGAACCAGATTGGTAATTCAGGTCCCGCCTCCCCGCGGAGGGGAGCAGCGGTCGGAAAGTCGAGCCGGAGAAGTGAGTGGTCTGTCCATGACAAGGGTGTGATGACTATGTCCCCTATACCCAGATCACTCGTCCATTGGCCTGAGACAAAGATAAGATCCGGTGTATGTCCACCCTCGTGGGTGGGGCCTTGAATTAGTTGGGTCAGGTCCATGGCCGTCATGGAAGCCATGAACTCCCGAGCTACCTCGGATGATTCGCCCAACGATGGCAGATTAAAGTCCCCCATGACTAAAAGTCTGGGGGTCTCCACTGCCACCGTAGCGATCACCTCGAGGAGCTCGGGCAGGGCTGCTGCTACATAGCGGGGAGCCAGGTATACAACCAGCAAGCCCAACTGCCTCCCTAGGCCCCACTTCACACAGAGGGACTCACAACCGGTAGTCTGTGGCACAATGGTCTCTCTCGGCTCAAGACCTTCCTTTACAATGACCGCTACCCCACCACCCCTACCCAGGGCCCGAGGCTGATGAAAAGCGTGGTAACCTGGCGGGCACATTTCAATGAGGGGGAGTCCACCCTCGTGGCCCAACCAGGTCTCTGCAATTCCCACCAGGTCCGGCTCCCCCTCCGACACGAGGTCGTGAATGAGGGGGGCTTTGTTGGCAACGGACCTGGCGTTGCAGAACATCAGCCGTAGGCCCTGGCTCTGTACACCCTGGCCACCTAGCCTGCAGGGGTTGAGGCACTTGACCGTCTGTAGCCAGCGGCCTCGTGTCCCCAACCGGGAGGATGACACACGTCTCCCCTCGGACCTGCCTCTCCACAGTAATTACTGTGGTGTATTCTTATATTCTTATACAAGAATATTTTTGTATTCTTACAGGCTCAGCAGGTAAGATGCTGAGCTTGTCGATCGGAAAGGTCGGCACTTTGAATCCCTAGCGCCGTGTAACGGAGTGAGCTCCCGTTACTTGTCCCAGCTTCTGCCAACCTAGCAGTTTGAAAGCATGTAAAAATGCAAGTCGAAAATAGGGACCAGTTTGCTGGGAAGGTAAGTGTTCTGTGTGCCTTTGGCGTTGAGTCATGCCGGCCACATGACCACGGAGACGTCTTCAGACAGCGCTGGCTCTTCGGCTTTGAAACGGAGATGAACATCACCCCCTAGAGTCGGGAACGACTAGCACATACGTGCGAGGGGAACTTTTACCTTTATTCTTGCTTCCCACCAAAACCCCAGAGGGTGGTCTTCAAAGCCGCCCCCCCCCCCCCAGTAGCAGCACATCTGCCCAACGCCCGGCTTGATTTTTGATTTGATTTATTTAGAGTTATAAAACCGCGCCTCTCTCTCCCCGAAGGGACTCGGGGCGGTGAAATGCTCGAGGCTTGAAATGCTCAGGATTTATTCAATACTCTGAAAAGCAAATTGCCGAGTCAAAAAGAGGGTGCGGTATGCAGAATAGTTTAATAAACAGCTTTACATACAGTACCTTACATATAGACAGTGTATTTGCAAATTTAAATACATTTTAATGTACAGTGGCTTGTACTCTTATCCCGTGGAGGTTCAAGTTTATTGTCCTTCATGTATGTAGTTCTCACTCTTTTATACATATTGCCAGCACTGAAACAGTCTGGGAGGCCTTTAAGCTCGATATTTCTCTTGCTACCCTCAATAATGCAGCCTCTCTTGAAGAGTTAGTATTTTTTTAAAAAAAGTATTATTTTTTTACAAATTTCTGTACATAGATTGTTTTTTTTAACCTTCTCTCTCTCTCTCTCTCCATCTCCCCCATTTTAAGAAACAGCTCGTTAAAAGGTAACATTCTAAATATTTTTGTCACCAAGGTTCTTTTTATTGTAAGAAAACTAGACTTGTCAATATAAATATGTCCCTAGAATGCAACATGTGTATGAGCACGCCCATGCACAATATATGTGTGTATATGTATACACACTGTAGTGCATGCATGTATACACATGCGTGCACTACAAAGACATATGGGCATACCTCAAGAGGTATACTATAGCACTGGGTGCAGCGATAATGCAGATAAAACTAAAAGTAACTGGACTTGGCCCAGAATTTTATTTTAAAAACCCAGCTAACTAGGCAGACTTTGGTTTCGTTAACAATTTGCCAAATCATAAGTGAATCCTTTAACAGGTGATGTGTTTGCACTGTACCTAACTTATATTTGGGAGCTCCTAACTTATTTGGGGTTCTGTATAGCCAAGAGACTATACAGACCCTGCCATATTTTGCAAATTGCTCAACTATTCCAAGATTTTTGGCGTACGTAGGTTCATCTCCCTAGAATAAAACGGTATCAACTTTCAGTATATTTCCTTTCATGTTACAGAGAGTAAAAAGCTAGGGAGTAGACCCTAGCCGATTTCACAGCCGATCACTGGTTTTTTCGGATGTTCTTTTGATTCCTCAAGCCAGCTGAGGAAGGTGGGTTTTGCAGCCCAGACCCAGCCAATATAGACACGATACCCGTCAATACTTTTCCATTGTAGCTTGCCCAAATATGGATTTGATGCCATCCTGGTGGATGCTGGAAATATGGAGGACTCGATATGGGGAGAGGGGGCGGGAAGCCCCCTAACAACTGACACCCCCGTTTCTACGTTGCTGTTGTTTTAAAAACATATATATATATTTTGGCACTTTTGACCACGACTTTCCCAAGGTTTGGTTTTCTAAAAACGGAGCGTAAGATTTAATATGCAAAGAAGGCTCGGCTTAAAAAAAATATTCGTAGAGAGGCTACCATTTAAAAAAAAAAACAACCACCAACGGTTTCTCCTGAAAAGGAAAGCTAGAATTTTAATTTTTTTTCTTTCTTTTTCCCCCCCTCTTTTTCCTGGATCTCTACAGTACTATGGAAAACAGGCATTTGTCCAATGACCAACTGGGACCGAATCCCCTCCTTCTACCGTCCGGACTCACGTCGAATGAAATTTGTTCCTTCTCCCAATGCAGATTGCTTTGGCCGGCTGCTTCCTTTTGCGATGGCGTTTTAAAAAAAAACAGTTTGTGGGCTTCCCCTGTGATATTTGCGTGTGAAAAGATAGGAAAAACATGCCTGGGGTTTGAGGCTCCCGAAACCCTCATAGGTGGGGGGAAAAAACCACAACTTTCTTTTATTTCCCGGCTTTGAAGACCAAACCGGTACGACTCTTTCCTTGATGAGGGAGGTTTCTCCCTTTACCCCATCATACCACATGCTGTTTTCAGCCTAATGGGAGAATTGGCAGAAGAATAAGGAGTAGTGTTTCAGGCTTCGTGTTTTTTTTGTTTGAAAAGGGTACCCTTTTGTGAGCCTTGTCAATCAGAGGAAACCCATCGTCGGAGCCCAGATGCCTGTGTCTTTCCTTTCGTCATACGGAGCAGAGGGTGGCAATTTGTTGGACTTTACTCATGTCGGAGATGAGCTGTTTAATGCGGCGCTTGAGCTGAGGCAGACGGGCGAGGGGGTCGGGGGGCTCCAATTCTCCGGTGAAATCAAGCCAGCTTTCTAACACTGCAACGGGGGCAAAAAGGAAAAAAAAAAGAAAGAAAGAGAAGAAAAAGAGAAGAAAAGGCTGTTATGCACGGTGATCTCTTAATCTACTCCAAGTTTTAGAACAAGCGTGTCAAACTCAAGGCCTGCGGGCCACATCCGGCCCTTGGGGCTGCCTTGGAAACAGCAAAGGTCCGCCCCCCCCACCCGGTGCCTCTGCCAGCGAAAATGGGGCTCGGTAGGGAGGCCATCACGGACTCTCGAGCTACATTTTTGCTGGCAGAGTGCTCGGGCCACGCCCATCATGGCCACGCCCACCTGGTCCTCCAGGTCAAAGCACAACCCTGATGCAGCCCTCAATGAAATCAGGTTTGACACCCCTGACTTAGACTCATCAATACAGGATAGTATTCAACTTATGACCGCAATAGAGGCCAGAATTTCTTTCCTTAAGCAAGGCAGCTACCGTATTTTTCGGAGTATAAGACACACCTTTTTCCCTCAAAAAAGAGGCTGAAAATCTGGGTGCGTCTTATACACGGAATACAGCATTTTTTGCCTCTCAAAACCCCTCTCACTTCACCAAAATGGCAGAGCTTGTAGAAAGTTTCCAGAGTGCTCCTGGGGGCTGGGGAGGGCAGAATTGAGTGAAAAATGGGCCAATTTTTGCTCAATTGTGCCCCCCCCCCTGAGCACTCTATAAGCTTGCTAAAAGTTATCCATTGCCCATTTTCGTGAATAACAGGCTGTTTTTGGAAGATATGCAGAGTGCAAAAACTTTTTTTTTGTTTCTTCAAAACCTCGGTGCACCTTATACTCTGAAAAATATGGTAAGTGAGTCATGTCAAATGTCATGACTTTTGTGCCATGATTGTTCAGGGAATCACGGCACTTGTCAAAGGGAATCATGCGGTCCGTAAGGGAAGCTGGCTCCTCTTGAAGGACTTTACAGTAGTCTTTGACTTACAACAGTTCGTTTAATGACTGTTTAAAGTTGCAACACACTGAAAAATGTGACTTAGGACAGTTTTCCCCACTTACGACCTTTGCAACATCCCCGTGATCATGGGATCAAAATGCAGGCGCTTGGCAACCGGTTCATATTTGTGACCTTAGCTGTGTCCCAAGATCACGTGATCTCATTTGGCGACCTTCTTGTCAAGCAAAGTCAATGGGGAAGACAGATTCACTTAACAACCAGACGACACTGCAGTGATTCGGTTAACAGCCGTGACAAGAAAGGTCGCAAAACTGGGCAAAATTCACACAACTTAAATTTTGGGCTCTGTTGTGGTCGTAGTCGAAGATTGCCTGTAGTTGTGGGAAGCCAGCTGGAAAGATCATAAGGAGTCCGAGACAAGTAACCTTTATGCTGGTTGGCGAGAGCCCAAATTTTGATCAGGTGAATGGGGGTTTGGGGGGGGGGGGATGCTACAACCATTGTAAGAGTGAGGACTGGTTGTAAGTTACTTTTTTCAGTGCTCGTTGCAACTCTGAGTGGTTTTAAGTCAAGGACTATTGATGTTTAAAATATGAGAGAGGGTTGTAGCCATGTGGCCTCACCGTTTTTACAGACCAATAACAAGTAGAATGAATCCCCCTACACCAGTGATCCTCAATAGGTTTTTATCTCCTGGGCTCTAGGGACATTCCTAGGGACGACGGCAATTCGAGCTCTTCGCTTTGTGCCTTTCCAGCATCAACCACTTTGGCATGACAGTTTGGTGTAGTGGTGAAGATGCTGGTCTAAAAATCAGGAAACTATTGAGTATGCAAATCAGCTGGATGGCCAATCACCAGGAGACAGTGAGTTCTGGTTCCTCCTCAGGCCTGAAAGCCTAAGTGACCTTGGGCCAATCACCAGGAGACAGTGAGTTCTAGTTCCTCCTCAGGCCTGAAAGCCTAAGTGACCTTGGGCCAATCACCAGGAGACAGTGAGTTCTAGTTCCTCCTCAGGCATGAAAGTCTACTAAGTGACCTTGGGCCAATCACCAGGAGACAGTGAGTTCTAGTTCCTCCTCAGGCATGAAAGTTGACTAAGCGACCTTGGGCTAATCACCAGGAGACAGTGAGTTCTAGTTCCTCCTCAGGCATGAAAGCCTAAGTGACCTTGGGCCAATCACCAGGAGACAGTGAGTTCTAGTTCCTCCTCAGGCATGAAAGTCTACTAAGTGACCTTGGACCAATCACCAGGAGACAGTGAGTTCTAGTTCCTCCTCAGGCATGAAAGTCTACTAAGTGACCTTGGGCCAATCACCAGGAGACAGTGAGTTCTAGTTCCTCCTCAGGCATGAAAGTCTACTAAGTGACCTTGGGCTAATCACCAGGAGACAGTGAGTTCTAGTTCCTCCTCAGGCATGAAAGTCTACTAAGTGACCTTGGGCCAATCACCAGGAGACAGTGAGTTCTAGTTCCCCCTCAGGCATGAAAGTTGACTAAGCGACCTTGGGCTAATCACCAGGAGACAGTGAGTTCTAGTTCCTCCTCAGGCATGAAAGCCTAAGTGACCTTGGGCCAATCACCAGGAGACAGTGAGTTCTAGTTCCTCCTCAGGCATGAAAGTCTACTAAGTGACCTTGGACCAATCACCAGGAGACAGTGAGTTCTAGTTCCTCCTCAGGCATGAAAGTCTACTAAGTGACCTTGGGCCAATCACCAGGAGACAGTGAGTTCTAGTCCCGCTTAAGCCATGTAAGCTGCTGGGTGGCTTCCTAGTCACTCTCTCAGAGCCCAAACCACCTCACAAGACTGGGGAAAATAGGAAGGTGTGTTGGATACGTTCGCCACCCTGAGTTACTTATGAAAAACAATAAAGATGGAAGCAAAATCAAATGACACATTTTATAGCTAGACTTTTTTAAATGTAAAAGCCTAGGTGGGATAGGGAACTTGGCAAACACTGGACACTCACCCGTGTCTTTGGGTCTTGAGCTAAAAATCCCACATTTATTTTATCCCATGCATTTTATACCTCTTTTTGCTAAGAGTTTGGGAAAAAGAGAATATCAGCATTAAGCTGAGCCTAAAAAATAGTTACCGTCGACTTCCTTCTCAATCAGGTCCATCCTACTAGTGACTTCGTTCTGCACATTTTCTATGTGGGTAAGGAGGTTTAGCTGCCACTGAAGACGAGCGTCCACGTGTTCCTCGGCTCCTCTTTTCTCGTTGAATACAAACACGGTGTTCCCTTCGGCTGAATGCTTCTGTGTGCAGTGACCGCAAAAGAGAAGCAGGTTATCAAAACAGTTCTACAATACCCTCGTGACCCTCAAGTGGCCTTTGCAGGGAGGCGAAATAGAATTGCTGCTTCCGAATGACTCGGCAGAAACAGAGGGTCGACTAATTTTCTCCATTGCAAAGAGAATCAGTTAACCGCATTCATAATAAAAATGATACAGCACAGTACAGGAAGTCGTCAACTTACAACCATTCATTTACAAAACGTTTGAAGTTACAACAGCCTTGCAAAAAGGCAATAGAATAGAATAGGAGTAAGGTAGAGTAGAGTAGAACAGGAGTAGAGTAGAGTGAAATAGAATTAGAGTAGAGCAGAGTAAAATAGAAATAGAGCAGAGTAGAATGAAATAGGAGTAGAGTGAAATAGAATTAGAGTAGAGCAGAGCAGAGTAGAATGAAATAGAATTAGAGTAGAATGAAATAGAATTAGAGTAGAGCAGAGTAGAGTAGAATGAAATAGGAGTATAATAGAGTGAAATAGAATTAGAGCAGAGCAGAGTAGAATGAAATAGGAGTAGAGTGAAATAGAATTAGAGTACAAGAGGAGTATAGTAGAGTAGAGTGAAATAGAATTAGACTAGAGCAGAGTAGAATGAAATAGGAGTATAGTAGAGTGAAATAGAATTAAAGTAGAGTGAAATAGAATTAGAATAGAGTGAAATAGAATTAGAGTAGAGCAGAGCAGAGTAGAATTCTTTATTGGCCAAGTGTGATTACACGCACAAGGAATTTGTCTCATGTGCATAAGCTCTCGGTGAACATACAACAGTAGTGATAGATTATGACTGTTTTTCACACTTTTAACTGTTGCAGGATCTCCGTGGTCATGTGATCAAAGCTCGGGCGCTTGGCAACTGGCACTTATGACGGTTTCAGTGTCCTGGGGTCACGTGATCACCTTTTGTGACTACGAAGATTCTCAGTCATGCAGGTCACGGTTGTCCGGCAGGGGCTTTTTCCAAAAGGCATCTTTTTTAGTGTGTTATTTTTTCCCTTTCAAAACGAGTCTCATCCAAGAAGCTTCTTCAGTCAGAAGAAGCTAGAAGCTTCAGTTAGAACTGAAGAATGAAAGAATCTCCTTGGATGAGCAGTGAAACATTTTCAAAGGAAAAAAGCACAAGAAAATCCAGTTGTTTTTTGGGGGGGGGGGGGAAACCCCACTCTTGGGACATTTTTGCTACCTTTTGACAAGCAAAGTCAATAGGGAAGCTAGATTCATTTACCGACTGTGTTACTAACTTCAGAACTGCTGTGGTTCACTTAACATCTGTGGGTGGAAAAGGTCATACAATGGGATAAAAATCACTTAACAACTGCCTTTGGTTAGCAAAGGAAAGTTTGGGCTCAATTGTGGTCATAAGTTGAGGACTACCTATAGTACTTGATAGAAATCAAGATCACGTGAAGGGTTAATACCACTTTATAAGGCCTTGGTAAGGCCACACTTGGAATACTGCATCCAGTTTTGATCACCATGATGTAGAAAAGACGTGGAGACTTTAGAAAGAGTGCAGAGAAGAGCAACAAAGAGGATTAGGGGACTGGAGGCTAAAACATATGAGGAACGGTTGCAGGAACTGGGTATGTCTAGTTTAATGAAAAGAAGGACTAAGGGTGACATGATAGCAGTGTTCCAATATCTCAGGGGTTGCCACAAAGAAGAGGGAGTCAAACTATTCTCCAAAGCACCTGAGGGCAGAACAAGAAGCAATGGGTGGAAACTAATCAAGGAGAGAAGCAACTTAGAACTGAGGAGACATTTCCTGACAGTGAGAACAATTAACCAGTGGAACAGAAGTTGCCTCCAGAAGTTGTGACTGCCCCAACACTGGAAGTCTTTAAGAAGACGTTGGATAGCCATTTGTCTGAAACGGTATAGGGTTTCCTGCCTAGGCAGTGGGTAGGACTAGAAGGCCTCCAAGGTCCCTTCCAAATCTGCTATTGTATTGTATAAATCATAAGATTCAAGACCCCGGGGACTTCTCAGCAAATGGGGTTGACAACCAAAACTCTGAATACATTCTAGGAAAAATGAATCCTCTGCCAATGTCGATTATTTCCTGAAGTTCTGCAGATGCTTAACTGAAGACCAACTGACTTATTTAAAGTTCGCCACATGTATGATTAATTTTTTGGGGTCCTTTTTTTTAAAGCTGCGACCAATATGGTCATATGACAGCAGCAGCAGCAGATGGTTTATGCAGTTCGGGTTATTCAGAAATATTAGCTCAGGAATTTCTTGCTGACTGTAGTGGTTCTTCACATACCAGCGAACAGTGACAGAAATTAAGAAATCCGTCCAAGGTTTTGCTAATTCAGATTACCAACCATGTGGAAACAACACAATGGGAGCAGTGTGATTGTCAAGGCTCATGGAGTGGTCCCTCTCAACCTTCTGAGTTATATAAAAACCGATGGCCCAGATGCCCAGCAATCCTCAAGTTTTCCACTAAATTCTGCAATGCCTGATCAAATGTAGAAAGAGCATCACTCATTTTTTGATTCATATTCTCTCTCTGTCTTCCTCCTCGCCCCACGTATCTCAAGGCCACATTCATGAATTGAAGAAGGCTTGTTTGTACCAATTTCACAACCTAATTGCTCCCAACAGTTGCCTGGAGGGATTGAGAAGGGAGAAAAACTTAGGATGTGCGTTTTTGCAGTCATAACTTTATTTACATGGGCCACACACAGATATGACTACAAATGCATATCCTATATCAGGGGTGTCCAAACTTGGGAACTTTAAGACTTATGGACTTCAACTCCCAGAATTCCCCGGCCAGCATTAAGCTTTAAGACTTGTGGACTTCAGCATTAAGCTTTAAAACTTGTGGACTTCAACTCCCAGAATTCCCCAAAGTTCCCAAGTTTGGACACCCCTGTCATATTTAATCAAAAAGAACCCGCAAGGAGGACTTTGTAGACCAGAAGAGAGAAACAACAAAAGTATGTGGGCCACAAAGGGAATCATCTAAAACAAGGGTGTCAAACTGAAGGCCCGGAGGTCAGGATCTGGGGTGCTTAGATCTGGTCCGTGAGGCCGCCCTGGAAATAGCGATGGACCTGCCAGCAAAAACTGCATGTAGTCTCTACCCTCTCAAGCTCCTTTTTTGCTGACAGAGGGCTGCAGGAGGCCATCACAGGCAGAAACAGAGCTGGAGAGGGCCATGCATGCCCCCCTCCCAGCTCCGTTGTTGCTGACAGAGGGCTGCAGGAGGCCATCACAGGCAGAAACAGAGCTGGAGAGGGCCGTGCATGCCCCCGTCCCAGCTCCGTTGTTGCTCACAGAGAGCTGCAGGAGGCCGTCACAGGCAGAAACCGAGCTGGGGAGGGCCGTGCACGCCCCCCCCCTCCCAGCTCCGTTGTTGCTGACAGAGGGTTGCAGGAGGCGGTTGCAGCCGAAAACAGAGCTCGGGAGCCCGTTTTCGCTGGCAGAGCGCTCAGGCCACCATCGGTTCCCCGCAACCCACACACAATTGACGTCAAGCTGGTCACGTCCACCCTGGCCACGCCCACCTCAACCCCCCAAGGTCAAACACAACCCTGATGCGGCCCGCAACAAAATCGAGTTTGACACCTCTGCTCTAGAAAGATAAAAGATAGTGATGTCAGAATACCAACGTGATTGATAAAATTCTACTGTAAAATAAAACAAACAAGCCCTCCATCTCCTTTACCCTGGCATGGTGACACACACACAAACACCCCATGACATTGGAATAAACGAAGAAAGATGGATGCGTGACAATTTTAAAATCATGGCCGAGCAGAAGACCTTTGATATGCATTCTTCTTTTTCTGGTTCCTACTTGAAGGAAAGAATTCTTGGGAAAGGTTTATGGGCGACGGACCTTAGAATACTGGTCAACCTGAACCTTATTATGGGGCGGAGCTAAACCTCCAATAGGCTTCTGCTTCTACCATACAAATGCTAAGAACTACTGTATTTTTCAGACTATAAGACGCACCGGAGTATAAGACGCACTATGATTTTGAAGATGTAAATTTTTTTAAAAAAAGTTTTTGCACTCTGCAGGCCTCTCACACCTTCTGCACGCCTTGTTTTTTGCAACAAAAAAAAAGGGGGGGGGGGTGCATGCACAGCTTTGGGAGGTTTGTAGAATGCTCCTGAGGACTAGAGGAGGAGGGGTGGGAAAAACAAGCAAAAAATGGGCCGTTTTGTGCAACAACAACAAAAAAGGGGTATGCAGAGACTTTGGGAGGCTTGTAGAATACTCCCAAGGGCTGGGCGCAAGGGGGGGATAACAAGCAAAAACCGGGCTGTTTGGGAGGGGGGGAAGGGGGGACATACAGAGGGTTTGGAAGGCTTGTAGAGTGCTGGGGGGGGGGCAAAAATGGCCCATTTTTTGCTCGTTTTTGCCCTCCCCCGGCCCCAGAAACATTTTGCAAGCCTCCCAAACCCTCTGCACATCCATTTTTGCAAAGGGGGCAGGGTTTCAGTAGGCCAAAAATGCTGAATTCATTATATAGGACACACCCAGATTTTCAGCCTCTTTTTTGAGAGGGAAAAGGTGCATCTTATACTCTGAAAAATACGGTAAGTTATCCCAAAGTTTGATCATTTTTCAATTCAGATCTCTAGCTGGAAGGGATTCTATGGATGAGCCCATTTCTTCTGACCACTTTGGAGTAGCCACACCTGGAGTCTAGAGCAGGGGTCCCCAACCTTTTTGGCACCAGGGACCGGTTTCAAGTTAAAAAAATTCCACAGACCGGTGGCCATGGCTCGGCCGGCATAGAGGGGGAGCGGGGGAGATGGGGAACAGGCGGCGCATGCGCACGGGGGGGTGGGGGTGAGTCGGCTCACTCACCCCTCTCGGGCACCCAATGGCGCGAGCGGCCACCCCTGCACTCTCCTGCCCCCGGCGCACGCTCTGCCCAGGAGACACACAGATACACACAATACAATAGCAGAGTTGGAAGCGACCTTGGAGGTCATCTAGTCCAACTCCCTGCCTAGGCAGGAAGCCCTATACCATTTCAGACAAATGGCTATCCAACATCTTCTTAAAGACTTCCAGTGCTGGGGCATTCACAACTTCTAGAGGCAACTTCTGTTCCACTGATGAATTGTTCTCACTGTCAGGAAATTTCTCCTCAGCTCTAAGTTGCTTCTCTCCTTGATTAGTTTCCACCCGTTGCTTCTTGTTCTGCCCTCAGGTGCCTTGGAGAATAGTTTGACTCCCTCTTCTTTGTGGCACCCTCTGAGATATTGGAAGACTGCTATCATGTCTCCCCTGGTCCTTCTTTTTATTAAACTAGACATACCAAGTTCCTGCAACCGTTCTTCATGTCTTAGCCTCCAGTCCCCTAATCATCCAGTCCCCTAAGAAAGTGATTCCTCACATCTATCTACATTGAACACATTTCTTTGCACAAGAAAATTTGTGATTTATATTATATACTTGGTAGACAACAGGAAACATAATTTCAGTTCTTCTTTCCAAGGTTGTTTTGTCTATCAGCACATTTGCTGCAACTAGTGCATTACAGTAAAAACAAGGAACAAAAAAATTGGGGGGAAAACAGCACCAGTACTATTCTTTTCTTTAAGAAAAAAGAATAGTACTGGTGATATTATGCAATTTGGGTTATGAAACATCTGCAAGGAAACAACCAAACTCAGAGAGCACTAAGAACCTCTCAAAATATATACGTTAATTTAAACTTTTATAAACCTATGTAGGCTGTGAGACTCTTAAATTCAAACACAATCATTCCATGCACACGCTAGTTTTTTCTTTTTTCTTTTCTCTCTCTTTTTGTTTCTGTTATAATTTTGCACCAGTGAAGTTGAAACCAATTTCATTGTAATTTTAGTACAATGACAATAAAGATTATTATTATTACTCAAGTTCCATTTATCAGATGCATTAATGTGTTTGTTGGTATTTAAGTGGTCGAAGGCACGGGGAAGGAGGAGAGAAATGTCATTTTGTTATGGAATTATCACATAAATCAGGGGTCTCCAACCTTTGCAACTTGAAGTCTGAAGGACTTCTGGGAGGCTGAAGTCCTTCAGACTTAAAGTTGCAAAGGTTGGAGACCCCTGACATAAATGATGCCAATCCCATGATGTGCTTCATTTGGCATGATAATGCCATGTCACACACAATGTGAACGGGGCTCCTTCTGGGCTTCCCTGGGTTAGAAGCAGAGGTGCTATTCAGCAGGTTCTCACCGGTTGTGGAGAACCGTTAGCGGAAGTTTTCAATAGTTCAGAGAACCGGTAAATACCGCCTTGACTGGCCCCGCCCCCATCTATTCTCTGCCTCCCGAGTCCCACCTGAGTGGGAGGAAATGGGCATTTTACAGTATCCTTCCCCTGCCACAAGCCATGCCACGCCCACCAAGCCACGCCCACAGAACCGGTAGTAAAAAAAAATCGAATCCCACCACTGGTTTGGTCTTTGTAATTCTAAAAAGGTGCCACAGATGAACAGGTTGATTTACCTGATGGCCCAAACCATCTTCTGTGGATGAATGTTGTAAACAGTTTCTCTCTTCGAAGAGATGCTCCTGGTTCAGTTCAAAACTGCTGACATCATCATCCTCCGAGCTGGTGGGATCAACCACCGGTTTGCAATCCAGACCAAAACTTGGTTTCTGGTAACTGTGTTCACTTCTAATGTACGTTTCTTCTATCTTTGGAGCTAAGCGAGGGGGCTCTTTGTGATTTTGACTATGATACGTCCTTCCCGAAGGGTTAACGGCTTCGGGCACAGTTACGACCCTTCTTTCTATCCCAACGGTGATTTGATCGTGATCTTTCCGCACACCTGCGCAAGCCCAGAGGTGAAGATCGGGGTGATGCTTATTTCTGAGGTAAATAAAGTTTTTAAAAAAATATTAATGCGTGTGAAACTAATTAAAAGCACCAAGTCGTACAAGCCAGGGGTTCTCCAACTTTGGCAACTTTAAGACTTGTGGACTTCAACTCCCAGAGTTCCTCAGCCAGCTTTGCCAAGCTTGGAGACCCCTGATATTAGCATTGTCTGAATAGAAAAGAAGCCCCCCCACTCCAAAAAACCTCCCCAAATATACCTAATATTTCAGTTTAAAAAATGAAATGTGGATTACAATGAGTGATTTCCTTGATGAAACATCTGAAGCAGTGTTTCTCAACTGTGGCAAGTTTAATTCTCTGTGCTGGCTGGAGAATCCTGGGAGTTGAACCCACATCTCAAAGCCGCTAAGATTGAGAAACACTGATCTAAAGTGCCTGTGTACTGTTCAGATTGAATAGTTTCTGTCATTAATAGAAGTAATTGATTGATAGGAAAGTGTCCGGAGCCTGGCGAGGGCAAAAAACGGCCCAACGGGCAAACTCGAAGTTTGTTTCTGAATGTCCAGTAGGTCCATTGGGCCTGTTTTTCACCATCCACAGGCTTTGGAGGCTTTCCTGAAGCCTGGGGAGGGCAAAAATGCCCCCCCCCCGCCCTCTGGAAGGCTAACAATCAGCTGGCCAGCACACACATGCGCACTGGCCGTAATATAGGGCAACGCCTCGCCTGCCCTCAGGTATGGCTCCACGTACCACTGTGGCATGCATGCCATAGGTCACCATCACGGGTATGGGTAATCTTCAAAATTACCGTAGTTTTGGAGTATAAGACGCACTCCCCCCCCCTTAAAAGTGGGTGGAAATGTCTGTGTGTCTTACACGGCGAATGTTGCCAAAGCCCCGCCCTCTCACTGGCCTCCAACCTTCAGCTGTTTTCGGCCTCCACATATCGTGTTTTCAGCCTCCACACACGCCATTTTAGACCTGTTCTAGGCTGCGGGGATCGCCACAGCACATCGCCACTGATTGCTGCCTCTGAGCGTCGTGCTTTTGGCCTCCACGTTCCGTTTTCAGCCAGTTCCAGGTGGTGGCGATTGCCACCGGCGCCGATCCCCGCTGTCTGGAACCACCCAAAAATGCGACACACGGAAGCCAAACATGGGGGGTGCAGAGACCGAAAACATGATGCACGGAGGCAGCAATGTGCTGTGGTGATCCCGGTAGCCTGGAATGGTTCTAAAATGGAGCGTGCGGAGGCCAAAAACACAACGCACGGAGGGGGCAATGGGCTGTGGCGATTCCCGCAGGCTGGAACAGCTGATTGGGTGTATTCTGGGAGGCCGATCCAACTGCCAATCAGCTGCTCATGCTGAATCAGGCTGCAATAACATGCTGAAGCTAACCAGGCTGTTTGCTGTAAGGACGCTAGCCAGATGAATATCAATGGATGCCGGTAGGCAGAGGCAGAATTTTTGTCTTGTTTTCCTCCCCAAAAATTAATGTGCGTCTTATACTCCAAAGTGTAATATACTCCAAAAAATACGGTGCATAGAAATTACAGAAACACAGGATATACTTACTTTAGTATTCCAATCTTCAGCTGTAGTCCATGTAATATTTCTGTAACACCATAGACGTCGGCCAGAAGGCGATGCGTTGACACAATCTTTTTGGCATTTAAATGAGAATAATTCTCTTTTAAGAATGACAAGCCACACATGTGGCCATTATTCAACCAGTCTTTGTCACAGAGATATTTGGCACTCCATCTTTGACCTGGAGTAAACGTGAAAGTGAGGTTTTCAATACATTACCCAAATTCCCAGAAAATTATGCTGGACCAATGAGTCAAAAGAGATCAAATTCCAGTAGGAAAACTGTGCAAGTGGGATGTAAGCATTGATTTAACAAACTGTCCAAAGCTAAGACAACGGAAAGTTCTCTGTTTATCAGGATTTAAAACACCCGCAAGTCCATTCGCACATTCATGATACATTCATTCAACACTTAAAATCCAGAGGAAACCCTCAATACAAAGGCAGGAGTGGAGGTCACAGCAGAGTCGCGCAAAGAGACCAAGAAAAATATTCATAAAATTATAACCACAAATTTTGGACAAAAGGATGCATCGTAAATAATATATGCACATATACAATGCAAAATATATACACACATTACACAAAACATGTACAGTGATCCCTCGTTTTTCGCGGTTAATGGGGACCAGAACCTTCCGCGAAAGCTGAAAAACCACGAAGTAGGATTCGCTAGGAAACCAATCACGCGCCTTTATGAGAGTCGCACCGGAAACCAATCACCGGAAACCAATCGCACTGGAAACCAATCACGCGCCTTTATGAGAGCCGATAAATCCACTCGTACAGTATTTTTGGAAAAGCCGCGAAGCACTGAAGCCGCAAAACATGAAGCCGCGAAAAACAAGGGATCGCTGTACTGATGTTTGAAAAGCTTGAGAAATATGTTCTCATTCAAAAACATATACAGGTAATCTTCAACATACAACCGTCCATTCAATGACCATCCAAAGTTACAACGGCAGCGAAAAAAGTGCCTTAATGACTGGTTCTCACACGTATGACCATTGTAGCATCTTCACAATCCCGTGATCGGCGTTCGGGTGCTTGGCAATCAGCATCCATTTATTATCGCTCAGTGATTATCGCCTCTTTTAGCAAAATTGTATGGCTGGAGGGACCACTGATTCTGATGACTTCAGATGGTGCCTCCCCATTTTTAAAAGTCAAATAATTCCCATCTAGGACTCCAGAGGGCATGGGAGATCAAAGTCAAGCTAAGAGAGGAAGTGGGATTTTCCTACTGCACAATTATTCCATTTCAGCAGCATAGTTACGGTTTAAAGCTTAGACCAATCTTCAAATTACACTGGGAATTATAAATACCACAAGAATACAAACATTATCTTATTGGCACCTGGTGGCAGGATGCAGTAATTAGAGGCTTATAAGGCTGGTAGTTTAGGGAAAGGCTGTACATGGGTTGCCAAACTATTTTGCAAGTGCACTCGAGAAAACAATAATAAAAGTAGGCTTAACTGTCTAAGCATACTCTAAGTTCATTTGTAGACAGTGATCTTTATGCGAATATTAACATGACATTCAAAGCTTGTAAATCAGTTTGAAAAGGACTTGAAAATATGTCCTTACCAGGTGGATCCCTGCAAATGTAGCAGATATATTGCTCGGGAATGCTGTCTTCCAACAATCCCATACACGCACTGTGTTGCCAACACAAGCACTCTTCACACTGTTGGGAGGATAAAAACAAGCAGAGAAGTGAACACCGCAGATGAAAGACATATACAAGCATCAATGAAGCATTTAACTTCATTGTGCGCATAAAAATTGTAGTTCTTCCTGTCAAGTGTTCTTTTAGTGCAGATACTCCACAGCTTATGGCCACTTGTTTAACAATAGTTCAACAACCTTGGGAAATGTGATTTATGACCTGTATTAAAGCTTATAACTGCTATGCAACATGCTGTGGCCTGCCAGCGGCCAGCAGAGCTGGCAGCAGATTTGGATAGTAAGGAGGTTGGAGAGAAACCTGGGCCAGTCCTGGAGTCTGGGGAAGGCTCTGAGGAGGGCTCTGTGTCGGAGGCAGAGAGGGGGCCAGAGCCATATGCCAGTTATCAGCTGCCTTCGGAGTCAGACATCAGTGAGGCAGACAAACAGCTGGAACCTATTCCCAGTTTGTGCATGCATAGAGTTGCCAGGCGAAGGGAACAGCTAAAGAACAGGGGTTGACTTGGGAGTAAAGCCACAGGTGGACAGTGAATGGCCCCTCCCAGAGGGAATAAAAGAGGAGCGAAAGGGGAGTGGAGTTTGCAGGAGACCATTAATTCATTCCTGCATTCTTGCCAAATATTGCGGCGTCTGAAAGATATTGGCCTGGCCACTCTCCAAGCCTGATGAAAGTCAGTAATTGTGAGTTATCTTGTGGGAGAGGAACGACTTCGCTGGAGAGGAATTCACTGTAAATTAAATAAAAAGGGGTTTATCGGGAGGAGGAATTGGCTTGGTGCTGCTGGGGAAGCCTAGGTCAGAGCACAACGCTTGTGGTCCCATGAATCCAATACGGGGTGCTCGGCCACTGGCTTGCATTTATGCCTGGCTGAATGAAAAGATTTGGCTTCCCTAACCTCACAGTAACAAGCCAACAAGTTCATTCACAATACTTTTTTGCAGCCACAGTCTGAATCATGACTGTTTTAGCAATGACATTTATGAACTGACTGGAAATCTGCTGGATCGATCCAGCCTAGAATTCATCCCACAAACAAAGGCAGAATACTGTAAATCAGGGCTTTCTCCAACCTTGGGAACTTTAAGACGTGTGGACTTCAACTGCCAGAATTCTGAGAGTTGAAGTCCACACGTCTTAAAGTTCCCAAGGTTGGAGAGCCCTGCTATGAATTACTCTGGCCTACTCTGACACGGAGAACTGGGTGAAATTTGCACACAGCAAAGTTCTTGCCTGAATCATGAAGCCTTTTTCCTCATCCATTTCGCAGATGCACCTGACTATTTCGTTCAGGGCGTCCTCTTCGTCTTGGGACTCTTCAAAATTGGTCGAATCAAAATCCTGATTATATTCGTCGCCACTCAGCAGCAAACTCTCGGTGGAAGAGTCATCCAAAAACTCCATATCAGAAAGGTCTGCAAGACGATTTGGAGGGGGGGGGGGGTTGGATGAACAGGTATAACAAAAGATAAAGTATTTACAGAAAAAATATTATTTAACATAAAAGGAGGCCGGGGGGGGGGGGGGGGATGACATGATAGCAATCTTCCAATATTTGAGAGGTTCTCATGAAGAAGAAAGGGACAACCTGTTCTCCAAAGCAGGCAGGACAAGAAGTAATGATGAAAACGACCGTATTTTTCGGAATATAAGACGCACCTTTTTCCGTCAAAAAAGAAGCTGAAAGTCTGGGTGCGTCTTATACATTGGATACCGCATTTTTTGCCTCCTGAAGCCCCGCCCCTTCACCAAAATGGCCGTGCAGAGCTTGTAGAGAGCTCCTGGGGGGGGGGGCAGAAATGACCAAATAATGGCCGTTTGTTGCTCAATTTCCCCCCCCCCCCCCAGCCCCCAGGAGCACTCTATAAACCTCCTAATGCCCTTTTTTGGGACAAAAAACGGGCCTGTTTTTGCGAAAAACAAGCCGTTTTTTGTTGGTGTGTCCCTTGTCCCGGAACACTCTTCAAGCCTCCTAAGGCTATTCATGCCTTTTTGGGGGGGGGGGGGGGGGAAACAAACAAACAAACAAACAACTGTTTTGGGAAGTTTTGGGAAAGCCTGTTTTTGGGAAGTTTGCAGAATGCAAAAAAATATCTTTTTAAAAAATTTGCCTCTTCAAAACCTTGGTTCATCTTAAACTCCGATGCGTCTTATACTCTGAAAAATACGGTAATCAAGGAGCATAGCAATTTAGATCTAAGGAAAAACTTCCTAACAGTGAGAACAATTAACTATTGGAAGTTGTGGGTGCTCCATCACTGGAGGCTTTGAAAAAAAGACCGGACAGCCATTTGTCCTAATTGTGGTTCCTAAAGAAGGATTACCTGCATTACAGATAGTGCTCAAAAACCATGGGATCAGTATGACGCCTAATTTATTGGCTGATCTTCTGCAACTTAGCGCCGAGAGATGAAAAAATGGCTACTTGATGGCTCACGTTAAAACCAAAACTTCTAAACAAGCGTATTTTGATTAAGTGCCATCGTCCTGTTGAATTTTAGTGACAACATAAATAAATTTCATTGTAAACAAGTACAATGACAATAAAGATGATGATGATGATGATGACGATTATTATTATTATTATTATTATTATTATTATTATTATTATTATTATTATTATTATTATTATTATTAATCATCCTGTACACCACCCTGAGTCCATCTTGATGGAGATAGGAGCGGTATATAAATAGAATAAATAAATAAATCTGTTAAAATGAGTGTTAAAGAAGGGGAAATCTATTCACAGTCATTAGGGGCATGGAAAACCTTTCAGAAAGCCCTCCATTCGTTTGAATGACCGAAGTCTGCAGGAAGCACGATGGACTTTGGAAACCATTATGTGGAATGGTTTGGAATGTGGAATGATTACATTGACAGGAAAACGTCTATTTAAAGAGTAGCGCAGAGCAAAGCAGACCTACTTTCCCCACTGAGATCGACAGACAAAATAGCCCTCGGGTACTGATAGGACGTGCTCTTTTCCGTCGTGGTGCTGCGGAGCGTCAGCGAGCTGCCAGAAGACCTAGTGAAGGGGGAGGAGCATCTATCGAAGTAGTCAAGGGAACTATCCTCAAAGTCAGAGTAATCTGCAAAGGAAGCCACAGGGGTGCAGTTGTAGAGGGATGGTACACAGGACAAAATATACAACTTTCAATGCTTTAAACCTGAACGTTCAAACGCCCGAGATATTACATCGGTTTTGGCTTTGGAAGTGATTTATCGAGCAAAATATAGGGCAGGATGTCAGCTAACTTCCCACTGACTGGCAACCCAGATCGTGATAGGCTAAACCCAACTAGGCCCGAATCCTGGCCTTATACTTGCACCCTAAACAATTATCAGCCATAGAATGAAGGCGAATATACGTGACGCAGGATGTTGTAGGACAGCGATGGCGAACCTTTTTAGGCTCACGTGCCATAAGCAAAGCTGGCTGGAGAAGTCTGGGAGCTGAAGTCCTTCAGACTTAAAGTTGCAAAGGTTAGAGACCCCTGCTCTAGGATAGAGAGGAATTCCCTGAGGATGGGCTCCAGCATGAGTCCAAAAGCTCCGAAGATTAAACCTCTGGTCCTGGTGACCGACCTAGATTGGATCCTACCAGCCATAGCATCCCAGTTTTCCTTCCTGGTGGCCAATATCATACCCTTTTGGCAATGGGTGACTCCTTTCCTCCCTCCTTCAAAACTGTACTGAAAAATAGTGACAACATCTGTAGTGGTTCACAATCAGGACCCCCATTCATGGAGAAATTTGGGTCTCCTCTTCTCTTGGTGTTCTGACTTCCTGATGTTCCTGCAAGAGAAACGTTCTTCAGTTCTGAAGAAACGCCTTGGATGAGAAGGGAAATCTCTCCAAACAAAAGCAAAGAAAGTCCAGTTGCTTTTTTAAAAGGCACCTTTGGGACAACCATGATTGGAGGACTAAGAATTTCCATAGAGAGCCTCCAGGAAAGTTCTTCTTTTTTTTTAAAAAAAAAGAAAAGAAAAGAAGAAGAAGAAGCCAAAGTGGCTTTGTGATATAGAAGTCTCATTTTGCAGACACGTCTATCTTCTGCCTCTGGGTCCAGAAACTGAAGTTAATATCAGGAAAATCTCACTCTCCTTGGCTAAATATGAAAAAGTTCTACAACTATTGAGTAACAATTAAGAGTTTTAACGGTTTTAAACTGTGGCTCACCTGCTAAAGACATGCTAGGTCTCGTCAAATCATAGTTTAGCCTGTCTTGGGATTATACTCAGAATAATCAAAAGAATTAACAAACGGTGGAAGTTTGAATCGATTCTCACTTCCATAGTCATGCTTTTCGGAATAACACAGACTGCTGGGACATCTTGCTGTTCAAAGTTTACAGGTCATGAGCTCCTTACAGAGTAGATGCCAAGAGAACGTTGGATATACGTAATAAATATCCGGGTTTCAGGAGAGAAGCACAAGAGGCCCTTTACATACTACATAACCAGCCAAGTAAATCATACATTCTTTCGCTTTTATGGGTGCCCAGAAAACAAAAATGTCTCAAGCCTTTCCGATAAGCTTCAAATACATGGAGGACTTAGCAGGGATGAGCACCCACTGCTGTTCAAGAGAAAAAATGTGAAAGGAAAAGCACAAGGTGCGCATTGGAAAACAGGTAAAACTAGTCAGCAGGTTGCACCAGAAGGCAGCCAACAAGCACTTTTTAAAGCAGTGTTGGCGAACCTTTTCGGCACTGAGTGCCGAAATGGGAGCGTGCATGCGCGTTGGGGAGCACCGGAAACTGGAAGAGCAGCTCCACGGCGGACACGCGCGGGAGTGCTGGAAACCGGAAGAGCAGTTCTGAGCTTCTGGCATAAGCGCCGGTCACCTGATCTTCCAGCTTCTGACATGTATGCGCATGTGAAGACCGGATGGCTGGTGCGCATGATGGAACCCGGAAGACCAATGGGCCGATGGCTGAAGTGCCCAGAGAGATGGCTCTATGTGCCACTTCCACCACACATGCTATAGATTCGCCATCACGGTCGTAAAGCAATGTTTGGGGGATTTTATGAGCACCTGGTTTAAAATCTAACGCATCACCACATGAGAGCAACTGCCGAGATACGTTTTGCTCATTTGTTTATATGTTGGGTATACCATGCTGTTTCGATTTCTTCTTTTTTTTCTTCTTCTTCTGTTTCGACTTCAGATCTTTTTCCTTCTTCTCTTTCCTCTCCTTCTCCTTCTTTTTACCTGCATTTGCAAATAAAGGATGGTTTTAATTTGAAAGAACCTAACCCACTTAAAACAATAGTCATCTAGTATCAATATCCTGCCTGGGGTGGGGAACCTAATTGATCAAATGGAGAAAAGTGGATTTAAGCAGTGGAGACACTGGGAAAAGAAGGGAAATGTGAAATTTTAAACTAGGAACCAAGATTTATAGTGCAGTAAAATATAGTCAAGTATGAAAATAGCCCAATGCATACATAAAGCACTAACCTGTAATGTGGTTTGTTAATTTTTTCTCTTAGCATCATATATGTCTGCACAAAACAGGCGCTTTTATAAACTGTCAATGTGAATTAGTTCAATATGAAAGACATAATTTCAGTGGCATTTTGGCATCAAAAAATACAAGTCTATTAAGTAGAGATCATATCTGTTTAGCAACTGAACTAATTTTGGAATTACAAAATAATTTCAGTTCTTACATTTTTCCCTTTAATATGATTCAACGCCCCAAAAACAACTTGAAGAAACAAATCTATCAAATCATGCCACCAATAATTAAAACAGGTTATTTATAAGTGATACAGATAATTTTTTTAAATGAAAAGATAAAAAAGATTACCATAAAAGTTCTTAATTTTATGTTCATACCAAGTAAAGATGAGGTTCTTTCTTCCAATTTTGATTTCCTCTCAATTTTCAGTGTTCCTGTAGAGTCAAAGATGGCACAGATGCATCTAAATTTTAGCCATATTATTTCCTAAAATAAATGTAGTTTCTGTTCAATGATTATTATTTTTCTGGAAAGATTGGCAATGATTCCTTGCTATCTCATAATAAGACGTTGACACATTAAGACACTTTCATGATTTGAGTTAAAACGCGCCAAAACCATAAAATATCGTGTATAAACCAAGTTGTGTGAAAGCATACAGCATGTTAAACCCAAACCAACCTCTACATGTGAATCTAATCTATATGTTTTCATTAGGTCATTTATTCAACTTGAAGCTGAAAGGTGCATTATTAACTCTAGAAAACTCTACATAAAATCAAGGACTAAAAAGATTGAAAACAGTCTGTTACTTCCACACAGAACCAAATACAGTAGCAGGATGAAGGCTAACTACAACAGAGTTGTCCAATCTCAATTATAAAGGTAAAAGTAAATGTTCCCCTTGCACATATGTGCTAGTCGTTCCCGACTCTAGGGGGCGGTGCTCATCTCCATTTCAAAGCCGAAGAGCCACCGCTGCCCAAAGACGTCTCTGTGGTCATGTGGCCGGCATGTCTAGACACCGAAGGTGCATGGAACGCTGTTCCCTTCCCACCAAAGGTGGTTCCTATTTTTCTACTTGGATTTTTTACATGCTTTCGAACTGTTAGGTTGGCGGAAGCTGGAACAAGTCACGGGAGCTTACTCCGTTACCCAGCACTAGGGATTCAAACCGCCAAATTGTTGACCTTTCTGATCGACAAGCTCAGCATCTTAGCCACTGAGCCACCACATCCCTACTCTCAATTATAATTGCAAATTAAAATAACTATCCTTTTCTTACAGAACAATATGCAAGGATCTTACACCAATGTTCTCTCAAACTGTTTCTGTTTCCTGGGGAACCAACTGGACATAGACAAAACGTTTACAAGCAAACACAGATGCACGCACTGCATTTTCTAGATATGCGTCGGAAGCATCGGTAGGTATCAAAGAGCCCATGAAAATGCACCCGCATGTTTAATACACTTGTAAAAAAGGTTGAGAGATATTTTACCTGGGGCCACCGGAGCTATTCTGCCATCGGCCCCTGTTTTGGAAAGATGGCATCGAATAATCTGGTTCTCTTCCTTCTCCTGACTGGGCTGTTTGCTATAGAGGGCAGCCTCCCCAGGGAAGAGAGCTGACACGTCCAAGTTACTGCTTAAGTCAAGAGGAAGACTTAGTCCATGCTTCTCAAGGGAGACATGAGCAAGATTGGCAACTACACAAAAGAAAGAATGCAGTATTAACGGACGAGCAGGGTGTTGTAGGCGTTGTTAAGTTATACCCCTATTGTGGCAAAGGCCTGGCTTACAAGCCAGCAGCTCTGGTTAGACAGGCAGCTTCTTGTGAAGGCATTATCTTAAACGCTTGGTTCCTGTCTGGTTCTGTATTAACAGGGAAATACATTACCCTCCAGTAATGAGTGTGGGTTCACTTGGGGGGAAGGATGGAGAACCCATTACCATGAATGACCGGAGGACCTTTTCCTAGAGAATCAGGAAGCAATGAAATCTGTCTCTAAGTGCTGTGATCTTCATCCCCCGTGGCTTTTTTTTTTTTGAAGGATCTAAGCATCTTCACTGGCTGCGATCCACCTCGAGAGAGACTTTGCAAGGTTGTTGCTTGAAGCAGTCACAACTAGGTGTCTCCTGCTATCATCTGTTTTAAGGGTATCATCCTCAAGCCGTTGTTGGAAATAGTTCTGGTCTATCTATATAATTCGCGTCTTTAACAAAAAAAACTAAAAAAAAAACCAAAAAAGTGGCGGGAAAGAAAATAAGATTATCTGAAGCTGGGTTGACACAAAAGGCCACGAGTTGTATGAAGACATCTTAATCTAGTTGGTTTATATAATGTCTTCTCCTTTTAACTCTTGAGTGAAACTGAAGGATGCTGTAAAAATAATGCAGACCCTTTTTACCAGCATAACAAAGAGGACAGAGTGATAATCCATCCAGACACAATTTTTTTTTTAAACCAATGCATGCTGAATACAGGGCTTCTACAGTGTGTGTGTGTGTGTGTGTGTGTGTGTGTGTGTGAATCAATCATTTGGCTGACAGACTGTAGACAGTCTAGGCTGTTAGCTGTCAATAATACTGATATATTACTTAAATCTATATTATGGATATTATATAGTTTAATTGTTGGTTTTCAATGACTGCTCTGTTGCATTCAGTGTGTTTTGATGAATTGCCTCCAATCTGCTTCAGCACTTAGCTATATTTAACAAATTAAGTTATTATCTGTAACCTGATGCTTTTAAGCAGCTGGCATCTTTTGCAATGACTAAACCACTATCAGCAAAATCAATTATTGGATTGCTGGCTATGGTATTTTTTTAGTGTTTGGTCTTTCGCAGCGTAGCTGTGAGTTGTTGCAACATTTAATGCCTACTAAACATTTTGATATGATCTTGTACAGGTTGTCCTCGACTTACAACAACTCATTTAGTGACTGTTCAAAGTTACAATGCCACTGAAAAAAAAGTGACATTGATCTTTTTCAGTTACCACCTTTTCAGCATGCCAATAGTCACATGATCAAAATTTAGATGTTTGGCAACTGGTTCAGACTTATGACCGTTGCTGTATCTCAAGGTGATGTGATCCCCTTTGCAACTTTTTGACAAGCAAAGTCAATGGAGACGTCAGATTCACTTAACAACCGACTTACACGGATTCACTTAACAACTATGGCAAGAAAGGTCGTAAAATAGGTCAAAACTCACTTAACGGATGTCTCACTTAACAGCAGAGATTTGGGGGGTCAATTGTGCTTGTAAGTCGAGGACCACCTGTATTTATAAGTAAAATTTATTTATGCAATCATTCGTAAGTTCTTTCCCCAAAGAGACAAGACAACACACTTCTAGAATTTGCCTATGGGGAGAAAGAAATTATGATTGCGGTTAAGAGTTTCATCCAGACAAAATTAAGCATTACAAAACTCACATTAATTTTAGTCGGAAAAGGTTTGCCCCTTCTACTAAATATAATTGGACCTCAAGTTTTTGGAGAGATTCAGAGCAAAGTAGTTAATTTTCATGCAAGTGCAGTCATGAAAATCACTTCAGAGCTGTACTTTACAATCCCTAATTGCTGAAGCTAAGATATTTTATTATTTAAAAGGGCATACAGAGCATCCCATTTCAAATTGTTTGAAGCTTAAAGCGCACTTGGCAAAGTGCTCCAAATAAGTGGGGTTTTTTTTCCCCCTTAATGAAATGTGGCCCATAAAGTTTCACCCCGGAAACTATTTAAAAATGATTTTGACTTCAAAACAAAACCACCACCCCCAAAAAAAATCAAAATCAAAGAAAGGGAGGAAGCAGTGGAAACCATCCAATGCAGAAGAAGTTTTAATTATTAAACGAAGTTTTGTTTTTTTTAACCATTCCCTTTCCCTATTTAAAATCGACTCAAATCATCCTCAGGAAAGGTAACCCTACAGATTTATGTGATGTTTGTATCTACTGGGGGCGTGATGAATATTTTCTCATATTTGGGGGGGGGGGGGGGGGAATAACTTTTGTTTAGATTAGCTGTTCCTTATTCCCTACCCTGTTCAGTGAAAATATTCTCTCCAAATCAATTGGATTTGTACATACTTCCGCTTGGATCATACCCTGGGTTTTCTTTTCAGTGCGTGCCAATTAGAAGGCAGCCCAAGGAAACAGCTCTCCTGGTTCTTCATTTTACCATTTTGGTGGGGAGCAAAGTAAAAGGTTTGGGCCGCTATTTCACAAAACCAAAAACACCCCCCACCCCTCCCAACATCCTGCAATCTATAGGTGAGGAAGGATTAAACCTTTGGACAAGGGAAGATGAGTTGAAGTTGGACACGAGGAAGGGAACAAAAAAATATATATCCCCTTTTTTGTTGTTGTTGATGCTTGAACATGCTTAGACATCTTCCAAAATGGCTGAGATTTCAAGGGATAGATTCCTGGGGTTCTGAGAAAGCAACTTTTGGGCCTTTATCTCAAAAGCGGAA
Organism: Rhabdophis nuchalis; assembly: GCA_039707465.1. Taxonomy (NCBI): domain Eukaryota; kingdom Metazoa; phylum Chordata; class Lepidosauria; order Squamata; family Natricidae; genus Rhabdophis; species Rhabdophis nuchalis. The sequence continues at coordinate 213,085,778 of CM077645.1, read as the reverse complement.
TTCTGCTGCCTGTTAACCAGTGTTGGCTGGTCATGCTAGAAGAATATAGGATGGGCTACAAAAAGATACGAAAAGCTCTCCTTCTTCTCCTCTTTCTTTAATCAGACGGTCACGAAAGCTTTGCTGTTCTGTGCAGTTTGCGGCATTGTGTCTCTGCAGAGAAGAATTCTGCCCTGCAATTTCATACTGTGTGCTCAACAGGAACAAAGGCAAAAATCAGTCTTGAATCAGTCACCTGGTATAATTTGGGAAAAAACTGAGGGGGAAGAGAGGGGAGAGAGAGAAGGGGATAAGAGGAAGTAGGAGAGGAGAGACAGGAGAGGGGAGGAGGGGAGGGGAGACAAAGTAGGGGAGGAGGAGAGGAGAGATTCCAGGCAACAAGATAAGGAAATCTTTACAAGAGCGGTTGGTTGCTTTAAATTTTCTTCTGTTCCTCAGATGTTAAATGTACAAGAAATCTCTATTTCTTGCATTTTTTTTTTCTGGTGAATTGAATCACAATACTGTTAAGACTCCCATGACATACCTTCCTTGAAGTCCTGTTTCTTTCTTTTTTTCTTTCTTTCTTTCTTTTTTCAAAAAAAAATCTACTTATGATCAACAAAGCCATATTCAAACAAAACAACCACCACCCACCAATGATGACTTCTCAATTACGGTTATGTTTTAAAATGTCTGTGCTCACTAGTTTTATTTATCCCAGAAGAAGGAAGCTGGGAGACCAGGGTCAAATCCTCCACTTGTATTAACTCTGGGGAAAATGGTGTTTTAAGGGGCTTTAGACACCCTGCAGAATCTCCAGATTCTTGTTTGCACTTCTTGCTGCGAGACTTTCCTGAAGACAAGTTGGAGAGCAGCAGTGCCGATTTCTGAATGTTGGCAGAACTGCTAATATCAGCTTCATTTTTTTTCTGACTTTGAGGCTTAGGTGATATCTCCTGAATAAATAATAAGAAATTGATACTTTTATTGCATTTTCTTCACTAGCAGCTCTTGCATTCTATTTTTGATTTTTTTTTTTTTAAAAAGCAACTTAAGCATTTAAATATTTTTCAGAAGGAAAGAAACATTTAAATTAAGCATTTCAATATTTAAAAAGGGACTCGGCCAAAGACCATCATCCCAATCCAGTGATCTCCTCCAAGCTGGAGAAATATGACATGTTGTAGGCTTGTTCTGTCAACATCTCCCCTTTCATTTCACACAGAAAAAATGTTCTTGTACATCAACAGGTGGAAAAAAAGGGGGGGATTTCTTCCATGTCTGAAGAAAGCCCTTCCACCTGCAATTTATACTTTATGTTGATCTCTGGATCAGGATGTGAAGCCAAACACCTCTCTTCATTCTTACTGACTGAGCGCCATAATTCTTCCAAACATACTAATTATCTGTTTGACTTGACCAAATTTTGCCATAGGAATTTCTACAATATTTCTTAAAAAGCACAATCAAGCATTTGCAATTGTAAATCTCTGGTGCGTTATAAAATCTTCCTGATCGCCAGATTCGAAATCTTAGTATTGAATGAGTTGATTATTAAAATCCACAAATTCCCAGGTGTGTCGGTCAGTCTGTACACAAGACATGAAGAGGCTGGCTGGGTCCCTTTCGTTGTTGATTCTTTTAAAACCATCGACTATATTCTGTATTTTAGCACATAATCTGGATATCACCTACACGTGAGCTGTCATAAGCATCACAACATTTTGTCAATTAAAAGCAACAACAAAACAAGTGTCATCTTATCAAGTCGGAAAAGCAAAGCATGTATTTTCACAACGTTAATAAAACATCCGTTTTGTTCAATGCACATAATGAATAGTGATATCAACATGACCTCAATTTACAAATACCAGCATTTGGCATACATGTCTAGAGAGCTATTCCCCTCCCCACAAGACAGTTCAAAGCACTCTAGCAGAGGTAAATAAGTAAGCATTTCATTAAAGCGTTGGGAAAAATTCAGGAAGCATTTGGTTTTTCGTTAAAAACAAAACAAGCAAACTTTTCATAAGAAGAATCAAATTCATGACCAAAACCATGTTCTCCAGGCTGGACACTTTTGCAGCAAAAGATGGATGTTAGGCACGGGTGACTAGATAAAACAAGGCAAAGCAGCCCTAGCCATGTGCATGGATTATGCAAAGAAACTGACCCAACCACAATAGGATTAGTGTTGTGCTTGAGAAAGACAGAATGTGGTTCTGATTTGAAGGCCCTTGCTACGTTCAATGTAATGGAAATATGATGTAAAGACTGGTGAAGCAAACATTCCATTCAAGGGTCACCCATGCTATCCCATGTCCACTGAGTATCATTTGTTCAGGTGAAAACAACTGGAAGACTCTTGAACCACAGCTAAAGCTTGGTAAGAAAATTGCCAGAAATTAATTAGAGCCATAGCTTGTAAATAAATGTTTTTATTGTTTCATCTTCACGTGTGAAAGACATCACTACAGAAACCATTACTTTCAAAGTTACAAAATTATTTAAAACAAGGTTTTGAAAACTTGTTCTAATAAGGTGCTTAAACCTCTTTTAACAAGGACAAAATTAAACATGAGAAAGAACCTTAATGAAAATTAGTTAATCTAAGCAGATATTGTTCAAAAAGTAAACACAAGGCCAGATCCTAACAACACAATTAAGTGACTACTGTACCTGTGACATGTAACCTGAGGGTTTAGGTTTAAGATATTGTAAACCAGAAGGCGGGAAGAGAAATTAACAACCAGAGGAGACAATCTGAAGTGCTGTTCATTATGTCTTTTTAACCATCAATGTTTAGCTGCGGGCAGACTGGCATTATGAAGCCACTGATTCCTTAAAAAATTATTTATGCCTTAGAAAACAAACATTGAGCCCAGATTTTGGGTCCTCCCAGAATAAACCATGATTTGGGCTCTACACACCGATATTAACCAAATGTAATGTCTTTATAACCATCATTTGAAATCTGACTTAAATTATGGTTACAACTTCAGGTTTAAAAAAAAGAACTAGGTTTTTGTCTAAGCATGTGTAATTTTAAAGACCTATAACTGATACTTGGATGGAGCCGTGCCATGGTTGGCTAAAAGCTAAAAAAAAAATGTTGTATTTTTCTGACTTCTCATTAATCAACTATTATTTCTTTCATTCAGGCAATGAATTTCTTTCCATTTCAAATTCCACTTTTTTCTGTATCAATTTTCTCTATTTTTGGTTGTATGTTTCCTATCAAGGGTTTTCAAATTCCTATTTTATAGGCTGTTAAATATCTAGTATTAACAGTCTACAGGTTAGGGTCTAAGAAAGCCAGTCACTTTTAATTTAATTTTTTTTTAAAAAAAAATTGTTCGCGTTATGTGGCTTACAGAACAAGATCTGCAAAACTCACATTTCAACATTGGTGTGATTTCCTGGGAACCACTCCAATGAACTGAGAGCAGCAAACTATCCCCTTAATACAGGGGTCTCCAACCTTTGCAACTTTAAGTCTGAAGGACTTCATCTCCCAGACATCTCCAGCCAGCAAAGCTGGCTGGAGAATTCTGGGAGCTGAAGTCCTTCAGACTTAAAGTTGCAAAGGTTGGAGACCCCTGCCTTAGTACACTCAACTCATCTAGCCCTGTTCTTAGAAGTCATAGTTATGCCTTAAATGCAAGGCAGGAGAAAATCCAACGGAGCAGAAAAATGAAAGAGAACGCAGGCTCTCTGCTTTAGATGTAAACTAAAACCAAATCCCCAAGAGGTTTTTAATGCGTTTCCTTTTTTTTTTAAATATTTATTTAAAAATCTAGAGATTAACCCAAGGAGGAGAAGGTGGAGGAGGAGGAGGAGGGTTAGTAATATGGCTCATTGAACAGTTCCATAAACACATATACGTTCACAACCACCAATTCTTACAACAGAAAGGAAGCTTCTCTATGAAGAGGAAGTTCTGGTAGATGTCAAAAGCCCTGTGTGAAAGCACAACTTCAATTTGCGTCAAGGGTCTTTTAAGTCACTTGTTGGCACTATTTGAGCTATAGTGTGACAGTATTTGGGACATCCAGTTTTTTTTTTGTTGGTTTCTTTTGATTCGTGGAATGTTTTGCTAATGAAAATTAAAAATAAAGTCCCAGTGGTGCTTTTTTCAAAAGGCAACTGGACTTTTTGTGGGATTTGTTGTTGCTGCTGTTGTTGAAGACGTTTCTCTTCTCATCCACGAAGCATCTTCTGTCCTTGATGAACTGAAGATGCTTCTTGGATGAGAAGCGAAATGTCTTCAAGAAGGAAAAAAAAATCATCAAGATAGTCCAGTCTCCTTTTGGGGGGGGGAGGGGGGGGGAAGCGCCTTTGGGACAACCATGACCTGGATGACTGAGAACCTCCATAGACCAGGGCTGTCAAACTCCCGGCCCATGGGCCGGATGCGTCATGCGCTGGCCACACCCACGCCCGGTTTAGCGAAGGGGGGGAGGGGAAGTCCTGATACGTCACGTGATGCCACTATGACGACATGAGTTTGACACCCCTGCCATGGACGATAAAAAGAAGGTAACCATAAATTAAGACATCCAACTTTCTGACCTAAAAAGGCAAACCGGCAGAAGTCCAGTCCGGACAGAATCTCAAACTGGCTTCTGGGTTAGGCACCCTTAGGAGCAACAGATTGACTTTCATGACCTTCATTTATGCAGAGGTATATTTATATACATACACATCGTTCTTTAGCGCCCCCTCTCGGATTCTGCCTAGCAAGACAATATTCACATCACAGATCTGGTATTTCCCATAGTACGTTCCAGAATGGCCCTCGGAAAAGAATCAACTCTACAATTTCATACCTGCTCCAAGACTGGAGCTGCTTCTTTGCGCTCTTCTTTCTTTTCAGCACCATCAGCCCAGACAGCTTTGGATGCCAACAATCCTGCACAAGACAAAAACAGCACATAAAATAAGGAATCTCTTGAAATAACCGCCGTGGCGTTTGGTGACCCTACGGGTAGATCCAAGTACCGTGTTTCCCCAAAAATAAGACACGGTCTTATTTTCTTTTGACCGCCCCTCCTAAATAAGCACTTGGCCTTATTTTCGGGGGAGGGCTTATTTTAGCGCATACGCTCAGAGGCCCGGTTGGACTTATTATCCGGGGACGTTTTCTTTTCAAGGAAACAGGGTACAGGTGGTTCCCCACTTACAACCATTCGCTGAGTGGCCGTTCAAAATGACAGCGGCACTGGGGAGGGGGGAAAACTGACTTACGACCTTATTCACACTTAGGACCGTTGCAGTATCCCCACTGTCACATGATTAAAATTCATACACTTGGCAACTGACATGTACTTAGGATGGGTCTAAAAATTTTTTTCTCTTTTGGTTTAATGGAACTCTTAGCAACTCTGGGTTCAGAACCAGTGTTACAACTCTGGTCCCGTAACCAGTGTTAGGAAATAAATGCGGAATAGTGTAATACACCGGCCAGTAAAGAGATATGTTGCTTTAACCACAAACAAACTCCAAAACACTGATAGTAAGAAAATAAATAATCTTTACTTTGTAGCAACTAAAATACTAAAATACCAGTGAGTCTAACTTCTCAAACAATAACAGTCCTTCACCAAACACAGAGTTATCTTACAGTGATGCAAAACAAATACTTCTTCAGTCTTCAATCTTCAGCTTCAACGGCAATCAGTAAGTACGGGAATCAACAGGAATTGAAAAAGGGAATGAACTGTGATTCTGAGCTTGCTTATATGGTAGAGCTGAGAAGCACAGCCAATTAGAATTCAACACAGTTCTTAAAGCTACATGTACTCTTTAAGAACATAGGCTCATATATATTGTCAACCCAATATAAGGCTGAATATCCTAACAGGAACGCCTATTGGTTTGCTGCCGAGAGTTTCTAGGACAGGTGGACAACCATGTAAATTAGATTAACAACCACAACCGCAAATCTGTCAGAGTTGGGCTGAGAACGAGTGGCTCAGAGTCATCCAGCTGTGTTATTCGCGCCTAAGGGGGTGATTAGAATGCAGGTTCTCCTAGTTTCTAGGTTTAGAGATTTAACCACTAAACCAAACTGGCTCTTGTCGGTTTTATAAACGTGAACAGCTGCATTGTTTGTATTTCTTCTTAAGTAGAGAGTTAACAGAGCAGAATAAGAGAATAACAGAGTTGGAAGGGACCTTGGAGGTCTTCTAGTCCAGGGTTGTCAAGCTCAAGGCCCGTGTGCCAGAGTTGGCCCGCAGGGTGCTTAGATCTGGCCCGTGAGGCCACCCTGGACACAGTGAAGGACCAGCCCGGAGTGCCTCTGCCAGCAAAATTGGAGCTTGGGAGAGCCAGGCATCCCCCCACCACCTGACCTCTGTTTTCGGCTGCGAAAGCCTCCGGCAACCCTCTGCCAGCGAAGATGTAGCTGGGGCCACCACAGGCACTCCTGACATGAGTAATGCCGAACTGGCCACACCCAATCTGGCCATGCCCCATGCCCCCCTCCATGGTCAAACACAACCCTGATGTGGCCCTCAATAAAACTGAGTTTGACACCCCTGTTCTAGTCCAACCCCCTGCTCAGACAGGAGATCCTATACCACTTCAGACAAATGATTGTCCAACATCTTCTTAAAACCTTCCAGGGTTGGAGCATCCACAACTTCTGGAGCTGTTCCACTAGTTAATTGTTCTAATTGTCAGGAATTTTCTCCTCAGCTTTAAGTAGCTTCTCTCCTTGATTAGTTTCCATCCATTGCTTCTTGCCCTGCCCTCAGGTACTTTGGAGAAGACTAGACTAGACATTCTTAGTTCCTGCAATTGTTCAGAGGAGAGCAAGATTAAACAACCACCATAGCTGAGCTGAAATGTCAACTTACCAGTGATCTTGTTAAGACGAGCCCTCTTTGCTTGAAATGAGTTGCCTAGATTGTTTTTCCTCTTGTGTGTTAATGCGTTCTCCGCCTGTACAAAGGCAATCTTTGGGACATCCACCAGAGGAAATCCTACGTAAAAGAAGGCGGAGAAATCATATATAAACACCCTGTTTGAAAAGCTCCTCTGGGTAAATATTTGCAATATAAAAGGTAACAGTAAAGGTTCCCCTAGTCGTTCCTCACTCTACGGGGCGGTGCTCATCTCTGTTTCAAAGCCAAAGAGCCAGCGCTGTCCGAAGACATCTCCGTGGTCCTGTGGCTTGCATGACTAAATGCCAAAGGAGCACAGAGCGCTGTTTCCTTCCCACCAAAGGGGGTCCCTATTTTTCTACTTGCATTTTTACATGTTTTTGAACTGCTAAGGGGGCAGAAGCTGGGACAAGTAATGGGAGCTCACTCCGTTACACAGACCTAGGGATTCGAACCGCAGACCTTTCTGATTGACAAGCTCAGCGTCTTAGCCACTGAGCCACCGTGTCCCCCTACTTACAATATAGTTACCTCCATATATTATTATGAGATAACATTAAAAATCATAATTAAATCTCTGGAGATAATTTTTTTATTAGGGTTGGGCAAAAGATATTGTTCCCCGACACTAAATTCTAGAGATCTCTGGAATGTTCTGTTCAGAGGAATTCTGATCCAGCTATTCCAAGGACTATCTGCCATTTCTGGATGGCCATCTAGGAGTGCCTGAAAACTGAATAGCATCAACAGTGCACCACAATAATCCAACTTTGTAATGCATGGCAAAGCCAGGGCTCTCTCTTATACGTAGAGAACCACCTGGTTTAACAGCCAAAGCTGACAGAAAGTTCCATTTGATTCAGGGGTTGTGTGACTGTACAATGTCAACATTGCACATGGAGACCCACCGAACCTCCAAACAGCCAACGTAGTCCTTAAACATGGGTGCAACCCTATGCAAAGACTGCACGTCTCCCAAATCGAGGACCTGATGTGGGGTGCGTTCTAAAACCATCCGCATGAAGTCAGTGGAAACCATAAAATCCTGAACTGCGTCTATTAGAATGACTTCAAGAAGAACAAGAAATTTCCCAGGAGTAAAGCACTGGGGGACCCCTCCTCCCCAAAACAATCTCTAGGTTTTGTAGAGCCTCCCTCTTCATCTGTCTTCTGAAGAGATACACAGCTTAATAAGAGGCTTGGGCGGGGAGATGGTCTCTTAAGCTACACAACACATACTCTCTGACACACAATTATACTTAGGGATGATTCATAAGCTGGCCAGTGTCTCTTCACTTTTACTATCAGGCGTAAAACACTGAAGTACAGACAGCTGGACAAACAGGTTTAAAAACAGTTTCTACCCAAAGGCTGCCAGATTCCTAAACACAATTGCAATTACTCCACATACATAATGGAAACGTATGACTTGTCCTGCCCCCCCCCCCATTTACTTGTATAAGGATTATTCTCTACACCAGTGATGACCCTTTGGAGGTCCCTTCAAAGGCCGAAAATCAGCTGGCTGGTGTGCGCATGCTCACTGCACCTAAGCTAGGGCAACAGCTCGCGTGTCCCCAGAGATGGCTCCGCGTGCCACCTGTGGCACATGTGCCATAGGTTCGCCATCACAGCTCTATACAATTCATGTGGTCTTGTATTGTTATGGATTGCACCCGTAGAGGCTAAACCAATTTCGTTGTGTGAATGATGTACAATGACAATAACGGCTGCTGTTATTATGGTTGTTGTTCTTATTATTCAGCACAGCTACTCGACAGTAAATGGGAGCAAAGAAGGTCCTTTGTTACTTCTGTTGTGTCTCTTACAGGGACTACTTCAGTCCCTTAATAGCAACAGCAACAGCACTTAGACTTACCATATTTTTTGGAGTATAAGACACCCCCTTTTCCCCACAAAAAAGAGGCTGAAAATCTGGGTGCGTCTTATACACTGAATACACCATTTGTTGCCTCCTGAAACTCCGCCCCCTTCACCAAAATGGCCATGCATAAGCCTTTTTAACAGGGGTCCCCAAGCCCCGGACCGCGGACCGGTGCCGGTCCGTGGCTTGATAGCAACCAGGCCGCAGGGCTGGAGAGGGGGAGGAGGGGGCAGCCCCCTGGGCAGAGCACGCACTGGATGCGGGAGAGCGCAGGTGCGGCCGTTCGTGCCGTTGGAGGCCCTAGAGCAGGGGTCCCCAACCTTTGCAACTTTAAGTCTTAAGGACTTAAGCTCCCAGACTTCTCCAGCCAGCAAAGCTGGTTGGAGAAGTCTGGGAGCTGAAGTCCTTCAGACTTAAAGTTGCAAAGGTTGGGGACCCCTGCCCTAGAGCAGTGGTCGGCTCTTTGGCCCCTCGGGTGCGGCTCTTCCTCTCTCCCTCCGTCCCTTCCCCCCCCCCAGGCAGCGGAGGGGCAGGCATGATAGCTGGGGGGGCTGCGGCTGCCTCCTCCTGTACGCCAGCCGGTCCGCAGAATTTTACTTTAAAATGAAACCGGTCCCTGGTGCAAAAAAGGTTGGGGACCCCTGCTTTAGGAGGCTTTCAGAGAGCTCCTGGGGGCTGGGGAGGGCAGAAATGAGCGAAAAATGGGCCCTTTTTGCTCGTTTTTGCCCCCTGCCCGAGCATTCTACAAGCCTAAAGGCTATTCATGCCCTTTTTTTGAAAACAAAAAAGGCTCCGTTTTCGCAAAAAACGAGCCATTTTTAGGAGGTTTGCAGAGTGAAAAAACCTTTTTAAAAAAATTTGCCTCTTCAAAACCTTGGTGCGTATTATACTCCGGTGCTTCTTATACTCCGAAAAATACGGTGCATGTTGCTCCAGTGTTTCACAGCACTCTCTGAGTCAGTTTACAGATTCAGCCTCTTGCCCCCAACAATCTGAGTCCTCATTTTATCAACTTTAGAAGGATGGAAGGCTGAGTCAACCTTGAGCCTGCTGGGATCAAAGTCCAGGCTGTGGGCAGAATCTGCCTGCAATTCTGCATTCTAACCACTGCACCACCAGGGTTCCTTAATCTAATGTAAGGGTCAGCCCCGGTGCTCCCAGTGGCTCGGGGCTGCCATTCCGCTGGTGGGGAGATTCGTCACTGGGGCATTTGGTGACTTGGATCGCTGCTGTGCCACACTTGTTTCCCTGTCGCACCAAGAGCTTGAAGGACCTTCGGATCCGGCAGTGACTTTCTTACGGTACGGCACCAGCGCAGGCATGGCAATGTAAACCAGCATGGTCTGCCACGTCATCAATACAATACAATACAATACAATAGCAGAGTTGGAAGGGACCTTGTAGGTCTTCTAGTCCAATCCCCTGCGTGGGCAGGAACCTTATACCATTTCAGACAAATGGCTATCCAACATCTTCTTAAAGACTACCAGGGTTGGGGCATTCACAACCTCTGGAGGCAATTTCTGTTCCACTGATGAATTGTCCTAACTGTCAGGAAATTTCTCAGTTCTAAGTTGCTTCTCTCGTTGAACACTTTCCACCCATTGCTTCTTGTTCTGTCCTCAGGTGCCTTGGAGAATAGCTTGACTCCCTCTTCTTTGGGGCAACCCCTGAGATACTGGAACACTGCTATCATGTCTCCCCTGGTCCTTCTCTTCATCAAACTAGACATACCCAGTTCCTGCAACCGTTCTTCATATGTTTTAGTCTCCAGTCCCCTAATCATCTTGGTTGCTCTTCTCTGCACTCTTTCCAGAGTCTCCACGTCTTTTCTACATCGTGGCGACCAAAACTGTATGCAGTATTCCAAGTGTGGCCTTACTAAGGCCTTATAAAGTGGTATTAACACTTCACGTGATCTAGATTCTATCCCTCTGTTTATGCAGCCTAGAACTGTGTTGGCTTTTTTGGCAGCTGCTGCACACGGCTGGCTCATATTTAAATGGTTGTCCACTAGGATTCCAAGTATATTGGGTGTATATTGGATCAGAGTATATTGGGTGTATTGCACGCGCGTAGGAGAGGGCGGGGCACAGGGGGGCAGGGCATGGGAGGGTTTAAACGGTGGAGGGAAGCACGGAATTACAGGCTTGACTTTAATTCACCCGTGTTTTATACTGTGTGTCTGTTGGAAGTACCGGAACAGGCTTATGAAGATTACATTTACCACGAACTACCTGCTTAGTCGTCTTGTTTGCTTACTTGACCTAAACGGAACCTGACAGTAAGTAGATAAGTCCCTCTCCTTTAGAGGAGTACAGAGTTGGCCTTGAAGAAAACATGTGGGAAGGCTTAGTAAAACAGGAGCTTACCCAGAGAAATCCTGAGAGTGCAAGAAAGAAACTCAAGACTGCCCAGCTTTGACTTTCTTTAGAATAAGAAAGGAATGGGAAGCACCGTCAGGCTTTCCAGATTCTGTGATTATAACCCCGATTAATTCGGGTTCCAGGATTTTTTGTGAAATCTGTTTTTTGACTTGGTCTACCTTGAGGGAGTGAAAGTCCTTCCCCATATCCCTTTTAGTCCCTATTGAGTTTTCCCACAATCTGCGCTGTCTTATCCAGACTGTGGTATTCCTACAAATCCCCATACAGTCACATGGGACTAAAACAATGGTCAAATGGGCAGCAGTTAAGAAAAGCAAAGGGGTTTTTTTTAGGGGGGGGGGGGTAAATCCTTCTTCATATGAATTATCAATGATTTTAAGATCTGAAGGCCTTTATTGTCAGACAGTTGCAAATTGGAAGAAATGGCCTGGAGAACTATAGAAACACCCATAGCTCCGCGCACCCAGCTAGCTGTTCCTGGTATCATCGCGATTAGCTTCAAAATCCTGGATTAGGAAAAATTGGTTCTTTTGGATGAGTAAGAGGTGTGATTTATTTCCCCCCCGTATCTGGCTATTTTTACATTAATGCAATCGCTTTTTATTGTACCAGTAACCATTTTGGTTAGATTTTACACACTGCTTTACTCTGGATGAAGTAACAAGCAAGCCAAGGCATCCACAAATGAATGAGAAATGAATATTTGGTTATAGAGAAGGATAAGCATTACATGAGAAAATATATGGGATTAAAAAAATGGAGGGAGAATTTGAAATAATACTCCTAATGAGGAAAAATAACTGAGACCATAAGAAGAGATTAAACTTTGGGGTGTGTAATGATGCATAACTGTAATATTATGAGAATAGCTGGAAACCTGAACCCGATCCACTCTTCAGCCAAAAAATATGCTTTTGGATGTGTGTGGGGAGATAACAATGTATTTACTATATATGTATACCTTTCAAAGGAGGGCATATGTTAAAATTATTAATATGAAATATGTTTACTGGAATGTAATTATTAATACAATCAATATTAAATAGAGTTTGCTCAGGCTAAAATACACCTTGCAAGCTAAATGGAGAGAGCAAAAGAGAGAAAGGGAGAGGAGAGGAGAAGAGAGGGGTTAGGAGAGGGGGAGTAGAAGGAGGAAAAGAGGAGGGGAGAGAAAAGGAGTAGAAAGAGGAGAGAGGAGGAGGAGAGAGAAAGGGGAAGTAGAGAACAGAGGGACGGTAGAGGGAAGAGAGGAGGTAGGGAGGAGGAGAGAGGGAGAGGAAGCAGGATGGCGGTGGATAGGTGTATGGAAAGCAGAAGAGCAAATGGTAGTGGCTATGGGTTGGTGGTAAGAGGAACTGATATAATATTGGATAACGGAAAATAGTGTGTGTTAAGTTGTAATGGTATCCCTGTGGTTACTTGTATGAAAATAAACATTAAAAAACTTTTCAAAAAAAGAGAAATTTGCCAAGGAAATACATGACAGCTAAGGAATTCCGATGGGCAGGATGCAGGAAGAGGGCCTTGTCTCTTGTTGCCCCCACTGGGTAGAACATTCTCAGCCCCCTCCCAGAGATGAGAGGGACCCTCACTCTCCTGGTCTTCCAGAAGGTGTGTAAACATGGCTCTGCGGTCTTTCTTGGAGAGAACAGATGACTATGCAGCCATGGGGCTAGTTAGCCCTCCCTTCGCCTTTCCATTCATGTTTAACACTAATTTTTAATCTACCTTGCCTCTTTTGAAATTTTAATTATTTATATTAGGGTTGGGGTGTGTTGTTTTTTTCTCTTTCATTGTACACCACCCAAAGTCCTTCTGGGAGGTAAGATGGGCAGTTTCAAAAATTTGATAAATTATACAAAAGCCTCGCAACACTCACAAGAGCAGCAATGGCAGCAGTATAGTATAACTCGCACAAATAGCTACTGGCACGAATGCAGCAACATTTCCTTCGCTATCTTTGCCACAGTAGCCTTACTTAATGCTCCCCTTTATTATGAAAATAAAGACAAGCAGGAGATAAAAATATGAATTTAAGAAGCTCACCCAAATTCCTATCTTTGTGCCTTCCCATGTCTTAAAGGGAGCGTAGTTATATTTCACAAAGATAGAAATAAAATCTCCTCATCACATCATGCCTGGAACTTCATAAAGATTCATCCAAGCATTTCTCAAAAGCCCAGTTAACATGAGGTGGTATCAGGCAAAAGATGTTTTTTTCCTGCTTGCAACCTGCTGTTAAACAACTACAGCAAGCATATAAACAACCACCATTATAGGATCATAGACCAATGTCAATGCGTTATTTTTTACAACAGGTAGTCCTCAACCTACAACCACTCATTTAGTGACTGTTTGAAGGAACAAATGGCACTGGGGGGGAAAAGTGATTTATGACCAGTTTTCACCCTTATGATCATTGGAGCAACCCCCTGGTCACGTGATTCAAATTCGGACACTTGGCAACTGGCATATATTGGTAAGAGGAGGAGGGATGTGTGTCATGTGATCACTATTTGTAGCCTTCCCAGCTGGCTTCTGACAAGCAAAGTCAATGGGAGAAGTCAGATTTTCTCACCAATTGAATGATTCAATTAAGAAGGCAAGATAGGATGTGAAATGGGGCAAAACTCCTTTAACTGTCTTGCTGAGCAACATAAATCTGGGGCCCAATCGACTACCTGTAATTTATATGCCACCCAGAGTTGCTTCAACAGTGAGATGGGCAACTGTGTTGTCTCCTCCTCAGATTGTTCCTGGAAGGTTGGCCCAAGGGAGGATGAGCTCATTCCTGGCATATCTGAACAGTCGGCCAAAAGAGATTTACAGGGGGCTTTGGCTGAGGATAGCTTGTAGGGACAGACAGTCAGGGAAGAGGAGGAGAAGCTGCCTTCCGTGCTGCATCCAAGAGCACACAGGGAAGAGAAAAGACAAAAGCAATGGAGATCTGCCATATTACTCAGGAGAAGGCCCCACCCATCCTGATGGAATGCACCGGAAAGCTGTTTATCACAGCAGGCAGAGGGAGGCATCACTGGGAACAACATATCTGGTTTCTGGATGTGTGGGTTTGTTCCTCATGCTTCCTGCTGGACTTTGGAGACTCTGAACTTCTTCTCCTGCCAAGTGAGCTCTTGTGGGTGTATTTCAGTTTGGCCCGGTGGATTAAGTTTGTTTGGTGGATTTATTCGTTGGAGCAACTTTCCATTGTTTTATGGTTTATTTGACCATTGCCTTGTGGACTAACCTTGGCCTGCTTGTGGCTGGATTAATTTGGGACAGTTCTGAGGGAATTCCTAAGGAAGATTAATAAACTCTCTAAACCCCATTGTGTGTGTAAATGAGTGGAGCACCATAGCGGCATATAAATCTAATCAGCAAACAAATCAATACATATTTTAAAGGGAAAACCATGTATATAATAAAATGTAGTTATATATACCAAATGTCTCGCTGGATGTGGGCTGCTCTTCTTTCTTCTGGACTTTCTGGACAATTGCTGAGGTTGAGGTCTCTTCCTTCTTTGAAGGTACTTTGAACCACTTTCTGTCCTCTTTGTCTTTATTACTGTTCGCGCTTGTCCGTGGCTTAACTCCTGCTTTGTTTTTCGCGGCTGCCACTGCGGCGGCTTTGACCAAAGCTATCCAATCCTTTGAAAAGGGGAGAAAAGAAAACAATCACCTCAAATTAAAATCCAGGTCTGAAGAAAACTGCTTTAAAAAAAAAAAGTATCATAAAGGGGAAATTGTTCGTGCTGAAGAACATCTATTTTGAATTTCTACTGTTTCTTGTAAATTGATACACACACATACATATATATATATCACAAAAAAAGAAAGAAACAAGGATTTTGATGACAGGTTAGTTAATCCTGGGTGCCCAAGCTTCCTTTCTAGGAATTAAATGATGTTACAAAGTCTAGAATGTTCAATGTCTCATTTGGGCCATGCTAATTGTCATGTTTTAGACTAAATAGCTCTTGCTGACGTGTTTAGATTTGCCAAATTGACTTCTAGAAAACCACTGAGAGACAAAGTGATTGAGAGAGAAAACAGAACATTGCAGTTTTCTGGAACTTTCCATTTCTGTATGATAGCTTTCCATACCCCCATTTATTTGTCCTAACAGTTTAATGTTTGGCAGTGAAAATGTGAGCCACAGCATCAAGTGCCTAGAAGGTACTTGTATAAAACTGTCCAGGAAACCTGCATGTCAGATTTGACTATCTGTGTATCAATCTCAATGGCTTTGTTTTGAATCAGGCGGCATTTAGGTTGAATACATAAATACAATTATCTATTTAACCAAACCTGCTTTACTTCTTGGGCAGAAATCTTTCCTATTTTTTGAAATGGAAATTGTGCCAACTCTTTGATTCCAAATATTAACAAATATTTTGCTTGCCAAGGTTAACCTTCATGCCAGGGAAAAAAATAAAATCCTATTAAGGCAACTGCATCATCCATACAGCACTAGTATATCCATTACTAATTTAGCCCAGATTCTTTGGATGTCTTTTAAAGGAAAACATCCAGAACAAGTAGTTAGCTGTTTTCCATTATCTTGTAAACTTTTATACCCCAAGAAGACTTTAAATTGTCTTAACTGCTTTACAATAGCTACAGAAATCTGAGAATATCTATTGTAATTAAAAATCAAGTCAGAGCTACCCTAATATGCATTGGGCTAGTCTGTGTCTCAGATTCTGTTGTTTCTACACCAATGGCTGCTTAAGCACCAACAGTCCATAACTACAACCCAGGTGGCTAGATTCTGCAGAGCAGCACTGGGGATTCATCGGAAACATGTGTCTAATCCACCCTAGCTATTTTACACCACAAATGTGGCAAACCCTTTGCACTTTTAGTATTAAACTGACTATGGGCCAAGCAGTTTATGGATTGCAATTTTAGTATATTAGACCATGTATAATTGAGAGACTGGATTGTATCATAGATTTTAGCTGTTATTTATTATTTTATATTAGAATTTTTAATTGCGTATTTACTCGGTGTTTGGATTTGCTCTGGTTTCTGGTCTACGACTGTAATAAACTGAATTGGGACACCATGCTGAATTCTAATGTACCTTTTAGGATGTTGATTCTGAAATGCTACATAGATTGTACAGATGTACGCCCAACACATAGCTTTCACTCTGACATATATTGGTACATTCTACAACACGTCACAAAGTGAACAATAATAATTACAAACCATGGACATTGACGGAGGTCAATATTGTGGATTTGTCAGATGGACGTTTGGCCAGATTTTATTAAGAATGCATATTTTACAAAGCATTTAAAAAAAAAAACATATTCTATTTTAACTCTGGTCAACAGTGACTCTTCAAGTCAGCCTAGTAGGAGATTTGTTTTCTCATTTGAGCGTGCTTTCTGATGTGTTTGTCCTGATTTGTCCAAAAGCAGGACTCTTCAAACAATTCATTAGAGCGGGATGAAATGGCAAATGAAGAGAAACGCCACATTTGCAGACGACATGAAATTGAGAGGGATCACTAAGGCGGCAAAAAACAAACTTTACGATGACCTTGATGGGCTTAGAAAAAGGGATTGGAATGTAATGAAATGTAAACTCAAGGACAAATGAAGAACTCTACATAGAGGAGGGAAATATGAATGAAATGCACAATTAGAAGGTGGATGTTAAAATATTCATGACTGGGAGAGACATGGGAACAAGTTCAGCCAATGAATAGACATAGCAACTAAGTCAGCCAATGGAAGCTTAAACTGATCTGAGTCTGTGCAGAGAATTGAAACAGAAACTTAAGCAGTCTGCTGCTCTGAGAAGTAAACTATCAGTGTGCCTGGGCTCGTCTGCTGAACCCAACTGCTTGTGTTTGCCTGTAACTCTCCTGCCTTGTGTTTCCTTGGAAGAACCACCTGTTGGTATTGTACATTTATTCATCTATTCTTATGTATACAAAGAAGTTAATGAATCCAGCTGAATCAGTTATCTGTATGTGCTTCTGGATTTCAATTTATGCAAGAAACACTAACAATGGAGGACGCCTGGCTGATGATAACTTTTTGCGGAAAATATTTTGAAAATGTAATTAATCACTAAATGAATAGGAGTCCCTATGATCTGGATGCAAAAAATTCAAAAGCAAAACTAGGCTGCAGTAATATATTACAGTTTCCAAATCATGTACCACAATCACCACCATATTCAAATACTTGGCGCAATTCTGGACATATAAGGGAAAGGATTTAGAGAATCTAGAAGAATGATGCCAGGGATGGGATCTAATTCTTAGAAG
Organism: Rhabdophis nuchalis; assembly: GCA_039707465.1. Classification (NCBI taxonomy): domain Eukaryota; kingdom Metazoa; phylum Chordata; class Lepidosauria; order Squamata; family Natricidae; genus Rhabdophis; species Rhabdophis nuchalis. The sequence goes on along the minus strand of CM077645.1, from coordinate 213,068,349 downwards.
GAGAGACTCAAAAAATTAAGCATTCTCAGACTTGATCAAAGATGACAGAAGGAAATATAGCAGCGGTCTTAGAAGAGGGAACAGAAGATCAAGACTTGTTCACTATCATCCTAGAATATATAGCAGAGAATTACGGTATTAAACAAAACAGAATTAGATTCTAGTTGGATGCTAGGAAAATGTTCTGTGATGTAACAGTGGAATCAATTACCAAAAGAGGTAACTTGATAGTGGAGTCAGTTATAAAGAGGGGAATGACTTCTCTTTCATTAGAGTGGTACGGTAGTCTAGAGGTGGAGCTCTCGCCTCACCATCAGGAGGCTGTGAGTTCGATACTAGGTAGAGGTAGATATTTCTCTCTCTAGGCACAATGAGAATTTATCTGCTGAACAAAGCTCCGCATTGGCAACAAGAAGAGCATCTGGCCATTTAAATGCTCTGCTAGCTCCCTTCAGCTGCCCAGATTCCACCCTGCAAGGGATTATGGGGTGGTTAAAGGATAATGATGAATGACTTCTCTTTCATTGGATGTTTTCAAATACAGGCAGGGGAGACATCTGTCATGGATGCTTTATTCAGAATTCCTGTACCAAGCAAGTGATTGGACTCACTGGCTTAACTGAAAATTTCCAACTACACAATTCTATCATATGTGCATTAAAACCCACACACGTGTAAAGATATGACTGCAGGTCTACATTTGCACTCAAGAGTCTGACAAATCTGTAGGCATGAATGAAGAAAATGCATTTTATCTTCTGTGGTAAAAGCAATCTGACACAAAGGTTCAGAAAGAAGGAAACTTCTAAATTAGTATGCAACGTTGCTCCTTCCTAGAAGAAACATTCATCAAACTTGGATGACTGGTCTACTGAATTTCATCTTCTACTTTCTACTGTTCTCTCTTCTATTTTAATCATACCAGGAGGACAGCATCTTCTGTGTGTATATAAAACTGCAGATTTACATTCAACAAGCTACATGTATTATAGATTAATTCTCTATTGTTAATGTTAGACCCTGTTAAAATAAATTGTTTTCACTTTGAAGAACTGGTGTCTCAGACTTCAAGTGATCCAAACAGTTGTCTTAGAACTGTCTGAGCTATTGCCCAAACCCTCAACAGCTCTGCAACATTTGTTTTCACTGGATAGAACTTATTAGAGCCATACCTCATAATTTTACAGCTTTAAACTTGAGGAAACAAAACTAAGATATCATTCTGCCACCTCTTAAGTTCCGAGCTCCACCAATGACTTCTTTAGCAGCAACTACAGGTACTCCTTGACTTACAATTGTTCATTTGGTGACCAAAGTTACAATAGCACTGAATAAAAGTGACTTATGACCATTTCCCCCACAGTTGTGGCTACTGCAGCGTCCCCGTGGTCACGTGATTAAAGTTCAGAAGTTTGGCAACCGATTCACATTTGCGACAGTTGCAACTTCCCAGGGTCACGTGGTCAACTTATGGGACCTTCTGAGATGAGCAAAGTCAGTAGAGAAGCCAGATTGACTTAGCAAACTGTGTTACTAACTTAACGACTGCAGTGATTCACTTCAACAACTGCGGCAAGAAATTTTGTAAAATGGAGGCAAACTCCACCGAGCAATTGTCTTGCTAGGGCAGCAGAAATTTTGGGCTCAATTGTGGTCGTAGGTCAAGGACTACCACAGACTGCCCACCTGAAGCATCCTTATTCACTCTAATGCAGGGGTCTTCAACCTTTGCAACTTTAAGTCTGAAGGACTTCAGCTCCCAGACTTCTCCAGCCAGCTTTGCTTTGCTGGAGAAGTCTGGGAGCTGACGTCCTTCAGACTTAAAGTTGCAAAGGTTGGAGACCCCTGCTCTAATGGACTGATGCTCTCACCTTCCACGGCTCTACCACAGTTCTGCCCCTCTCTCGCAAGAGCTCGTCCACCTATTGTCACACCTCTTCTGCTGGTCTTGGCCACATCAGGTTTTCGTGGGTTTTTTTTCCTCTCTCCTCAGCTTCTGCTTCCTGTGTGCCAAGAACCCTCCCTCGCCTCCTTCCACAATCCCACAAAACTCACTTCACGTGGCTCGTTATCCGTCACTAATCTCAGCTCCGGTGCTATCTGTGGCCTCTCACGCGCCTAATCGTATCGAAGATAAAACACAAACATGGAAACAAAAAGACAAGTTATCACCACATGCCTCTCAGTTGGATGACTCCCTTTCACCAGCCTTCCGCAATTTCGTGCCCTCCCAAGCGCAACCGTTTTAAGGGAACAACAACAACCTGAGACCTGCAAAACTATTGCGGCCAAGATCGCGTTGGTACCATCCTCTGCCTTGTTTCTGCTTGCAGTCAAGATTTAGTCAGCCAAGTTTAATGAAGACTATCTCAGGGCTAGGAAGCAGACACATAGAAAAACAACTGCTAGTCACTACAAGTTATGGAACCTGCTATAAGACAGGGGTGTCAAACTCAAGGCCCGCGGGCCAAATCTGGCCTGCAGGGTGCCTTAGATCTGGCCCATAGGGCTGCCGTGGAAACAGCAAAGGACCAGCCCGCAGTGCCCTCCTAAGCTCTGTTTTCGCTGGCAAAGGGTTGCAGGAGGCCGTCAGAGGCGAAAACGGAGCTCGGGAGCCCATTTTCACTGGCAAAGCGCTTGGGACACCACAGGCACCCGTGACACAAGTGACATTGGCTGGCCATGCCCCCCCACCCACCCTGAGGTCAAACACAACCCTGATGCGGCCCTCAATGAAATCGAGTTTGACACCTCTGGTCTAAGATAAAGGAGATAAGTGTTAGCACCTTTTTTTTAAAACGCTGATTTGTGTGTAATTTTCTATTAATTACACAACACTAAACTGCCTGATATCTCTGGCACTCAAATAAGAATATCTACAGATTTCTTTTTTTTTAAAAAAACTGCCTTAAATAAACATGCGTTGTAAAGACTAAACAATCCCATGTGCCCATGCACAACACATACACGAATTTCTATACCACTCACCATATTCTGCAGGATACAAATGTATCTAGTATTGGCAAAAGTATATTTGACAGTTAATTAGCATATTTCCATCTAAATTATTTAAAAAAATTCATCTCTTCTGAAAAATCTCACTTAACATTATGTTCAGAGCTCAGGCTCTAAAATTCAGAGATAAAAGCCACAAGTAGTTACTTTACAGCATAACAGTTGCTAAATGACAAACTTTGTAGTCTTATTTCTATAATTTTGCAAATGTTAAATACTTTGTTATTTTAGAGATCTTGTGATTTGCCCCCAAAGCCTATAAAATGTCCCATATATCCTTTTCAAGTATGTGAATAAGCAATTTTACATTCATATTTTACTCTACAGGTAGTCCTCGACCTGTGACCCCAACTGAGACCAAAATGTATGTTGCTAAGCGAGATAGCTAAGTGAATTTGGTCCCATTTTACGACCTTTCTTGCCACAGTTGTTAAGTAGATCACTGCAGTTGTTAAGTTAGCAAAATGGCTGCTAAGTGAACCTGGATTTCCCACTGATGGTTGCAAAAGGTGATTGCATGACCCCGTGACACTACAACCGCCATAAATGTGTCAGTTGCCAAGCATCTGAATTTTGATCATGTGACTATGGGGATGTCGCAACTGTCGGTCACTAGTATGAAAAATGGTCATACGTCACTTTTTTCCATGCTGTTGTAACTTTGAATGGTCACTAAATGAACTGCTGTAATGCAAGGACTGCCTATATTATATTATTATATAACGTGGGATTTTTCAGGCTAAGCGGCTCATTTCTAGATACTGTTTCCTGAATCAGTATGGGTTTTTTTTCTGTACATTATATGCATTATACATTTTTTTCCCTTATATTACTTTATACATGGTAAGTGGTGCGGTGGCCTAGAGGTGGCGCTCTCGCCTCACAATCAGGAGGCTGTGAGTTCAATCCTAGGTAGAGGCAGATATTCCTCTCTCTGGGCACAATGAGAATATATCTGCTGAACAAAACTCCGCACTGGCAACAGGAAGGGCATCCGGCCATTATAACACTCTGCTAGCTCAGTTGAGTTGCCCAGACTTCACCTCGCAAAGGATTATGGTGTCGTTAAAAGATGACGATGATTACATTATATATGACAGCAACCTTTTTTTTAACTTATCAAGTCCAAGTAGCCCTTTTTTCACTCTCTTTCCTCAATCATCAAAAAAAAAAAGGACTTCACTACCTTATAACTAAGCAACCCATTTCATATTTTAAACGATGTCGTGCTTGAAGATTGCAAAACGGTGTTACTGATAACTGTGTTATCATCAAGAAACAGTATCTTGAGTTTCGAAGCCATTTTTAGAATCGTAAATTGATGCCCTCTGGGCTAACAGAGGATCCTCTCTGAGAGCCACTGGCCAAAACGATGGCTACTAAGGGAGTACAAACAACCCACCTAGCTATAATATTCCTCCCAGGGAGGTGGTCTTCTTCCGTTTCACATCTTAATGGGTTTGAATGTCTTTCAAAAAGTTACTTTTAGATCAGCTTTATTTTGACTTTTTTGTTGCCGCTCTTCCTTTTATACATCTAACCATATAGGTAGTCCTCAATTTATAACAGTTCACTTAGTGACTGATCACACTTACAATGGCACTGAAAAAAAGGGACTTAAAAGTTACTTATTCTATTCTATTTTATTCTATTCTAAATTCTAACTCTAATTCTACTCTGAATATTTTTCAGGTTAAATACTGTATTTTTCAGCGTATAAGACGCATCAAGGTTTTGAAGAGGCAAATTTTAAAAAAAAATACACTCTGCAAACCTCCCCAAAACAGCCTATTTTTTGCTCATTCCTGCCCTCCTCAGCCCCAGGAGCTCTCTGAAAGCCTCCTACAAGCTACGCATGGCCATTTTGATGAAGGGGGCGGGGTTTCGGGAGGCAGAAAATGCTATATTCAGTGTATAAGATGCACCCTGATTTTCAGCCTCTTTTTTGAGGGAAAAAGGTGTGTCTTCTACTCGGAAAAATACGGTAGCTATCCCTTATCTCTTGGCAGAGTTTAAAATAATCTTGTGGAAATCAGAGTTCATTTCAGCACTCTTATGACACAATGTCATAAACCTTAAGAACACAATAAACTTTGCAAAGAAATACAGCTGGAAATACTAAGCCTCCAGGTGTTTTCTTTTAAAAAGCATGTGCTGAAACCTACCAACTCTGAAATATTCCTGGAAATTTCTTCTCTGCTACATGCAAAGGTTTATCATGGAGCACAGGGATCCCGAACCCCCCGTTTGTAGCATGTCAGAAACCAGGCCCTGCAAACAAGCAAAGCCCCATCCGTGGGATGTAGGCATTACGCGAAACCATGCCCCCACCTGTCTGCAGAAAAACCTCTCTGCATGGAACCGGTCGCTGGTGCTCCAAAGGCTGGGGGCTACTGATGTAGCAGGAGGATATTTATCTCTCTGTTTTTTCTAGATGTTCTGACCCAGGCTTCCCAAGAGCTTGAAGGAAACTCCTTGTCCCGACAAAAACTCCTTTTATTAATTTACTGTGAATTCTGCTCATTCACATCCAGCAAAGTCTTTCAAGGGAGGATTTACGGTCACAGACCTTATCTGGCTGGGAGAGCTGAGAGGCCAATATCTGCAAAACATGGCAAGGAGTTTCGGAGAATCATGAATCAATTAAGCGAACTAATTGTGTCCTGCAAACTCCACTCCCCTTTCGCTCCTCTTTTACTTCCTCTGGGAGGGCCATTCATCGTCTCCCTGTGGCCTTTCTCCCAAGTCGGTCCCTGTTCTTTAGATGTTCCCTTTGTCTGGCAACTCTGCACATGTGCACACTGGGAACAGGCTCCAGCTGTTCGTCTCCCTCACTGATGTCTGACAGCTGATAACTGGCATATGGCCCTGGCCCCCTCTCTGCCTCCAACTCAGAGCCCTCATCAGACCCCTCCCCAGACTCCAGGACTGGCCCATGTTCCTCCACAACCTCCTCACTGTCCAAATCTGCTGCCAACTCTGCTGGTCGCTGGCGGGCCCCAACAATAGAAGACATGAATATATTTGGAAAATCAGGAGCTTATCCTAACCTACAAAAAAGGTTCTCAGAAACTTTCCTAAGAAAATGATAGTTACTTAATATCACACACCATGTAAATGAACAATAGCAAGTTTTCCATTTAAAAATGTTATCTATGTAGTCCTCATTTTACGATTTAGATAGAGATTGGCCATCATTGGCCATCATGGGTAAATTATGACGGTAGCAAGCTAGGTCACCCATGTGGCTGCCCTGATATTACGACTGTTTTTATGGTGGTTGTAAAGTGAACACCGCAGTGGTTAAGCAACGGTTAGGGTTAGGATCTTAACCCTCTTGTTCTGGGTAAGCACTGTCTGGAAAATAAGCAACTACTATTGCTAACATCAGTTGATCTACTCTGCAGGCTTACAACAGTTTGTTTAGTGTCCGTTAAAAGTTACAACGGCACTAAAAAAGGTGACATATGAGCAGTTCTCACACTTACGACCACTGCAGCATCCCCATGGTCAGGTGATCAAAATTCACACACTTGGCAATTGATTCGTATTTATGAGGCTTGCAGTGACCTGGGGGTCACATGATCCTCCTTTTGCGACTTTCTGACAAAAGCAAAGTCAATTGGGGGGAAGCCAGAGTCACACATGAACAATTTGACTAATTTAACAACTGCAGTGATTCGCTTAACAACTGTGGCAAGAAAGGTCGTAAAATGGGGCAAATTCGCTTAACAAAAGAAATGTTGGACTGAGTTGCGGACATAAAATGAGAACTACCTGTATTACACCTTGCACAACTTAACAAGTGAAAAGTCTATTTTGTAAGCCAGGTTTCTACAATGCCTGGATTCCACATTGTGTTAAGAGTTGGTTTGTTTTCCTGTTGGTCACCCAATTTCACAAATCATGTTAAGCAAAAACCACATAAGCCACAATGAAGCTCAGCACCAACTCTAGGGAGCGCATACTAGATATTATTTGGTTTCTGAGTCCATTTAAGAATGGAGTCTCAAAATCTAAATATGAAATTACTGCAAAACCTTGATTTAATAGACTTAATGTAATGGACATCGGAGGGAAATTCCCATCTGAACATTCTTAGTAAACAGTGGATAAATCTGGATGAAGCAGTAAAAATTTTGTTTATTTTATGACATTTATGGTGATTTACATCGTTTGCATAACGGCCATTCAACAAAGATGAAAATTGCCATGAGGACATTATTTAAATATCCATAGTTTAGAACAGTGCTAGTCAACCTGGTCCCTACTGCCCACTAGTGGGCGTTCCAACTTTCATGGTAGGCAGTAGGGGTTTTGTCTGATACTGAAGCAGTTTCCTTTTTTAAATTTAATTGACTTCCATTACTGTGGAACCGTTGGGCGGTTAGAAAATTTTACTACTAACAGAGATACAAAAGTGGGCGGCAGGTATAAAAAGGTTGACTATCCCTGGTTTAGAATAACAGGTTCCCTTCCCCTCAAGTGCTCCACTGGAGAGAGGACTTCTACAGCGTCAGACCATTCATAATGTGGCGCAGTGGTTAGAGTGCAGTATTGCAGGCCGACTCTGCCGACTGCCAGCAGTTTGATTCTGATGGGCTCAGGGCCTTCCATCCTTCCAAGGTTGGTAAAATGAGGGCCCAGATTGTTGGGGGAGATACGTTGACATTTGTAAACTGCTCAAAGAGTACTATGGAGCAGTATATAAGTCTGAGTGCTATTGCTATTAAGGGGCTGAACTGGTGCCACTTCTGAGGTGACCCACAGGAAGTGGTCTGGTGCCGGTTGTGTAGCAAAATCAGTTTATTGCGTCTTGCTGGCGCAGTGATTAAGAGCAAATGTTGCAAGCAAGCCTCTTCCCACAGCCTGGAGTTTGATCCTGACTGGACCTTCTCACAGGCTCAAGGCTGACTCAGTCTTCCATTTTTCTGAAGTCAATACAACAAAGGCCCAGATTGTTGGGGGCAATAGGGTGACTCTGCAAACCACTTAAGAGAGAGCTATGAAGCACTGAGAAGTGGCATATAAGTTTAAGTGCTATTGCTATGGCTAACTGAACTCACTACCAGGAGTTTGATCCTCACCGGCTCAAGGCTGACTCAGCCTTTCAGCCTTCTGAGGTCAGTACAATGAGGGCCCAGACTCTGGGAGGCAATATGCTGATTCCGCAAACCACTTAAGAGAAGGCTATGAAGCACCGTGAAGTGGCATGTAAGTCTAAGTGCTATTGCTACTGCTAACTGAACTTACTGCCAGGAGTTTGATCCTCACCGGCTCAAGGCTGACTCAGCCTTCCAAGGTCAGTAAAATAAAGACCCAGTTTATTAGTGGTAATATGCTGACTCTGTAAACTGCTTAGAGAGAGTTGTAAAGGTATATAAGTCTAATATCATGTGGCTTACTAGACTATTGGACAGGCAAGAGAGCTTCTAAGGGCAGCTCTTCCCTAACCTGAGTTTGAGCAATCTTTTCATTCAATGGGAACAGCCTGAGAATGTGGGCCTGTTAGGCACAAAGGATCAAGACCATCCATCGGATTTTAACCTAGAACATTTATACTCAAGAATCTGGTCATCTAGAGCAGGGGTCCCCAACCCCCGGGCTGCGGACCGGTGCCGGTCCGTGGCTTGATAGGAACCGGGCCGCAGGGCCAGAGAGGAGGAGGAGGGGGCAGCCCCCTGGGCAGAGAGCGCCGGATGCGGGAGCACAGGCCATTCGTGCCGTTGGAGGCCCTAGAGGGCCGAGTGAGCCGACTCCCCCCCACGTGCACATGCACCGCCTGTTCCCCCCCCCCCCCGCTCCTCCTCTACGGCAGCCGGTCCGCAGAATTTTCTTGAAAATGAAACCGGTCCCTGGTGCAAAAAAGGTTGGGGACCCCTGATCTAGAGAGCCAGTTTGGTCTAGAAGTTAAGGCTAGAAAACAGGAGACTGTGAGTTCCCGTCCCACTTTAGCCATGAAAGCCGGCTGGGTGACCTTGGGCCAGTCACTCTCTCTCAGCCCAACTCAGCTGAGAGGGTTGTGGTTGTTGTAAGGAAAATAGAAGGAGAAAGGTGTTGGGTATATTTGCTTATTTTCAAAAATAATAAAGGCAGGATATAAATAATAAATAAACAGTCAGCACAGAATTGGTGCTGGATAAGAGTCAAAGGAATTCAAGGGAGGGCTGTGTTAGGACTGTGATCCTAGTGTTGGGTTGGCAATATATATAAGCCATGATTACAAATGGTATCTGCTATTTTAAATGCAAAGTGAAATGTAATTGGCTACTGCTTCCTAACTCAACCATAAGAGGAAGCCAGAAGCACTGTTAGTTTGCTGGTCATTTGAACGGAGACTCTGAATGTCGGGTTTAGATCAGCAGAGCAAGGAGTTTCATGGATTTAAGCAATTGTAAGTTAACTGTTTGAGTCAAAGACTGCATATTTGATTCAAGACTTACTATCACTGTTTGTGAAGAAGTAGTTTATTTTTCCATCACTACTTGTTTTTACTATCAGTGTCTGTGACTTTTAGTGTGGCTTCTAGCAACGTTTCTCTTGCTGCAAATTCTGTTGCACAACTCTCTGTCTCCTAAAGGAGATATCCCCAACTTGGATCGTTTGTGGCAACGTAAGGACTCTAAGCTGATGACATGTTTAACTCCATCTCCACCTCTGCCTACTTGTCTCTTACAAGGCCACACGTAACTCTGAAATCTCTTTTCTGTGGCCCCAGAACCCTCTTCACCAACCATAATTGCTGAAAAATACCTGCATGCTTTCCTGTCAATCTGAAATCAAACATCCCAAAGTATACTGTACCACAAAACCACAAAACTGCAAGGAGCCATTACATGTGCAGAAACCTGAAGAAAAGCATCTGTGCCAGGTAGATGTCCAACATAAACTTGAAAACCTTGATTTTTAAGGAGCTCCCCTAATAATAGTTTCCACTGTGAAACTACTCTCTCGGCATTTTTTTGCCTAATATCCAGCTATGATCAAGTAGTTTTAAAAAGCAAAGGCATTCAATGAATACTTTGTCCAGTCCACAAAAATGACTCTGCAGTATCACACCCACAACGGTCTTAAATAAGCTGCAAATTCTGCGCCCATCCCAGCCACCAAAAAGCTGAATCCTGGACTAAAACTGCATTAAAAGAGTGGCTTGTCCGCAGAGTTATGATCCAGATTTGCCCAACAGTCATTGTCTTTAAATAATGACAAAGCTTCACCACGCGTTGCTTATACAGTGAGTCTTTTAGCAATAATTTAAATTTAAGAGCTTAGATCTAACATGGAAGGCATAGGAAAGGCCAAAGAGCTCAGGGATGGCGAACCTTTTCAGCAACGAGTGCCTAAAAGGCCGCATGGAAATGCCACATGTGCGTGTATGCACGCGTCAGGACCACGCTCTAGAAAAGCCGAACTTCCAGGTTCTAGCGCACATGAGCACCCAACGATCAGCTGGCCGGCATGCATGCGCAGCCCAGTTTTCAGCACTGCTGCACAGCGAAGGAATCATGCTTTGGAAAAGTCGAACTTCCAGGTTCTGGCTCGGATGCACACCCAACAATCAGCTGGCCGGTGCGTATGCACACATCCATTTTCAGCACTGCTGCGTGCGTGAAGGACAGCTGATCATCAGCGTGCATGCGCGCCAGAAACCCGGAAGGCAAACAGATAAGACCGCGCGTGCCGGGCGACAGGGCTTCATGTGCCGCTTTGGGCACGCGTGCCCTAGGTTCGCCATCACGGGATCAGATAATGAATCCTCCTCCTCCTCTTTCTGCTATTCCATTAGCATAAGGCCTTGGTTTTGAATTTTCTACCTTTTTTTCTTCGGGGAAACAAACAAGAGCAGAGAGCAGAGGTGGCTGACCACCATGCTTATTAAAGTGTATCTGAATGATCCCTCAGTCTGAATGATTGAGTCTGTGGATGTGAATTACGTAACACAAACTGGAATGCAGATGAATTAAATTAACGAGGAATTACTGGATATAACTTAACATGGAAGCTAACTGAAACTTTGCTTACCTGCCCTTTGGCATCCTCTGGCATGCATTTGATATGTATTCTTTTGAGACACCGAATCACTCCATCATAAAACTGTACAGTGAAGGTTCCTAGGACACCAACACCAAAAAGAAAACGTTATTTATTTATTTAAATGATGCTTTAGTCCGACAAATGGAAAGCACACCTGCACATCAGCTCAGGTATTTCATGTCACCTTAGCCCGCAAATTTGTTCCAAATTCATGCAACATTTTGAGAGGTATGGGGAATATATATTGAGCGCTACCTTGGACTAGTAGTTAAGCCACCAGCTAGAAACCAGGAAACTGAGTTGTAGTGCTGCTTTAGGAATAAAAGATGACTGGGTGACTTTGGGCCAATCACCAGGAGACTGTGAGTTGTAATCCTGTCTTATACATGAAAAATGGCTTGGATGACTTTGGGTCTCTCCCTCAGCCCAACTCACCTCACAGCACGGTTGTTGTGGGGAAAATGGGAGGAGGAGGAGGAAGTATTAGGTATGTTTCGTTTAGTTTATTCAAATTTATACCCCGCACCTTCTCCAAAAAGGACCCAGGGCGGCGCACAGGAAATTTAAAAACATGACAAATATAACAAAAGTACAAAACTTTAAAAAGCTATTAAATCCATACCCTGTGTTTGTCACCTTGAGTTATTCATCATAAAAATAATAAAGGCAGAATTTAAAAAAAATCTAAATTTGAATAAATAGCAATTTTAATATTTAGGTAGTTTGAAACAACCAGACATTTTTCAATGCGCTGATTGAGCTTTTTGATCATTTATCCTTCTCTTAAAAACGAATTCTGTATATGTTAAACTGTGCATTTTTTCAAATTAACATTGCACACAGTTTAACGTATACAGAATTCATTTTTAAGAGAAGGATAAATGATCAAAAAGCTCAATCAGCGCATTGAAAAAAGTCTGGTGGTTTCAAACTACCTAAATGCTCTAGCAAGGCACTTACGTTAAAGCTTTTAACATGTTATTTATTTGATGTACACTCATATCTTCTGCTTTACGGACTACTCAAGATACTTAACGCATAAAATATAGTAGAAACCTAACCTATAAATATATAAGGAAGGTGATACTAATACCTATAATGATAAACCTGTCGTTAAAAATGCATATTAAATGGGTTTCAAGACTGTGAGCCAAAATTCCTTTTGGGAGTACATTTGGCTTTTCATAAAAATCTTATCAGATGGAGACGCTCGTGCTGGGAGAGGCTCAGATCATAAACTATGTAAGGTTTTGCAAATTAATACCAACGCCTTAAATGGTGTTTGGTAAGCAGTTGCCAAATCATGCAGATTTTAAGCTATAGAATGGTTTTGCACAAATGGCAACTTCAAGGCATTTTTAAGGATAACCTAATACAAAGCGGAATGTAGTAATCAAATGATGGCAATATTGCCTTTTTTAAAAAGCTATTTCATACACAATTTTATTGTGTTCCATGCTGCAGAGATATTAACCTAAGTTAACTGTTGCTTGACCAACTGAGTTTATATACTGCATATAATGTTCGAACGGATGACTTCTGACTTCATCTTGACTAAATTATGCTGTCCCAGGCTTTGAAAGCAGAGCCTTGTGTATATTTTTTGAGCATTAAATTCAGCATTTGATTTTAAGTATTTCTAGGATATAGCTTTAAAACTATTTTAAAATGAACTGCACAATGGAATTCCACATATTACTTGGAGTTTAGTTCATATAAAAACATTTCAAGAGCACACTTGGATTTAACAACTGGATTTGGGTCTTACCTACACTACATATTTCGCTGCCCTAACTATTTGGGAAGAACAGTTGGTTTTCTAAAAGTATTAGCTAGAAATGTTTTCAACTCTCCAAAACACTGGAATACAATCATGAATGTCTGGCCCTTCACTTCCAAAATAAAAGGTTTTCAACTGTATGCCATGGATGGAAAGGATCTTAGAGGTCTTCTACTTCTTCCCAAGGCAGAAGTCCTTATATCATCCCAGACAAGATGTCCAATCTTTTCTTGAGAACCTCAAGTAATGGAGCACCCACAACTCCAGGAGACAAGCTATCCCCCTGATTAATCATTCTTGCTGATGAGAAATTCCTCCTTATTTCCAAGTTGGATCAGGCTCTGATAAGCTTCCACCCATTTCTTCTTCTCCTGCCCTCAGGTACTTTGGAGAACAAACTGACATTCTCTTTCCTGTGACAGGGAAACAGTGGCTAAGATACTGAGCATATCGATCAGAAGGTCGGCAGTTCAGCAGTTCAAATCCCGCATAACTGAGTGAGCTTCCATTACTTGTCTCAACTTCTGCTAACCTAGCAGTTCGAAAGCATGTAAAAATGCAAGTAGAAAAATAGGAACCACCTTTAGATAGCCATTTGTCTGAAATGGTATAAGGTTCCTGCCCACGCAGGGGGTTGGACTAGAAGACCTACAAGGTCCCTTCCAACTCTGCTATTGTATTGTATTGTATTGTATTTGGTAGGAAGATAACAGTGTTCTGTGCGCCTTTGGGATTTAGTCATGCTAGCCACATGACCACTGAGACGTCTTCAGACAGCGATGGCTCTTCAGCCTTGAAACAGAGATGAGCACCACTGCGTAGAGTTGGAAATGATTAGCACATGTGTGAGGGGAACCTTTACCATTATTTTCTTGTGACAGCCCTTCAAGTATTAGAAGAGACCATCATGTCACTCTTGAGCACCAAATTTTGTTTTTTGTACTTAGTTTTGTACTAAGTACAAAATAAGCTCCCGATACTGAGATTTTATTTATTCGATTTATATTCTAGATTTTGTTTTGTGGTCTCTTCTCCAACTAATTCCTACAACAGCAGTCCCGGACTGGGAAAAATGACTTGCCCAAAGTCACCCACAAATGAAGATGGACTAGAATCTAGTCCAACACCTTAATCACTAGGCTACCTTAACCCTCCATTTGTGTAATGAAAAACCTTGAAACGCTGACTGTATATGACAGTTGCCCCCAAAAAATCTGAGAAAATAGGTCTATCTAAAGCTGTTAAGGCATAACTATTTAAGTGAAGCTTCATTATTTATATACTTCTAAAGCTGCTGTCTTTGTATCTAGCTCATCTGCTTCTCTGAAGAGTCTACCTGAATTACTGTTACAAAAAGCCACTAGACTGAATGGATTCCTGGTGTTTCAGAAGGAAAGGGCGCCTCTCCATGATTAAAAAAGATGTTGAGCCTCTAGAAAAAGTGCAAAGAAAAGCAATCAAGATGATTAGGGGACTGGAGGTTAAAACATATGAAGAACGGTTAGACAAACTGGGCATGGCTGGTCTAGTGAACAGAAGGACCAGGGGAGACATGAGAGCAGTTTTCCAATATTTGAGGGAATGCTACAGAGAGGAGGGGGTCAAGCTATTTTCCAAAGCACCTGAAGGCCAGGGAAGGAATAAGGGATGGAAGCAGATCAAGGAGAGATGCAAACTGAAAATGAGGAGAAAGTTTCTGACAGTGAGAGCAATCAACCTGTGAAACAGAAGTTGCCTTCGGAAGTTATGGGAGCTTCATCACTGGAAGCTTTCAAGGAGAGACTGGATTGCCATCTGTCAGAAATGGTATAGGGTCTCCTGCTTGGGCAAAGGGTTGGACTAGATCCTACAAGGTCCCTTCCAACTCTGTTAATCTGTATTTGTCACTTGGTACATACCTTCTTTGTTAATTGCTTCAATTTTTGCAGGGTAGTATCGGCAATCTGTCCAACGAGCCAGAACCTCTTCTCCTGGTTTAAAATCCTGTTAAAAACACAACAACAAAGTGAGGGAATGTAAGTAAGTTCAAGCGTAGCTTTGGGAGGGGAAAAATTCTAACTATACAAACATTGCTAGTAGTCCCGAACTTACAACCATTTGAAGTTACAATGGCATGGGGAAAAAGTGACTTACAACTGGTCCTCGCACTTAGAACCACCACAGCATCCCTATGGTCACATGGTCAAAATTCAGGTGCTTGGCAACCAAGTATTTACAATGGTTGCAGCATCCCCAGGGTCATGTGATCGCCATTGGTGACTTTCCCAGCCAACCTCCCGACAAGCAAAGTCAACGAGGAAGCTGGATTCATTAAGCCAAGGGTTTCCAAACTTGGCAACTTTAAGCCTGGCGGACTTCAACTCTCAGAATTCCCCAAAGCTGGCTGGGGAATTCTGGGAGTTGAAGTCCACCAGGTTTAAAGTTGCCACGGTTGGAGACCCCCACATTAAGCCACACTATGTGATAAACTGCAGTGATTTTGCTTAACAACCGTGACAAAAAAAGATTGTCAAGTCATGGGCAGCTGACTTAACAACCTCTTTATTTAGCGACTGAAATATCGGTCCCGATTTGCGTAGGGGATGAAAAGGGTTTCATTTTTCTCTGCTCTCGGCTACCGTTTGTGCTTGCGATCATGGCCCGTGACTTCCACTTAAAGCCATTATTCGTGAGGACTGGAGAAAAACGCTTACAATAAATTCGTCATCTTTTAGGCCCTCTTTCCTCAGCGAAGGCCGCTCGAGCGGGCGCAATCGATTGCTATCCCAGTAAATCCATTCATCGTAACGATGACTCCAGCGTTCAAAATGGACAAGCATCTTTCCTTCCTCATAGTCTATCTTCTCAATGCGTGAGGGATACCTTTGGAAGACAAACAGAAAAACGATAGTTCAACGGCTTCCTCTCTACAATAGGATAGAATAACAGAGTCGGAAGGGACCTTGGAGGTCTTCTAGTCCAACCCCCTGCTTAAAAGCAGGAAACCCTATGCCATTTCAGACAAATGGTTGCTCAATCCTCTAGAGCTGTGATGGCAAACCTATGGTATGCGTGTCAGAAGTGGCACGCAGAGCCATCTCTCCGGGCACGCAAGCTGTCGCCTGTTGCTCTTCCGGGTTCTGTCACGCTGGCCAGCTGGCCTACTTGCACACAGGGGTGCATGGGAAACCGGAAGAGCATCCGCCTGGTGCGGATGCGCACACTGGGAAGATGATCTTCTGGTTTCTAGCAAGCACGTGAGCACCGGCCAGCTAGTTTTTGCGCCTGCATGCGCGGCAGAAACTGGAAGACCAGGTGGCCGGTTTGCATGCACACAACAGAAACCAGAAGATCATCTTCCCGGAACACGCATCTGCACTGGGCAGATGCTCTTCCAGTTTCTGGCACACCGAACATGCGTGCGCACACCCCCTTTTTGGTACTCGGTGCCAAAAAGGTTCGCCAATATTACCCTAGAGTGTTTATGTGAATTACTAATCCTGAAGTACTGTGAATTAAAAGGCTAAGAGGAGGAAGGCATGGTTTTCTAGTAGCTCAGAAATAGCCTGAATTCCTGCACCGTCGTATGATGGGATCATACAGGTAGTCCTCAACTTACGATCACAACTGCGTACCATAATTTCTGTCGCTAAGCAAGGCAGCTGTGAAGTGAGCCATGCCCAGTGTCATGATCTCTTGGAGCCATGGTTATTAAGTGACTCACTGCAGTTGTTAAAAGAGGATCCTATGGTTGTTAAGTGAATCCAGCTTCCCTGATGACTTGGGTTGTCGTAAGGCAGCTGGGAAGGTTGCAAATGGCAATCATATGACCCTGGGATGCTGCAACCATTATAAACATATGCCGGTTGCCAAGCACCCAAATTTGATCATATGGTCGCAGGGATACTGCAATGGTGTAAAAGTGCAAGAACAAGTCAGAAGTCATTTTTCTTCAATGCAAACTTTGAATAGTTTCTAAGTGAACTGTAAGTGGAGGACTACCTGTATTATGTTTGTGCATATTAGAATTAGAATAGAATAATTTAGAATAATTTAATTTATAGACCGCTCCTCTCCCCGTAGGGATTCGGAGCAGTGCACAGGGAAAACTAAAACCACAATACAATAAATATACAAATATAATTAAGAACAAATTAAATCTGGGCCTGTGCTAAAATCCCCTTAACATGCTAAAATACCCAATTAAAACAGCTAGACCCTGTAGAGAGAGGCTACCCAAGGCCGGCCAAACGGAAAAAATGAGTTTTTAATTTCAGACGGAAGGAGCGGAAGTCCGTGGTTGTTCTGATGTCGGGGGGAAGGTCGTTCCAGAGGGCTGGGCCCGCCACAGAGAGAGCCCTTCCCCTGGGCGTCGCCCGCTGACAGAGTCTAGTGGACGGCACCCGGAGAAGTCCCTCTCTGTGGGAGCGAATCGGCCGTGAGGATGTATGAGGCAGGATCCGATCCCGCAGATAGCTAGGTCCCTAGAATAGAATAGAGCTGGGAGGGACCTTGGGGATCTTCTAGTTTAGCCCCCTGCTCAAGCAGGAGAACCTATACTATTTCAGATAAGTGACTGTCTTCTTTAAAGTATTTATTTTTTACATTATTCATTATATATAATTCATACCCTTCATCGGTTTGTAAGTTTTCCATAAGACTTTGTTCAAAACACTCTGTCGTGGATCCAAAATCCATGAGAAATTAAAAGTATATGTAATTTAAATAAACTTCTAACTGGAAGCGAAAACAAAGCACGGTGAACTCACACGCACATAGAACTGGGTAAGTCAAACTGGGGTTTACTTTTGAATGGATCTGTGCACGATCATAGCACAATAACAAATAAAAATATTAGTTATTCCCAACATCTTGTCTTTAAGAATTAAAACTCTTATAACAGTTTTGCCAGCTAGGGAATTCAAGTATATCCAAATCCAACCAGAAAGCTCAAAGCTGGGAAATGCATCGGTGTATAAAACAGGATATTAGTTGCTGCCCCAAATTAAGACTCTCCCACTTAGTTCTTCTATCAACTGAGAAGATATGGATTGGCAATTTTCCTTGAAGCCACATAGAAATAGCACAGGCATTTCTTACTCCAAACACTTCTACAATTAACTGTTTTCAAAACTGACCAGCTTTTAAACAGTTCCTTGGCTAATAACGTGAACACCAAAGGTAAAAATACTCAACCTCTAAATCTTATTGACACAGTACCTAACATGAGGTGTTATCATGAATCCTCTGTGAAAGTCACTGGTAAGAATGCAAGGGGGGGAAGCTGTGGTTTTTGTGCTAGGATTAATCCACAGAAGATATTAATTAATAATAAAACTACTGTATATTTGCTAAACTACTGTACGCTTAAATTAATATATTAGGGAAAACTTATCCAGTGCAAATATTTTATATTGCTGATAAACAGTTATAGGAACAGCTATTTAGAAGCCCAACTTAATGTCCAAAGTCTTGAGACATGTATACTTTAGTGTAGTATAGTATAATATAGTATAGTATAGCACTTTCATTTCAATAACCAATATATTTAATAGTCAATGTTAAACATATATGACCCACTTCAGGATCAAATGCTACTATTAAACCACTTTGGGGTTGCTTATTACTATCTGCTCCTTATGTGGCCATCCAGTTTGCTTGATTTGAGTCATATATATATATTTCAAGAATACATTCTGATTTTACTTGTTAGCTGATTCAATATTTAATGGGGTTCTGCTGTTTTCTTTCTAAAATAACCACGCACAAAAATAAATTTTCACATCCACATTTTTCCTGTAAGTGCTGCATTTTATTTTCCCAATCAGCATACGGCTTGTCAATGACTTAGTCCAATTTCTTATTAGGATTATTAACATGGCAAAGCCAATCCAACATTCTTCCCTTTTCTTTATTTTTAAAGAGCAAGATACGGGCAGCGATTCTATTTATTAAATCTGAAATATTCCATTTAACATACTGCGGCTTTTAGCTATACGTTCAGGGGCATTGCTATTCTGTTTGTCTATACTGTTTGTTAGAGCCAGAATGCTGTAGAAAACTAGTTTATTCTAGTAAATAAGGCACTAAGCTAACAATTAGGAGACTGTAACTTCTACTCCCACCTTGGGCACAAATCCAGTTGAGTGACCTTGATCCCATCACTCTCTTTCAGCACTCAAGAGAAGGAAATGGCAAACTACTTCTGAAAATCTTATAAAGAAAACTGGAGGGACTACTCTTAACAGTTGCCAGGAGTCAAGGCTAACTCAAAGGTGAGTGCACCATTCATTCATCCTCCCTCCCTCTCTCTCTCTCTCTCTCTTTCTCTCTCTCTCTCTCTCACACACACACACCTGGACTCTGGGAAGATGGAACAGGATTACCATATTTTTCGGAGGGAGGGATATTTTAAAAAATAATTTGCACTCTGCAGATCTCCCCAAAACAACCTGTTTTTCACGAAAATGGGTCATCCCCCCCCCCAAAGGGCATGCATAGCCTTTAGGAGGCTTAGAGTGCTCCTGGGCCGGGGGGGGGGGGGGCGCAAAATTGAGCAACAAAATGGCCTGGTTTTCCCTCATTTCTGCCCTCCCCAGGAGAAACCTGAAAGCCTCCTAAAGGTTCTGCACGGCCATTTTGGCAAAGGGGGTGGAGTTTCAAGAGGCAAAAAAATATACGCTGTGTTCGGTGTATAAGACGCACCCAGATTTTCAGCCTCTTTTTTGAGGGGAAAAGTTGCGTCTTATATTCCGAAAAATAAGGTAAGTTTGGCATAGCCATAGAGCAATGGCTTGTCTCCCATCTTTTTTTTTAATCATTGTAACATTTTTGCATATTACTTTTGAGATAATAAGATATGTTACCATGAAAGGGATGGACACTTGTATGTCACACAGCCTGGCTAAAAATATGAAAGTAGCCTTATACCTCTGGTCATAAACTGGACCAGAGATATTTTTATCAAGGAAGAAGCATGAGCATTTACAAACCAGCTCTTATTAGACAACTTTAAGTTGCCATTTCATCCATTGCTATCAACTGTCACTCTACTCTCAAAAACATTTTTTATGATTAATCTTACAAATTGAAGATAATTAAACTGAAAAATTCCAGTGGAAGCTGCTCTCCTGCCTGGGTGTTCCATCTGCTTCACAATTACAGTGCTTTTAATTTTTCTAAAATGAAATTTTACTTTTACATTGTGGAAAGCAAAGACCATAAAAGCCACATCCATTTGGAGCCACAAACATGCCAAAGAAAGCATTAGGTCAGAATCAAATCTAAGCACTGTTGCCTATTATAAGGTTAAAACATTAAAGAGGAACCGTGAAATCGATACAGCAATAAAGGATATTAATTATATAAGATACTTTATCTGGAGCTATTAAAGAGACTCTTCAAAAACGTATGGGTCAGTTATTTTAAAATAACACATTCAAGGTATGTTTTTAACAAAATGAAATAGTTCTACCCAAATTGTTCCCATGCTATAGGTTGTCCAAACAAGCCTAGCTATTTAACAAAATAGTCCCTTCATACGTTTCCCCCCAGCCCTGCCACTGCTGCATATTTTAACTTTACAGTAAAGATGATCTACAATTCTCCCTCATTCCTGGTGTTAACAAAACTCCAGTCCCAGGAAACACATTCAAAAGGTAGTAAAACACCCACCAGAGAAGTACTTGCCCAAAGCAGGGGGAAAGGATTGGCAGAACTCTCCAATAATGAGCCTGACTCATTGCTCCTCTTTGTAGTATTGATGAGCCTGACTCATTGCTCCTCTTTGTAGTATTGATGAGCCTGACTCATTGCTCCTCTTTGTAGTATTGATCATACAGGTATTCCTTAAGTGAGAACCATTTGTTTTGCAACCGTGTAGTTACAATGGCACTGGGGAAAAACTGCTTACAACTGCTCCTTGCTCTTAGAACCGTGGTGGCAGAGGGGTTACAATGCAGTATGGCAGGCTAATTCTGCCGACTGCCAGGAGTTCGATCCTGACCAGCTGAAGGTTGACTCAGCCTTCCATCCTTCCGAAGTCTGGGGGCAATAGGCTGACTCTGCAAACTGCTTAGAGAGAGCTGGAAAGCACTACGAAGTAGCATATAAGTCTAAGAGCTATTGCCATTGCTACAAGACCACCATTCAGATAACCTAATCATCTTCAGAAAACTGAATCCAAGACTGATATCAGAATGTACGTTTAGGAGTTCATTACGTTACTCCATTTACATTGCTAGAATAAGTCAATCAGAATCAAGAAGGGGATGGTATATTTATATTTATATTTATTCAATTTATACCCCGCCCTTCTCCAAACGGACCCAGGGCGGCGCACAGGAAAATTAAAATACATACAAAACATCATATAAAATTTAAAAAACTAATTCAATAGAACCTGTGCTAAAACCAGATTAAAATCCCCAAATTTAAAAACTATCTAAAAGTCAGTATAGGAGGCTACGCTAGGCCGGCTAGATGGAACAAATGTGTCTTAAGACACTTGCGGAAGAGGCGGAGGTCAGAGATGGTGCGAAGTTCAGGGGGTAAGTCGTTCCAAAGGGCTGGACCTGCCACAGAGAAGGCTCTCCCCCTGGGTGTCGCCAGTCGGCATTGTCCGGCCGACGGCACCCTGAGGAGGCCTTCTCTGTGGGAGCGTATTGGTCTGAGGGATGTATGGGGCAGGAGGCGGTCTCGCATATAACTAGGCCCCAAGCCATGGAGCGCTTTAAAGATGGTTGTCAGAACCTTGAAGCGCACCCGAAAGACCACAGGAAGCCAGTGCAGCTCGCGCAGGATAGGTGTTATGTGGGAGTGTCTAGGCGCTCCCGTAATCACCCGCGCGGCTGCATTCTGGACTAACTGCAGCTTTCGAGTGCACCTCAAGGGAAGCCCCATGTAGAGAGCATTACAGTAGTCGAGTCGAGAGGTCACGAGGGCCTGAGTGACTGTGCGAAGGGCAGCCCGGTCCAGTAAGGGCCGCAATTGGCGCATCAGGCGTACCTGATGGAAAGCCCCCCTGGCCACGGCCGCCACATGGTCCTCCATGGACAGCCGGGAATCCAGGAGGACACCCAAATTGCGCGCCCTCTCCACGGGGGCCGGTGTTTCGCCCCCAATGGCCAGAGTTGGAATAATCTGGCTGAACCGGGGTGCCGGAAGCCACAGCCACTCAGTCTTGGACGGGTTGAGCCTGAGTTTGTTACTACCCATCCAGATCCGTACGGCCTCCAAACACCGGGACATGACCTCGACGGCATCGTTGGGGTGGTCTGGGGTGGATATGTAGATGTTTCAGGCCACAGGTCACCAAAACAAAACAAGGAAAACATGTCAATTCCCATATGATGAGCCCTGGTGGCACAGTGCTTAGAATGCAGACTAATTTTGCTGACTGCCAGCAGTTCAATTCTCATGGGCTCAAGGCTGACTCAGCTTTTTACACAGTGTAAAAGCACTGTGAAGCAGTATATGAGTCTTCGTGCTATTGCTATTATGAGCATCAAAGCACACACACACACACACACACGGATCAAAATTCAGGTGCTTGGCAACTAGAGTATATTAATTATGGTTTCGGAGTCCAGGTCCATTTGCAACCTTCCCAGCTAGCTTCTGACAAACACAGTCAATTTGGGGTGGGGGGGTGGGAGGCAGCATTCACTTAATGACCATGTGATTCACTTAATAATGGCAGGGATTCACTTAAGTGAATTGGCAAAATTGTGGTTAAAAAGTTCATAAAATCAGACACGCCTCACTTAACAACTGCCTTGCATAGCAGTGAAAATTCGTAAGTCAAGGATCGCCTGTACTACAGTTAACAGATGTTTCAAATGTGGCTGGAATGAGAACTAACAAAAGTTTACAATCTCTAATCTTTTTTTTTAAAGCCTCTGCAAGAAAGCAGCTGCTTTATATACTTTTGTTTCCAAAATGCAACAACCCTATAAATCAACATGGAGGCCTTGATGTTTCTACTTTACCTGCAAAATCCCTGATGGGAGAATTTTTTGCAAGGAAAAATGGCAAGGGATACTTTTGTTTTTTAATTCCAGGGAATACTGCAATCGAAGAATCTGCAATAAAAGTTCCTTGTCAGGGCGACGATTTCCCATGAAAATACCTAGCGGGGAATTTTATGCTAGCAACCCTGTCAAATATCCTTATCCCATATTTTAAAAGTATTTTCTCCACAATAGGTAAAACAGGTCTTTCCTGTATTAATGGAATATCCATGGGGGTGGAGGATATACACTGCACTAAAACCTGAATTTGCTCAAAGGTAATCAGACAAGTACATTTACAGCTGATTAGGTGTTGATTGACCTCCATTTTGCTACAGCAATATCGTGAATTACAACTTCGGATAATTCCCATGCTAAACGACAATATTATCTTTTGCTCTATTCATTAGTGAACAGGAAATAAAGTCTCTCGTGCCACTGGTGCTGATTGGGGAATAGAAAAGCATTCTTATCGTTAATCAATTTAAATTCTGAACATCCCCTTTCTAAAAAAATACAAGAAAGTTGTGTATTTCCTCAGGAGAAGAATCTCTTAATTTGGGTGTCCATTGGTGACTTTTATATACCTTACAAGAGACTATATTTTGCCTGATCCAAATCAAATTTGGTCCCAAATGTTGGATTACAAGACCTCAAAGGTCCCTTCCATTTCTGATTCTATTCTATTCTATTCTATTCTATTCCTATTCTACTAATTTTTGTTCTCACATTACAATCCTTAATTAGTGTGATATACGTACTATTTCATGTACAGTAATCCCTCGTTTTTCGCTGCTAATGGGGACCGGAACCTTCCGCGAAAAGTGAGGATCCGCGATGTAAGATTCGCTAGGAAACATGAGTTGGTAGACATCGTTTAAAGCAACCACTAGGGGGCGCTTGCCTCCTACCAATGCATTTCCTTTTTTTCTGTATTATTTTAAAATCCGCGAAGCACCGAAGCCGCAAAACATGAGGACGCGGAAAACGAGGGATTACTGTATGTATGATAGCTATTTGCATGCTGCCTACTCACTGGTCTCTCTTAGATCATGCCTGAATAAAGGTATTAAGTACCACCTATTTTCTCTAAATTGTATGTAAATGTGGCATTATGAAAGGATCAGTTTTTTTCAAAACAAATGACTTTTCCCCCCCTTATAAAGAGATATTCTGTGAATCAGTGGATATCTAGGAATCACAGATGACCGTCAGTGTGCAAAGTTCATGATTTTTTTTAAAAGGAAAAAAAATTGAGGAAAAATTTAAAGAACTTTTAAGTACAAACACAAGACCATCTGTATCAAAATTATATAAAGCTATTACAATATAAAACGTTTTTTAAAAAAAGAAATTTATTCCCATTGAAGCAAATTAGTCAACAGAATCATACAAAACACAGATAATGGAAGCAAGATGAAACACCTGATATATTACAAGTCTTTCAAGTGAAATACTTGCAACTATTTATTTATTTCAAGCATTTATAAGACCAACACAAGGAATGTGACCCTAGGCAGTGTGCAACACAAATTAACATTAAGAACACATGCCATATTTCATTAAAATACGGAGTCCTTAAAATTGGAAACAAAACAAGATAATTAAAATAGTCAAAAAAGGCCTGTCCCTGACTTCTGACACAACCCAAGCAGCCTAGAGAAAAAGTCAGTTTTTAACTATTTTTTTCAAAAGTAAAAAAGCATTGGGGCTGGTCCTGTATTGGGCAGGAGATCCATTCAGAGAACATTATGTGTTCTGTTAAGGCTACCTATAGTAAGGTGTATGGTTCTGACTCATTAAGTTAGCAATGTTTTTAAATTTCATTCTTGGTTATGTAATACACAATTGACTGTAGCTACAGAATGTGTGTTTGTGTGTGATTATGTCTGTCTGCCTGTCTGTCTATGTCTACATATAGAAACAGGAAAAGCTTCCAGACTTAATTGGTTATGTTGAAAATGGATTATGATGTATGCTGAATTCTTTATTTCAATACAGGGAGTCCTCAACTTATGACTGTAAATGAACTTGGAATTAGTATCATATCATTAAGCAGGCTATCACATGACCATGTCCAATTTTACTACCTCTTTAAGGAGATCATTAAGGAAACCAAGTGGTTATAAAGCAAACATGGCAGTTGTTAAGGGAACCCATTGTCCCCAAAGGGTATTTTTTGCTGGAAACAAGAAATGAATGCCAGTTTACAGCAACAAAGGTTTAAATCAATACACATGATCCTGCAAATGGTCATAAATGTGAGCCAGTTGCTGAGCAACCAAAATACTATCACATGATTGGAAGGGGCTTGGCCATTGGAGCGCTGAATCCATCTTATAATTTTTTTGTGTGGTCTGTTTTAACTTCAACCAATTGTAAATTGAGGATTACCTGTACTGCTGGAGATCTAAACCGATGCCTTTTTAAATAAAATGTTTCAAGTCTCTTTCAGTGAGACTTAGATAATCTCAGTGATACAGAGCTTGCTGATCATGAAAGCCATTCACAAGTTACCTGGTTAAATGTTGTTTCAAAAAGACTTGTCACTTATTTGCCAGAATTCTAGGGCAAAGAACTGGATTATCATGTATTAAACAAAGAAAATGTTAAGAATCCTAAAAAATGTTAAGTCCGCTTCTTATGATTGTAAGATGGCATATTCAACAAAACAACTTAATATTAATTGGATGCCCTGGAGAATGCTTTAAAAGTGAGGATGTCAGCTCACTTATGTTGGAAGCATACAATGGGGAAGGGAATAAATTACTCATCTGATATAGGCTACTCTGTCTCTTGCCATATTTTAATTTAAATTTTGTAAATTTGTTCATGGGGTTTACAATCACTGATATCAGTTAAAGACGTAAATGTAAAGCATGGGGGCATAGCAATAAGTGGTATTTTTCAATGATATAAAGATTTATAATCTTGCAAGTTCATATTCTTTTTATGAATTGACTCATCTTTTGAAGGAAAGGCTGCTTTATTATAGTCAAGGTTTCACAACGTGTTTAAAAATTCAGCTTAATTACATTCTTTATTTTCATTTTATTTATTTTTAATCCCACCTTTGTTATTTTTTATAAATAATTCAAGGTTACAAACGTATCTAATACACCTTCTTCTTCCTATTTTCCCCACAACAAAAATTGAGAGATAGTTTGGCTGAGAGAACGAGTGGCCCAAAGTTACCATGATGGTTTTCAGACTTAAGACAGGGCTAGAAATCACTGTTGCCTGGTTCCTAGCCTCTTGCCTTAATCACTACATTCTTTACTTGGAATATATTACTGTTTCTTGTATTTTTCTACTCTCTTTTTGTTCTTTTTATTTTATTTTCTCTTTTTGTGTATCAAAGTGGTATTTCTTAATTTTAAAAAGGTTTTTTTTGGACAAGGTCTTTTAACTGCTAAGCATTTTAAGTATTTTTATAAACTATATTTCAATGTACCGGCATGGAGCTATCGTGCATCGTATGAAGATGTCCTCTACTGAGCCAGCAGTATACAGGTAGTCCTCAATTTACATTCATTAAATTCATTTAGTAACCATTCAAAGTTAACAGCACTGAAAAAAGTGACATGGTAGTTTTCCGTGCTTACAACCGTTGCAGCATCCCTATGATCACAGGTTCAAAATTCAGAGGCTTGGCAACTGGCATGTATTTATGTCAATTGCAGTGTCCTGGGGTCATGTGATCACCTTTTGTGAACCTCTGACAACCAAAGTCAGCAAGGAAGCCAGATTCACCTAACAACAGTGTGTCTAATTGAACACCTGCTGTAATTCACTAAATAACTATGGCCAGAGGTCATAAAATGGGGCAGAACTCCCTTAGCAAATGTCTCTTAACTTAGCAATATAAATGTTGGGCTCAATTGTGGTCATAAATTGAGGATCAGCTGTAATCAGGTTCCATACCATTTTTGTAGATAATCCAGGGCTTCCAGACGAGCACCAATTTCAAATGTGATCCCGGGACGATGTGGAGGCTTTCTGCTCATTTTGATAATCTTCAATTTATCGTTCTTGTTTGCTGCACAAAGAAAGAGGGGAAAAATTCCTGGAATTAAATAAAACTTTCAAATGTGTCCATACATACGCAAAATATCACAAATCCAATAACCGCATTTTCACGGCATGTTAACATAAAACCCAAAATTGCATTATGATGCAATATGAGTACCCAAAACATGTAAAGATGTATGGTGGCTCAACTAATACTGCTTGTTAACTTTATGATTGTTCATGCACGATCATAGTGCCATATTAATATGTTTATTGGTTGATTAAAGCAAACAGCATTAGCCTATGTATAGGAAATAAGGAGGACTACCTATTTCTGGAAAATCTCATAAATTCAAACATGATTTATCCCAAATTAACACCTACAGTACAGAGAATTCTCAGATTGCGGCCAATCTAAAACTAGGCTATTGATTTGTTTCCGTGTGTTGATTTCCATCTGTGGAGTAATTCTGTTGTTTATTGCAAACAGTGTCCAAACAGATCCCCAGCCTATAGGTCATAGCTTTATCAAATATAAATTTCTTATCGAGCCAAAAATGAAATTGAAGCAAATGTCATGTTGCTGTAATTTAATAGAGCATCAACATAGTCCAGGACAAAGAGATTTCCCTATGGGCTGACTACAAGTTGTCCTCGACTTACAATGGTTCACTTAGTGACCGTTCAAAGTTACGATGCTAAAACAATGTTATCCCTTTTTCGCACCTACAACCATTGCAGCTTCCCCACGTGATGACAATGCAGATGCTTCACAACTGACTCATATTTATGATGGTTGCAGTGTCCTGAAGTTATGCGATCAACTTTCTGATAAGCAAAATCTAGGGGGAAGCCAGATTCACATAACCATCTCACTAACTTAAAAACTGCAGTGATTCACTCAACAACTATAGTGATAGTTGTAAAATAGGGCAAATTTCACTTAACACCTGCCTCACTTAGCAGCAAGAATTTGTGCCTCAGTTGTGGTCGTAAGTCAAGGGCTACCTGTAGACAGTATCCACACTGTTAAAATTCAACATAATGAGAGGGGGCTAAGGAAAGGGAAATTCACTGATCTGACAAGATTTTAAGACTCTTTCGTGTGAAACTACGGTCTATACAACCATGAAAGGTGAAGGAGGTTGGCGATTTCTTCCAGGAATATTTTTCCTCCTATATTGCCTTAAAGATAAAGGTTCCGCTCACATGTATGTGCTAATCGTTCCTGAATCTAGGGGGCAGTGCTCATCTCGGTTTCTAAGCCGAAGAGCCAGCACTGTCTGAAGACGTCTCCATGGTCATGTGGCTTGCATGACTAGACGCACGGAACGCTGTTATCTTCCCACCAAAGGCGGTTCCTATTTTTCTACTTGCATTTTTTACATGCTTTCGTAGGTTGACAGGAGTTGGGGCAAGTAACAGGAGCTCACTTCATTGCGCGGCGCTAGGGATTTGAACCGCCAAACTGCCAACCTTTCTGATCGACAAGCTCAGCGTCTGAGCCACGGAGCCACCACGTCTGCCTTAACTCTAGATTTTCTTTAGAACAAAAACTCTTCACAAAACCCACCCTCCCATCTAAGGGGCTCTGATATCCCCCCAAAAAAACATCCTTAGAGCTGGATTTCTTGGAGGATGCAAGGAGCCATTCGAGCAGCTTTTTTGACAAGCAAGAACAGCCTTTTTAACTCCCCATCCAAGTTGTCTCCCTGGGATCTCTCTGTGGTCTCCCATCCCAATCCCCCACCCACCCACCCTACTGAGCTCGTCCCCATTCAGGCTTTGACGTCCGTTTTTAGACCCTTCGATGGAGAGTCGGTCACTCCAGCAGTGATGGAGGTCCCTCACAACTTCTGCCCCTCCAACCCCTCCCAAGAAATCACCACCATTCTTTTTTTTAAAGGGAGGGGGATTCCGTTCTGCCCCCCCCCCCCCATGAGGCGCCCCCAGCCCTTCTCGGCCCCACTTCCGACCTCGAGGCCTTCCAGGGGTATTTTCGAGACGGGACAAGGCAGCATCCCCGTCTCGGGCCTCCTCCACAAGCCGGCTAGGCCCGCCTAGGCAGACGGTCGGCGGAAGAGGCCGCTGAGGGTCGCTTCCCCCCCACCTTCCCTCAGCCGGGCCTAGAAAAAGGCCTTTTCCCCGCCACGGCCCGCCCTTACCCGCCGCTGCTCCCAGCCCTGTCGGGACCGCAGGCCTCCCCGCCCCCCGCTCGTTTTCCCGCGGAGGGTCAGCAGCCGCGAAGCCGCCGCCACCGCCGTCCGCCCGCTTCTTCCTCCTCAGCGAGCCCCATCGCCGTCGACCCCCCGCGGCCCCGCCTCTCGCCCCCAGCGCCCGGACATGACGTCACCGGCTGCGACGCGCGAGCGAGGCCGCCATGCCGTTCCCGCCCGTCACGTGACGCGGGAGGGAGAGAGAGGGCGGAGGGGAAAAAAACCAAAGCCGGAGGCTGCAAAGAAGAAAAGCCGACGGCCAGCATGGACGCATGCGCTTCTCCAAGGGCGGGGGAGGAAAGGAGTGGGACAATGGAGCCAATCCAAGCAGGGCTGAGCTGAATGCACCTGCTGATGCAGGACGTCCTCGACTTACGACTGCAACCGAGTTCTCCTTCCATCCCTCCCCCCCCCCCATTTCTGTTGTTAAGTGAGACATTTGTGGCTTTTGCCCCATTTTCCCTCGGTTAAAAGAAGCATGTTTTTTTAAAGAATTAACAAAGTTGGAAGGGACCTTGAAGGTCTTCTAGTCCAACCCCCTGCTTAGGCAGGAAACCCTCCACCAGTTAAGTGAAACACTGCAGTGGATAAGTTAGTAACCCGGTTGTTCAGTTAATTTGGCTGCCCCATTGACTTTACTGGCCATAAGGTTGCAAAACAGGATTGTGTGACATGCAAGATACCCCAACGGTCATAAGTAGAAATCACTTACTAAGCATCCAAATTTTGCTCACATGTTGGAAGTATTGCTAGCAGGACTACCACATTCTGCAACAGCTTTGTTCCCTAGGCCCTCTGTCTGGCAAATTTGCATTTTTCTCACCATATACATGCATATACCCGAACTAGACTGTGTTGTTTCTCTGTGCCGTATATGTGGGTACATGCATAATTCTGTATTTATTTATTTTCTCATATTTATGTAATGTATATTGGAGATGGAGAGCCTTTGAGAGCTGGATGCTACGAAATTTCATTTTAATGCATGCCAATTAGTGTACATATGAAGAAGAATTGCAGGAACTGGGTATGTCTAGTTAAATGAAAAGACTAGGGGAGGACATGATAGCAGTGTTCCAATATCTCAGGGGTTGCCACAAAGAAGAGGGAGTCAAGCTATTCTCCAAAGCACGTGAGGGCAGGACAAGAAGCAATGGGTGGAAACTAATCAAGGAGAGAAGCAACTTAAAACTGAGGAGGGATTTCCTGTTAGCTAGAACAATTAATCAGTGGAACAGCTTGCCTCCAGAAGTTGTGAATGCCCCAACACTGGAAGTTTTAAAGAAGAGATTGGATAGCCATTTGTCTGAAGTGGTGTAGGGTTTCCTGTCTACGCAGGGGGGGTTGGATTAGAAGATCTCCAAGGTCCCTTCCAACTCTCCTATTCTATTCTATTCTATTCTATTCTATTCTACATTCAAAGTGACAATAAAGTTATTCTAAGTTAACAGTTCATTAGTACAAAAAGAAAGGAGTGAAAAAAAAGATTTACAACCATTTTTCAGACTAATGACTTTGCAGCATCCCCAGGGTCACATAATCCAAATTATGTTGCTTGGCAACTGGCATGAATTTATGATAGTTGCAGTGTCCCAGGGTCATGTGATCACTTTTTGCGACCTTCTGACATGCAAAGTCAATGGGGAAGTCAGATTCACATAACAACCTTGCTACTAAGTTAACAACTGCAGTGATTGACTTAAAAACTGGGGAGCAAAGGTCATAAAAGGGCCCAAAAGTCAGTTAGCATCTGTTCCAGTGGCGGGTTGCAGGCAGTACGCCCCGGGTACTGTTCCAGTATGATTCTCCGGAGGGCCCACCTGCCCACCCGCCTTCCTTACCTGTATTTGAGCTCTTTGGCGCTTCCGCGCGTGCGCACAGTGTCTACGGCGTCTACACGATGGCTCCGCCAAGCAGCTGGAGCATCGCAGAGGCATCATGGAGGCTTCGCAGAGCGTCACAGGAGGTAAGGATGCATGCGCACATTGTACACGCTGCACGCGTTCATATGGTAGACACTGGGTTCCATACTGGTTGCACCGGAATCCGGAACCCACCAGTGATCTGTTCTTCTTAGCAAGGGGAAATTCTGGGCTCAATTCCTATGGTGATGACTTCCTGTATAACACTGCCCTCCATTCCCTAATAAGGTTTTAATTCTTGTTATACAGGTAGTCCTCAAATTATGACAATTAGGCTGGAACTTTCATCGCTAAGAAATGCCCTCATTAAGAGTGTTGCATTTGATTACTATTCTTCTCATCCTTCCTATTACCTATCTCCTTTTCTACTTATGACTGTAACCTTGTTGCTTGTATCATTACGATTTATATTGTTTTATTTGTTTCCTATTATGAGTTTGATTGCTTATTTAGTATCCTATGACTATCACTAAGTGTTGTATCTTATGATGCATGAGGAATGTATTTATGATGGCTATGACCATGATTTATCACTTACATCTTTTATATACACTGAGAGCTTATGCACTGAAGGCAAATTCCTTGTATGTCCAATCATACTTGGCCAATAAAGAATTCTATTCTATTCTATTCTATTCTATTCTATTCTATTCTACTCTACTTTACTCTACTCTACTCTACTCTACTCCCATTGCATAGTCTAGTCTAGTCTACTCTATTCTATTCCCATTGCATATTCTATTCTATTCTATTCTATTCTATTCTTTTATTCTACTCTACTCTACTCCCATTGCATAGTCTATTCTATTCTATTCTACTCTATTCTACTCTACTCTACTCTCATTGCATATTCTATTCTATTCTATTCTATTCTACTCTACTCTACTCCCATTGCATAGTCTATTCTACTCTGCTCTACTCTATTCCCATTGCATATTCTATTCTATTCTATTCTATTCTATTCTTTTATTCTACTCTACTCTACTCTACTCCCATTGCATAGTCTATTCTATTCTACTCTATTCTACGCTACTCTACTCTCATTGCATATTCTATTCTATTCTATTCTATTCTATTCTATTCCCATTGCATATTCTGTTCTGATCTATTCTATTCTATTCTATTCCACTCCACTCTCTTTATTCTATTCTATTCTATTCTACTCTACTCTACTCCCATTGCATAGTCTATTCTACTCTACTCTACTCTATTCCCATTGCATATTCTATTCTATTCTTTTATTCTATTCTACTCTACTCTACTCCCATTGCATAGTCTATTCTATTCTACTCTATTCTACTCTACTCTCATTGCATATTCTATTCTATACTCATTGCATATTCTGTTCTGATCTATTCTATTCTATTCCACTCCACTCCACTCCACTCTTTATTCTATTCTATTCTATTCTATTCGCTTTTATCTTGCAGCCACTAAATGAATTGCCATGTTTTTTTAAATCAAACTGGCTTCTCTATGACTTGTTGGAGGCCGGCTGGGAAGGTTGCAAATGGTGATCACATGACCCTGGTACATTGCAGGGGTCATAAATATATGCCAGTGGCCAAGTGCTTGAATTCGGATGACCCCAGGGACTTTGCAATGGGCATAATTGCGAGTACAGGTTGTAAGTCAAGTTTTCAGCACCATATAACTCCGAACAGTCCATAAACAAACAATCATAAGTTGAGGACTTATTTGTATGTATTAAATATACCAAAGCACTGTACACAACTAAATCAATATAGGTTGCAATGCGTTTCACCTTCTACATAACTTTCTGAAGATGTAGTATTTCAGTACTACAGCTACACCGGATGCAGTATAATTATAACACGTTGGAATATCTTCATGTTATTTCTATACTTTCCTCCATAAGATCCTGAAAAGGAGAATTGGGTCCCGTCAGCCTCTGTCTACATCTGAAACTATGCAGCCCTAAACAGGGTGCTACTTTGTCAGAGTATGTTCATAGACTGGAATAGACATGGCAACAGGTCAGCCAATGGGGACTGCTTGGGTAGACATGGCAACAGGCAACGGGGACTGTTTGGAAAGTGAAACATAGTATTTGTTTGTATGGGGCCATAAGAGACAATTTGAAGTCTGCTTAGACTTGCTAATATATATGAGTTGGTTTGGCCTCGGTAACTTTACCACTGTACAATATTAGGCTTTGTATCTCTCTACTCTGAAATGACTTGCTTCTATGAATATTGCTTCTGATTTTGTATGCTGAAGTCTGCTTCATGGTATTGTACTTAAAGACGTTTCCTATATATAAATGAATCCTGCTGAAGTTCACTTACTTGTGTGTGCTTGCTGGATGTGCTGCAGCAAAAACAACAACTCTGACATACTTACCTGTGGTGCCAATTGTTGTGTCACAATTTTTTGTGCCTCATCTTTCTCTCCTGAACTTTCATGAAAACCCAGACCGATCTAAAAAAATCAACCCAGGCAGGTAAAAGGAAAGTAGGATCCTCCGAGATGGCTGTCTTGACTCTTCAGTAGAGGAAAATACCAACATCTCAGGTGAGCAGGTGGGAGGGTGATCAACAGTCCATGTTGATTTAGTGATGGATAAATCTTTGGTATCTTTAATACATAGGGACAGTCCTCAATTCCTGATTGTTCGTTTGTTGACTGTTCTGCATGCTCAGAGCCGAAAATCAAGATGGCGCCGCCGCTGATAGAACTTGTTAGGATATTCAGCCTTATATTGGGTTGACAATATATATGAGCCTATGTTCTTAAAGAGTACATGTAGCTTTAAGAACTGTGTTGAATTCTGATTGGCTGTGCTGCTCAGCTCTACCATAAAGGAAGCTCAGGAACACAGTCCGTTCCCTTGTTCGACCACTGAGTCCTGTGTTTACTGATTGCCGCTGGAGGAGTTTAAGCTGAAGAGAGAAGAAGTATTTGTTTTGCATCACTGTAAGATAACTCTGTGTTTTGGTGAAGGACTGTTATTGTTTTGAGAAGTTAGTATCGCTGGTTGAAAGAAGTATTTTAGTTGCTACAAAGTAAAGACTTTTTTTTTCTTACTATCACTGTTTTAGAGTTTGTGTGTGGTTAAAGCAACGTATCTCTTTACTGTCCTGTGTATTACACTATTCCACATTTATTTCCTAACACTGGTTACGGGACCAGAGTTCTAACACTGGTTCTGAACCCAGAGTTGCTAACAGAACTGGTTCAGGGGCTTGGCAGGCTGAGTTACTACCTACTCGGGTAAATCAGTCCGAACCAGTAGGAGCCCACCTCCGATTGAATGAAAAGCAGTGGTGGGTTCCAGATCCCGTTCCAACTGGTACAGTTGGAACAGGCCCAGCGTCGCCCACATGCACAGGCATGCGTTGCAGCTGGAAATGACACTTCCGTGTGCCTCCGCAACACTCCAGCTGCTCGACGGGGCGTTGCGCAGACATTGTACGCGCCATGCGTGGAAGCACCAAAAGGTTTAAAAGACAAGTAAGGAGCTTGGGCGGGTGGGTGGGCCCTCCGGAGCACCATACCAGAATGGTACCCAGTGCCGCGGGCAGGCTCCAGTATGCCCGTACCGGGGCGTACCACCTGCAACCCACCACTGATGAAAAGTAATACTTCCTCCTCCCTTCCCTTCCATTCTAGTTTCAATTCGGAGGTTTCAGCCATGGAAACATAAAAATAATCCTTGAGCTACCACCGTTTCGTAACCCGTATTTCGTTCCCTACCTCATTACTATCTTTCGCTGCACATTTTTGTGGACAATGGATATGCACCTTAAAGTCATTGGCACGCTTTCGCCACCCTCTTCAACCAGATCCAGATAGATTGGTGTTTTTCAACTCTGACCACTTTAGGTTGTGTGAACTCCCAGGGACACTACAACCATCAAAAATAGGAGTCAATTGCCAAGCTTCTGAATTTGGATTACATGACCATGAGGATGCTCTGAAGCTCGTAAGTGTGAAAAAATGGTCATAATTCATAGTTTCATTTTTGTTGTAACTCTGAACAGTCACTAAATGAACGGTTGTAAGCAGTGGTGAAATTCAATTTTTTTTAAAACCAGTTGTGTGGACGTGGCTTGGTAGGTATAGCATTTCCACCCCATTCCAGGGAAATGATACTGCAAAATTTATTTATTTATTTATTTTAGTATTTGTATCCCGCGCCCATCTCCCACCAAGGGACCTGGGGCGGTGATTCCCCAATCCCCATTTCCTCCCCACTCCAGGGGAAGGATACTGCAAAATCCCCATTCCCTCCCCACTCCAGGGGAAGGATGCTGCAAAATCCCCATTTCCTCCCCACTCCAGGGGAAGGATACTGCAAAATCTCCATTCCCACCCCACTCCAGGGGAAGAATGCTGTAAAATCCCCATTTCCTCCCGACTCCAGGGGAAGGATACTGTAAAATCCCCATTCCCTCCCCACTCCAGGGGAAGGCTACTGTAAAATCTCCATTCCCACCCCACTCCAGGGGAAGGATACTGCAAAATCCCCATTCCCTCCCCACTCCAGGGGAAGGATACTGCAAAATCCCCATTCCCTCCCCACTCCAGGGGAAGGATACTGCAAAATCCCCATTCCCTCCCCACTCCAGGGGAAGGATACTGCAAAATCCCCATTTCCTCCCCACTCCAGGGGAAGGATACTGTAAAATCCCCATTCCCACCCCACTCCAGGGGAAGAATGCTGTAAAATCCCCATTTCCTCCCGACTCCAGGGGAAGGATACTGTAAAATCCCCATTCCCTCCCCACTCCAGGGGAAGGCTACTGTAAAATCTCCATTCCCACCCCACTCCAGGGGAAGGATGCTGCAAAATCCCCATTTCCTCCCCACTCCAGGGGAAGGATACTGCAAAATCTCCATTCCCACCCCACTCCAGGGGAAGAATGCTGTAAAATCCCCATTTCCTCCCGACTCCAGGGGAAGGATACTGTAAAATCCCCATTCCCTCCCCACTCCAGGGGAAGGCTACTGTAAAATCTCCATTCCCACCCCACTCCAGGGGAAGGATACTGCAAAATCCCCATTCCCTCCCCACTCCAGGGGAAGGATACTGCAAAATCCCCATTCCCTCCCCACTCCAGGGGAAGGATACTGCAAAATCCCCATTCCCTCCCCACTCCAGGGGAAGGATACTGCAAAATCCCCATTTCCTCCCCACTCCAGGGGAAGGATACTGTAAAATCCCCATTCCCACCCCACTCCAGGGGAAGAATGCTGTAAAATCCCCATTTCCTCCCGACTCCAGGGGAAGGATACTGTAAAATCCCCATTCCCTCTCCACTCCAGGGGAAGGCTACTGTAAAATCTCCATTCCCACCCCACTCCAGGGGAAGGATACTGTAAAATCCCCATTCCCACCCCACTCCAGGGGAAGAATGCTGTAAAATCCCCATTTCCTCCCGACTCCAGGGGAAGGATACTGTAAAATCCCGATTCCCTCCCCACTCCAGGGGAAGGATACTGCAAAATCCCCATTCCCACCCCACTCCAGGGGAAGAATGCTGTAAAATCCCCATTCCCACCCCACTCCAGGGGAAGGATGCTGCAAAATCCCCATTCCCACCCCACTCCAGGGGAAGGATGCTGCAAAATCCCCATTCCCACCCCACTCCAGGGGAAGGATACTGTAAAATCCCCATTCCCACCCCACTCCAGGGGAAGAATGCTGTAAAATCCCCATTCCCACCCCACTCCAGGGGAAGGATGCTGCAAAATCTCCATTCCCACCCCACTCCAGGGGAAGGATGCTGCAAAATCCCCATTCCCACCCCACTCCAGGGGAAGGATACTGTAAAATCCCCATTCCCACCCCACTCCAGGGGAAGAATGCTGTAAAATCCCCATTTCCTCCCCACTCCAGGGGAAGGATACTGTAAAATCCCCATTCCCACCCCACTCCAGGGGAAGGATGCTGCAAAATCCCCATTCCCACCCCACTCCAGGGGAAGGATGCTACAAAATCCCCATTCCCACCCCAGCCATAGGTGGCATTTGCCAGTTCTCCAAACTATTCAAAATTTCTTCTACTGGTTCTCCAGAAATGTTAGAACCTGCTGGATTTCATCCCTGGTTATAAGTTGAGGGCTGCCAGTATTTATTAATCTTGTAGTCAACTTCATGATTTGTTCATTTGGTTTTGGCATGCTGCCTCATATGAGTCCAGTGATACTGGTTTGAAAACTATGGTTTTTAAAATAGAGGTTAGAATAACAGGGTTGTGTGGAATCTTGGAGGTCTTCTAGTCCAACCCCCTGGTCATCAGCAGCAACTATGTGATCCCAACCATTCAAATTCCAAATTAACTGGGGAGTTTATTTGCAAAAGGAAATGAATATTCTGCTGCGTTGCATTCTCTCTTTTTAACTTGGCTCAGCTCTGTCCCTTTAATATTTGTTATTCCCAAACTATCTTCAGTTTTGGTCACCACGATGTAGAAAAGATGTGGAGACTCCAAAAAGAGTGCAGAGAAGAGCAACCAAGATGATTAGGGGACTGGAGGCTAAAACATATGAAGAACGATTGCAGGAACTGGGTATGTCCAGTTTAATGAAAAGAAGGACCAGGGGAGACATGATAGCAGTGTTCCAACATCTCAGGGGTTGCCACCAAGAAGAGGGAGTCAAACTATTCTCCAGGGCACCTGAGGGCAGAACTTCTTAAGAAGCAATGGGTGGAAACTAATCAAGGAGAGAAGCAACTTAGAACTGAGGAGAAATTTCCTGACAGTTAGAACAGTTAATCAGTGGAACAGAAGTTGCCTCCAGAAGTTGTGAATGCTCCAAGACTGGAAGTCTTCAAGAAGATGTTGGATAACCATTTGTCTGAAATGGTAGAGGGCTTCCTGCCTAGGCCTGGCAAGGTCCTGGCTCTCCATTTTAGCCCAGGAAGAATACATCAACACAAAGACTTTCTCTAAAGGTTTTATAATGCAGTTATGGCCAGCTATTAAGACCAAACGGTATATCGTTCTCCACCTCCTCCGGATTCAAAGAAAATGAAATCAAGGAGGAAACCAGCCCCGAGCATCACTGCTTTCATTTTAACGTCAAGATCAAGAGGGAATGAAATTCCAAGGAAATCCACATCGGTGAAGAACTCCTGGAGAACACCGCCCCACTTCTTAGCAATCTTTCCAACCCTGGTCTGTTCATCCAGTGCCATCACCTCAAATACCACGTCGCCAAAGCAGGCGGACGTTATGCAAGGCCCAATGATTTTCAGGACATCTCTGTGGGCTTCGTTTTGGAGGACAAATTTGGGCAGGCAGGGGTGCCACAGCTGCTGGACGTAGCCGATGGGTAAGCCCGGCGGGGCCTGGATTTCCAATTCTTGCAGGCAGCACGGGCAGCAGCAGCCGTCGCAACGGAAAGGGCGCACAAGATGGATGACTTGTTGTCCCACGTAGTTGGAGATCACCATGGTGAAAGGCCGCAAGGTCCCAAGGCAATTCCTCACGAGGCAGTTGTTCTCTTCGGTGGCAAAATACACCATTTCCCCCAGCCTGTTCCTCACTTCGTACTTGTTGGCTGTTTCAAAAGCCGTGATCAGCTCCAGGATTTCATATTTCTGGTGGATTAACAACCAATCAAGGTCGGATAAATAGTCCAGCCCAGGAGGACAGAGGGAATACGATGGTGGTAATGGCATCCACATGTCATTGCGGCTGTAGCCATATGGCGTTATAGCTGTAGGAGGTTGGTTCATTTTTGCAGGTCCGTGGAGTTTTGGTCCAGAAATTCTTCCATGCTCACCCGGTAGATCTTTGTAGTCACTGGCTTAGCTTGTTCTTCTGCATTGGTGAAGCGACTGTATTCTGTGAAGGACAGTTGGGACCCATCAGCCTGTCTCTGTATCTGAAACTACACAGCCCAACCTTTTGCAAGGGCTAAACAGGGTGCTACTTACCTGTTGGGCCTATTGTTGTGTCACAATTTTTGTGCCTCATCTTTCTCTCCTGAACTTTCATGAAAACCCAGATGGACTTAAAAAAAATCAACCCAGGCAGAGAAAAGGAAAGTAGGATCCTCTTATATGGCTATGTTGACGCTCCAGTAGAGGAAATTACCGATACTTTAGGTGGGCAGATGGGAGGGTGAGTAACAGCAGACAACCCTCCTGGATCAGGTCAGACATTGTGAGAGTTGTTCCAGCTGCTTTGAAGTCTCAAAGGGTCCTATTTAGGTACAGAGAGTGCCTCGCTTTGTGATGATGGTCTATTGGCGGACTTCAGAAACCTTTTTGGTAGCTCACCAAGTCCTACTTCATAGTCTGTTTAGAACAGTGATGGCTAACTTTTTTCTCCTCACATGCTGAAATCGCGTGCACACGTGTGACAAAACAAATGACAAAAAATGACAAGATCATCAAGTCTGACCCCACATCATTTCACTCTTAACAACCAGGTCTCACATGTATGCCTGCACACACCTACACCCATAATGCAATGCATCCTGCCCCCCCCCTGTGCATGCATGCATCGCCCCCGAACCACATTGTAGGCCTAGCAGGCCTCCCTGAAGCCTCCTGGGACCACAAATAGTCTGCGGGGGGAGAGTGCGCACACACCCCTGCATCCCATTTTGGGCCTAGCAGGCCTCCCTGAAGCCACCTGGGACAAAAAATAGGGTGTGTGCATCCCCGTGCCCTATTTTGGGCCTAGCAGGCCTCCCTGAAGCCTCCTGAAACCATAAACAGGGCATGGGGGTACGCCACACCGCAGACTTCCCCCCAACCTCTGCTTGGCCCCTTAACCACAGCCCATGGATCAGCTAACCCAGCCAGGGCCTGAGCAAGAGATCTCCAGGTGCCTGGAAATGTGTCTGGTGCACTCTTGATAGCTCCAGCCCTGCCTATGGCGCCAGGCAACCTTGCAGCGTAAATTCCCTATCTTCCTCAGCTCACTTTTTGGCTCTGGAGCAGGTGGCAACCATGGTTTGCATTCCTCAGGCCTAGAACCCAGGTATTGCTCAAGCTGCTGCTATGATGAGGCAGAAAGCCATGCGGCCCATTGGAATCGCGCCCCAATGATTCCAATCCTCTTGGCGGCTGCTGCACCAGAAAAGGACAATTGTGGGAAGCATATGTTTACGGTAGTAGTAAGAATTCCCGGCGCTCACTGGCTCGGCTGATATGCGGGCTGCGCAACCATGAGGTGATTGTGTTCACTGCCTCCTGTACCTCAAAAAACAGAAGACCTCCCCGAAAATAATCCCTTATTTTCAAACCTAAACGAAAATAGGTCCGGGAAAACATGGTAATAAAACATTAAAAATGCAAACGATGGCCAGATTTTTCTGCGGACCACCACAGTTTTCTCATGGACCACCGATGGTCCATGGGCCACCGGTTGGTGACCGCTGGACTAGAAGACCTCTAAGATCCCTCCCGACCCTTTTATTCTAACTTCTATTAAAGACTATAGCTTTCAAACCAGAACATGTCACTTTCTGAATTATAGCATTTCAGTCCTACAGCTACACTGGGTGCAGCATAATTATAAAATGTTAGAATATCCTCTTCATGTTATTTCTATGCACTCTTCCATCAGATCTCAAAAATTACGACGAAGAAATTGTAAGGTTCAAGCAGTTTCCCTGATTCCAAAGAGAGTG
Source organism: Rhabdophis nuchalis (assembly GCA_039707465.1). Classification (NCBI taxonomy): domain Eukaryota; kingdom Metazoa; phylum Chordata; class Lepidosauria; order Squamata; family Natricidae; genus Rhabdophis; species Rhabdophis nuchalis. The sequence goes on along the minus strand of CM077645.1, from coordinate 213,027,768 downwards.
GGACTCGACACGAGGCTTGCAAAAAATATCAGCTTTTATTTATGACCATAGCAAAAGCTGGGTAACAAAACTATAGCCAAGACATACAAACAAATGCATGTAAGGAATAGCCTACACACTGCAAGAGTGGCTCAGAGTATTATATATGTGTGTGTGTGTGTGTGTGTATGTGACCTCACATTCCTACGCAACTGCCGAGATAAAAGCCTCATCCCCACATACTTCCAACTAAAATTTCACTCTAAAACAGGGGTCTGCAAAGTCGGCTCTTTTAAGACTGGTGGACTTCAACTCCCAGAGTTCCCCAGCCAGCTATGCTGGCTGGGGAACTCTGGGAGTTGAAGTCCACCAGTCTTAAAAGAGCCGACTTTGCAGACCCCTGCTCTAAAACAAGGGTCTCAAACTCAATTTACCTGGGGACCGCTGGAGTTAGAGGCTGGGTGAGGCTGGGCCGCATAAGGGATTGACTCCCTCTGCGGGCCGCACTAATATTATATTTTCATATCACAGTGGGGGCCACAAGATACTGTCCTGCAGGCCGCAATTGGCCCGCGAGTTTGAGACCCCTGCTCTAAAACCTCAGCCATTGAAAGGATGCTGAAAAGAACTGAATTAGCCCTAATCAGAAATGAACTTCAAAAGAAAAGATTCTTGCTAGACCGAACCAACCAAGATCTACTCAATCTTCACCTCAAACTCAGCAACAAAATACACCCAGCATTCTGGGACAAAGTAAAACAACTATCCTTCTGGAGAGCCGAAACAGAAACCTCCTACAAGACAGAAAAACACACCAACAAACTCCAAAGATTAGAAAAACAACAGAAGCCCAACTCCCCCACCCCCACAGCAACTCATGAAACAAACAGTACACAAGATATCAGACAGAAGCCTCACCACAGCTGAAACCAATGTCCTTTCCAGAGGATTCAACTTTGCAGTCACCCCTAAACATATCCCCACTGAAGACATCATATGCGGAGTGGAAGCTTCACTCACCAAAATCAACCCAAATGAAGCCAATAAAATCAGACTTGCAGTCACTAACGTGCTCTGCTCCAGCAATCCACCCAGAAACAACTTACATCCAGAAGAAAGAAAAGCTCTCTCTAACCTGAAGAAAGATAACAACAACATCATTCTCCCAGCAGATAAAGGCAAAGCCACAGTAGTGATGAATACATCTGATTACACACCAAACTATCCAGCCTACTCCAAGACCCTGCCTACAAACCTCTAAACATGTTAAAAACAAGAATAAATTTAAGGAAACAATTGGTCCACTGCTGGGAGAAAATGGCAAGAAGATGATAAGCAACAGGGAGAAAGCAGAACTATTTAACTCTTTTTTTGCATCTGTCTTTACACAAAGGGATAGAACAGTCCAACCAATCAAAAACAGCACCACAAAAATCAGATTAGGAACACAAGTTGAAATAGGGAAGAAAATGGTAAGTGAGCATCTGTCTGCCCTGGACGAGTTCAAATCACCAGGACCGGATGGATTACACCCCAGGGTTCTGAAGGAACTGGCAGACGAGATCTCAGAACCACTGAACTATATCTTTCAGAGATCCTGGAGCACCGGGGAACTGCCAGAAGACTGGAAAAGAGCTGATGTGGTTCAAAAAAGGGAAAAAAATAGATTCAGGAAACTATAGACCCATCAGCCTGACCTCAATACCAGGAAAGATTCTGGAAAAGATAATTAAGCAACAAATAAGTGAACACCTAGAAGCAAATAAAGTAATAGCCAAAAGCCAACATGGGTTTGTCAAAAACAGATCATGCCAGACTAATCTAATTGCATTCTTTGACAAAGTGACAAAATTAGTGGACCAGAGGAATGCTGTCGATATAATTTACTTGGACTTCAGTAAGGCATTTGATAAAGTAGACCATAACCTACTATTAGATAAAGTAGAAAATTGTGGGTTAGACAGCATCACCACCAAATGGATTCGCAACTGGCTGACCAACCGCACTCAACGTGTGGTCCTCAATGGAACTGCATCTACATGGAAGGAAGTATGCAGTGGAGTACCCCAAGGCTCTGTTTTAGGCCCAGTACTCTTCAACATCTTCATCAATGATTTGGATGAGGGGATAAATGGGGAACTCATCAAATTTGCAGACGACACCAAGCTGGCAGGAATAGCCAACACTCCAGAAGATAGGCTTAAGATACAGAAGGATCTTGACAAACTTGAACATTGGGCACTATCTAATAAAATGAAATTCAATTGTGAAAAAAGTAAGGTTCTACATTTAGGCAAGAAAAACAAAATGCACAGGTACAGTATAGGTGGTACCTTGCTCAATAGTAGCAACTGTGAGAGGGATCTTGGAATCCTAGTGGGCAACCATTTAAATATGAGCCAGCAGTGTGCAGCAGCTGCCAAAAAAGCCAACACAGTTCTAGGCTGCATCAACAGAGGGATAGAATCTAGATCACGTGACGTGTTAATGCCACTGTATAGTGCCTTGGTAAGGCCACACTTGGAATACTGCATACAGTTTTGGTTGCCACGATGTAGAAAGGACATGGGTACTCTGGAAAGAGTTCAGAGAAGAGCAACCAAGATGATTAGGGGACTGGAGGCTAAAACATATGAAGAACGGTTGCAGGAGCTGGGTATGTCTAGTTTGATGAAGAGAAGGACCAGGGGAGACATGATAGCAGTGTTCCGATATCTCAGAGGGTGCCACAAAGAAGAGGGAGTCAAACTATTCTCCAAAGCACCTGGGGGCAGGACAAGAAGCAATGGTTGGAAACTAATCAAGGAGAGAAGCAACTTAGAACTAAGGAGAAATTTCCTGACAGTTAGAACAATTAACCTCTGGAAAAGCTTGCCTCCAGAAGTTGTGAATGCCCCAACCCTGGAAGTCTTTAAAAAGATGTTAGATAGCCATTTGTCTGAAATGGTATAAGGTTACTGCCCACGCAGGGGGTTGGACTAGAAGACCTAACAAGGTCCCTTCCAACTCTGCTATTGCATTATTGTATACAAGGTTATTCAAGGTTTTGACGACCATCTTTAAAGCGCTCCATGGCTCGGGGCCTAGTTATATGCGAGACCGTTATATGCCCCATACATCCCTTAGACCGATACGCTCCCACAGAGAGGGCCTTCTCAGGGTGCCGTCGGCCGGACAATGCCGACTGGCGACACCCAGGGGAAGAGCCTTCTCTGTGGCGGGCCCGGCCCTTTGGAACGACCTACCCCCTGAACTCCGGACCATCACCGACCTCCGCCTCTTCCGCCAATGTCTAAAGACATACTTTTTTCATCAAGCCGGCCTAGCCTAACCTCCCATGGGGACTGTAGAAAAGTTTTAAATTGGGTTTTAATTAATAATTGGTTTTAGCACAGGTTTGGGATTTAATATATATTTTAAATTATTTATGTTCTATTTTTGTATGTTTTTAAATTTGCTGTGCGCCGCCCTGGGTCCTTTGCGGAGAAGGGCGGGATATAAATGTAATAAAAAAAAAAACAAAAAACAAATACCCCACCACCTACCTGGAAAAAAACCCACCAAAGCCAAAATAAAAGCCTATCCCATCAGTGAAGAGATTCAGCAAAGAATCATCCCCAGAGAGAAATCTTCCAGATGCCCCAAACTCTATGGCCTCCCCAAGATACACAAAGAAGGAACACCACTCAGACCCATAGTCAGCTCCATAGGCTCACCTCTACAGAATCTTGCCAAGTTCCTCGCAAAAGAATTACAACCCTACGCAGAATCCATCAACTCACATGTACAAAACTCATTCCACTTCATAGAAACAATAAAGAAACAAAATCTACAGCCCAGCGATCTTCTCGTGAGTTTTGATGTCATATCCCTCTTCACCCAAGTGCCTATAAAAGAAGCCTTGACAGCTATCCAGAACAAACACAACCCCGCCCCCCAAGCACATCCTGGATCTGACCAACCTCTGTCTAACCAACACATACTTCATTCATAATGGACAAAGACACAAACAGATAGAAGGAGCACCCATGGGATCACCCCTCTCACCCATCATCACAAACTTATACATGGAACATTTTGAAACCAACGCCTTAGACAAATCTGAACACAAACCCAAACTCTGGCTCAGATACGTAGATGACACTTTCGTAATTTGGCCACATGGGAAAGAAAAATTGGACAACTTCCTCACACACCTCAACTCCCTACACCCCAAAATACAATTCACCATGGAAATAAAAGCTAATAACCAACTCCCCTTTCTAGACATCCTAATCTACAAAAAACCCAATGGCTCCCTGGGACACACCATCTACTGGAAAAACACACACACCAACCGCTACCTAAATGCACAATCCCATCACCACCCTGCACAGATAAACTCTGTAGCCAAAACCCTCATATAGAACCAAAACCCTCAGAACCAAACGCCTAGCTGACAAAGATCACCTGAAAACTGAATTACACTTTCGTACAAACGCATTAATATCCAACAGATTCCAAAGAAAAACAATTACCAACCTAATCCAAAAAGAGACACCCCCCAAGAGCCAAGACACAGAACAGGAAAATGGCATTGCTCTCCTCCCTTACATCAAAGGCACCACAGACAAAATCAGCAAAATTCTCCACAAGCACAATATCAACAGAGCCTTCAACACTGACCAAAAAATAACCAACATCCTAAGAAATCCCAAAGACAAGATCCAGCTAGAAAGCCAAGGAGTCTACAAAATTCCATGTAAAATCTGCCCTGCAACTTACATAGGACAAACGAATAGAAGAATAAATGCACGCATCGCAGAATATAAAAATGCAGTAAAAAATCATCTTAAAACCTCATCTCTCTATCAACATTTCAAAGCTATGGGACATGATATTGACTTTCAAGGAACTAAATTGATCTCCAAGGCTGAACAGCTGAACAGGAGAATAATCAGAGAAGCCATCGAAATAGAGAAACAACCTAGCAATATGAACAAACGTGATGACACCTCCCGCCTACCAGACATCTGGAAACCAGCACTGACCAACAGACGAGCCCCACCCTCCACCCAAGCTGTTGAAATTCAAAACAAGGAGTAACATACAAATAGGACCAATCAGCATCAATCTACCAATCAGGATACAGCTGCACAGCCAATCAACCCACTCACAACATGGAAGATTCCTATAGCCTTTTGTAGGGGGTTGCTGCCCACCTTGGCCAAGTTGTTTTTCCGGCAGAATGCTTTAAGGATTTATGAGCCAGGAAAGTTCCCTAGTTTGGTTCCTTTATCTATGCGGCCTGATATTCCCGTGTAACAATTTCTTGTTTTCAAGAATGTGCCTAGCTTTGAAGCCAAGAATAGAAGCGAGACTCAGCATTGAGATAACATTTGCAGTAATGCCATCCAGTATTAAAGTTACCATTTGCTAGGCTAGAAAACAACTAATTTCTGACAGTATACAATAATATAAGCAGAAGCCAATAGCAAAGCTTCATTCTTAATAAATGATTTCTAGCAGTATATCACATCAGAGGCAAACAGCAAATATTGGTTTAATCAGTAACAATTATATAGTAACATAAGCAGTCAATAATAAAAGCAAATAGCCAATATTGATTCATATTGATTCATATACTCCTTCAAAATGAAAGGAATCTTAAAAGAAACAGCCAAGATTTCTTAACAAAACTGTAAAAAAAAAGAAAACTTATTTTCTTTCGGTTTGACTTCTTAAAATACAGTCACATCCTGAAATAATTTGTCTCCTACAAGTGCAGGAAAGGTTTATGGATCAAACAGTATCAAAAATAAGTGTTCATATTTGTTATCCCAAAACAATCTCTAGTAAGCAAACCTGATTTTAGCCAAGGAAGACTAGAAAAACACAAGGACTTTCTCTAAAGGTTTTTATAATGCAGGGACAGTCAGCTTTTAACACCAAACGCAACATCTTCCTCCCCCTCCTCCCCCTCCTTCAAAGAAAATGAAATCAAGGAGGAAACCAGCCCCGAGCATCACTGCTTTCATTTTAACGTCAAGATCAAGAGGGAAGGCGATTCCAAGGTAATCCACATCGGTGAAGAACTCCTGGAGGAGACCTCCCCATTGCTTACAAATCTTCCCAACGCTGGTCTGCTCATCCAGCGACTTCACCTCAAATACCACGTTGCTAAAGCAGGAGGATGTTATGCAAGGCCCAATGACTTTCAGCACATCTTGGTGAGCCTCGTTTTGGAGGACAAATTTGGGCAGGCAGGGGTGCCACAGCTGCTTGATGTAGCCGATGGGTAAGCCCGGCGGGGCCTGGATTTCCAATTCTTGCAGGCAGCACGGGCAGAAGCAGCCGTCGCAACGGAAAGGGCGCGCAAGTTGGATGACCTGTTGTCCCAAGTGGTTGGAGATCACCATGGTGAAAGGCCGCAAGGTCCCAAGGCAATTCCTCACGAGGCAGTTGTTCTCTTCGGTGGCGAAATACACCATTTCCCCCAGCCTGTTCCTCACTTCGTACTTGTTGGCTGTTTCGTAAGTCGTGATCAGCTCCAGGATTTCATATTTCTGGTGGATTAATAACCAATCGAGGGTGGATAAATATTCTAGCCCAGGAGGACAGAGGGCAAACGACGGTGGCAACGGCATCCATGTCACAGGGAGGTTGGGGTTATATGTTGCAGGAGCTCGGCTCATTTTTGCAGGTCTGTAGAGTTTCGGTCCAGAAATTCTTCCATGCTCACCTGGTAGATCTTTGTAGTCACTGGCTTAGCTTGTTCTTCTGCATTGGAGAAGCGACTGTATCCTGTAAAGGACAGTTGGGACCCATCAGCCTCTCTCTGTATCTGAAACTACACAGCCCAACCCTTTGCAGGGGCTACTTGCCTGTTGGGCCTATTGTTGTGTCACAATTTTTGTGCCTCAGCGTTGTCCCCTGTCAAGAAAATCCAGCTGGGCCTAAAATAGCCACCTAGGCAGGTAAAGTGAAAGCAGGATCCTCCGGTATGGTTATCTTGACTTCCAGTAGAGGAAATTACCAATACTTCAGGTGAGCAGATGGGAAGGTGAGCCACATCAGGTAACCCTCCTGGATCAGGTCAGAGCTGTGAGCTGTTTCCAGAGCTGTTTCAGCTGCTTTGAAGTCTCAAAGGGTCCTATTTAAGTACAAAACGTGTATCTCTTTTTTTTCTTGGTGGACCTCAGAAATCTTTTTGGTTGCCCACCAAGTCCTACTCAACAGTCTGTCTAGAACAGGGGTAGTCAACCTTTTTATACCTACTGCCCACTTTTATATCTCTGTTAGTAGTAAAAATTTCTAACCACCCACCGGTTCCACAGTAATGGTAATTTATAAAGTAGGGAAGTCACTTAAATTTAAAAAAGGAAAGTGCTTCAGTATCGGACAAAAACCCCACCGCCCACCATGAAAGCTGGAACGCCCACTAGTGGGCAGTAGGGACCAGGTTGACTACCACTGGTCTAGAATATTGAGTAGAGATTTCTCCCCTTCTTGGTGAGATTCTTTTAAAGCAGGGGTGCCCAAACCTGAGAACTTTAAGTCTTGTGGGCTTCAACTCCCAGAATTCCCCAGCTGGGGAATTTACTATAACCATTTTCCTCTCTCTCCTACCAGATATTACTGGCAAACAATTATTATTCTTCATATTCCACTAAACTTTTTTTATTTCTAAATTTATACCCCATTGTTTAATAGTAAATTGCTTTTCCAGGCAGAAAAGCTATTTCTACCATTGTATATTCAACTAATAATAAAAATGCAATAGCATAAATAACATGTTAATACAAGATCTAACAGTGTTATAAGGAAATGTCCTTCTGGGTTTGGCTCCAAGTGGGGAAGAAGACACTGGAGACACGGAGGCTGCTTGGAAAGATGGTTTAATGGTGGACAGGACCACATGGCTGGAGTCCTGAACAGAAAAGGTGCTCACATGCTTCAATGTTGGTGGGCAGGAAGAGAAGGGCTGAGCAAGGGGCTTGCAGGGCTTTTTATCAACTGTTTGGCCCCACCTATCTGTTTCTTGTTCCTGTGTAAGAACTGTACTCTGATTGGTTGCCAGGCTCCCATGGGCTGAGTCCAGGTTTGGTAAAGCCAGTCCTACCTTAATCCCATGACTCTGGAGCTGAGGAGGAGAATTCTTTATTATGTAAAGTGGACTAGCCCAGGCCTTAATGGCCCATTGACAGAGGGGGTGGGGGCAGGAGGCTGCAGGAAACAAAACATGTTTCTTCATTTTCACATCTAGGGAAATATAATATTCTGCCCTTTCAATATTTCCTAGGATATTTCATTTTTCTGGGAGAGAGATGGGTGATAACTTTCCACAACAGCAAAGGTAAATTTGCAGGACACTAAATAGAAATGGCTGGCAGAGGCACTCACAGGCCTTTGGTATTTCCAGGCTGGAACCACTGGCCTTGAATTTGATACCCCTGCTGTACACCAACTGGTATCTTTCTGGCTTATTAGTGGAGCTATTAGTCAGGAAATACCGTATTTATTCGAGTATAACGCGCACATGTGTATAACGCGCACCCCCTAATTTTCGATTTAAAATCGGTATAAAATTTTGTTTCACGTTTTCTCGGCTCAGACCAAGCATTGTAAGTGACAAACGTTGTTGAACACGTGCGGCCATGATAAAAATCGTTTATAACGCGCCCCCTCGTTTATAACGCGCACCCAAACTTTGAGTTCTTTTTTTGGTAGAAAATTTTGCACGTTATACTCGAATAAATACGGTACTGTATATGTTCTTATAGCAGTCTCAAATTGAATTGCAGTGCAATTCAATTCAAGAGTGTAAGGTACTGTAGGAAGTTATCACCCACCCCTTGCTAGAAAAATGAAATACTTCAGGAAATATTAAAAGGGCAGAATATTTCCTCTAAAAGGGAGGCAGAAACTCAACCCACCCCCAGGTTTGTCAATGGGCCATGAAGGCCTGGGCCAGTCTATTCTACATAACAAAGATCTGCCTCTTTCAGGCAGAGCCATAATAGGAATCCCAAAGCCCTTTCATTACATCATTGCCCAGCAAGAGTCAACCTTCCTTGGGACTCAGGGCAGCCTACAGAGTTTCCCCTGCATGACCCCATGGGAGTCTGACAACCAATCAGAATACAAGCCCAAATTCAAAAGCCCAGAGAGGGCATAAATCCAGGAACTCTCAGCATCTCTGCCCTTTTTGCCCAGGTCCTCAACCCATGTGGTCCTGTCCACCATTAAACCAACTTTCCAAACCACCTCCATGTTTCCAGTGTCTTTTTCCCCACTTGGAACTGAACCCAGATAGACATTTCTTCCAACAGCACTGTATAATTTGCCCTCACTGTGAGCATTAAGTTGCATTTAATTTTCCCATAGTAAAAAGCAATTCCTGTTTGATGCTGCTCTGCCGAAGAATGAGAGCTACCGTATTTTTTGGAGTATAAGACACACCAAGGTTTTGAAGAAGCAAATTAAATAAAAAGTAGGTAAGTAGGTAGAGGGAGAGAGAGGGAGAGAGAGAGAGAGTAGGTAGACAGAGAGTAGGGAGGTAGATGGAGGGTAGGTAGGTAGGTAGATAGAGGGATATATATGTAGAGAGAAATGCAGTAGGTAGGCAGGGAGAGAGAATAAGTAGGTAGGTAGGTAGATAGGGGAAGAGAGAGAGAGAGAGAGAAATACAGTAGATAGGTAGGGAGAGAGAGAGAGAGAGAATGAGAGAGAGAGAGAAGGTAGGTAGGTAGGTAGATATTTCCAGGTGTACTTATCCATGTGCTGGAGAAGGAAATTGCTGACAACCTGCAGCTCCTAACTTTGTTCCTGCTGGCACAGCATTTGATCCATGTAAATCTCATCAATCAGTTAAAGAACTTTCCAAAAGGAAAAAAACCAACCTTTTTTGCACTCTGCAAACCTCCCCAAAACGGCCCATTTTTCACAAAAATGGGCCCATTTTTTTCCAAATAAAAAGCATTAATAGCCTTGGGGGAGGCTTGCAGTGTGCTCGTGGGGGGTGGGGGCCAAAAAAGAGCAAATAAAATGGCCAGTTTTTCACAAAAATGGGCCGTTTTTTGGCAAACAAATGCATGCCTAGCCTTATGGAGGTTTATAGAATGCTGCTGGGGGCTGGGGGGGGGGGGCAGAAAATGGCCCATTTTTTATTTATTTATTTATTTTATTCAATTTATATCCCGCCCTTCTCCAAAAGGACCCAGGGCGGCTTGTTTCTACCCTCCCCATCCCCCAGGAGGTTTCTGAAAGCCTGCATAAGGCTAGGCATGGCCCTTTTGGCTTCAGGAGGCAAAACAAATGCTGTATTTGATGTATAAGACGCATCCAGATTTTCAGCCTCTTTTTAGTGGGAAAAAAGTGCATCTTATACTCTGAAAAATACGGTAATAATAAACCCAGATTTATCAAAAATGAATACAGCTAGTCCTTGAGTTAAAACCCTTAGTTTAGTGACTGTTTAAAGTTACAACAACACTGAAAAAAGTGACTTATGACTATTTTTCACACTTATAATCCTTGTATCACACACACACACCCGCCCCCGGCCACATGGTCAACATGCTGATGTTGGCAACTGACTCATATTTATGATGGTTCCAGTGCCTCGGGAGTCATTTGATCCCCTTTTGTGATCTTCTGGCAAGCAAAGTCAATGGGCAAGCCAGGTTCACTTAACAACCATGTTGCTAATTTAACAACTGCAGTGATTCACCTAACTGTGGCAAGAAAGGTCATACAATGGGACAAAACCAGGGTGGATAAAAATCAATGATTTTTTTTAAAAAAATAAAAAAACGGATTTTTTTGATTTAAATCGGATTTTTTTTATTTAAATCGGATTTTTTTGATTTAAATCGGATTTTTTTTATTTAAATCGGATTTTTTTGATTTAAATCGGATTTTTTTATATATAAAATGCTTTCTGAGGAAAATATATTACCATGCAAAGGTTGTTCCATCATGAAATAAAGGTTAGTTTTTTAATTATGTAGAATAAGGCTGTGCCTGTTTAATTTTTTTGCTAAATAAATTCCATTAATCCATTCACAATGTCATGCTCTTCCAGAGGTTTTTGTAAGATTATTGGGCAGTTTCTCTGCCTACAAGATATTATCACAGATGCTTGGTTTACTTTTGCAGTTCTCAAAACTGAATTTGACTCAGCAGAGATCACGTGCCTCTTCTTCACAGCAAAAATGTTATAACATGAACAGAGTTGAAAAAAAGACCTTAATCCTAACTTCTACAAACCTATGAATACAGAATCAACCCCTTCAGTGCTAAGTTTCAAGAAGTTCAGTGAATAGAATAGAAACAATATTTTTCTGATTGTTTGGAGTGGAATAGATCTGCACAAGAAGAAATTGAAACTAAGTGTGAGGAGGAAGGGGCAAGCAGACAAGCAGTACTACAAAATGAAAGTCTAAGTTTCTTAAAATATATATATTTTGTATAGCCAAATTAGTTAACAAACATGGATGTTTGTTTAAGCAAATAACATATGCTGTAATGTTATTGTTTCAGTTGAATAAATCTATTTAAATTGTTATTATTAAGGTAATGATTATTTTTCTCCTTCCTAAGTACAACAGAAAAGTTGTCCAAATATGAATGATTAACCTATTAAACTGGGGATAAAAAAAGTAATATGAAAAGTTGTTATTCTAAAAATCTTCATCTACTTGCATATTATGTTATACCAGCAAGAATTAAGATTTAAATCAAGCTTTTTTACTAGTGATTTAAATCATGATTTAAATCGTGATTTAAATCAACTTGATTGAAATCAAATCCACCCTGGACAAAACTCACTTAAATGTCTCACTTAGCAACATAAATTTTGGGCTCAGTTGCAGTCGTAACTCGAGGACTTACCTGTGTATATAGATTTTAAGGATGGAACTGAGCCAAGACTGGAGAATAAAACATATGAATAACGGGACTGGGCATGGTTAGTCTAGAGAGGAGAAGGACCAGGAGGAGATATGCTAGCAGTGTTCCAATATTTCAGGGGCTGCCACAGAGAAGAAGGGAACAAGCCATTCTCACAAACACCTGAAGGAGAGACAAGGAATAATGGATGGAAACTGACCAAGGAGAGATTCAACGTAAAAATAAGGAGGAACTTTCTGACAGTGAGAACCACCAACCAATGGAACAGAAGTTGACTTTGGAAGTTGTGGGAACTTCATCACCGGAGGAAGAAATTAGACTGTCATTTATCAGAACCGGTGTACAGTCTTCTGCTTGAGTGGGGGGGGTTGGACTAGATGACCTACAAGGTCCCTTCCATCTCTGTTAATCTGTTAAAAAAGATTGTGGCAGGATCCCCATTCTTTTACAACTAAGCCCATCCGTTAATTTAAACTTTGAATAGTTTGGGTCACAAAATTGCTTTCTTATTAAATAAACATCATAACTTTCAAACCACAACCATGCCAAAACCAAAGAAATTTATTGAGGATACGTTTAGTAAATATAGGCAGTCCTTAACTCACAACCAACCATTCATTTAGTGACTCTTCAAAGGTATAACAATACGGGGGAAAAAATTAATCATGGCCATTTCTCACATTGATGACCGTCGTATCACGTGATCAATATAAAGAAACTTGCCAACTGATTCATATTTATGACGGTTGCAGGGATCACGTCGTCATCCCCTTTGGGGGGTCTTTCTTACAAAGTCAAAGGGGAAGCCAGATTTACTTAACAACCGTGTTGATTCACTTAACAACTGCAGTGGTTTGCTTAACAACGGTGGCAAGAAAGGTCGTAAAGTGGAGCAGAACTCACTTAAACACTGTCTCGCTTAGCACTAGAGATTTTTGGCTCAATTGTGGTCGTAAGTTAAGGACTATCCGTAATAATAATAAGAAGAGTCTATGAACTTTCCCATCATTTAAAACCTCTGCCAAGCGCTAAAGGGAAAGGCGGCGCTTCCCATCTTCCCATCATCTCAATAGAAAAGGCTACCCGACCAGATATTCCAACAATTCCGGTATCCGAGCGACTTCTCTTTAGGTGTTTTTCCACGCAAATCCAAGGAACAGGTTGGAGGGGGAAGAGAAATTCTTCACTTTTAGATTATCTGCAAAGAATTTGCTTTTCCCAAACGGCTGCAGCCCGTTGGTCAAATTTATTGACTGCATTTACCTATTCTACAGGAGTCGGGGTGAGGTGGGGAATAATGGAAGGGCAGGGGGTGGGGTTGGTCTAGATGACCTGCAAGATCCCTTCCAACTCTGTTAAATTGACTAATCTGATTAATCTGAAATTGGAGTCTTTCCCGGCTAGAGGACCCCGCGTCGGGACAGCCACTCGGAGAACGCGGCGCTTCGCTGCAGCACCGGAACTGTGGGTAGATTGAGTCCCTTCTCTCATCTCTTGAGTTGCTTTCTCCGCCCGGGGAGGGCGTGGCTAGCGGTGTGCGTGCCACCGCCTCGTATTGGTTGCCGTGGCGACCGCAAAGCGGCGTCCCCGCCAGCGCCCTGCAGAAGCGGCGGAGGGCGGCGGCGGCGGAGGAGGATATGGGGCGGAGTGAGTAGCCGCTCCTCAGCCGCGGTGGCATTGGGGGTGGGTGGGTGGATTCCAAATTTACTACGCGGGCCTTCCGGAGACCACTTGTAAGCCCGCCTCGTCCAGAAAAAGCGGACTACAACTCCCATCGGCTACACCGCGATGGGTTTTGTAGTCCCCCGCGCCCCTCCCCGCCAGTCAGGAAAGGCGAAGCAACTTCCTACCTACCCGAAGCCCGAGTATCCTTCGAACCAGGCTCCCTCAGTTTTCCTGGCATCCGCAGGGTGTAGGGGTTAAACTACAAATCCCATCAGCCCCATCCCCTGATTTATTTTTATTATTAACTGTGTGTGTGTGTATTTGCATATAATTTTAATTCTCAACTTAATTATATAAATATTCATTATATAAATATATATATATTCATTATATAAATATGAATATATGAAATATAATGTGTGCATCTATCTATCTATCTATCTATCTATCTATCTATCTATCTATCTATCTATCTATCTATCTATCTATCTATCTATCTATCTATCTATCTATGACTGGATAGTCCATAATTATCTATCTATCTATCTATCTATCTATCTATCTATCTATCTATCTATCTATCTATCTATCTATCTATCTATCTATCTATCTATCTATCTATCTATCTATGTATTTTTGCATATAATATAATATATATATATATATATATATATATATATATATATATATATATATATGTATTTTTGCATATAATATAATATAATATTATATATATATATATATATATATATATATATATATATATATATATATATATATATATATATATAATATTATATTATATTATATGCAAAAATACATATATATATATATATATATATATATATATATATATATATATATATGTATTTTTGCATATAATATAATATAATATTATATATATATATATATATATATATATATATATATATATATATATATATATATATATATATATATATATATATATATATATATATATATATATATATATATATATATATATATATATATATATATATATATATATATATATATAGTGTTTTATATATTTATATAAATATATATTTAAAATGTAAAAAAATAATTCACTTAAATATTACCGGTAATATATATATATAGTGTTTTATATATTTATATAAATATATATTTAAAATGTAAAAAAATAATTCACTTAAATATTACAGGTAATTTAAATACTTTCTCTTAAAAGTAACATAAATTAAATATATCAGTTAATATCGAATATTATCAATTTAATACAAATCAAGTTCTAAAGTTCATCTAAAAATAAAATATACACATTCACTTAAATATGAACCATTACTTTCTATTCAATGTAAATTAAATCTATCAGTTAAATATAAATATTATAAATTTAATATAAATCAAGTTTTCAGGTTTGTCTAAAAATAAAATATACAAAGTAATTCCTTTAAATATGAACCATTACTGTCTATTCAGTGCAAATTAAATTTGCAAGTTAAATCTCAAATATCCATTTAATAAAATAAATCAGGTTATAAAGTTTAACTGGATAAATCATACATATTTTTAAATCTGTCCTCTCTGTTTTCTCTCTTTGCCGGGCCACATGGCTATCCCTCTGCAACAACCACAACCCTGCGAGGTGGGCTGAAAGGGGTGAGACAACACCCCCCCCCCCCGGGTTGATCTGTACCCTTGTGGGGTGAATCTCCTCTCCAAGGTTCTTGCCTGTAAATTCTTTTATATTTTTGGTACCACCATCAGTTTATGGATTTATTCCATATACTGATTATCTGATACTAGTATATGCTTCACATTTAAAATGCTGTTTTTCTAAAATGTCTCTTATTGATTTTAGGGAGGGATAATCTTTCAAAGAAATATGTGTTCTGACCAAGTCTTCTCAAGAGCATGGGAATTTTTAGCGCAGGGATATCATTTAATCTGTTTTTATTATGTGTGTATATTTATTGTTTTATTTGCCCTGTGCACCGCTCCGAGTCCCTTCGGGGAGAGGGAGCGGTCAACAAATTAAATTTATTATTATTATTATTATTATGAAGCAAAGTCCTTGTCCCGACAAAAACCCCTTTTATTAATTTAGTATGAATTCTGCTCTTTCTCATCCAGCAAAGTCTTTCAAGGGTGGATTTACAGCCACAGACCTTATCTGGCTTGGAGAACTGCCAGGCCGATATCTGGAAAACTTGGCAAGGAGTTTCGGAGAGTCACGAACCAATTAAGCAAACTACTTGTTTACTGCAAGTTCCACTCCCCTTTCACTCCTCTTTTTATTTCTACTCATCGTCCACATGTGGCCTTACTCCCAATTCGACCCCTGTTCTTTAGCTGTTCCCTTTGTCTGGCAACTCTGTGCATGCACACATGGGAATAGGCGCCAGCTGTTCATCTGCCTCACTGATGTCTGACTCTGAAGGCAGCTGATAACTGGCATACGGCTCTGGCCCCCTCTCTGCCTCCGACACAGAGCCCTCGTCAGAGTCTTCCCCAGACTCCAGGACTAGCCCATGTTCCTCTCAACCTCCTCACTGTCTGACTCTGCTGCCAGCTGTGCTGGCTGCTGGCGGGCCGGAAAGTGGACAATAGAGCAATGGGGTTGAAAAATCACATTTTGAGTCACTTAAAAGTCCCATGTGGGTATAATGGGATGGAAGAATGCTATTTATTTTGGGTGGGGGAGACTTTTCCCCAGACTGGTACCGTGGCCCATTAGGAACTAGGCTGCATAGCTGGAGGTGAGTGGTGGGCGAGAAAATTAAACTGAAACCATCTCCCCCACCCCCCCCCCCATCCATGAAAAAATTATCTTCCATGAAATCAATCCCTGGTGACAAAAATTTTGGGGACTGCTGCTTTAAACTCCTCCTGCCATTTTCCACTTTATAATGCCTTGGTAAGGCCACACTTGGAATACGCCATCCAGTTTTGGTCGCCACGATGTAGAAAAGATGTGGAGACCATAGAAAGAGTGCAGAGAAGAGCAACAAAGAGGATTAGGGGACTGGATACTAAAACATATGAAGAACGTTTGCAGGAACTGGGTATGTCTAGTTTAATGAAAAGAAGGACTAGGGGAGACATGATAGCAGTCTTCCGATATCTCAGGGGCTGCCACAAAGAAGAGGGAGTCAAACTATTCTCCAAGACATCTGAGGGCAGAACAAGAAGCAATGGGTGGAAACTAATCAAGGAGAGAAGCAACTTAGGACTAAGGAGAAATTTCCTGACTATGAGAACAATTAATCAGTGGAACAGCTTGCCTCGAGAAATTGTGAATGCTCCAACATTGGAGGTTTTTAAGAAGATGTTGGATAGCCATTTGTCTGAAACGGTATAGGGTTTCCTGCCTAGGCAGGGGGTTGGACTAGATGACCTCCAAGGTCCCTTCCAACTCTGCTATTGTGATTGTGATTGTGATGTCTATAAGGTTGAGCTTTTGCAAGCATTCCTTGCAAAATAATGAAGTGTTGAAGGTTGATTAGTACCTCTTTAAACATTGAGTGAAATTATTCCTCTGGGTCATTTATTCTTCATTTGGCAAAGAAAATCTTTGCTCTGCTAATATCCATTTCTCAACCGCATGCATTTGATGGAACACAATAGATCAGGGATGGCTAACCTTTTTGGCACGGACTGCCAAAAGCGCACGCAGGGACCCATAATGCAATGCACACACACACATCCGCACCTACATGCACAACCTCCCTTGTGCGCCTCGCTCCCTCATGCATGTGCATGTGACTTTCCTGCATGTGCCCTTACACCATGCATGCGCATGGGACCCCCTGCTGCCTTGCGCATGTGTGTGAATCTCTCGCATGCGCCCCATCCCCTGTGCATGCACAGCAGAGACCTGAAAACCAGCAGGCCAGCGGGAGGCATGCTCACATGTGCAGCTGAGCTGGAGTGATGGCTCGTGTGCCCACAGAGAGAGCTCTGTGTGCCACCTATGGCATTCATCCCATAGGTTCTCCATCATGGCAATAGACAATGCCAATCAAAGCACATTGTGCCATGTTACAAGACATTTGCCATTCTTATCATTGTGGGTTAAAAAAAAAAATATCCGTTCATTTTTATGAAGCTCCTGTATATAAATGAATGAATGAATGATGAATGAATTTAGTTTATTTCCAAGGAAGAGTCTGCATCCTTTATGCTGTGCAGAAGAAACATGTTCTCTGTTTTATGATATGTCTTTCAGTCACGGAAGAATTGGTTAGACAACGCGCAGAGCATAACAACTGTGAGCTCTTCTCTTTGGAAGAAGTTTCCCTACACCAACAGGACATAGAGAAAATTGAACATCTGGACAAATGGTGCCGAAATTTAAAAATTCTCTATCTCCAAAACAACTTGATCTCCAGAATTGGTTGGTATATTTCTCTGTGACATGAATTGATGTACACAGTGATCTTTCTTGGCAACTTAAAGGATATTTGATAACTTAAGGAAGAAAAAAATGGGGAAAAACTGGGGAAAATGGGGAAAAACTGAAATGAAAAACTGCGGTGGCCTTCTACCGCTGCACCATAGAGAGTGTTTTAACTCAGGGATCCCCAACCCCCGGTCCGCGGACCGGTGCCGGTCCGCGGCTTCATAGGAACCGGGCCGCATAGGAACCGGACCTCCCTTCCAGCCCCGTGCGGTGCTCGGACGGCTTCGGCGGCACGAAGCTTGGGTCCTTCGCCCGCCCGCTGCGGGATAACCTCCCCAGTCGACATGCCGGCCCCTCCAGGAAGCCCCGAAAGTGCAGTGCGCCGCGGTGGCCGTCGGAAGCAACTGGTGGAGGTGCGCTCGGCCATCCTCTGCCCAGGGGGCTGCTCCCTCCTCCTCGCCTGCACTAGCCGCAGCTCGGGTCCTCCGTTCGCTCGCTGAGGGATAACCTCCGCAACCGACATGCCGACCCCTCTGCTGCTTCCCCGGGTGGAGAGAGGGAGAGAATGGCAGAGGCACAGAGAGGCAGACTTAGAGAGACAGAAAGAGAGAGAGAGGGAAACAGAGACACACACACACACACACACAGAGTGACAGAGATGGGGGGGGGAGGAGAGAGAGACAGATACACAGAGAGAGAGAGAGAGAAAAAACAGAAAGAGAAAGAAAGAAAAATAGAAAAAGAAAGATGAATGGAGGGTGGGAGGGAGGGAGTGAAGGAAAGAAGGGGGAGAGAGGAGGAAGGGAGGAGTGAAAGAAGGAAGGAAGGAAAGAAAGAAAGAAAAAGAAAGAGGGATGGAGGGTAGGAGGGAAGGAAGGAAAGAAGGGAGGAAGGGAGAGGGAGGCAATGGAAAGAAGGAAAGGAAAGGAAAGGAAAGGAAAGGAAAGGAAAGGAAGAAATCTATTTTCCTATTTCCTTCCACCTCAAGCTACCTGTTTGGTTAACCAGGTTAAAGATCTATTTTTCCCCCAGTGGTCATTTCAAAGGAATCAATCCTCTGAGTCATTTCCTGGATTCAAACCAGCATCCCAAAGAGTCATGGGCTGCCTTTATATATAACGAGTGCCCATAAATCCATTTTTACCATCTTCAGAAGACCAAAGACCAGCCAGAAATGGAAGAAAGAAAGAAAGAAAGAAAGAAAGAAAGAAAGAAAGAAAGAAAGAAAGAAAGAAAGAAAGAAAGAAAGAAAGAAAGAACTTATGACCACAATTGAGCCCAAAATTTTGGTTGCTAAGCAAGACTGTTAAGTGAGTTTCACCACATTTTCCAAGTTGGCCACGCCCACCGGGTCACATGACAACTGAGCCACTCCCACAAAACAGACCACACCTTTTGGCTCTCAAAAGAAATTTCAGTAATGGTTGGCTCTATTTGGCTCTATTGACTAATAAGTTTGCTCACCACTGCCCTAGAGGGCCAAGTGAGCCGACTCCCCCCCCCCCGCGTGCGCATGCGCTGCCTGTTCCCCCTTCCCCCCTCCTCCTCTAGGCCAGCCGGTCCGCAGAATTTTCTTTAAAATGAAACCGGTCCCTGGTGCAAAAAAGGTTGGGGACCCCTGTTTTAACTCACTGCACCTGCGTATGGTTTGCCAATTGCCGAGTGGCAGATAGGACAGCGCTCCAGAGAGTTAACGTCATTGCCCAGAGGATCATGGGTTGCCTTCTTCCCTCTTTGGAAGAGCTATATAGCTTCTACTGCCTTAAGAAAGTTCAAAACATTCTTAAAGTTCCATCTCATCCTGGGCACCTTTTTTGTTTGAACTATTACCATCTGGCAGGCGGTACAGGACAATAAACACAAGGACAAATAGGCTGAAAAACAGCTTCTATCCCAGGGCAGTAACCATCTTGAAATCTACAGTATAGTACAATATTAATGTAGTATCAGGTTTTCAGTTTTAATGATGTAGCCTGTGAAGGGTGTGTTTGTATTTTTATTTTTATAGTTATAATGTACACTGATGCGGCGTTTAATTTTGTTGTACGATGTGCAATGACAATAAAGTAACCAACTAAACTAGAACAAAAGGAGACCCAACCTTTACTGCAAATGTCTCCTTAATACAGGCATAGAACATGGAATCAGAGAGTGGGAAGGGGCCTTCCAGTCAATGCTGATATAATCTGTGTGTTTTATTCAAATTAATCCAGTCAACAATCCTTTGGATTTTCCAAAAGTAAAAAAAAAACTGGGCACTTTAACTTAATCCTCCAAATCCTTGCAGTGGAGAAAGATGTCATTTGAATAAGAAGATCCTTAATTCATGCCGTGCTTTTCTTTTTCTGACACAAACATTCTGTGTGTTTCATTTACAATTAATTCATCATTTCGCTCAAGTAATCTTTTTTGGGTATTTGAAGACGTCTTTTTTCCTCCTCTTTCAATGTCTGTTCGGATGCTCTTTTTTAAGGATTAACTGCTGAACCTATTGGCAAGGCTAAGTGTATCCTCGCAAAACTGACACATGTAATAATTATGTTTCAGAAAATGTGAGCCGACTGAAGAAACTTGAATATTTAAATCTGGCTTTAAACAACATTGAAAAATTTGAAAATTTGGAAGGTAAGATGTTTGTCTTTGAAAGAATGTTACTGTGGGGAATGCTTGTTAATACATATGCATCTATCTCTGCAAAAAAGGCAAGCGCATCTCCATTCTTGTGTCTTTAATTTGTCAAACTGTCACATCCTCATACAGTGGTACCTTCGTACTCAACTGCTTTGGAACTCATCAAATTTGGTACTCAATGCACAATTTTTTTTGACTTGACACTTGTTGCTTGCTTGGTACTCGACACTAGAATCTAGAACTTGTTGATGTCAGCTGCCTTGTGACTCCCTACATCAGGGGTGTCAAACTCAAGGTCCATGGGCTGAATCTGGCCCATGAGATGCTTAGATCTTCAACATCTTCATCAATGATTTAGATGAGGGAATAAATGGGGAACTCATCAAATTTGCTGATGATATCAACCATAGCCAACACTCCAGAAGATAGGTTTAAGATACAGAAGGATCTTGACAAACTTGAACATTGGGCACTATCTAACAAAATGAAATTGAATGGTGAAAAGAGTAAGGTTCTACATTTAGGCAAGAAAAACAAAATGCACAGGTACTGTATAGGTGGTACCTTGCTCAATAGTAGCAACTGTGAGAGGGATCTTGGAGTTCTAGTGGACAACCATTTAAATAGGAGCCAGCCGTGTGCAGCAGCTGCCAAAAAAGCCAACACAGTTCTAGGCTGCATAATCAGAGGGATAGAATCAAGATCACGTGAAGTGTTAATACCACTTTATAATACCTTGGTAAGGCCACACTTGGAATACTCCATTCAGTTTTGGTTACTACGATGTAGAAAAGATGTGGAGACTCTAGAAAGAGTGCAGAGAAGAGCAACAAAGAGGATTAGGGGACTGGAGGCTAAAACCTATGAAGAATGATTGCAGGAATTGGGTATGTCTAGTTTAATAAAAAGAAGGACTAAGGGAGACATGATAGCAGTCTTCCAATATCTCAGGGGCTGCCCTAAAGAAGAGGGAGTCAAGCTATTCTCCAAAGCACCTGAGGGCAGGACAAGAAGCAATGGGTGGAAACTAATCAAGGAGAGAAGCAACTTAGAACTGAGAAGAAATTTCCTGATAGTGAGAACAATTAATCAATGGAACAGAAGTTGCCTCCAGAAGTTATGAATGCTCCAACACTGGAAGTCTTTAAGAAGATGTTGGATAGCCATTTGTCTGAAGTGGTTTAGGATTTTCTGCGTAGGCAGTGGGTTGGACTAGAAGACCTCCAAGGTCCCTTCTAACTCTGCTATTGTATAGATCTGGCCCATGGGGCTGTCCTGGAAACTGCAAAAGACCATTGACTACCCAAATCCCAAGGGATTCTAGGGTCATGAAGTATAAAGTAAGATGATAAAGTGATATGTAAAATTACATAATGAAATATAATAATACACTGCAGTGCTATAATAATACAAATACGATTGATGGTTATTGTCTTGAAATCTGAACGTTATGTCGCTTTTCTGATTTTGCATTTATAAATGTTTAAACATTTACATCTCCTGCTTTATGAGAAAATGTTTTATGACTTGAGATGCAAATTGTAATCATTTTTAAAATAATGTTGCTCATCCTTTTAGCATCTGATACTTACTTTCATAAAGGTAAAGGTTCCCCTAGTACATATGTGCTAGTCATTCCTGACTCTAGGGGGCGGTGTTCATCTCCGTTTCAAAGCCGAAGAGCCAATGCTGTCCGAAGTGGTCATGTGGCCGGCACGACTAAACGCCAAAGGCGCACAGAACGCTGTTACCTTCCCACCAAATGGTCCCTATTTTTCTACTTGCATTTTTACGTGCTTTCGAACTGCTAGGTTGGCAGAAGCTGGGACAAGTAATTGGAGCTCACTTCGTTACGTGGTGCTAGAGATTCAAACCGCTGAACTGCCGACCTTTCTGATTGACAAGCTCAGTGTCTTAGCCACTGAGCTACCACATCCGACCTTGTTGATCAGAAAGATCAGCAGTTCAGTGGTTCGAGTCCTTAGCGGCATGTAACAGAGTGAGCTCCCGTTACTTGTCTCAGCTTCTGCCAACCTAGCAGTTCGAAAGCACGTAAAAATGCAAGTGTAAAAATAGGGACCGCCTTTGGTGGGAAGGTAACAGCGTTCAGTGAGCCTTTGGCGTTTAGTCATGCCGGCCACATGACCACGGAGACGTCTTCGGACACTGCTGGCTCTTCAGCTTTGAAACGGAGATGAGCACTGCCCTCTAGAGTCAGGAACGACTAGCACATATGTGTGAGGGGAACCTTTACTGAACTTACTTTCATAAAAAGGATGAATGAGGAAGGGAATCAGTACGATGACTTTGAAATAGGAGTGTGTGTTAATTTAATGTAGAGTTGATCATTTTATTTTAAAAGTCCTTTTTCATTTTCTAACAGGTTGTGAAGATCTGCAGAAGCTGGACCTGACAGCAAATTTCATTGGAGAATTGTCTAGTGTCAAAGTACTGAAAAATAATATACATCTTAAAGAGCTCTTCCTCGTAGGAAATCCATGCACTGATTTTGAAGGCTATAGGCAGTTTGTGGTTGCTACCCTACAACAACTCAGAGTATGTCTATTGGATTAAAATGAAATGTAATCTAAATAACAATAGTCCCCTTTGGTTCAAAGGGTATAAGTATAAGTATAAATCTTTATTACGGTCAAAGACCAGCAATACACATTACATTTAACCATATGTTAAAAAGTACTAACTTTAAGATATAATTTTTAAAATGTTAGTGTTACAAGTGGAAAGTAGCATGCATGTTCTCACTTTGTTCAGGTCACTTGCTGGTTTATCTGGGTGCAAAAGCATTAAGTATGTAAGTAAATACAATGGTCCAGAAATTGTTAGAGATATGTCCAAATGATTGGTACAAGATCACAACTATACTTCTATAACCAATTTTTTTTCTTATGGACATTGCAGCAGCACAGAACTTTGCCACTGCAGGCGTAGTAGCTGAGTTTGTGTCCTGGAGGAGGAAGTCTAGATAAAAGTTGTCTCCCCTCCCTGGTAATCTCTCTAATAAGGGGAGAATATATGCAGACCTGCGAGCTCTATAAAGCTCACAGTGTAGTAGAACGTGTGAGATATCTTCCACTTCTCCGTTACCACATATACAAACCCGTTCTGCTATAGGTGTTCTCTTATACCTGCCCTGGTTCAAAGGGAGAAATCTCTAATTGATCACATTTGTGTCTATGGAGATTCTCAGTCACCCAGGTCCTGGTTGTCCCAAAGGTGCTTTTTCAAATGGCAACTGGACTTTGAAGTCATTTCGCTTCTCATCCAAGAAGCTTCTTCAGCTCTGACTGGACGGTGGGGAATGGAAGGATTGATATTCCTTGCAGACAGCTGGTCTTTTCCATCCTTTGAGAGGGTCATTGAAGCACTTGGAGGTTTATCTGTTTCTTCAGGGTCACCTGAGTTGTACAAAAGGATGTGGAGCCTTCCTGGAACTGTTGAAAGGACCGTGTTGTAGATTGGAGATAGGTGATGTCTATCCCTCCCCATCTGTTGAGGGCTGCTCAGTTTGGACCTAGATGGCCTTTTTAACCTCTCTTTCAAACCAGCGGTCCTGATGGGTTTATTTTCCTATGTTGTGCCATGAGCCGAAGAAGCTTCTTGGATGAGAAGGGAAACAAACTGGAAAGTCCAGTTTGCCTCTTGAAAAAACACCTTTGAGTTAACACACTTGTGCAAAAATATAAATACTGTATTTTTTTGAAGTATAAGACGCACCTTTTTTCCTCTAAAACAGGGATCTCAAACTCAATTTACCTGGGGGCTGCTGGAGGCAGAGGCTGGGTGAGGCTGGGATTCACTCCCCCTGCCGGCCGCACTAATATTATACTTTCATATCAAGGTGGGGGCCACAAGACACCGTCCTGCAGGCCGCAATTGGCCCGCGGGCCGCGAGTTTGAGACCCCTGTTCTAAAAAGGCTGAAAATATGGGTGCGTCTTATACATCGAACACAGTATTTTTTTTGCCTCCCGACCCCACCCCCTTCACCAAAATGGCTGTGCATAGCCTTTAGGAGGCTTTCAAAGAGCTCCTGGGGGCTGGGGAGGGCAGAAATGAGCCTAAAATGGGCCATATTTTGCCCCCACAGCCCCCCACAGCACTTTATAAGCCTCCATAAGGCTATGCATGCAATTGTTTTGACAAAAACATGGCCCGTTTTCACGAAAAACGGGCCAGTTTTTTGCTCATTTTTGTCCCTCTCTTTCTCTCTTACTCTCTCTTTCTCTCTCCCTGCCTATCTACTGTATTTCTCTCTATCTCTCTATTTCTCTCTCTCTATCCCACCTACCTACCTACCTACCTACCTACCTACCTACCTACCTACCTACCTATCTACACTCTCTCTCCCTACCTATCTACGTACTGTATTTCTCTCTCTATCCCTTTATCTACCTACCTAAGTACTCTCCCTCCCTCCCTCCCTACTGTATCTCTCTCTCTTTCTCTCCCTCTCTATCCCTCTATGTACCTACCTACTTTTTTTTAAAAAAAATTGAAATATCCTTTTCTCCTCCTCCCCCACTTCCTGCTTTCTTTTGAAAGTTTTTGGATTGCAAAGAGATAACGCGGTCGGAAAGGATTCATGCTTTCCAGAACTATGCTGAGCTGGAAAGAAAAATCCACGAGCAGGAGCAAAACTATCTCCTGAAAAGAGAAGAAGAAAAAAAAGAGGCAGAAAGAAGGATGCAAGAAAAGCAGAAGGAAAGGAAGGAGAAGAAGAAGAAGAAGAAAGGAGAAGATCTGGCGTTTGACCAACAACCACACACAGATCTTAAGACACCCACGTAGGTGCCTCTTTAGTTCATCTGTGGCAGAGAAAACGGAATGTATACGGATAGGATTTTATTTACTCAGTTTTCAGTTACTTCATTTGAACAGCCAGTCGTCTCACCCAATGACGCTGAGCGGTGTACAAAATTAAAAATAAATAGAAAAATTAAAATACGTAGCAGCGGAAAATAAACCGCCCATCAGAAAACACTAAATTAACCATGAAATAGATCCCTGCACATTCTCGAGGTGCCAAATCCAGGCACAGAATCTGGTATTGAAGGCCTTAGAAAAAGTCAACAAGGTTGGGATCATCTTGATCTGCAGAGGGAAAATGGTGGACGCTGTGGCAGAACAAACACATCTCCTAGGTGCTTCCCAACCGACATTCCCTAGTTCAGGGGTCTCCAACCTTTGCAACTTTAAGTCTGAAGGACTTCAGCTCCCAGAATTCTCCAGCCAGCTTTGCTGGCTGGAGAACTCTGGGAGCTGAAGTCCTTCAGACTTAAAGTTGCAAATGTTGGAGACCCCTGCCATAGACGAAGGAGCTTTCCTCACTACATTGTGGATGCTATCTTGGTTTTGTTTTCTGGGAGAATTCTGGGAGCTGACATCCTTCAGACTTAAAGTTGCAAAGGTTGGAGACCCCTGCCCTAGTTGATGGGACCCAAACTGTAGCCATTCTGCCCAAACAGATTGGACAGGATCAAAAGAGATGCTAGTATATCCTCTGTTCTTCCTAAAGTCCCATGAAAATTAGATCTCAATGTGATGGAATGTAAGAAAAATTACTGTATTTTTCAGAGTATAAGACGCACCGGAGTATAAGATGCACCAAGGTTTTGAAGAGGCAAATTAAAAAAAAAAGTTTTGGCACTCTGCAAACCTCCCAAAAAACAGCCTGTTGTTCTTTTAAAAAAAGGGCATGAATAGCCTTTAGGAGCTTGTAGAGTGCTGTTGGAGGGGCAAAAATGAGCAAAAATTGGTCCATTTTTCACTCATTTCTGCCCTCCCCAGCCCCCAGGAGCTCTCTGAAAGCCTTCTAAATGCTATGAACAGCCATTTTGGTGAAGGGGGGGGGGTGTTTTGGGAGGTAAAAAATGCTGTATTCAGTGTATAAGACGCACAAGATTTTCAGCCTCGTTTTTTGAAGGAAAAAGGTGTGTATTATACTCTGAAAAATACGGTAATTCCTCATTCATTCACATGGAACTGATAGGGCTGCTCTCTGATGGGTCTAGACATGTGATTAGAGAGCAGGATTTGAAGACAAATAAATGCCCCAAGATTTTCTTTTGCACATTACATTCCAGCTACTACTCCGTAGAAGGAGCAAAGAACCACCGAAATTCTGAAGGAGGAGATGGAGAATTTCGTAAATTAATCCTTGAGGACGACGATGAAGACAGAGAGTTTTGGGATGAACCGGTGCCTCATACTCCAGAGGCCAGGTTAGAGATTCACCAGTATCTTGAGGAGAAAAGGAAAGAAAGAGAAAATAGGTATGCGTAATTTTTATTTTATCTATTTGTTTGTTTGTCAAACACGTACAAGGTAACAGGTATAGCATAAACTTGGACGAAGGAAGTACATGCAGATAAATGGGGACAGTAAGACGGGGATGATGATGCGCTTATGCACACCCCCTCTTAGGAATGGGGTGAGGCCCACGGTAGACAGTTTAAGGTTGAAGCTGTGAGGGTTTAGGGTTAGGGCAGGGGTCTGCAAAGTCGGCTCTTTTAAGACTGGTGGACTTCAACTCCCAGAATTCCCCAGCCAGCTATGCTGGCTGGGGAACTCTGGGAGTTGAAGTCCACCAGTCTTAAAAGAGCCGACTTTGCAGACCCCTGGGTTAAGGGTATACATGATGGATGGAAGGAGCTTAGCCAGTGCTAAGCTGTTCTATAGAAGAGGTTCCACAAATCTACAGGACCGTTTAGAACCGGTTCCAGCTCCCTCCACCCCGCCCATCCGCCCATCCTCAAGATGAAGAGCGAGAGGAGGAATTCTGGGAGTTGAAGTCCACAAGTCTTAAAGCTGTCAAGTTTGAACACCCCCAGAGTTATTTTTTTCTAAAGGGTTAGGGGTGCAAGTGTCTTGTAACTTGACAGCTTTAAGACTTGCGAGCTTCAAATACCAGAGTTTCTGAGCCAACATTTTGGTTGCTAAGCAAGAGCGTTGTTAAGTGAGTTTCACCACATTTTACAAGTTGGCCATGAACACCCAGTCACATGACTGCCAAGCCACTCCCACCCGGTCACAATGCCAGCAAGCCACTCCCACAAAGCAGGCCACACCCTACAGAAGAGGTTCTAAAATTTTTTGAAACCCACCACTGGGGGGGGGGGAGGGAGGTGGGTGGGTGGATAGATGGATAGACAGATCTAGACCGACAAATAGGTAAATAGACAGACAGTCAGATAATAAATCTAATCCAATGTCTTATTTTAATATTTAGTTCATGAGAAGCAGGACAATTTGTGAATTGCTGCAAAGTCACATTACCTGAAGCCTTGTCTTTAAAATCTTTTCTGAAATGGCCCATTTCCCCCTAAGATGTTAATGACAGCATCTGCAGCCTGTTACTAAGTCCTTCAATAATGGTTTATTGCATGCACTGCAGTTGCCTGGATTCACGTAACCCACTAAGCCTTATTTTCGCTTCGGTTCTGATATGGACTAGACTTCAGTCGCATCAGCATCTTATTTTATTAAAAGATCGAAATGGATTCCACGTTGTAGAAATTTGTGGAAATCATTTTTTCCTCCAGTCATATTAGAATCAAGCAGGAGGAGGCCTTTGTTAACAATAGCAGCCATAGATCATGTTTTGTTGGTTTTATATTGTAAATATGTATTTACAATATATATTTGTACAAATATTGTAAAAACTAGGTTTCAAACAGGTTGATTATTTTAGAAATGAATTAAAATAAAAATTAAGATCTTGGAGTCATAGTGGACAACCATTTAAATAGGAGCCAGCCGTGGGCAGCAGCTGCCAAAAAAGCCAACACAATTCTAGGCTGCATCTAAAGGAGGGATAGAATCAAGATCACGTGAAGTGTTAATACCACTTTATAATGTCTTGGTAAGGCCACACTTGGAATACGGCATCCAGTTTTGGTTGCCACAATGTAGAAAAGATGTGGAGAATCTGGAACGAGTGCAGAGAAGAGCAACAAAGATGATTAGGGGACTGGAGGCTAAAACATATGAAGAACAGTTGCAGGAACTGGGTATGTCTGGTTTAATGAAAAGAAGGACTAGGAGAGACATGATAGCTGTGTTCCAATATCTCAGGGGTTGCCACAAAGAAGAGGGAGTCAAACTATTCTCCAAGGCATCTGAGGGTAGAACAAGAAGCAATGGGTGGAAACTAATCAAGAAAAGAAGCAACTTTGAACTGAGGAGAAATTTCCTGACAGTTAGAACAATTAATCAGTGGAACAGAAGTTGCCTCCAGAAGTTGTGAATGCTCCAACTGGAAGTCTTTAAGAAGATGTTGGATAGCCATTTGTCTGAAACAGTATAGGGCTTCCTGCCTAGACAGGGGGTTGGACTAGAAGACCTCCAAGGTCCCTTCCAACTCTGCTATTGTATTGTATTGTATTGTATTGTATTGTATTGTATTGTATTGTATTGTATTGTATTAAAAGTACATCTTTAAAGTAGCAAACATTAGAGAGATGTTGCAAGAGATGAGAAAATATCTCTTTTCAGATAGGAATTTGGTACCCAAGGATCAAACAAGCCGAAGGACCCATCATCATTGTCTTGATTATACTTGATTTGCTTCCTTAATATAAGGCATCGCAGCAGTGTTCTCTCAACACATTAAAGCAAATGGGATTTTTTGTATGTGCATCTTAATCAAGAGTTAAATGAAGGCTTTGTCATCTTTCTGCTGCTGTCTTTGCTAAGTGGCAAAAGGGATAAAGAACACACAATATATATTTTTTTAAACTTTTTTTGCTTTTTTTTTTTAACAGAGAACAAAGAAACAAAGAGAAACCTCTGCGAACTTTGATCACGTCAGAAGGAAGAGTTCTGAATGTAAATGAAGCCAAGTATGTAAAAAAGATATAATTCATGGACCATTTTGAACATTCAAATTGGTTAAATAAAGGGTGGGCGGCCCATTTCCTTTCATAGGCTAAATGAGGAACCAAATATAACGTCCCCTCCCCAAGTATAGATCCTGGACCTTTGTTTCAGAGTCTGCCCTGTGAGAACAGAAGTCCAAAATAATCAAGATATCTTCAGTGTATAAGTGTCTTATACACTGAATACAGCACTTGTTTGCCTCCCGAAATTTACCCAGTTACTGTCATTGTTTTCATGTTGATGTTTCCCCAGCCGAGAATCATAGTTTAACCACATAAGAAATTAAACAAATGCAGAGCATTCTGAAAATTCAAATGGATAACAAGAGCTGTCAGAAAGGGTCTGTTGTTATAAATAAGAACTTTAAATTTCAACCCATAGTAGTTGGGGATGCAGGACAATAGGGCTCTTGTCTAGGAACTAGAACAGGTCCAATATAGTGCAGGGATGGATAATTAAACAATAATAATAATCAGAAGAAGAAGAAGAAGAAGAAGAAGAAGAAGAAGAAGAAGAAGAAGAAGAAGAAGAAGAAGAAGAAGAATTAGAATTTAATTTGTAAACCGCTCTCTCTCCCCGAAGGGACTCGAGGCGGTGCACAGGGAATTAAAAATACATATATAAAACCAACAGACATTGTAATACAAATTTAAAATGAATTAAGCCTAGACCCTGCGCTAAAATCCCCGACTATCTAAAAACTAATACCCCTAAAAATCCCTAATAAAACAATTTGAATATTCAGCTTGAGGTAAATGGGTCGATTAAGCCAAGCCTGCCAGGCAGAAGAAGTGAGTTTTTAGTTTTTGACGGAAGGAGCGGAGGTCCGTAGTTGTTCTAATTTCGGGGGGAAGGTCGTTCCAGAGGGTCGGGCCCGCCACAGAGAAGGCCCTTCCCCTGGGCGTCGCCCGCTGGCATAGCCTAGTGGACGGCACCCGGAGAAGTCCCTCTCTGTGGGAGCGAATCGGCCGAAGGGATGTATGGGGCAGGATGCGATCCCGCAGATAGCTAGGTCCCGAGCCATGGAGCGCTTTAAAGATGATAAAAAAATAATCTCCAAAAATGTTGCATTATTTACATAACTCCAGACACACTCCGAGAGAGACCATGTTGGGGGGAGGGAGAAGGAGAGAGAGAGAAGGAAAAGGAGAGAGGGAAGAAGAGAGGAGAGAGAGAGAGAGAGAGGAGGAGGAGAGAGAGAATGATAATATGCATGGATAACACTACAAAGATTAGCTCACTTAATTAATGGGGATTTTTTGCCAGTAGAGGTCTCTCTTTCAGCACAAATGAGTAGCTTTGAATTATGTGGAACTTATGTCACACATCTCATCGTGTTTCAACTGAAAAAAAAAGCCCTGGACTTTATAACATTAGCAGGTTTTTAGATTTTGCAAATCAATTTGGGGAAGGATGTGTATCTTGCTAATTGCTAGATCGTCCCATCTTGAATACAAAACCACAACCCATTGAAGTTTCGACCCTGCGTGCCAGGGTTCCAAATAGCATCCAAAATTAAATCAGAGTCCGAGGCAAAGTATTGCTCAAAGTTCCAATTTATGAAGAGAGGCATGTTGGCACATCTGGGGAAACCCGAATCTGAAAGCTTCCCTGTTTTCCCCCCACCCAGTTGAAAGTTCAAGATCTTGCGCCCACACCCATAAGTCCCTCACACGATCCAATCTCCCACTGCCATGCTGGCAGTTCCACCCATCCAGTTCCGGTCAGGTGCTGAGGTAGAGAGATAAAGGGTGACCTTGGCTTTCTAGAAAGGAATTTTGTTTCGGCTACATCACATCCTACTCCTTACTATCCGCCTCCCATTTTCCCACCATAGAAAAGGCATAGTCGAATAATAGAAAGTGTGGCAGGCCAAAGATCCAAAAGAAAAGACGGCTGCAGGCCTGACCCTCCCCTTCATCCAGTCCAGTCTGTCATGCCCAGATCTTGCTTCTGTTCTATCTAGGCTTCCTTTCTCTTTGGAAGACAACGATGAAAGCAACCAGTTCATCTTGGATCTTGGGGTTTACAGGTCAGAAGGATTTGTTTTATTGGCTCTTTTTTCTGAGACTGTTAAGGGTGGCGGTGGGTTATGATGTGGCTTTTTTGTTCACAGCTGGAGAGAAGAAGAAAAATATAGTAAATAAAAGGTTGTATTGGATGCAGGTTGCACACGATCTTTGAGCTATGTAGCTGTCCGTCCCTCTGCTTTTGATGGGACCTAGGGGAACAGACATCTATGGGGATTCTCAGTCATCCAGGTCCTGGTTGTCCCAAAGGTGTTTTTTTCAACAGGTCACTGCCCTTTCTGGGGGGTTTTCTTTGAAGACATTTCGCTTCTCATCCAAGAAGCTTCTTCAGCTCTGACTGGATGGTGGCGAAGAGCTGAAGAAGCTTATTGGGTGAGAAGTGAAACATCTTCAAAGAAAAACCAGAAAGTCCAGTTGAAAAAAAACACATCACTTTTGGGACAAGGGGAACAGAGAACTTGGATAGCCATTTGACTGAAATGGTATAGGGCTCCTGCCTGGGGAGGGAGTTGGACTAGAAGACCTCCAAGATCCCTTCCAACTCTGCTATTATATAAGCTGCTAAGCTAAATGATCTTCTGCCTTTCTCTTTTAGACATTTGGACATCTCCTTCCTGAACATTGACGTGCAGCCCACTTACGTCCGGGTAATGGTCAAAGAAAAGGTTCGCGTTATTGTCATTATCCCTTTGAATCTTTCTTTTTTTTCAAAACCTACTTCGTTTATATTTGTTTAGGTACTGGTTACCATCTTCAAAGCGCTCCATGGCACGGGACCTAGTTATCTGCGGGATCGCATCCTACCCCACACATCCCTTCGGCCGATTCGCTCCCACAGAGTGGGACTTCTCCGGGTGCCATCCACTAGGCAATGCTAGCGGGCGACGCCCAGGGGAAGGGCCTTCTCTGTGACGGGCCTTATCCTCTGGAACGACCTACCCCCCGAACTTAAATCCATCACGGACCTCCGCTCCTTCCGCCAGCAATTAAAAACTTACCTTTTCCAACAGGCCGGCCTGGCCTAACCTACTGTACTTAGCCTTAGTTAGTAGAGAAATTTTTATATTGGGTTTATGGTAATTTTAACGGGAAGATTTTAGCACAGGGTGTTAGTTTAATATAGTTTTAAATATGTATTTATTGTGATATATTGTGTTTTTATATTTCCTGTGCACCACCCCGAGTCCCTTCGGGGAGAGGGGGCAGTTAATAAGTCGAATTAAAGTAAAGTAAAAGTAAACGTAAAGTTTTCACTTGATGACGTTGGCTCTGCCATTCTCCTCCTGAAAGACATTGAAGAGGCAGAGTGACCATCATGCCAATAAAATCCTAGGCTGCATCAACAGAGGGATAGAATCAGGATCACGTGAAGGGTTAATTACCACTTTATAATGCCTTGGTAAGGCCACACTTGGAATACGGCATCCAGTTTTGGTAACCACAATATAAAAAGAGATGTGGAGACTCTAGAAAGAGTGCAGAGAAGAGCAACAAAGATCATTAGAGGACTGGAGGCTAAAACATATGAAGAACGGTTGAAGGAACTGGGTATGTCTAGTTCAATGAAAAGAAGGACTAGGGGAGACATGATAGCAGTCTTCCAATATCTCAGGGGCTGCCACAAAGAAGAGGGAGTCAAACTATTCTCCAAGGCACCTGAGGGCAGAACAAGAAGCAATGGGTAGAAACTAATCAAGGAGAGAAGCAACTTAAAACTGGGGAGAAATTTTAAGAAGGGACTGGACAGGCACTTGTCTTGAATGGTATAGGCCAGTGATGGCTAACCTTTTTGCCATTGCGTTCCAAAAGCAGAGGAGGTCGTATGCATGCGTGTCCACACCCATAATTTTATGCGCCCCCACCCCACATGTGCTTGTGACACCCCCCCCCGTACTCCCCCCGCTTTTGGCACGTGATGGCACAGTGGACCCATTTTTCACCCTCCCCAAGCTCCAGACCCTTTCTAGGAGCCTAGGAAAGGCGAAAAAGGCCTCCCCCTCCCCTCCCTGGAAGCCCTCCCGAGGCCAAAAATAGTCCATTTGCCGACTTCAGGTCAGACTGGAAGGTCCGTTTTTCGCTCTCTCCAGGCTCCAGAGCCTTTCTAGGAGCCTGGGGAGGGCGAAAATGGCCTCCCTCCCCCCACTGGAGGCCCAGCAGACGCCGAAAACAACTTGTTTCCCAAGTTCTGGTGGGCCCAGAAGGCCCAAAAATCAGCCGGCGTGCTGGAGCTGAGCTCGCGTGCCCACCGATATTGCTCCGCAAGCCACCTGTGGCATGTGTGCCTTAGGTTCGCCATCACGGGTATAGGGTCTCCTGCTTGAGCAAAGAGTTGGACTAGAAGTCCTCCAAGGTCCCTTCCAGCTCTGTTCTTCTGTTACTGTATACGATAGACAGCACGCTGCAGACATCGTCAGCTAGAGACTTACATTTAGTAGGTCCCAGGAGACTTCGGTGCTCTGGCACCCGCCTTAGGGAATATTTTCCCTCCAAAATTAGGCTAGCTCCATCCCTTTGGATGTGCTGGAAGGCCCTCAAGACTTTGTTCAGTTATGGGCCTCAGGCTCTCAGGGAACCGGAAGCCAGCTTAGATAGCTCCATTGCTGAGCTGCCTATTATTATTCCCTCTTCGCCTAAGGTTTCCATCTCTGTTTTATAACATTTACTGTTAATGTGATGTATGTGTGTGTGCGTGCGTGCGTGTGTGTGTGTGTTTATATACAGTTTTACTCATGCACCATCCAGAGTCACCTTTGGATATGGACAACTATTTAAATTGGATGACTGGATAGGTAGGGAGAGAGAGAGCGATATGGATGGGTGGGTGGGTGGGTGGGTGGGTAGGTAGGTAGGTAGGTAGGTAGGTAGGTAGGTAGGTAGGTAGGTAGGTAGGACTGAACGACAACAAAACCTGATTGCTGCCGGAACAGTCCATCCACCTGGCCTGGGTGTGTTGCATCGTCATGACCCCTCCCACTGAACCTTAGCAAGCTAAAGTTTTTGAATGATGTCTGCCTCCAGTCACAGGGTTGATTGTCGTAATAGTTTGTGGGAGGGGGATCACGGGAGGCAGGAAGAAGAGCTGGAAGCCTGGTCTGATGAATGAAATCTGAGTCCAAAGGAGGAGCGGAGGGTGGTGGTGGAGAAAGCATCTCAGATGGGACCCTCTCTGATTTTCACGAGAGCACAAATTTAAAAAAGATAACCGCAGGGGTACTTTCACACTTGCAAGATTATATGAATGTAATCTATATAAATAAAAATGTAACAAGAGTTTGTTCAAAACCGCTAATCTCCGAAAGTACTGCACCGATCGCTTCCAAATTTTCACACAACGGTCTTTTGAAATACAGCACCAATGATATATATAGATTGTATAGAGGTCACACCTGTGCCAGGAACACGCAACGGAAGTGTAAAAAATTGTCAAAAAGGTAGGTAGATGGATACAGAGAGAGCAGTGGGCCACAGGTATTATGTCATCCTTTATGACATCAAATACTCTGTCCATAAGATGCAAGGAGAAATACAGTAGGTAGATAGGTAGGCAGCTATAGGGATAGAGAGAGGGAGGGAGAAATACAGTAGGTAGGTAGGTAGGTGGGAGAGAGGGAGAAATACAGTAGGTAGGTAGGTAGGTAGGTAGGTAGAGGGAGAGAGGGAGAAATACAGTAGGTAGGTAGGTAGAGGGAGAGAGGGAGAAATACAGTAGGTAGGTAGGTAGGTGGGAGAGAGGGAGAAATACAGTAGGTAGATACCTTGGGGGTTATACGGTGGTTGTGTGTATGTGTTTGTGTTTGCAGGTGTAGATCTACACATAGATTGGGTGGCCATTTAACCAGACTGGGCCACAGCAACACGTGGCTGGGAACGGCTAGTCTTTGAATAGAGTTGGTGCTGGTAGTTGTGCTTCTGGCCAAAGCTCACCCAAGGGCTAAAGTTTCTCAATATGTGTGTGTGTTTATTTTTTTTAAAGGCATTTCAACTTGTGCTCCCTGAAGAAGTAAAGCCAGATAGCAGCACTGCTAAAAGATCTCAGACTACTGGACATTTGGTTATCTACATGCCAAAGGTGGGACCACGATTTAATGTGCAAATTTCAACTTTGATCTGCTTGCTCAAATACCCTTCTCCTTTCCTTTCCTCCCTCCCTCCCCCTTCCTTCCTTCCTTCTTTCCTCCCTCCCTTCCTTCTTCCCATCCCTTCGCTGTCTGTCTTCTTCTCCTTCCTCTTCCCTCCCTGCTTCCCTTCTCTTTCCTCCCTCCCTTCTTTCCTCCCTTCCTCCCTCCCTTCCTCCCTTCCCTCTTCCCGTCCCTTCCCTGTCTGTTTTCTCCTTCCTCTTCCTTCCCTCCCTCCCTGCTTCCCTTCTCCTTCCTTCCTCCCTCCCTCCTCTCTCCCTCCTTCTTTCCTTCCTTACTCTCTCCCTTGCTTCTTCCTTTCCCTTCCTTGTCTGTTTTCTTCTCCTTCCCTCCCTCCCTCCTTCCTTCTTCCCTCCCTCCCTCCCTCCCTCCCTTCTTCCTGTCCCTTCCCTGTCTGTCTTCTCCTCCTTCCTCTTCCCTTCTTCCCTCCCTAGTTTCCTTCTCCTCCCTCCCTCCTTCCTTCTTTCCATCCCTTCCCTATCTGTCTTCCCTTCCTCTTCCCTTCCTCCCTCCCTGCTTCCCTCCTTCCTTCCTTCCTCCCTCCCTCCCTCCTTCCTTCTTTCCTTTCTTCCTCCCTTCTTCCTGTGCCTTCCTTTCCCTGTCTGTCTTCTTCTCCTTCCTCTTCCCTCCCTTCATCCCTGCTTCCCTTCTCTTCCATCTCTCCCTCCCTCCTTCCTTCTTTCCTCTCTCCCTCCCTTCCTTCTTCCCATCCCTTCCCTGTGTCTTCTTCTCCTTCCTCTTCCCTCCCTCCCTGATTCCTTTCTCCTTCCCACCTTCCTTCCTTCCCCTTCTCATCTTCCTCCCTCCCTCCCTCCCTCCCTCCCTTTTTTCTGAATTTCTTCTGAAATGTGACTCCTCATCCAAAGGCAGGTAGCCAACTTCCTTCAAGTCTTTGCCATCTGTCTTGTCTTCCTCATTAATTCAGGCAGTGCCTCTGCAGTGACAGGTTTGCAGCCTCATCAATGGCTGGAACCCTGCCTGGGTTTTATTCTTTGGAGCCACATCCCGCTCCTCCAAAACAAATTTCCTTTCGAATCCGTCTCTATTAGTTTCAGAAGACTCATTTTGATCAATCGGTACGAACGCTTAAGAATCCTTTGCAGAGATTTCGGAGATTTTTTCCCCCTGACGATTGAATATTAAAATTCCCGTTGATTTATATTCCGGCTTTTCATGTTTAGAAAGGAGAACTTATTCCATTTTTTCTGCATTATCATGGGGTACTTACATTCTTTTCCACCCAGAAAAATCTGCCAAAAATCCCAAGGGAAGGCGTTGTGATGGAGCAAGTCTCAGGAGGCTTTTTCATTAGCATTTATACCATCAGAAGTTCTACCTTTGGGAAATCATTGATGAATTACAATGAAGAAATTGTCAGTACAGGCTTTATTTTTATTTTTTTTGGCTTATTCATTTTAAAGAGCATTTTAAAAGTCACACGTGGCCAGCTAGAAATTCTCCTTTAGCAATTCTCCTTTTTCTTCTACTTTCTTATGAGCTCATTTTTTTAATAGAAGCCTTTTATTTTATTTATTTTATTTTATTAAATTTATACCCCGCCCTTCTCCAAACGGACCCAGGGCGGCGCACAGGAATTTAAAAATACATACAAAATCAATAAAAATTTAAAAAACATTTAATAACCGTCCTGTGCTAAAACCAAATTAAAATCCCCCCAAAAAATTTAAAAACTGTCTAAAATAGTCAATTGCAGAGGTTACGCTAGGCCAGCTAGATGAAAAAAATGTGTCTTTAGACACTGGCGGAAGAGGCGGAGGTCGGAGATGGTGCGAAGTTCAGGGGGTAGGTCGTTCCACAGGGCAGGGCCCGCCACAGAGAAGGCCCTTCCCCTGGGTGTCGCCAGTCGGCATTGTGCGGCCGACGGCACTCTGAGAAGGCCCTCTCTGTGGGAGCGTACAGTTGAATGTACAGTTGAGTTTCGTGCTATTTTGTTTATTTATTAGATTTTTCTCCCATGTTTATTACTTTATAAGTAGCTGAAGGTGGTGAACATACCTAATACTCCTTTCTCCTCCTACCGTGTTTTCTCAGAAATAAGACCTACCCTATTTTTCAGAGTATAAGACGCTCCGAAGTATAAGATGCCCAGGGGTGGGTTTCTGGGGGTTCGCCTGGGATTGGGCGAACCCTTTCGTAAAATTTCCGGATCCCGAGCGATCCCTTTGGATCGTGGACCCGGAAGTAAGTCGCCGCTGCTAACTGCTGCTCCCAGCTGGGGCGGGCAGGCAGGAAAGCAAGCAAGGCGACTGCGCTGTCTTCTTTTTCCCTCAGCGAAGTGCCGCCTCCTCCTCGCCCATGCTTCGTTGAGAGAAAAAGAAGACAGCCAGGCCGGCTCTCCGAAGGGGTCCTCCTTTCCCCTTCTCCATGGGGGTGGGTGGTGGGGGTGGGCCGCTCACCTCGTCGCCCCACAACCTGCTGCCGCTGCTGCCGTGACAACTCCGAAGAGCAGCGCTCGGGCCAGGAGCCGCAGGCCAAAAAAAAAGAAAGCACACACACACACACAACCTACTTCAGGCGGCGGGAAACACGCAAGGAGAATCCACTCCCAGCTGTCTTCTTTTTCCTTCTGCGAAGGGTACTGGCCGCTGGCAAAGCGGGAGGCTCGGGAAGGCGGCGGGAGCGCCTTTCCCCCCCCCCCTTCCCTTTGCTCAGCCACCTCTTCCCCCCTACGCCTAGCCGCGAGTGGATTCTCCTTGCGTGTTTCCCGCCGCCTGAAGTAGGTTGTGTGTGTGTGTGTGCCGCCTTCCCGAGCCTCCCGCTTTGCCAGCGGCCAGTACCCTTCGCAGAAGGAAAAAGAAGACAGCTGGGAGTGGATTCTCCTTGCGTGTTTCCCGCCGCGGGTAAGGAAAGTTGCTGCGCGCCCCAAAAATCCTCTGGCCCGCTGGCCGCGGTTGCTCGCTCGCTCGCTTGCTCGCTCACCCATCGGACGCCAGGTTCCTTCGTCCGGTGGATGGGTGAGAGAGAGAGTAAATACAGCCAGCGGGTTCTCTGGCTCTCTGGTTCCCCCCTCCCTCCCTGTCTCTCTGTGTGTCTGTCTCCCCTCCCCCCCAAACCTCCTCAGCTCCTGGAAGTAGCCTGACCGGCTACTCTCGCTCTCTCTCTCACCCATCCACCGGACGAAGGAACCTGGTGTCCGATGGGTGAGCAAGCGAGCGAGCAAAGGCTTTTGAAGCAAAGGCTTCAAAGGCTGCCGGCTAGGAACAGCGCGCTACGCTGCGCGAACCCCCCCCCCTGCCAGTCGCGCTAACAGGGAAAGTTTTGCCGCGACTGGGGGGGGGGTTCGCGCAGCGTAGCGCGCTGTTCCTAGCCGGCAGCCTTTGAAGCCTTTGCTTCAAAAGCCTTTGCTCGCTCGCTTGCTCACCCATCGGACACCAGGTTCCTTCGTCCGGTGGATGGGTGAGAGAGGCTGAGGAGGCTTGGGTGGGTGGGGGGAGACAGACAGAGAGAGAGAGGCACAGACACACAGAGAGACAGGGAGGGAGGGGGGAACCAGAGAGTGACAGACACACACAGAGAGACAGAGAGTGGGAGGGAGAGAAAGATAGACAGACAGAGAGAAAGAGAGAAAAAGAAAGAGAGACAGAAAGGAAAGAAAGAGAAAAAAGAGAGAGAGAAAGAGAGAAAGAAAAGAGACAGAAAGAGAGAAAGAGAAAGAAAGAGAGAGAGAGAAAGAGAGAAAGAAAGACAGAAGGAAAGAAAGAAAAAGAAAGAGAGAGAGAGAGAGAGAGAGAGAGAGAGAGAGAGAGAGAGAGAGAGAGAGAGAACTTATGACCACAATTAAGCCCAAAAGTTTGGTTGCTAACCAAGACCATTGTTAAGTAAATTTCACATTTTCCAAATTGGCCACTCCCACCCGGTCACATGGCTGGCAAGCCACTCCTACCCGGTCACATGGCCGGCAAGCCACTCCCACAAAGCAGGCCACACCCACAGAACCTGTTCCAAAAATTTTGAAACCCACCTCTGAAGATGCCCCTAGCTTTTGGGGAGGAAAACAAAGGGGAAAAATCTGCCTCTGCCTCCCAGCAATTTCCTTCCTTGCACCAAACAGCAAACAGTACAGACGATATACTAGCGATGGCGAACCTTTTTAGGCTCGTGTGCCGTAAGGGGGGAAGCGCAGGGGGGTCGTGCGCCGGCGTGCCGCACCCAAAATGCAATGCGCCCCCTAGTGCGCATGCATGCATGACAGGTGCTCTCCCCCATTTTTTACATACTTTTTTCGCCCTCCCCAGGCTCCAGAGGCTTTATAGGAGCCTGGGGAGGCCAAAAACAGCTCCCCCCATCTTCCCGGAAGCTTCAGAAGCTTCCCTGAAGCTTCCAGAGGACTAAAAATGATGCTATGAGCAAACCGGAAGCTCCTACAAAGCCTGGGGAGGGCGAAAAATGGCTTTTATTTATTTATTTATTATTTATTAAATTTATATCCCGCCCTTCTCCAAGAGGACCCAGGGCGGCGCACAGGAAATTAAAATACATACAAAAAACACAATACAAAATTTAAAAACCTATTAGATCCCCATCCTGCGCTAAAACCAATTAAAATCCCCGAATTAAAACTATCTATGGCTAGTCCCAGCGGAGGCTATGTTAGGCCGGCTTGATGGAAGAGGTGTGTTTTTAAACACTGGCGGAAGAGGCGGAAGTCGGTGATGGTACGAAGTTCTGGGGGTAGGTCGTTCCACAGGGCAAGGCCCGCCACAGAGAAGGCCCTTCCCCTGGGTGTCGCCAGTCGGCATTGTCCGGCCGACGGCACCCTGAGAAGGCCCTCTCTGTGGGAGCGTATCGGTCTAAGGCAGGGATGTCCAAACTTGGGAACTTTAAGACTTGTGGACTTCAACTCCCAGAATTCTGGGAGTTGAAGTCCACAAGTCTTAAAGTTCCCAAGTTTGGACATCCCTGGTCTAAGGGATGTAAAATTTTAAAATGGCTAAATAAGCTGGCCAGTATGCACATGCGCGCTGGCCAGCTGATAGGGCAATGCCTCATGTGCCGTGCCAAATGGCTCCACATGCAGCACACGTGCCATAGGTTTCACATCACTGAGATATACTGTACACTGTTTGTGGTGTTACATTTCAGACTATAGTTGTACAGAGGCTAAAATTGATGTGGCTTTCTGGAATTTCGGGGGCGTGGCCAGTCTGCTGTCCCTACCAGTTCGGTGATCCAGTCCCAATTTCCACTACCGGTTTGCCCGAACCGGTGCGAACTGGTAGCAACCCACCTCTGCTACATGCTGAATACATATTGTGGGAAGCTAGATGAGAAAAAGACGAGCCTGGCTTTAAAACGGAGGGAAGAAAACATCAATATGCTTGCCCTGTAATGATGATAGAAGGTAGTCCTTGGTTCACGACTGCCGTAATAGAATGTCCTGTGACAGGGATGTCTAGTTCAAGGCCCGGGGATCGCATCCGGCTCACGGAGTGCTTAAATAGTGGACAACCATTTAAATAGGAGCCAGCAGTGTGCAGCAGCTGCCAAAAAAGCCAACCCAGTTCTAGGCTGCATAAACAGAGGGATAGAATCAAGATCACGTGAAGGGTTAATACCACTTTATAATGCCTTGATAAGGCCACACTTGGAATACTGCATACAGTTTTGGTTGCCAAAATGTAGAAAAGACGTGGAGACTCTAGAAAGAGTGCAGAGAAGAGCAACAAAGAGGATTAGGGGACTGGAGACTAAAATATATGAAGAACGGTTGCAGGAACTGGGTATGTCTAGTTTAATAAAAAGAAGGATTAGGGGAGACATGATAACAGTGTTCTGATATCTCAGGGGCTGCCACAAAGAGGAGGGAGTCAAACTATTCTCCAAGGCACCTGAGGGCAGAACAAGAAGCAATGGATGGAAACTAATCAAGGAGAGAAGCAACTTAGAACTGAGGAGAAATTTCCTGGCAGTTAGAACAATTAATCAGTGGAACAGCTTGCCTCCAGAAGTTGTGAATGCCCCAACCCTGGAAGTCTTTAAGAAGATGTTGGATAGCCATTTGTCTGAAATGGTATAGGGCTTCCTGCCTAGGCAGGGAGTTGGACTAGATGACCTCCAAGGTGCCTTCCAACTCTGCTATTGTATTGTAAATCTGGCCTGTGGAGCTAGCCGAGAAATAGCAACGGACTAGCCCACGGTGCTAGCGAAAATGGGGCATGGGGAGGCTATACATGCCCACCCCCGCAGCCTTTTTCCTGCCTGGTCAGCCTCCTGCAGCACCCTGCCGGCCAAAACAGGGCACGCAAAGAGGTGTCTGTCCCGTCTCCCCCCAACTCCCCTCCACAACCCGTCCATGAGCGAGAACTACAATTCTGTTTGGGCCCTTGAAGAAATCCAGTTGGACACGTCCTATGGCTTGAAATTCTTGGTTTGGATAACTTAGAACTGTGACAGTTGCGGTTAGGCTTGCAAAATTGTACCTAGAAATGTTTTACCTGTAAATGACATTTTTAGCTTTAAGCGTAATGTAAGTCGCAGTTAACTTTTTTTTATTTTAATTTTGCTGGTTTGAATTTATAATTTTTGTTTAACTTTAACTTAACTTAAACTTTAATTTCATTTCTATACCGCCCTATCTCCCGACATGGGACTCAGGGCGGTGCACAGGAGCTATAAAATATAAAATATAAAAGTACAAACAATCAAATAGTTAAAATTAAGATTAAATAAGATTTTGCCCATGCTAAAAACGTTAATTTAAACCCAATTAAAATAATAATAGCTGTACCAGCTATGCCAGGCCGGCCAAACGAAAGAAGTAAGCTTTTAATGTCCGATGGAAGAGGCGAAGGTCTGTGATAGTGCGGAGATCTGGGGGGAGGTCGTTCCAGAGGGCGGGACCCGCCACAGAGAAGGCTCTTCCCCTGGGAGTCGCCAGTCAGCATTGTCCGGCGGATGGCACCCTAAGGAGGCCCTCCCTGTGGGAGCGGACGGGTCGAGTGGAGGTATGTGCTAGGAGGCGGTCCTGTAAGTAACCAGGTCCCATTCCATGGAGCGCTTTAAAGATGGTCACTAAGACCTTGAAACGAATAATATATATGTTTGACAAATAAACATATATTAACCTACAGCGTTAACAACCATTGATAGCCACAGTGGTTGTTAATGGGGATGAGAAAGGAACTTTGTGATTAAGCCTCATATTTATGACCTTCGCAGGTCTTGAAAGGAAAGGGAAGCTGGTCATGAGGGCGATCAGTTTCGCTTAGTGACTGATTCACTTCATGACGTAGGGAATGAAAACCAAGATGGGCTTTGAAGAAATGGGAAAGGTAGACTACTGACTTTGTTGAACTCTGATGCTCAAGAAGATTTGTGAGGATACAATGGATAGCTAAGACGACAAATTGAGCATAAGCATTTTGGTATAAAGATAAAGGTTCCCCTCGCACATATGTGCTAGCCGTTCCCGACTCTAGGGGGCGGTGCTCATTTCCATTTCAAAGCCAAAGAGCCAGCACTGTCTGAAGATATCTCTGTGGTCATGTGGCCGGCATTAATACACGGTTACCTTCCCAGCAAAGGTGGTTCCTATTTTTCTACTTGCATTTTTACATGCTTTTGAACTGCTAGGTGGGCAGAAGCTGGCTCACTCCGTTACACGGCACTAGGGATTCGAACAGCTGAACTTTCTGATCAACAAGCTCAGCCTCCTGAGCCACTGAGTCCCTCATCTTGGTATATAGGTATCTAAATAAAGAATGTTGGACATTTTGAGTAGGTTATTGATCCAGATTCTGAGTAGGTTATTGATCCAGATCCTTATTTTATTTAAAATAAATAAATCCAGATTCTTAAAAATCAATACTGGAAAACATTGTCCCACATGTTTGCTTTAAAAAAAAAAAAACATCATCCTCTCTAAGATGGTGTCTGCTACATTTATAGAATTTCTACCGTTTAATCTGTCATATTTATTTGGCATCTTCTCCCGGAGAGTTCTTTGATCTCATCCCAAGATCCCATCTTTCATTGTACAAAGTCTGCATTTCCCCCTATTTTCAGTTTCCAATTTCCAGTTTCCAGTTCTTGTTTCTTTAAGTTTAAAACTGTATTTTTTTTTAAAAAAAAACAGTTTTTTGCCTTTCTGATGACTTTGTGGTACTGGAGATTATAGAGAGAATAAATTACTACATCAGTTCAATGAAAGCTCTTTATGTTTCCAGACAGACTTCTGTTAAGCCTGAAAATTAATATTCCTTCTTGTCTCAGAGGAAGTGAAAAGGGCAGAAAGGGGTTTTAGATGAATAGAACTCGACACTTTTCATTATTCAGCAAACCGAAAATAACCCCCAAGATTTTAAAATTTGCGCAGGGAGATACGCCTATATGTGCAACCATAAAGCACATCTAATATTTGTGCCATTGTTGTAAGCATTTATTTGACTAGCTGAAAAGCAAGGAATAGATTCTTACATTGTTTTATTAACTCACCGTCTATTGATTACATGTGGATGCAATAAGATCAAAGCAATGATTTTTTTTTAGTTGACCCCCCCCCCCCCTTTAAAAAGAAAAGTTAACGGTATGCGGAGTTGTAATTGGGACCTATTGACCTGTCGATTGGATAAATGTGTTGATTGCCAATTCACTGGAGCTTCCTGTTGACTTCAGTAGAAAAAATGAAATTGACACAGTACAGCTCAACCAAGGGAGAAACTAAGCCTAGACCAAATCTTCTGTGCCCTTTCATGTTGGGGAAATACCCACACCACATGGTGGTTTTTTCCCCTGCCTCCCTCCCTCCCTCCCTCTCTCCACCTCCCTCCCTTCCTTCCTTCCTTCTTCCCACCCTCTCTTACCTTTCTTTCCTCCCTCCCCCTTCTTTCCTTCCTCCCTCCCTCCACCTCCCTCCCTCCTTCCCTTCCTCCCAGACATTTCCTTCCTTCCTTCCTTCCTTCCTTCCTTCCTTCTTTCCTCTCTTACCTTTCTTTCCTCTCTCCCTCCCCCTGCCTCCCTCTCTCCTTCCCTTCCTCCCATACATTTCCTTCCTTCCTTCCTTCCTTCCTTCTTCCCACCCTCTCTTACCTTTCTTTCCTCCCTCCCCCTTCTTTCCTTCCTCCCTCCCTCCACCTCCCTTCCTCCCTCCTTCCCT
This sequence comes from Rhabdophis nuchalis, assembly GCA_039707465.1. Classification (NCBI taxonomy): domain Eukaryota; kingdom Metazoa; phylum Chordata; class Lepidosauria; order Squamata; family Natricidae; genus Rhabdophis; species Rhabdophis nuchalis. Next base: position 212,983,036 of record CM077645.1, on the reverse strand, counting down.
TCCTCCCAGACATTTCCTTCCTCCCATACATTTCCTTCCTTCCTTCCTTCCTTCTTTCCTCTCTTACCTTTCTTTCCTCTCTCCCTCCCCCTGCCTCCCTCTCTCCTTCCCTTCCTCCCATACATTTCCTTCCTTCCTTCCTTCCTTCCTTCCTTCTTTCTTTCTTTCTTCCTTCCCTCTCTTACCATTTTTCCTCCCTCCATCCCCCTTCTTTCCTTCCTCCCCCTTCTTTCCTCCCTCCCTCCCTTCCCCTTCCTCCATACATTTCCTTCCTTCCTTCTTTCCTCTCTTACCTTTCTTTTCTTGCTCCCTCTCTCCCTCCCCCTCCCTCCTTCCTTTCCTCCCATCCATTTTCTTCCTCTCTACCTTCCCTTTTTTCCTCCCTCCCCCTGTCTTCCTAACTCCTTCCATTCCTCCAATACATTCCCTCCCTCCCTCTCATACATTTCCTTCCTTCCTTCCTCCGTCCCTGACACAAGTATTGTATAATTTCATGAATATTCAATTCAACTCTTTAGTACTTCTGGAAATGATTGCTAAGGTAGTAGTCTAGATCTGGAGAATTTTGTATCAGAGATTATTCCCTTCGACCGATCCGTTCCCACAGGGAGGGCCTTCTCAGGGTACCGTCGGCCGGTCAGTGCCGGCTGGCGACGCCCAGGGGAAAGGCCTTCTCTGTGGCAGGTCCAGCCCTCTGGAACGGCCTTCCCCCCGAACTTCGCATCATCAAGGACCTTCGCCTCTTCCGCCGATCACTCAAAACGTATTTTTTCCATCTAGCTGGCCTAGCTTAGATTTTAGCTTTGATTTTAGTTTAGATGTTAGCTTAGATTTTAGATCAAATAAAATTCTAATTGGATTGGTAGGGGTTTTTAAAATTTTTAGTTAAACATTTTAGCACAGGTTATCTAATTTAATTGTATTTTATTATTGTATGGTATTTATTGTTGTCTATTGTGGTATTTTAATCCCCTGTGCAGCGCCCTGAGTCCATTGCGGAGAAGGTGCGGTATATAAATCAAATAAAACATAAAACATTATTAATTCAAACTGAGATAATTTTCATTTAAGTCCCCATTATAAAGATTTTCCAACCAATTGGAATTCAAATCTCTATGAAGGTTTGAAAGAGTTGAGGATTGCTATGAAGGTCTGACTGAAATAGGTGCCTCTTGGATGGGTTTAATTCTGGGTAGATAGCAGTTTACATAATATAGAAACAATTTGGAAACAATTCTTTTGGAATCATTACATGCTACATGTAATAAATTCAAATATACCTGCAGATGGAGATGGAGAATTGTTTCCTGTACTTACAGTAGTGCATCCAAGTTTTCTCTTGAGTGTTTGTTTTCCAAGCCTTAACAATGCTTTATTAAAATAAGATGAACTGTAATATTACATAAAATATTTATGTTTCCATTCCCCCCCGCCCATTTTGCTGAAAGCTGCAACAAAATAAGGAAACCAATTTGTTATTCTTTCCCAGGCTAAAGATGTGGTAGTAACTAGCCAAAAAGCATCCATTTCTGAGAAAGCGTTTGACCGCAGGAAACTGCAAAGAAATCTAAGAAGGTAATTGTGATTTCCCCCCCCCCCCTCCTTTGGCACCTCAATGTTACGCTGAAAGCTGAAAATAATGATTTATTGGCCAAATACGGTCAATCTAATGCAGTTGTGAGAAGGACCAATCGTTGTAATACTGGTTATTGTGAAACAAAGGTTTTACCTGAAGAGGGCTGACCAACAGTTTGCCCCTCGGGATCCTGTGTAAACTCTTCTGCTTTAGGGCAGCGGTCGGCAAACTTAATTTTTTATTTTATTTTATTTTATTCGAATTTATATCCCGCCCTTCTCCAGAAGGACCCAGGACGGCGCACAGGAATTAAAAACATACAAATATAACAATATAAAAATTTAAAACTCTCAAAGAGCCAGTTGGACCCATTTCCCACAGAAAAGAAAACACCGGGAGCCACAAAACCTTTCCCGTGCCTGACTATTTCCTAAGCGGTCACAGAACTAGCATTTGTAGTTGAATTAAACATTCTGTTTTCTTCTGAAACTTTTTTTTTCTTGGATTGATCCATGGTTGGCCTACCAGGGTTCGAAAAGCTCAATAAATTGCGTGCTAGCAGTTATCACACATTGGCGGTTGTGATGCATATTTCGAGCGACAGGGAGCCGCAGCAGAGGGATGAAAGAGCCACATGCGGCTCCAGAGCCGCACATTGCTGACCCCTGCTTTAGGGGTTCAGTTAAGAAAGTTCTTACAACTGTAGGAAAACCGTATTATATTTTATTGTTTGCTCACCGTGTTATTGATTACAAATCCCATTTCCCCCCTCTCTTCCAGGCAATGTTGAACTTACTGGAAAGGGCTGTTCTGCAACATGCTAGATTAGGATAGGCAACACATTACCCATGGCGGTTCGGGGAGGAGGGGGGAGAGAGTCAAGACTTCCATCATTGTGAAAACAATAGTCTCAATGAAATGAAACAAAACAACAACAACAAAATAATAACAGTTGAATCGTTTGTAGGTTAGCAAATGCCACACAACACACCAGGGGTAGGTTCTAGCCGGCATTACTGCCCGTTTGCTCGTGGGCGTGCTTTGCATGCGCGCGCTGGATGCATGCCACGCGCACATGCACAGTTCAATAGAAATTGTTCTACGGTTGTGCAGAACTCAAAAACAAGATGGTGGCAGTGACTGCGGCAATCATGGAACCGGTTTGGAGACATGGCCAGCCTGGGTCGCTGCCGGTTCTGCAACCCAGGACAGCATGCCAATACTGGTTCAGCCAAACCGGGCCGAACTGGTAGGAACCCACCATTGCAACACACCCTTTGCATTTTTTCCAAGTATGGAAATCTTGGTGTTCTCTGAGCTTGGTTGTTTTCTTGTAGACATTTCATCACCATACTAGGTAACATCATCAATGCTAGAAGGGAGTGGAGTTTGCTCTCTGTTTTATGTACGAGGTGCTTGTTTTGTCAGTGTTGGGGGTGTTCTTGGTGGTTGCTTGATTAGGCTGTGGTTTACCGTTAGCTTGTTTGTCTGAGTTGGTAATTACTTGATTGGGGATATTGTTTACTTCTAGACCAGGACTGTCAAACTCCCAGCCTGTGGGCCAGATGCATCATACTCTGGCCACGCCCATGTCCCGTTTAGCGAAGGGGGGGGGGGAGTCCTGATATGTCACCTAACGCCACCGGGACAACATGAGTTCCACGATGTAGAAAAGATGTGGAGACTCTAGAAAGAGTGCAGAGAAGAGCAACCAAGATGATTAGGGGACTGGAGACTAAAACATATGAAGAACGGTTACAGGAACTGGCTATGTCTAGTTGAATGAAAAGAAGAACTAGGGGAGACATGATAGCAGTCTTCCGATATCTCAGGGGTTGCCACAAAGAAGAGGGAGTCCAGCTATTCTCCAAAGCACCTGAAGGCAGGACAAGAAGCAATGGGTAGAAACTAATCAAGGAGAGAAGCAACTTAAAACTGAGGAGAAATTTCCTGACAGTGAGAACAATTAATCAGTGGAACAGATTGCCTCCAGAAGTTGTGAATGCCCCAACACTGGAAGTCTTTAAGAAGATGTTGGATAGCCATTTGTCTGAAATGGTATAGGGCTTCCTGCCTAGGCAGGGAGTTGGACTAGATGACCTCCAAGGTCCCTTCCAACTCTGCTATTGTATTGTATTGAGTTTGACACCCCTGTTCTAGACTGTTGGTCTATTATTAATATTGACATGTATCTCTGCTTATCTAGGTGTCGATTGCTGGTTTGGGGTTGTTGTTTTTTGTTTGGTTCTTTTTTGGCCTTTCAATTGTCTCGTTTGAATGGCGTGGAGATGTTGCTTATCTCTATGTGCCCGTTGTCGGCTCTTTTCCAAATGAGACACTCATTGATTCCATGCAGTGTCCTGAATGCCCAACTGTGACAACATACTGTATATTTTTTTAAAAAAACCTCACAAAACCTCGTGTGAGTAATAACTCTTCCAGTTTTAGCTATCTTGCATAATTTGGACCATTTTTAAGGCTCCGCTATTTATAGGAATGAGTGGGAGATAGCCGGGGGCACCACATATGTCACACCACTTGTGGGAACTGCTTGGCTGAACCCCTGCCCTCTAGAGCAGGGGTCCCCAACCTTTGCAACTTTAAGTCTGCAGGACTTCAGCTCCCAGAATTCTCCAGCCGGCAAAGGTTGGGGACCCCTGCTCTAGAGGACTTGCAATAAGGTGGACTAACTGTTGCAGTCTTATTTCAGAGGTATTTTAACATTCTCGCATTCAGTCCTCGGAGTGCTTTCCTTCCTTCAACAGATTAACAGAGTTGGAAGGGACCTTGCAGGTCATCTAGTCCAACCCCCCCTGCTCAAGCAGGACAACCCTACATGTGCCTCTACCTAGGATCAAACTCACAACCTCCTGCTTGTGAGGCAAGAGCTCTCTCAGCTCTTGTTGCAATATGGTGAAAAGCAAAGATGTTGGGACAGAGGATGGAAAGTCAGAAGTATTTTAATACCGAACTATAAGTTTTGCTATTAAGAATGCCTGAAACTTGATCTGAGTAAGATTCCTAAGCGTGGGGTTAACTACATGCCCCGAGCAAGCCTACAACCCCCGAGGCAGAACACGCCACCCCCCCGGCGCCATCGTTCAGAAGGCCAACTAGGCCACGCCTACAGTGGCCACGCCCACCCAGCAACCAGGCAGAGAACCCGTTGCTGACATGTTTTTTTAGATAAGTTTATTTACAAATTTTAAAAAAGACAGATTTTTTCCAACAATATATTGCAACAAGCATGTCTGAATATACATCCATTAAACCAATAACTTCCAGAGAGTAATTAGGACTATTTTTGATTTCCCTTTCTGTGTTTCATCCAATTGTACCATAGATTCCAGCAGTTGTAATAATCCGTATCTTTCTGGTTCCTGAGTAGTTTCGTTAGACAATCTGCTTCCGCGCATTCTGTAATTTTCCAGATCAATTTACTTTCTGAGGGTAGCAACTCGTTTTTCCATTCCTGTGCAAATAATATCCTAGCTGCTGTAATAATGTGGAGGGTCAGATACCATTTGTCCTTGTTTATTTTATCGGGTTTCATTCTCAATAAGAAGACCTCTGGTTTCATCTCGACTGCCTAACCTGTAGCCTCTATGATCCATTTCCTAATCTTTGACCAATATTTGCCTGCTTGGGGACAAGTCCACCATTGGTGGTAGTTAAGTCCCTTTATTATTTCCACATTTCCAACACTCTGGGGAGGTTCCTGGGTACATTTTAGCCATCCTTGCCGGTGGAAGGTGCCAGCGATAGACCATTTTATAGATATTTTATTTATTTATTTATTTATTTATTTATTTATTTATTTATTTATTTATTTATTTATTTATTTATTTATTTATTTATTATTTATTTAATTCGATTTATAAACCCCACCAATCTCCGTCTAGACGGACTCTGGGCGGTGCACAGGACATTAAAATCTAAACAGTAATAAATAACAAATATACAAAGTTAAAAAGAAATTAAATAATAATAATAATAATAATAATAATAATAATAATAATAATAATAATAATAATAATAATAATAATAATTTTATTTTTCTATACCGCGTCCTCTCCCCAGGGGGACTCGGAGCGGTGCACAGGGAAAAATTAAAACAACATAAAATATATACATAAATAAATACAGTAAAAACAGATTAAATCTAATTGTCCCTGCACTAAAATCCCCATTTTTAAAATTAACATTCCCTAACCCCTGAGGTAGAGACTAACCTAGGCTGACCAAGCAGAAAAAGTGTGTTTTTAATTTCTGACGGAAGGAGCGGAGGTCCGTAGTTGTTCTAATGTCGGGGGGAAGGTCGTTCCAGAGGGCTGGGCTCGCCACAGAGAAGGCCCTTCCCCTGGGCGTCGCCCGCTGACAAAGTCTAGTGGACGGCACCCGGAGAAGTCCCTCTCTGTGGGAGCGAATCGGCCGGGAGGATGTATGTGGCAGGATTCGATCCCGCAGATAATAAACCTGTGCTAAAATTCCCATTAAAACCTATCTAACCTTATGGGAGGTTGCCAGTGTGAGCTCTCACCCCATTTATCCAGGTTGGGAGAGGGCCCTAGATTCTTTCCCCAGGCGATCATAGAGTCCTTAATTACCTCCTCACCAATCCATCGTTGTATCAGAAACTGGTAACATCTGGACAATAATTTCTTTTCTGACCCCAATAAGATTTCATCCAATTCCTGTGCTGTTCTATATATTCCTTCCTTCTCTTTATCCTTTCTGGTTCTTGATTTTATTTGAGCATAAGCCCACCAATCTGTCTCTCTACCTGCCTTGGACATATCCTCTCGTGTTTTTAGTTCCCCTTGAGGGGTCTAGAAGGTCCTGGTAAGTCAGTGGTGCTTTTTGATTATATAATGTTGAGTATGTCACGGCCTCTAGTGGAGCAAACCAAGTCGGAACCATTGAGTAATACTTAAACCTAACCCTTTCCCATGTTTCCAATAGAATTTTCCTAAGATGATGCTTCTTAAAGTGCCTACAATTTTTCCCTCTCTCTCTCCACATAAAATGATGCCACCCTTGTCCTAAATCATGGCCCTCTAATGTAAGTACCCACTTCCTTCTCAACAGTATCCAGTTTGCTGCCTGGTAATATAACTCCCATTTTGGCAACCCAAATCCTCCTCTGGCTGGCGATTCTTGAAGCATTTTTAATTTAATTCTAGCTTTCTTCTTCTGCCAAATAAATTTCCTCACATATTTATCTAATAATTTGAAGAAGCTATTATCTAATCTCACCGGGGCAGTCTGAAATAAATAAATCCATTTTGGGAGAACGTAAGTTTTAATTCTTGCTATCCTACCAAGTTGGGAGAGTTGTAGGTTTTCCCACTTTTCTAAGTCTAATTGCTGGTATTTTTGAAGCCCACCCCTGGTCTGCTCTAACATTAAGGATGTTAGGGGTAAAAAACACCCCCGTTGGAAAATAAACAGGCGGAATAGTGCAATACACCGGACAGCAAGAGATACGTTGCTTAAAGCACACAAACACTCTACAACACTGATAGTAGAAAAAATAAATAGTCTTTACTCTTGATGTAACTAAAATATTTCTTCCAAACAGTGATACTAACTCCTCTAACAATAAAAAAGTCCTTCACCAAAACCACAGTTGTCTTACAGTCAGTCAAAACAATGATACTTCTTCTGTCTTCATGTTCAGTTTCTTCCTCAGTGGCAATCAAGAAGCAAAGGAAAGCAAAAGGGATGAACTGTGTTTCCAGCTGCCTTTTATGATTGAGCTGGGAAGCACAGCCAATCAGATTCCACATAGTCCTTAAAGTTACATTTACCTTTTATTAATCCTGGCTTATATATATTGTCAACCCAACATCAGGATAATTATCCTAACAAAGGATGATATTCAGGGTCCCCTTTTCTTATAGGTTGCTCCTAGGTGTAACTGTTTGCATCTTCAGCTAGTGAGGAGTTGCCACCATGCAAAATATTGACTCTGCTGGAGCAAAAGCCTCATTATAAGGTAGCAACTTCCTTTGTATTCCTAATTCTGAACATCAGTCGCTAACTGGGTTTTTTTTGTTTTTTTTGTTACATAGGCCAGGGGTCTCCAACCTTTGCAACTTTAAGTCTGAAGGACTTCAGCAAAGCTGGCTGGAGAATTCTGGGAGCTGAAGTCCTTCAGACTTAAAGTTGCAAAGGTTGGAGACCCCTGACATAGGCAATTGACGGCTCTCGTCTCCATATTACAGCACAGCATTATTATCTGCTGGGCTCCAGAATAACAAGCGAGCAAAGGAGGAGCTGGGAATCACTAAAGGGAAGAGTGATTAATAAGCTAATGCAGAGTCATAATAATACAGTTTTTGCAAATGTGTCAGGGAGACAGCCGTTAATTACTTTACAGGGATGATAATTTGTACGGCGTTTTCTTTTTTTTTACAACAAAGAATAGCTTTATTAACTGTAGCAGAAAAGATTTAAAGTGCATTAAATCCTTAATTAAACTATAAACATTTTTTTTATATTGAAAAAGTTTTATTGGTTTTACATTTTTTAACAGGGTAAGGTAATGGTTACAAAGAAATTTTGAGAGCATTCACGTCAGAGTCATCGGACCTTCCGAGACCTCAAAATACACATTAAAAAAGTTAATATAGAAAACATTTTCCATACCACTACAAGTTGAAAGCAAGTACATTTACCTAAATTCTCCCTTCCATGCTGTCAGACATTTACAAAAGGTCCGGATAGAAATATTATGCAAAATTGTTCAGGAAAAAATCAAGGCAAAGTTATTTTTTTGATCTAAGTCTTTTGGCTATTGTATCTTCTTTTTCTCCTCCCTGGCCCCCCGCAGGCGGAGCCGTGGCCCCCTCCGTCCCCCCTGGATCTTCCCCCAGGGCAGAGGAATGTTTTTTAAGAAAGGCTTCCGCCTCAGCAACTGTTTTAATCCTCACTCTTCCTCCTTCCCAGAACACCAGCATCCCTTCAGGTGTCATCCACTTGAACCAAATCCCGTGATCAAACAAGGTTTTAGACAAGAAGGAAAATTTCCTTCTTGAGTCTCTAATTTTTCTAGGGATCTGCTTCAAGATAGTGACCGTTTCTCGATGATAAGTTAAAGGTTTCTCTCTCTGCGCTTTCAGGATTTCCTCTCTGGTTGACCTTCTAACAAATTTCACATGTATCTCTCTAGGCACTTCATTCATCCTGGCATATGCAGAGTTAATTCTATAGGCTAGGTCAATGTCCCCCCTGATCTCATCCTTAGGTTTTTGTAAATAATCTGCTAAAATTGTACTCATAAGATCAGGTAGGCATTCACCAGAATCCTCAAGAACATTCTGAAATCTCAAAAAATATATCATTCTTTCCATATCCATCCTAGACACACGCCCATTTATTTCCCCCACCTCATTAGAAATATTTTTAATCTCTCCCTTAGCCCCCTCCAACCCTCCTTCCAATTCTTCATTCTTCTGTGTATTCTCCAACACTTGCTTCCGGGTATCCAATAGTTCCTTTTTGAAAGTACTATTTTCAGCCCTCTGGGCCTTTATTTCTGCTATCAAAGTCTGCATAGAGGTTTCAAGAGAAGCCATCCTTTGTTCCAAATTTACAAGTGCTGCTTCTTGTGCCATGGTTAAAAGTTAGAATCACTGCCACCAAGATGGCGTTTTCCGGGTGGGGCTGGTAGGGCAGATCAGGAGCTCAGTTCAGTTCAGGGCCGTGAAGTTGCAAACAATTCAGAAACCAAAAGAGACACAATTTCCCAAATCAACAAATAGTAATAACGAAGGTATTCCAAAGAAGAAATCACAAATCCATCAAGAAAATTTTTTTTTCCAAAAATCCAGAGAGAGTCCTGCTTTCAAAGAGACGCTGGAAATTTTCCTTAGTTGAAATAATCAGGCAGGGACACAGAGAAGCCACTTCCACCGCCCATCTCAGCCAGAGGGAGAAAGTAGCAAAAAAAGAATTTTTTTTTAAACTCAGCCAGACCTAGAAACAATGTTGCAAAAAGTCACATTCCACTTTCCCTTGTTAGAGACCGTCCGGAGTGAAAGTTTCCGCTTTCCCTTTGCAGAGAAGCCATTTTAACGTGCCGCTTAAATCCGAGGGGGGGTTTTTTAAAAATAAACACCCCCCTCCCAGTCCGTTCAGTCTGGCTGGCAGCAGGAAAAAAAAGTTTTTTAAAGACTCACTCTCTCCTCGCAGCTGAAGCCTCGGGAGTCCTTCTGACTGAGCCGATCAGCCCTCCTCATAATTGTAAATGGCGCCGTCTTCCCTGGGCGAAGGGAAAACCCCCCGCTAGCATGTTCTCCCTCACCTGAGCCGCGCCGGGAGCCGCTTCCTCCACCGCCGTGGGGGGCACGCCCCCCGACGAGCCGGCCCTACGGGAGACCCTCAAACAGAGGAGTCTCGCCCCCGTTGGGGGGCAGAAGAAGAAACAAAGCGGCGAGCGAGCGCTAGGCTCGCCCGTCGCCGCAGGAGCCGGAACCGGAAGCCCTGTACGGCGTTTTCTGTAATATTAAATCCACTTTATCAAACAGCTTAATAGCAGACCAAGACCTAGCTACGGAGATTTTTTTTTTAAAAAAAAGAATAATCTTCTCCCCGACTCACGAAAACCCAAGCTAGATGCTAATTTACTTGCGTGAATTCGGCAATTTTTATTTATTTTTTATTATGTAACCCTGAGCAGCTTCCCTAGGAACACCGAGCAATCTCCAAACTGGAGCAGAGAGAAGTGGGGGGGAGAGAGAGAGAGAGAGAGGGAGGGAGGGAGGGAGGGAGAGAGGGAGAGAGGGAGAGAGGGAGAGAGGGAGGGAGGGAGGGAGGGAGGGAGGGAGAGAGAGAGAGAGAGAGAGAGAGAGAGGGAGGGAGGGAAAGGATTAAAGAGGAGATACTGCGTGAGAAACAATTCAAATGGTGGGAAGATATTTCAATTTTCTTTCTAATTACGATTCCTTCCAAGTCGTAGCATTAAATGGAGAACATACTTCTAAGAATTCTCACTTTGGGGGATGGCGGGGGGGGGGGGAGAAAAAGAGGGAAGCCAACCCCTGCAATTCCTGCAGGTAACAGGAGGTGGGGGGGAAAAAAGGAATTCTCTCAAGCCTCAAATATGCTGACACAATTCGTCATAACAAGATTTTCAGTCCATTTCCCATCGGGTAGAAGTGACCACAATCGATTCAGCCGTGTGCAGCAGCTGCCAAAAAAGCCAACACAGTTCTAGGCTGCATAAACAGAGGGATAGAATCTAGATCACGTGAAGTGTTAATGCCACTGTATAGTGCCTTGGTAAGGCCACACTTGGAATATTGCATACAGTTTTGGTCGCCACGATGTAGAAAAGACGTGGAGACTCTGGAAAGAGTGCAGAGAAGAGCAACAAAGAGGATTAGGGGACTGGAGACTAAAACATATGAAGAAAGGTTGCAGGAGCTGGGTATGTCTAGTTTGATGAAGAGAAGGACCAGGGGAGACATGATAGCAGTGTTCCGATATCTCAGAGGGTGCCACAAAGAAGAGGGAGTCAAACTATTCTCCAAGGCACCTGAGGGCAGGACAAGAAGCAATGGGTGGAAACTAATCAAGGAGAGAAGCAACTTAGCACTGAGGAGAAATTTCCTGACAGTTAGAACAATTAACCTCTGGAACAGCTTGCCTCCAGAATTTGTGAATGCCCCAACCCTGGAAGTCTTCAAGAAGATGTTGGATAGCCATTTGTCTGAAATGGTATAGAGTTTCCTGCCTAGGCAGGGAGTTGGACTAAATGACCTCCAAGGTCCCTTCCAACTCTGCTATTGTATTGTAAGATGTTGGATAGCCATTTGTCTGAAGTGGTATAGGGCTTCCTGCCTGGGGGTTGGACTAGAAGACCTCCAAGATCCCTTCCAACTCTGCTATTGTATTGTATTGAGAGGGAGGGAGGGTCTCAGGGAAGTCCTGCCTTAGGACTTGGCCACCACACAGGGGTGAAATCCTCCCAGTTCGGCCCAGTTCAGCTGAACCAATAGGGACAAATGTCCTTGGTGCTGCAAACCGGTAGTTTAAAAAAAAAAGCTTCCGAGGATGCACTGTGCCTTCATCGGAAGCTTTTTTCCTGCTTTTTAAAACATTTTTTCCCCCTGCCTATCAGCCTGACCCGGCAGGAAACAAAATGCTTTGAAAAGTTGGCCACGCCCACCCGGTCACATGACCCCCTCCAAGCCACGCCCACAGAAACCTGTGATAAAATGATACATTCTTAAAAATTGATAGTTTGTAGGGAAAAATGGCTTAGTGATATTGGCTTTTTGTTGTGAAGTTTGTTATTATTTGTGTTTATGTCAAAAAAAAGAAATTGAGGGAAGTATTGTATATGTGTTGTTTTGTCTTTGTTTGTTTTAAAAATAAAAATTTTATTCAAAAAAAAAAGGTGGGGGGGAGGAAATGTAAATTTCATCACTGCCACCACAGGTGCCCCCTACAGGAGTGACACCAAGCGGGCCACGACACACATCCGCAGACCTCTGAGGTGAAACACCACCCTGATGTGAGCCTCAATGAAATCTAAGTTTGATATCCCTGCTCCCCTGGTGGGTTTCAAAATTTTTTAGAACTTCTTCTGTAGGTGTGGCCTGCTTTGTGGGAGTGGCTTGCCAGCCATGTGACCGGGTGGGAGTGGCTTGGCAGTCGTGACTGGGTGGGCATGGCCAACTTGTAAAATGTGGTGAAACTCACTTAACAACGCTCTTGCTTAGCAACCAAAATGTTGGCTCAGGAACTCTGGCATTTGAAGCACACAAGTCTTAAAGCTGTCAAGTTACAAGACCTTTGCACCCCTAACCCTTTAGAAAAAGAATACCCCAGGGGTGTTCAAACTTGACAGCTTTCAGACTTGTGGACTTCAAGTCCCAGAATTCCTCCTCTCGCTTTTCCTCTTGATGATGTGAGGATGGGCGGAGGGAGGGAGCTGGAACCGGTTCTAAACAGCCCTGTAGATTTGTGGAACCTCTTCTATAGAAGAGCTTAGAACTGGCAGGAACCCACCCCTGCCCTGCTCTAAGTCAAAAGTCACAAGGCACTTTTTTTTTTGCAAAGAGTTGGGAAGACAGCAGTGATTTGTCTTTCTGGAATGGCCGTCTATCCTTTCCTGTCATTTCCAAAACTCACCTTATTGAAAAGACTTTAACAGCCTCCGAGGCTTTAAAAACGAATACCTCTCCAACTTTATGAGCCTGTAACTTCTCACTAAAAGCCAAAGTGGTGGTTACGTTAATTGCATGAATTCAACAAGCACCACATTAATAGCAACTCTGGGAAAGCCACAGCAACCCCCCCTGATTAGGTGGGTGGGGATAAAAATAAAATAAAAGGGAAGCTTCCCCCCCCTCTTTCTCGCGGCCATTTCTCCCTTCCTCCCATCCCACCAAAATTAAAATGTCTTTGAAAAGGCTCCGGGCGTTTCAATAGAGACTTCCGCTGGTATTGCTGGAGTTTTAAGTTTCGTTTTCAGAGTAAGGGTAGGGAGTTCTCGACTTACAAACGTTGATTTAATGCAGTGGTTGGTTGCTGCGAATACAGCCGGTACGGCCGGACCAGTAGTGGCCTGGAGTAGCTGAGAGCGTATCGGTACAGTGGATCGTTTCGCCCACCCGCGCTCTATAGCTGTATTTAATGCCAAAAGGCACACTGCGCACAGCGTGTGGAGCTGGCACGTGCCCCAACAAGCAGCTGGGTGTCGCAGGGACGGTGGATTGCACATGTGTGCGCAGCGCACGTCAGGCTCGTGCACGGACAGACCGCAATCAGCATACCGGTAGCAACGGTAAGAGGAACCCACCACTGATTTGGAACATTTAATCAGTGGAACAGCTGGCCTCCAGAAGTTGTGAATGCCCCAACACTGGAAGTCTTTAAGAAGATGTTGGATATTCATTTGTCTGAAATGGTATAGGGCTTCCTGCCTAGGCATGGGGTTGGACTAGATGACCTCCAAGGTCCCTTCCAACTCTGCTATTGTATTGTATTATTATTGATACAATAATAATAATCAATTTCCAACATCTTCTTGAAGACATGCAGTGTTGGGGCATTCACAACCTCTGGAGGCAATTTCTGTTCCACTGATGAATTGTAATAATAATAATAATAATAATAATAACTTTGAATTTATTAACCGCTCCCTCTCCCCACAGGGACCCGGGGCGGTGCACAGGAGGAACTAAAAACAATATAAACAATAGATACAAAAATATATACATTAAAACACAATTAAACAATGCTATCCCGTGCTAAAAAATTAAAACCCATTAAAATACATTTAAAATCTATAGACAGAGAGACTATCCAAGGCCGGCCAGTCGAAAGAAATGGGTCTTTAATTTCGTACGGAAGGAGCGGAGGTCCGTGGTCGTTCTGATATCGGGGGGAAGGTCGTTCCAGAGGGCCAGGCCCGCCACAGAGAGAGCCCTTCCCCTGGGCGTCGCCCGCTGACAAAGTCTAGTGGACGGCACCCGGAGAAGTCCCTCTCTGTGGGAGCGAATCGGCCGTGAGGATGTATGGGGCAGGATCCGATCCCGCAGATAGCTAGGTCCCGAGCCATGGAGCGCCTTGAAGATGATAATTAGCACCTTGAAGCGCACCCGGAAGACGACAGGCAGCCAGTGCAGCTCGCGCAAGAGCGGTGTAACGTGGGTGAACCTGGTGGTCCCCATAATTGCTCGCGCGGCTGCATTCTGAACTAACTGAAGCCTCCGGGTGCACCTCAAGGGAAGCCCCATGTAGAGAGAGTTACAATAGTCCAGTCGGGATGTCACGAGGGCATGAGTCCCTAACTGTCAGGAAATTTCTCAGTTCTAAGTTGCTTCTCTCCTTGAACACTTTCCACCCATTGCTTCTTGTTCTGTCCTCAGGTGCCTTGGAGAATAGCTTGACTTCCTCTTCTTTGGGGCAACCCCTGAGATACTGGAACACTGCTATCATGTCTCCCCTGGTCTTTCTTTTCATTAAACTAGACATACCCAGTTCCTGCAACCGTTCCTCATATGTTTTAGTCTCCAGTGCCCTAATCCTCTTTGTTGCTCTTCTCTGCACTCTTTCCAGAGTCTCCACGTCTTCTACATCGTGGTGACCAAAACTGAATGCCGTATTCCAAGTGTGGCCTTACTAAGGCCTTATAAAGTGGCATTAACCCTTCACGTGATCTAGATTCTAGCCCTCTGTTTATGCAGCCTAGAACTGTGTTGGCTTTTTTGGCAGCTGCTGCCCACCGCTGGCTCCTATCTAAATGGTTGTCCACTAGGACTCCAAGATCCCTTTCACAGTTGCTGCTATTGAGCAAGGTACCACCTTGCTTTTCAGCTGCGACAGCTTCCTGCCACCATCTGCCAGTAAAAACGGAGCTTGGGAGAGCCACATACGCCCCTCCCCCCCAGTTCCATTCGTACTGGCAGAGGGCGGCAGAAGACCGTCACAACTGAAAATAGAGCCCAGGAGGACCACCCATGGTTCTTCTGAGCTCCATTTTCATTAGCGGAGGGCAGTCGTTGATTTTGCTGGTAGAGGCACTGTGGCCCAGTCCTTTGCTGTTTCTAGGGTGACCCTGCAGGCCAGATCTAAGCACCTGGTGGGCTGGATCCAGCCCCCGGGCCTTGAGCTTGACACCCCTGCTCTAAGAGGATGCAAATGACCAGCTGTCTGCAAGGAAGATGTTTCCATATGTTTTAGGGAACTGGAGACTAAAACATATGAAGAACGGTTGCAGGAGCTGGGTATGTCTAGTTTGATGAAGAGAAGGACCAGGGGAGACATGATAGAGACATGAAGAGAAGGACCAGGGGAGACATGATAGCAGTGTTCCGATATCTCAGAGGGTGCCACAAAGAAGAGGGAGCCAAACTATTCTCCAAGGCACCTGAGGGCAGAACAAGAAGCAATGGGTGGAAACTAATCAAGGAGAGAAGCAACTTAGAACTAAGGAGAAATTTCCTGACAGTTAGAACAATTAACCTCTGGAACAGCTTGCCTCCAGAAGTTGTGAATGCCCCAACCCTGGAAGTCTTTAAGAAGATGTTAGATAGCCATTTGTCTGAAATGGTATAAGGTTCCTGTCCACGCAGGGGGTTGGACTAGAAGACCTACAAGGTCCCTTCCAACTCTGCTATTGTATTATTATTGTATTATAAGATAAATCCTGCCTTTCCCCTCCATCCAGTCAGAGCTAAAGAAGCTTCTTGGATGAGAAGTGAAATGTCTTCAAAAGAAAAAACAAGAAAATGTTTTTCCCATGTAACATCCCTCCTGCGCGAACCTCCTGTGGTTTTCCAGGTGCGATTCAAGGTGTTGGTTATTATCTTTAAAGCGCTCCATGGCTTAGGACCTGGGTACCTTCAAGATCGCCTTCTGCCACCGAGAGCCTCCCACTGGCCCGTACGCTCCCATAGAGAGGGTCTCCTCATGGTGCCATCAGCTAGACAATGTCGACTGGTGACACCCAGGGGGAGAGCCTTCTCCGTGGGAGCACCTGTCCTCTGGAACGAATGGCCCCTGGAGTTACGAATTATCCCTGACCTACGCACCTTCCGCCGTGCTCTCAAAACCTTCTTTTTCCAACAAGCCGGGCTGGCATAAATACAAATTTTAAATTACGATTTTTTATTAATTTTAATTGGGGTTTGTTTGGTTTTTTAAGTTTGAGGCCAAATTGTTTAATATGTTGTTTAAAAAAAAAACTTTTAAAACTTTTATATATCTGTTTTACTTTGGTTGTACACTGCCCTGAGTCCTTCGGGAGTAGGGCGGTATAAAAAACTAATAAAACCTAAACCTAAACCTAAAATCCAGTTGCCTCCTGAAAAAAGCACCTTTGGACTTCCCTGCTTTGATTTTTTATTTTTTGTCATGGAAAGAAATGCCAATGAACTGTCTTGAGTGCAACTAAACCCATATCTTGTGTGTCCTTCACTCCCACAGCTGGGCTGTGCCAAAGGGCAAGGCAAATTGCACCTCGCTTTACATAAGAACATAAGAAGAGCCTTGCTGGAACAGGCCACAGCCCATCCAATCCAGCATTCTGTCTCACACAGTGGCTCCCCATTTGCTTCAGGGTCTTCCCAAGCAGATGTCTTCACCTGCTTAAGATTCCCTGCAAATATCATTGAGAAATATCCTGCCTATCTCTCCAACCCGGAGGGTGTCCTTAGGCATCCATAATGATAGCCATGGATACCCTTGTTCTCCACGAACTCGTCTAATCCTTTCTTAAAGGTGTCGAGGCTGACAGCTGTCACCACTTCTTCTGGCAGGGAGTTCCATAGACCAGTGAATCCCGTGTGTGTGTATGTGTGTGCGCGTGTTTATTTGTTTGTTTGTTTATTACCGGTTCTCATGTTCTTAATCAGGTAATTAGAAAAACCTTTGGGCAGACGGTTATCTTGCAGTTAAGAATCTGACCTTGGCAACTTAGCGTGATGGGAAAGTGCCAGCTCTCCAATTCTGGGCCAAATGAAAGGCCTTTCAGCCAAGGTCCACGTGTAGTAACTGACCCAGAGCAAGCTCCTTGCTGTCTACTTAAGAGGCAGAGCAAGACATGGGCCAAGAAGAGCAAAGCACGTTGATCCTTTCCGAATTCCTTTTCATTTTGGGGAGGGGGGGGGGAAGAAACAGGAGGAAGGTGTGGTGGATATATTTGCTGCCTTGAGTTATTGGTAGAGAACAGTGGTTGGTTACAGATCCCTCTGCAACCAGTACGGTGCAACGGGGCTGCGCACTTACCACCTGCAACACTCCGCAAAAGTTCCGGCTACTTGGCGGAGTGTCGCGCAGGCGCCATGATCAGCTCAAATACAGGTAAGGAGCACCAGCGGGCGGGTGGGCCCTCCGGAGCACCAAAACAACAGTACCTGGTGCTCCCAGCAGGCACCGGTACACTCGTACCGAGGCATACTGGTCATATCCCACCACTGGTAGAGAAACAGTTTGGACTAATGGTTAAAGCATCAGTCTAGAAAGTAGATGATCATGAGTTGTAGTCTCACCTTAGGCATAAAAACCGGCTGGGTGACTTTCGGCCAATGTCCAGGAGATGGTGAGTTCTAGTCCTGCATTTGGCATGAAAGCAGCGGTCAAATTCAATTCTATTTGACTACCGGTTCTGTAGGTGTGGCATGGTGGGCGTGCCAGGGAAAGGATACTGCAAAATCCCCATTCCCTCCTCACTCCTGGGGGAAGGATACTGCAAAATCCCCATTCCCTCCTCACTCCTGGGGGAAGGATACTGCAAAATCCCCATTCCCTCCTCACTCCTGGGGGGAGGATACTGCAAAATCCCCATTCCCTCCTCACTCCTGGGGGAAGGATACTGCAAAATCCCCATTCCCTCCTCACTCCTGGGGGAAGGATACTGCAAAATCCCCATTCCCTCCTCACTCCTGGGGGAAGGATACTGCAAAATCCCCATTCCCTCCTCACTCCTGGGGGAAGGATACTGCAAAATCCCCATTCCCTCCTCACTCCTGGGGGAAGGATACTGCAAAATCCCCATTCCCTCCCCACTCCTGGGGGAAGGATACTGCAAAATCCCCACCCACTCCTGGGGGGAGGATACTGCAAAATCCCCATTCCCTCCCCACTCTGAGTCAGCCAGAGGTGATATTTGCCAGTTCTCCAAACTACTCAAAATTTCCGCTACCAGTTCTCCAGAACCTGCTGAATTTCACCCCTGCTATGAAGGCTAAAATATCTTGGACCAAGATATGCTTTCATGACAGCAAGATAGGAGCATAGGTTTAAACAAGCATAATGTAGTTTTACATAACACAATCTCCCATGGTAACACCTTAAGCAAGCCAATGAGTGCAGGTACCTGCATTATACTGTAAAGTTACAACTCTCCAGCTTCTAGTCTCTGCTTACTCATCTCCCCACTTTCACCAAGCAAAGCTTACACACTGTTGAAAACACATTTTAAGCAGCATTAGTAGACACAATTAGATACCTCTTCTATCCTGAACAGGAAACACAGTATTGGTTATAGAATCCCGGTTAGCTAATTATATCTGACAATTTCTAAATGTTTTGAAGTGAATGGTGCTGTTTCCCCCCCCCCCCCCAACAGAACACTGGACTTTCTGGTTTTGCTTTGAAGACATTTTGCTCCTCATCTAAGAAGCTTTGATTCTGACTGGATGGTGGGGAATGGAAGGATTTATACTCCTTGCAGACAGCTGGTCATTTGCAGCCTTTTAGAGGGTCACTGAGGCCAGCTGGAAGTCTATCCATGTCCTCAGAGTCACCCGAATGGTGCAAATGGGTGTGGAGCCGCCTTGGAACTGTTGAAAGGACTGTGTTGGAGTTTGGAGAAAGATGATGTCATATCCCTCTCCCTCTGATGAGAGAGACCTGTTCAGTTTTGACTCAGATGGTCTCTTCGACCCCTCTTTCAAACCAGAGATCCTGTCTGTCCAAAATATGAACTTTGCTGTCTTCAAAAGAGTGCCCTGGGTCTTTTAAATGCAGCTGCACTGCTGAATCTAATCCTGATGGGTTTTGTTGTGGCCCAGCCAGCTCCGGATGAGCTGCTGATGGATTCCTCTAGTGAGGAGTCCTATGAGTCGGCTCTAGAGGAGGAAACCCAGTTTGTCCCGGATGTCAGGCTAAGGATTGAGAGGAGGCAATTAGCAGAACAACACCATCGGAGATAATCAGTATCAGCTGCCTAATTGCCTGGCCCTTCCCAAGAGGCTTTAAAAGAAATCCTCTGAGAAGAGTAGGTTTGCAGGAAACAACAGAGAAGCTACAGAGTCAGAGAATTGTGTCGTGTAATCTTTCAGTCTAGTTCAGGTTAGTTCAGGCAAGCTGCCAAGTATCATTCAGTTTAGCCATTTGTCTTGTGAAGGAGGGAGTCAGAACAGGTTTGTTCACCTATATTGTGCCATGCGTTTGTGAAGTGGTTGTTTTGTTTCCCCAATGTACAGATCTGCACATGGCTCACTGCATTGTACTGCATATATCACGTTGCTCAGTTTCTGTCTGGTTGTTTTATCTTTGGGGTGCATGAGCTTCTGCCTTAGTGTATTCTTGGGTTTGTAGTTGCCTCTTGGAGGATGGAGGGGAGGGGAGCACCTTTGAGACAGCCATGACTGAGAACCTCCATAGACTTTTGGAGTGACTATGTGTAGAATTCTCTCCTAAAAAGAATTAAAGGGCCCATCCTGTCTTAAACGCTCTTGCTCTATATTTTTATCTGGACTAAGAATGAGCTTCCCGTTAGACTTGTGAAGATTAGCCTTACTAGGAAATAAAAGCCAGCCAATCATCTTACTGCGAGTTCTTAACAACGTGAAAAGAAAATCAAGGGCTGCGAAGGAAAACAGTAGCAGCGTTTGCTCCTGTTGGAAGAGATGCCCATCTGGGTTCAGTTCCAAGCGGGGGGAAAGACCCTGGATTCATGGAAGTTGCTTGGGAAGAAGGTTGATTGATGGTGGACAGGACCACACAGTTTGAGGTCCTGGGCAGAAAAAGGGCAGAGATGCTGAGAGTGCCCCAGTTATCCTGCCCCATACATCCTCACGGCCGATTCGCTCCCACAGAGAGGGACTTCTCCGGGTGCCGTCCACTAGACTCTGTCAGCGGGCGACGCCCAGGGGAAGGACTTTCTCTGTGGCGGGCCCAGCCCTCTGGAACGACCTTCCCCCCGACATTAGAACAACCACGGACCTCCGCTCCTTCCATCTAAAATTAAAAACACACCTTTTCTGCTTGGCCGGCCTAGGGTAGTCTCTTTTATCATGGGATTTTAGTAAATTTAAATTGGGAATTTTAGCGCAGGGATAATTGTTTAATTTGTCTTTTAAGTATTTATGTATATTTATTGTATTTTTAACTTCCCTGTGCACCGCTCCGAGTCCCCCCGGGGAGAGGGAGCGGTCTATAAATTAAATTTTTTATTATTATTATATGCCCTCTCTGGGGTTTTGAATTTGAGCTTGTATTCTGATTGGTTGCCACATTCCCATGAGGCCATGCAGGGGCAACTCTGTAGGCTGTCCTGAGTCCAGGGCTTGGTTGACTCTTGCTGGGTGATGATGTAATGAAAGGACTTTGGAATTGCTATTCTGGCTCTGCCTGAAGGAGGTAGATCTTTATTATGTAGAATAGACTGGCTCAGACCTTAAGGGTCCATTGGCAAGGATGGGGGGGGGTGAGTTTCTGCCTTCCTTCTGCCCTTTTAATATTTCCTAAAATATTTCGCTTTTCTAGGAGAAGGGTGGTTGCTACCTTCCTACACTCCTTAGGAGAGAAGGTAGAGCAGAGCCTGTAAGGAAACCATATCCAGCTTTTGACAGCTCTCGTAGACCTGAAATGAGCAAAGTGATAATTAGAGATGAATATTATCAAGGAGTTCAAAAGAAGCCACTTAATCATCATCAGGATACATTTCTAAAGCTCTGGGGAGAAAAGTAGAGAACATTCCAACTAGTGAACATCCCAAATTGTGCTTGGTTTTTTGAAAGAGCCCTTGAGATCTGAAACCTCTCATGTCCAGCTCGACAGCAATACGTCTTCGGAAAGCTTTTTTTTTTTAAACTGAATCTGCTCTGTTTTATATGAAGGTAGATTAACTTTTCCCTTCTTTTATTTGTCTCTTTGCTTACTATTGCAGAGATGAGGGTCTGGAGAAGTTGGAAGTGGATCCTACCAAATATTCCTACCCTGACGTGACAAATATTGTCCATAAAAGGGATCGGGTGGGGCAAGGACTTTTCAGACTTCAGCAGCCCAAAGTTACGGACGCCGAGAATTTGAGCTTTGAAGACAACCCAGAAGTTCCACCTTTAATTTAAAGAACGAACACGGAGATAGCTTCTTTCTGATATTCTTAACTTATATCTGATATTCTTGTGTGTGTGTATATATATATACGTATACGTATATATATATATACATACACACATACGTATACATATATAAATACATATATATATTGTGAATTGTCCTAAAAATGTGAGTTCCAGGTGTATTCATGTCTATTCATTGGCTGGCCTTGTTACCATGTCTCTGAACATGTCATGAACACACACACACACACACACACACACACACACACACACACTGTCAGAGTTTGCTGCAGCAATCACATCCAGAAGGCATACACAGGTAACTGATTCAGCAGGATCCATTAACTTCTCTTTATATATAATGTAACACATGAAGTAAATATGCAATACCAAAAGCAGTAGTAGTAAATACCAGCAAACACAGGCAGAGGAGAGAACAGTTTCAGATTCAGTTCAGAGCAGCAGACTAGTTCAGAGCTCAGCACAGACTCTAGAGTTTTAGTATAGAAGTTAAGCTAAGCCACGCCCAGGCTCCTTGCTGTCTCCTTGTTGCTCACACAGCAAATACTGTTTCAGTTTCCAAACAGCCCTCATTGGCTGACCTAGTTGCCATGTGTATTCATTGGCTGACTTTGTTACCATGTCTCTGTCAAGTCATGAATTCACACACACACACACACACACACACACGAGAAACACTTATGTTAAACCATCATAGTATTGCAGCATTCTTATTATGGTTCATCACACAGTCAGCTGGATATTAAGACTGGATTTGGCATTTTTGTCTGCCTGCCCTTCCCAAAGACCTGGGAGAGGCAGATGTGGATATTCGATGGTGTTACAGATATTGCTGCAGGATGGAAGCTTTTTCAAGTAAAGTCGCCTTTTTGCAATGGACTTTGGATTTGTCAGTGCCGATGGGGTTCAAGTGGTGCTCCAGCTGTTTTGGAAATGCACAGGGGGGGGGGCTGTTACTATGGGGGCTACACTTTCTCTGCTTTTGCCACAGTCACTCAATTTCTATTTGCAGGTCTTTGTGGTTTTTCTTTAATCTTCTCCAGTGCTTTCTCTTCTCTCCAGGCACTGCCACATCCACGATCCAGAATTTTCTGTCTTGTTGACAGTTGCTAAGTCTGGAGTGATGTCATTGTTGTTGTTGTTTAATCTTCAATTCGGCTCACAGTCAACGACTGGTAAAACCTTAAGGTAGCTCTTAAGGTAACGTGTGTGTGTGTTTGTGTATATAAAACTTCACAGTTCAGGTCCTAATCAAGGACGTAAGAGCTGTTAAGTGTGTGTGTGTGTGTGTGTGTGTGTGTGTGTGTGTGTGTGTGTGTAAACAACTTCACAATTGAGGTCCTAACCAAGGCCCTAAGAGCTGTTAAGGTAACGTTTGGGTATGTGTGTTTGGGTATATAAAACAGTTCAGGTCCTAACCAACTACCTAAGAGCTGTTAAGGTTGTGTGTGCGTGTGTGTGTGTTTGTGTATATAAAACTTCACAGTTGAGGTCCTAACTAAGGACCTAAGAGCTGTTAAGGTAACGTCTGGTTGTGTAGTAATAACAACAACACAACAACAAAAATAAAAATATTGTCAGTGCATAACATATGTACAATGAGATTAGTTTGCCTGTTTGTGTACATAAAACTTCACAGTTCAGGTCCTAACCAAGGACCGAAGAGCTGTTAAGGTTGTGTGTGTGTGTGTGTGTGTGTATAAAACTTCACAATTGAGGTCCTAACTAAGGACCTAAGAGCTGTTAAGGTAACATCTGGTTGTGTAGTAATAACAACAACACAACAACAAAAATAAAAATATTGTCAGTGCATAACATATGTACAATGAGATTAGTTTGCCTATTTGTGTACATAAAACTTCACAGTTCAGGTCCTAACCAAGGACCGAAGAGCTGTTAAGGTCGTGTGTGTGTGTGTGTGTGTGTGTGTGTAAACAACTTCACAATTGAGGTCCTAACCAAGGGCCTAAGCAGTTAAGGTAACATTTGTGTATGTGTGTTTGTGTACATAAAACTTCACAGTTCAGGTCCTAACCAAGGATCTAAGAGCTGTTAAGGTTGTGTGTGTGTGTGTGTGTGTAAACAACTTCACAATTGAGGTCCTAACCAAGGGCCTAAGCTGTTAAGGTAACATTTGTGTATGTGTGTTTGTGTATATAAAACATCACAGTTCAGGTTCTAACCTAAGAGCTGTTAAGGGTGTGTGTGTGTGTGTGTGTGTGTGTGTGTGTGTAGTTTTCAACATTTAGGTACTTTCAATAGCACACACACTAGCCAGGCATTGGGAGTATGGCACTGTTTAAATGCTGGTGTTATTGTTTGTTTCGTTTTGAGCGCTGGGATTCTTTCCAACCCCTTTCCAACAGCTTTGCTATAGGTCCTCGGTCTCAATGTGGAACAATCATCAATATCCTGAGCAGCTGTTTTTCCTAGAGGGTTGTGTGGAATTTTTGTCTCTGCAGCCTGGGCTGAATGGACTCATTTTTTTTAAACTTAATATTTTTCTTTAATAGTTTAATAATAATAATAGTTTAATTTCTTGACCGCTCCTCTCCCCGTAGGGACTCGGAGCGGTGCACAGGGAAACTAAAACCATAAATATACAATCAAAAACATCTTAAAAACAAATTAAATAGTACCTAAAATACCCAATCTAAGCTAAAATTCCCACTATACAACTAAAACCCCATAGAGAGAGACTACCCCAGGCCGGCCAAGCAGAAAAAATATGTTTTTAATTTCAGACGGAAGGAGCGGAGGTCCGTGGTCGTTCTAATGTCGGGGGGAAGGTCATTCCAGAGGGCAGGGCCCGCCACAGAGAGAGCCCTTCCTCTGGGCGTCGCCCGCTGACAAAGTCTAGTGGACGGCACCCGGAGAAGTCCCTCTCTGTGGGAGCGAATCGGCCGTGAGGAAGTATGGGGCAGGATCCGATCCCGCAAGTAGCTAGGTCCCGAGCCAGCGTCTCCCTCCACACCAAATTTGGGCCCCGTTCGTTCATTTCTCAGAGACTTCGCCTAGTGATGAATAAAACTCTGAGGCTCTCCAGATAATCTCTTTTCAAGGGTTGGGACGAATAGAAGGAATCCAGAACCATAAGATGATTCTCCCAAAGTCCGAAGGATCTGACTCAAAATAGGCCAGGGCCTGAGATCTATAAATTATCTTTGAAGGATTGTTGGGAGAAATGTCCTTCTGGGTTCAGTTCCAAGTGGGGGGAAAAGACACTGGAAACATGGAGGCTGCTTGGAAAGATGGTTCAATGGTGGACAGGATCACATGGCTTGAGTTCCTGAACAGAAAAGGGGGATCAGATGCTTCCAGATGTTGGGTGAAGAAGAAAAAAGAGACTGAGATGCTGAAAGTCCCTGGTTTTATGCCCTCTCTGGCCTTTGATCTTGATCTTGTATTTTGATTGGTTGTCAGACACCCATGGGGCCATGCAGGGCCAACTCTCTAGGCTGTGCTTTGAATCCATGTTTGGTTGAGCATTGCATCTTCCCAGATGCCCCGTGGTGAGATGGCTAAAGGGCTAATACTATCATGCCTTAATCCCATTACCCTGGAGCTGAAGAGGGATCTTTGTTACGTAGAATAGACTGGCTCAGGCATTTTAATTGCCCATTGACAAATGAATGAATGAATGAAATTTTATTTGTATACCACTCCCTCTCCCCGAAGGGACTCGGGGTGGTGCACAGGGAATTATAAAACATACAAACATAAAACAATATAAATATCTAAAATCAGATTAAACTACTATAACCCTGCGCTAAAACCTAAAATCCTAAAACACTAAAAACCCCTAAAAACCCAATTAAAATTTATATATATATATATATATATATATATATATATATATATATATATATATATATATATATATATATATATATATATATATATATATATATATATATATATATATATATATATATATTAAGAGTGAGTGTCAGGTTTCCAAAAGATGCCCTAATTGATTCATGAGCCATGAGCCAAGTTTCAAAGGAAAACCACTCATTTATCAGGAGCACCATTTTGGCAATACCATTTTGAATTTACTCATTTGAATTATGGCTGAACTTTACCCCTGTTCCTCCCCCCCCCCCCCGCAGTCTGTGTCATAAATCACATTTAGTTTCCTACCTAAAAACATGTTTCTCCATTTCTTAGCCAGGGAAATATAATCTTCTGCCTTTCCAATATTTCTCAGGATATTTCATTTTTCTAGGAGAGGGCTGGGTGCTAACTTCCTACAGAATGGAAAAAGATGGAGATACATAGCAAGAATGCTTCCAATGGTGGCTTGTTCTCTACTAAAATTTTAGGTTAGACAGGGCAAAGATACCATTCTCTGGTAGCCAGAGAAACATTGGCAAGCATCTCCGTTCCCCAAAAGGAAACTAGTAATTTAACCAACGTGGAATTTACAAACATAGTTAACAGCCTCCCTGGGATCTGTGGTTTCCAGTTCTTGCTGGCTTTTAAGATTGCTGCTTTCCCTGAAAGTAAACTCAATGCTTTAGCCCATTTTCATGCCCTCCCCTACAACACATCACACAAGTTCTGTAGGTGTGTGCAGCCAGCACGGCTGAACTATTCTGCAACATCTAGAACAGCGATGGCGAACCGTTTTTTGGCTCGCATGTCATAAGTGGGGGGGGAGCGCAGGGGGGTTGTACGCAGGTGTGCCACACCCATAATGCAATGTGCGACACTCCCCCCAGTGCGCATGTGCGCATGGCAGGTGCTCCAACCCCATTTTTTGCATGCTTGCATACCGCTCAGCAATGAAATAATAATAATAATAATAATAATAATAATAATAATAATAATAATAATAATAATAATAATAATAATAATAATAATAATAATAATAATTTAATATTTCTAAACCGCACCCTCTCCCCTCGGGGACTCGGGGCGGTGCACAGGCACAGTAAAACAATAAATATATACAAACATTTCATTAAAAATAAATTAAATCTAAACCTGCGCTAAAATTCCCATTAAAACTAAGCTATATTATAAAACCCCAATAAAACCCCAAAGACAGAGAGACTATCCTAGGCTGGCCAGACAGAAGAAATGAGTTTTTAATTTGAGACGGAAGGAGCGGAGGTCCGTGGTCGTCCTAATGTCGGGGGGAAGGTCGTTCCAGAGGGCCGGGCCCGCCACAGAGAGAGCCCTTCCCCTGGGCGTCGCCCGCTGACAGAGTCTAGTGGACGGCACCCGGAGAAGCCCCTCTCTGTGGGAGCGAATCGGCCGTGAGGATGTATGAGGCAGGATCCGATCCCGCAGATAGCTAGGTCCCGAGCCATGGAGCGCTTTAAAGATGATAATCAACACCTTGAAGCGCACCCGGAAGACAGGTAGCCAGTGCAGCTCGCGCAAGAGCGGTGTTACATGGGTAGACCTAGTGGTTCCCATAATTGAAATTGAAATTGAATTGAAATTGAAATTTATTAACCGCACCCTCTCCCCACAGGGACCCGGGGCGGTGCACAGGCAGAGCTAAAAACAATATACAATAAATACAAAATACATACTTTAAAATAGAATTAAATAGTATTACCCGTGCTAAAAATATAAGATTAAGAACCCATTAAAATATTTGGAATCAATAGACAGAGAGAACTATTCAAGGCCGGCCAGTCGAAAGAAATAGGTCTTCAATTTTACACGGAAGGAGCGGAGGTCAGTGGTCGTTCTAATATCAGGGGGAAGGTCGTTCCAGAGGGCCGGGCCCGCCACAGAGAGCGCCCTTCCCCTGGGCGTCGCCCGCTGACAAAGTCTAGTGGACGGCACCCGGAGAAGCCCCTCTCTGTGGGAGCGAATCGGTCGTGAGGATGTGTGGGGCAGGATCCGATCTCGCAGATAGCTAGGTCCCGAGCCATGGAGCGCTTTGAAGATGATAACTAACACCTTGAAGCGCACCCGGAAGACGACAGGTAGCCAGTGCAGCTCGCGCAAGAGCGGTGTAACGTGGGTAAACCTGGTGGTCCCCATAATTGCTCGCGCGGCTGCATTCTGAACTAACTGAAGCCTCCGGGTGCACCTCAAGGGGAGCCCCATGTAGAGAGAGTTACAATAGTCCAGTCGGGATGTCACGAGGGCATGAGTGACTGTGCGAAGGGCGTCCCGATCCAATAGGGGGCGCAATTGGCGAACCAGGCGAACCTGGTAGAACGCCCTCCTGGCCACGGCTGTCACTTGCTCTTCCATAGACAGCCGGGTATCCAGGAGGACACCCAAATTGCGCGCCCCATCCACAGGGGCAAGATGTTCGCCCCCTATGGCCAGCGTTGGAGAAAGCTGGTTGAATCGGGCAGCCGGAAACCACAGCCACTCGGTCTTGGTCGGGTTGAGCCTAAGTCCGTTACTTCCCATCCAGATCCGCACGGCTTCCAGGCACTGGCACATCACCGCTACGGCATCGTTGGGGTGGTTTGGGGTAGATATGTACAGCTGGGTGTCATCAGCGTACAGGTGGTACTCTACCCCAAAACCACGG
Organism: Rhabdophis nuchalis; assembly: GCA_039707465.1. Lineage (NCBI taxonomy): Eukaryota > Metazoa > Chordata > Lepidosauria > Squamata > Natricidae > Rhabdophis > Rhabdophis nuchalis. Next base: position 212,955,120 of record CM077645.1, on the reverse strand, counting down.
ATGATCTCACCCAGCGGCTTCATGTATGCATTAAACAGGAGAGGCGAGAGGACCGACCCCTGAGGCACCCCGCATTTGAGGGGTCTCGGGGTCGACCTCTGCTCTCCTGCCAACACAAATTGCGATCGGCCAGAGAGGTAGGAGGAGAACCACCGTAAAACGGTGCCTCCCACCCCCAGAATGCTCGCGCGGCTGCATTCTGGACTAGCTGAAGTCTCCGGGTGCACCTCAAGGGGAGCCCCATGTAGAGAGAGTTGCAATAGTCCAGGAAATGGAGCAGAGGAGAACCCTTCTCGTGAACTATCTCTGGACTCACTCAATTGCATTAATGTCCAATGTGCATTGTGGGTTCTGTACCTTTATAGAAAAAATCTGTGCCTTTATAGAGAAATGATTCCCCTATAAATTTGCATCCCCTCAAAATGGGACATATTTTTCAGCCCGATGTGTTTTCCGGTGAATAAAGGTCAGTGAGGGATGATTTATAGTGTTTTCTTGGTGGTGCCCTCTACGAGGAGCTCTTCCATGGATCTATATTCCCTCGACACTGGATTTATTACTGCCAGTCTGTGGGGGTGACTCAGACCTTCTCCGTTTGCCCTTGAAGGGGTAGTTGGGAAATTTGGCAGGTCGTTTGGAAAAGGGCACTTAACTCAAGGAAACCTACATGTGGATTTTTTTTTTTTTTTAATGTTAAAGGATATTGCAATCCTTGGATGACTTCATTGTCTAAAAATAGCCATCGAGTGGCAGGATTTGATTAACAAAACTAAGGACAAATGAGCTGACAAATTGGTTCGGGAGAGAAGGGTGGGCATTGCTAAACCTTATCGTGGATTGGGTTTTTTCCTAATGAGAAAATCGCAGACAGTACATTAAAAATGGGGGAAAGAGCAGCATGAAACCGAAAAAAACGCAATAAGAAACCCGCAAACATCAATAATTAAAGACAGCCCAATTAAAGGCCAACCGCGAAAAAATAAGGAATGATTTAAAAACAGCAAGGAATACAAACCAAAAACTAAAATGGCCAGCCAGCTCACACGTAGGTGACTCTGTGTGGTTTACAGCCGCTAACAATCAATTTTCAATTTCAATTTATATACCACACCTATCTCCATCAAGATGGACTCCGGGCGGTGCACAGGGAATTAAAAATCACAAATAAATAACAACAAATACAATAACACAATAACAATAACAATAATTCAAATGAATTAAATAAGAAACCTGTGGTAAAATTCCCATTTAAAATACCAACATCCATTTAGTAATTGGTTAGAGCTGTATCGCACCAGAGTTCTAAACTCTAAGCTAGACCAGCTTGATGGAAAAGGAACGTCTTGAGTGAGCGGCGGAAGTGGGGAAGGTCCGTGATAGTACGAAGTTCTATCGACCATGTATCAACCAGGGGTGGGTTCCTACTGGTGTTGGTACTGGTTCGCTTTGCCCACGCATGTGCAGATCACTGTAAATTGTTCTGCGCATGCACAAAGGACGTGAAAAACTACTAAAACACATGCCAGCAGCGGCAACTGGGGAACTGGTTCAGGGTGTGGCCAGCCTGGGTCGCTGCTGATACTGCGACCAAGGCCAAATTACCACTACCGGTTTGTCCGAACCAGTGAGAACTGGTAGAAACCCACCTCTGGTATGAACCCATTAAAATCCCCATTCCCATTGCAATAACGACGTAATCAAATCAACAACTTGATTGGCTCCTTCTCTATTCGGCATCCCTGAGGTTTTTAAGGCCTTTCAGAAAAGCAACACAGTGGGGGTCGGGTCAACTGTGCCTTGGAGATGATGTTCCATAGAGAAGAGGCCACCACCAAGAAGGCCCTTTTTTGTGGTCCCACCAGATGTACATCCCTTATCAATGGGACGTGTAGCATGCCATGCCTTCCTGTCTGGTGGGCTAGCTGGAATGATGTTTCTTCAAATAAGCTGGCCCTACGTCATGTAAATCAGTGGCTAAGACACTGAGCTTGTTGATCAGAAAGGTTGGCAGTTCAGCGGTTCAAATCCATAGTGCCATGTAACGGAGTGAGCTCCCGCTACTTGTACCATCTTCTCCCAACCTAGCAGTTCAAAAGCACCAGTGGTGGGTTTCAAAATTTTTTAGAACCTACTCTGTAGGTGTGGCCTATTTTGTGGGCATGGCTTGGCAGTCATGTGACTGGGTGGGAGTGGCCAACTTGTAAAATGTGGTGAAACTCATTTAACAACGCTCTTGCTTAGCAACCAAAATTTTGGGCTCAATTGTGATAATAAATTCTTTCTTTCTTTCTTTCTTTCTTTCTTTCTTTCTTTCTTTCTTTCTTTCTTTCTTTCTTTCTTTCTTTCTTTCTTTCTTTCTTTCTTTCTTTCTTTCTTTCTTTCTTTCTTTCCTTCCTTCCTTCCTTCTTTCATTTCCTTTCCTTTCCTTCTTGTTGGGTCACCAGCAGCAGTGGGGCAGACTTACTTCCGGGTCCGCTGATGGAACCTCCCCTCACCGGCTCTCTAAATTTTACCATCCGGCTCTCGCGAGTAGGTGCAAACCTGCAGAAACCCACCACTGGAAAGCACGTAAAAATGCAAGTAGAAAAATAGGACTCACCTTTGGTGGGAAAGTAACAGTGTCAGCCTCCGCTTTGCTGCTAGCTTCAGCTGCCATCGAAACGGGGAGGGAAGGGTCTTGGTATTGGGGTATGGGACTGTGTGGTGCAGGAGGGCGTTTTGGAGAAGGGAGTATGTTCTCACCATCTACTTCGCATACCTCTGGCTGGGGCCGTGCGGTGCTCAAGGCCAACGGTCTTGCATGCCATCCCGATGATGCTCCTGGAGATGCAACCCACGCGATACCTAAGGGGATGGCGCATTGGACAATGGGGTGGGGGTTGTTGGGGGGAAGGGGGGCTGGACACATATTGATATGTATGATTTCGTGCGCTGGGATCTCAGACCTTGCTTTACCTCGCTGCTATCTTCTCATAACCAGTAAAAGTACTCTTACTTCTTTCAAATGGAGTTGAGTGGATTCTTTCTTGGTTATCGTTAGAGGCAGACCTGACAAACAGCCTTCCAGGTGCATTTAGTCATGCCAACCACTTGACCACGGAGACGTCTACAGACAGCGCCAACCAACTGATCGTCGGGCGCGCATGCATGCTAGAACCTGGAAGTTTGGCTTTTTCAGAGTGGGGTCCTGATGAGCGTGAACACGCATGCGACATTTCCGGTTCGCTATCCCTGACTTAGAAGGAACGATTCATTCCCCCCACCCACCCATTTTCAGGATACTTTGAAATTCCTGTAGACAGGGCTGGCCTCCCATCAGGGCTCCCTCTGAGAAAAGTGTGGTACTAGCAAAATGAAAGCCCTTTGTGGAAGCATCTGAGAACCATTTCATAACTCTGAGCGATGTTGAAATCAGCCTTGTAATTAGCACTGGGTTTTTTTTTTCTTCCCCCGACAGTACTTCAAAAAATACATTTTCTGCAAAAATGATGCTTTAGTGAAAGAGTATTATACTGTTGCAAAATCATAAGGCTAATTTGGAGGAGAACTCTATTCCAATCCCCACCCTTTTAGCCATGTGTGATTTTCCTAATTAAACACTTCCAAGCTACACTTAGAATGCATTCCTTAAAAAAAAACACAAAAAAAAACATAAAGATATTAGCAAAAAAATGTGGTTAGGATTTTAATAACATTATGGTACAATTAGGGTAAAGGTTCCCCTTGCACATATGTGCTAGTCGTTCCTGACTCTAGGGGGCAGTGCTCATCTCCATTTCAAAGCCGAAGAGACAGCCCTGTCCGAAGACGTCTCCGTGGTCATGTGGCCGGCACGACTAAACACCAAGGGTGCATGGAACACTGTTACCTTCCCACCAAAGGTGGTTCCTATTTTTCTACTTGCATTTTTACATGCTTTCGGACTGCTAGGTTGGCAGAAGCGGTGATCACTTCTGGATGGGAGGGAGGGAGAGGGTGGAGGAGGGAGGAATGGACAGAGAATAGTTAAATGGATAGATAGATAGATAGATAGATAGATAGATAGATAGATAGATAGATAGATAGATAGATAGATAGATAGATAGATAGATAGATAGATAGATAGATAGATAGATAGATAGGAGAGAGATGGAGATAGATATTTAAAAAGATAGATGAGATAGACAGACAGATGATAGGTAGATAAGATAGATAGATAGATAGATAGATAGATAGATAGATAGATAGATAGATAGATAGATAGATAGATAGATAGATAGATAGATAGATAGATAGATAGAGGCAGGCAGGCAGGCAGGCAATACAGTCAGATGAATTGATAGTTAGGCAGACTGATGATAGAATCAGATAGATTAATAGACAAACATATAGACAGATATGATAGACAGAAAGACAGACAATGGATTGAGATGGATGGATGGATGGAAACAGAAAGAAAGAGAGAGAGAGAGAGCGAGAGCGAGAGAGAGATCAGGCATGCAGACAGGTAGGCAGATATAGATAGAAATGGATAGAGAAACAGGTAGATAGACAGACAGAAAGACAGACATCCACTTGTTTTTTGATCAGTTTTCCTGGATTCATACTAAAGAAGAGGCACACGGACACAGCAAAAAAAAAAGTTAGTCCACATAGAAATTGATGAGAGTCTGAGACAATTTTTGTTGTGTTAAATGAATTCAGGGATCTTTAAGCAAATCCCTTGTTTGCTATGGCCCAGATCTGCTGAAAAATAGAAGTAACTTTGAGTTTGGGGCAAAAATGTCCATTTAGATGGCCATGTGACCACAGGATCCTACAAACAGTGGTAAATTTAAGCCATGTTGTCAAAAGCCTGAAATATGAAACATTGGAACTTCAGAATTGGGTCCTATCTTCCTTCATCCAGGTAGGTTACAAATTCAAATGGTTGCTAAGCGACCAATCATCAGTCGGGAACTACCTGTAACCCGCTACATGGAAAGGGAATGACAATTACCTACATTACATAAACCTTTTGCAAGTAGATATGTATTACTTTAGCACCCGGTTTAGTTCTATGTTTGCTAGGCTGGAGTGGTTTCGATCCTCTTGCTAATCACCTATTGATGCAGGTAACTATCAGTGGTGGGATTCAAAAATTTTTAGTACCGGTTCTGTGGGCGTAGCTTGGTGGGCGTGGCAGGGGAAGGATACTGTAAACTCTGCATTCCCTCCCCACTCCAGGGGAAGGATCCTGCAAAATCCCCATTCCCTCCCCACTCCAGGGGAAGGATACTGAAAAAACTCCATTCCCTCCCCACTCAAGGGGAAGGATACAGCAAAATCCCCATTCCCTCCCCACTCCAAGGGAAGGATACTGCAAAATCCCCATTCCCTCCCCACTTCGGGGGATGGTTACTGCAAAATCCCTATTCCCTCCCCACTCCAGGGGAAGGATACTGCAAAATCCCCATTTCCTCCCAATCAGCTGGGACTCAGGAGGCAGAGAATAGATGGGGATGGGACCAGTCAGAGGTGGTATTTACCGGTTCTTTGAAATACTCAAAATTTCTGCTATTGGTTCTCCAGAACTGGTCAGAACCTGCTGAATACCACTTCTGGCAACTATCCATTCCTCCCCGAGAAGGAGGAATGGGCAGGTATCCTGTCCAGGCACCGTTTTGCGAATTCTCTTTCGTGGGTTTTGCAAAGTTCGTTACAGAAACCAGACCTATGGTGGTTTGTTTTGGCCCTTGGTTAGAGAGGAACCGAAGCCAGACCCAGTCTTTTCTTAATTTGATCCACGTTAATTGAAAAGAACACTGCTGGCTACCTTGCTGTCATGGTGGACAAGATCTCAGTGAATAGAGAAAGCCAGTTGATGCTTCCTTGTTCTTCTAAAGTGGGCAACCCTGTAGCTTTTCCATCTGGCTACGCTTGAATGTAGAATCAGGGACAATGAAAGCAGCCCCTTTTGCTCTTTCTCACCTGCTAATCTAATTGCTGTGCCTGTTCACAAGTGCCCTCACTTTGGAGTAGTCTGGTTAATAGCCTTAATGAATTCCCCTCCATTGTTTTTAAACTCTTAAACTTTGTGGGAGCGATCATTGCTATCATCTTATTAAACAAGACCGACAGTCAAGGTCCTGTCCATGTTTTCATGACAAAGATGCTGGAGTGGGTTTCCATTTCCTTCTCCAGAGGATCACGTTTTGTCAGAGCTCTCTGCTATGACCTGTCCGTCTTGGGTGGCCCTGCATGGCATAGCTCATAGCTTCATTGAGCTACGCACGCCCCTTTGCCACAACAAGGCAGTGATCCATGAAGGGGGTATGCAGATGATACCACTGTAATGGCAGAAAGTGAAGAGGAATTAAAGAGCCTCTCGATGCGGGTGTAGAAGATATAAATTTGATTAAATAAATTTGATTAAATAAAAATAAAGAAGGAGAGTGCAAAAATTGGCTTCCAACTCAACGTTAAGAAAACTAAGAACATGGCACCCGGCCCTCTCAAATCCTGGAAAATAGATGGGGCAGAAATGGAGGTAGTGACAGATTTTATTTTCCTGGACTCCAAGATCACCACAGATGGGGACTGAAGCCAAGAAATTAAAAGACGCTTGCTCCTGGGGAGGAAAGCTATGGCAAATCTAGACTAAAAAGCAGACACATCCCCCTGCCAACAAAAGTGCCTATAGTCAAGGTGATGGTTTTCCCAGTTGCAAAGTGTGGCTGTGAAAGTTGGAGCATAAGGAAGTTTGAGTGCCAAAGAATGGAGGCCTTTGAACTCTGTTGCTGGAGAAGACTCCTGCGAGTCCCTTGGACTGCAAGGTGGTCCAACCGGTCAGTCCTAGAGGAGATCCACCCTGACTGCTCTTTAGAAGGCCAGATCCTGAAGAGGAAACTCCAATACTTTGGCCACCTAATGAGAAGGAAGGACTCACTGGAGAAGAGCCTCATGCTGGGAAAGATTGAGGGCAGAAGAAGAAGGGGATGACAGAGAATGAGGTGGCTGAATGGAGTGACCGAAGTAGCAGGGAGGAGCTTAAATAGACTCCAGAGGTTGGTAGAGGAGAGGAATGCCTGGAGGGACATTGTCCATGGAGTTGCGATGGGTTGGACACGACTTCACAACTAACAACATCTTTCAGGATTCCAAGTAACACATCCAACGGAGTCAAAACTCCAAGCCAGGCATGCTCCTCAAAGTATAGATGTATTAGGCATGTCATATTGGCACATCTGGGGACACCCGACTCTTAACCTCCCCCTTGGGATTCTCCCTCCTTAAAAGTAGAGTTTTCTTTCCCCATCCCATCCAGCCTGTCACATGGTCCAATCAGGCCACAGTCCAAGGGTCGCTTGGTCCCAGAACCGACCTCCTTGCACCTGGTGGGCAAGTCCTCGGTTCTCAGAGGAAAGAATTATATTACGGCTACAATCCCCCCGCTACCTCTTCCTCCCCACTCCCAGTCCTCACTTCGCTGTGGCAGCCCTGAAAGTGCCCAAGGGTAGGGGGAATGGCTCCAAGGCTGACACCTATATATTAAAGGGAGACCAGTCTGTTCTTTCAGGAGATGGACCTTCAAGAGAAACTGCTGACCTCTTGACGTTGGGCTTAGGTTACGTTCCTGTGTAGGAAGTTAGCACCAAAGGTGGGTTCCTACAGGTTCAGCCTGGTTCGGGTGAGTAGGGAGTAACTCGGTCCAACACGCCCTTGAACCGTTTCTCTCCATGGCACTGTAGGCATCGCCATCTTGTTTTTTGCTTCTGCACATGTAAAGATGCTTTTTATAGTACTGTGCATGCATGCATAGAGCACATCAAGTGCGTAGCAGCCGCAGGAACCCACCCCTGGTTAACACCCACCCCTCTCCTAGGAAAATGAGATATTTTAGGAAATATTAAAAGGGAAAAATATTTCCCCTAAATGGGAGGCAGAACCTTTGTCAATGGGCCATTAAGGCCTGAGCCAGGGTAATCTACCTCCTTCAGGCAGAGCCATAGTAGGAATTGGCCAAAGCCCTTTCATTACATCATCATCCAGCAAGAATCAACAAAGCTTGGGGCTCAGGACAGCCTACAGAATTCCCCCTGCATGGCCCCATGGGAGTCTGACAACCAATCAGAATACAAGCTCAAATTCAAAGCCCAACAGAGGTATAAATCTCTCTCTTTCTGCTCCCTCTCTCCTTCTCTCTCTCTCCTTCACTCCCCCTCTCTCCTTCTCTCTCTCCTCTCTTCTTCTCTCCCCCTCCTTCTCTCTCTTTCTCTCTCTTCTCTCTCTCCCTCTCTCCTTTTTCCTCCTCTCTCCTTCTCTCTCTCCTCTCTCTCCCTCTCTCCCTCCACCCTCTCTCTCTCCCCCTCTCCATCTCTTCTCTCCTGTGTGCCTTTTTGCCCCGTACCTCAAGCCTCGAGGTCCTGTCCACCATTAAAACCATCTTTCCAAACAGCCACCATTGTTTCCAGTGTCTTGGAACTGAACCCAGATGGACATTTCTGGGACACCAGGGGGCAGAGGCAGTGTCCTCCCCTTGTCCCCCCAAAACATCAGCTAAGGAACATCAATAGGAAAGGGCCATAAACGTCCCCCTGCCTGCCTGTTGGGAGATGCTAAATTGGCCAAAAGAAAGGCAGACTAAAGGCCTCTTCATAAAAATGCAGCAGGGTGTCCCTCATGTTTTTAATAGGCAGAATCTGCCCCCAGAAAATATATTCCTCATTTATATAAAGCGTTTTGCATTCTGGTGTTTTAGATGACAGTGCTTCCTGAACAGCTTGGGGAGCTACAAAACACAGCACAGTTCCTGAATTTGGGCGGCTGTTCTAAAAAAAGGCATGGCACAAAAATAATAAAAAAGCAAGAAACTAACAGTATCGTGCAGGCCTTAAGGATGCTTCCTCTAGCACGTAACAGAAGAACAGAGTTGGAAGGGACCTTTGAGGTCTTCTAGTCCAACCCCTTGCTCAAGCAGGGAGCCCTATGCCAGTGATGGAGAACCTTTTAGGCACCGAGGGCCCAACCTGCAACCCAAACCCCACTTACTTATCGCAAAATGCCAACGTGGCAATTTAACCTGAATATTGAGGTTTTACTTCCTAAAATAATGATAAAGAAGGCAGAGTTCATCTAATTCTTCTAAATGTGATAAATGCACTTTTATGCTTTTGAAATATTACATTTAGCAACCATAAAAAAGAAAAAAATGTTTGTAATATCATTTCTCTTTTCCTGTCTCTCTCTCTCTCTCTTTCTCCCCTCTCTTTGTCTCTCTCTTTCCTCCCTCTCTTTCCCTTTCTCTATTTCCCTCCCTCCCTCCCCCTCTTTCTTTCGCTGCCCCTCTCTCTTTCCTCCCTCCCTCTCTCTTTCTCTTTCCCTCCCTTTCTTTTCCCATCTCTCCCTTTTTCTCTTCCTCTCTTTCTTCCTCTCCTTCCCTCCCTCTCTTTCCCTTTCTCTCTCTTTCCCTCCCTCCCTCCCTCCCCCTCTCTCTTTCGCTGCCCCTCTCTGTTTTTAGCACGGGTCCCAATTTTATTTAATTCAGTTTTAACTACTTGATTGTCTATATATTTTTATATTTTTATTGTTCCTGTGCACTGCCCTGAGTCCCGTCTGGGAGAGAGGGCAGTATAGAAATATAGAAATACAATAAAGATTTCCTCCCTCCCTCCCTCTCTCTTTCTCTCTTTCCCTCCCTCTTTCTTTTCCCATCTCTCCCTTTTTCTCTTCCTCTCTTTCTTTCTCTCCTTCCCTCCCTCTCTTTCCCCCCTCCCTCTTTTCCCCCAGTGGGATAAATGCAATGGAGCTGGGCCGGGGCGACAGCACGCATGCCCACAAAGAGGGCACTGAATGCCCCTCTGGCACGTGGGTCATAGATTCACCACCACTGCCCTATTCCATTTCAGATAAATGGCTGTCCAGTATCTTCTTTAAAACTTCTAGTGTTGGAGCATTCACAACTTCTGAAGACGTTCCATAGATTCATTGTTTTAACTGTCCTAAAATTCCTCCTTGGTTCTAGGTAATATGGAAGGCGAGATTGGGAAATTTGAACTATGAAAAATTGGAATGAAAAAAAAAAATCCCAGAAGAAATGTTAAGGCCAACCCCTCCTGTTTTCTAGATAGTTCCTTGAACATGGCCATGCATGCACATGGCTTTCTAGAAAGAATGTTGTTATGGCTACATAGCATCTAACTCGGTACAATCCCTCCTCCCATTTTCCCAACATAGAAAATGCATAGTACAATAATTGAAAGTGTGGCAGGCCAAAGATCCAAAAGAAAAGATGGCTGCAGGCCTGCCAGGAAATTCTATTCCCAACTGTGGTCATAAGGTAAGGAATGGCCTGTATGCTCCTAAGGACAGTCTCTGACGTCTTGGAAAAATGTTATTACAATCTTCAACTTCCAGAATTTCCGAGACAACTCCCAAAATTCTCAGGAACGGTCATGAGAAATTCTGGAGTTGAAGGCCACACATCCAGACATTGCTCAAGGATGCTTTTCTTTCTCAAAGAAATGTATCTTATAGTCTTTACTCTTATTAAAAAGACTCCAGAGGACTCCTGGAGTGATAAAACCATACCTTGATTCTGATTTCTCCAGGTTTCAAGTTGTACAATCTATTTGGAATTGCATTCTTAATTCCCAAGAGGACTGCTGTATATAAAGACTTAAAGAGGATGTGATTTTTAATCCTATCGGAATCAAAGGAAAGCTATGCTTTGATACAGGAGCTTTTGTTCTGTAGTCTAAAAGAGGAAAAAAGAATTACCCTACATAGTGTTATGGGTTTTCTTTGATACAGGTACATGACTTCCCCTGAAGGTAGATCACAATCTTGATCTTTTTACTAACAGAAACAATGAGATTGCTAATTTACTGTATATGCTACCGTATTTTTCAGCGTATAAGATGCACTTCCCCCCCAAAAGAGGGTGAAAATTTGGGTGCATCTTATACACCAAATGTAGCCCTACCCAACCACTAGCCCCCACCCTTTGGCCTCCGCCTCCCAGCAATTTGCCTCCTTGCAGCAAGCAGCAAACAGCCTGTTTCAGTTTCAAGCACAGCCTGATTAGCACAAGCAGCTGATTGTCACTTGGATCGGCCTCCTGACCATCAGCTGTTTTAGGTTGCAGGGATTGCCATTGCCTATTGCCACCTCCACGTGCCCCGTCTTCAGCCTCTACATCCCATTTTTGGCCTCTGCACACCCTGTTTTGGCCTCCACACGCCCCATTTCTACCCACTGTTTCTGGAACAGGTGGAAACTGGAGCACGCAGAGGCCAAAAATGGGGCATGCAGAGGCTGAAAACAGGGGCAGGTGGAAACTGAATTGGGCTGTTTACTGCAAGGAGGCAAATTGCTGGAAGGCAGAGGCAGATTTTTCTTCTTCTTGTTTTCCTCCCCAAAAGCTAGGTGTGTCTTGTCCTCTGAAAAATATGGTAGTCTACCTAAATGGATTGCAGTGTATGAATTTTCATCCAGCTGAACTTTGGCAAAGGATAGTGTTAAGTATTGAGATAATATTTTAAGTATTGATAACAAAAGTCCTGAGAGTCAGAACAATTGGTGAGTGAAACGACTCGCCTCCAGATGTTTTGGGTGCTCCAACATTGGAGGTTTTTAAGAAGAGATGGGACAACCATTTGTCTGAAATGGTATAGGGCCTTCTGCCTTGAGCAGGGGGTTGGATTAGAAGATCTCCAAGGTCCTTTCTAACTCTGTTGTTCTGTTATCTATAATCCAAGGATCATTAATGTATAGGTGCCAAGTGCTCAGAACCTATTGACAGAATGCTGACAATAAAGAAAACATTAATTGAAACACTGGGGTCATCAAAAAGAGAAATATGGCATTGGAAGAGACCACGACGATCACCTGATGCAACCATCTACACTACGGGGGGTCAAATTTGCTGTGTCACATTGTTACAATACAATACAATACAATACAATACAATACAATACAATACAATACAATACAATACAATACAATACAATACAATACAATACAATAGCAGAGTTGGAAGGGACCTTGTAGGTCTTCTAGTCCAACCCACTGCGTGGGCAGGAACCTTATACCATTTCAGACAAATGGCTATCTAACATCTTTTTAAAGACTTCCAGGGTTGGGGCATTCACAACTTCTGGAGGGCATTCACAACTTCTGGAGGCAAGCTGTTCCAGAGGTTAATTGTTCTAACTGTCAGGAAATTTCTCCTTATTTCATGTTGTCACGTGATGTATCATGGTTTTTTTGCGTTCACGGAGCTGGGGTGGGTGTGGCCTGCACATGACGCATATGGCCTGGGGGCTGCCAGTTTGATACCCCTGATCTTATACTATGCAAAAAAGCCCACTGAACCGTTCATAAAATAGCAATAGCAATAGCAGTTAGATTTATATACCGCTTCACAGTGCTTTTACAGCCTTCTCTAAGTTTGTAGACAAAGTCAGCCCATTGCCTCCAACAATCTGGGTCCTCATTTTACCCACCTCGGAAGGATGGAAGGCCGAGTCAACCTTGAGCCAGTCAGGAGAATTAGCCTGCAATTCTGCATTCTCACCACTGGGCCACCACGGTTCTGGATGGTTGTCCAGATCTTTCTTACAAACTTCCAAAGCCAGAGAGCTTACAACCTCCATAAGGGAGGTGTAAATGATATCTAAATAGCTGCATCTTACTCATTATTTTTGTCCTACTTTCTGTGGCCACGGAAAAGAGTCCTTGGCTGTCTTCCCTATTTGAGGTTATCTGAACACCGATAATCATATCTCCTCACAGTCTTACTTTCTTCAAACCAAACTTCTCAACCCACTTCAGCCGTTGACATCTTCCTCAGTCTCCTTTCTAATTTGTCAATATCCTTCTGGAAATAACAGTACTCAGAGGTGTGCATAGTACTTCAGATGTAATCTCACTGGTACTGAGAAGAGAGAAAAAACAACTCTCTTAAGACCTTCTGACTCCATAAAGGCTTACAGATGTTCAAATATTTAATTAAAATACACTTTTACACAGAAATGGGACTGCTACGGAGAAGGTACACTTCCTTGGTCACCAAAAGCTGACAACATTTAATTGAAAGAAACTTGAATTCAACTATCTGCTGAGCACACCAGGCAGGTAGACGCAATTGGAGGCAAACAATTCTGCAGGATCCTGTCTGCCCTCCCCCCACCTGATGCTCCCTCCACCTGCCCCTCCACCCACCTGTCCCATGGTCACATGATTCTATCTTGCATTTATTTTTAGTCAGTTAGATTTTAGATTTTATTCAATTTGTATCCCGCCCTTCTCCAAAAGGACCCAGGGCGGCGCACAGGAATTTAAAATAACATACAAAAGTAGTACAAAATACACAAATTTAAAAACCTATAAATAACAAAAACCTGCGCTAAAACCAATTAAAATCCCCATTTTAAAACTATCTAATACTAGTCACAGCGGAGGCTATGTTAGGCCGGCTTGATGAAACAGGTGTGTTTTTAGACACTGGCGGAAGAGGCGGAGGTCGGTGATGGTACGGCGTTCAGGGGGTAGGTCATTCCACAGGGCAGGGCCCGCCACAGAAAAGGCCCTTCCCCTGGGTGTCGCCAGTCGGCATTGTCCGGCCGACGGCACCCTGAGAAGGCCCTCTCTGTGGGAGCGTATCGGTCTAAGGGATGTATGGGGCAGGAGACGGTCTCGCATGTAAGTAGGTCCCGAGCCATGGAGCGCTTTGAAGATGGTCGTCAAGATCTTGAAGCGCACCCGAAAGATCACAGGAAGCCAGTGCAGCTCGCGCAGGATCGGTGTTATGTGGGAGCATCTAGAGGCTCCCATAATCACCCGCGCGGCTGCATTCTGCACTAACTGTAGCTTTCGAGTGCACCTCAAGGGAAGCCCCATGTAGAGAGCATTGCAGTAGTCAAGTCGGGATGTCAACTAACTAAGTTAGTTATTTAGTTAGTTAGTTTGCCAAACATGTACAAGATAGCAGGTATAAAGATAAGCGTGGACATGAACAAAAGAAATGAGTACAAATAGATGGGGACAGAAGGACAAGGACGGTAGGCATGCTGGCGCGCTTATGCACACCTCCTTTATGGAGGTCTTAGGAACAGGGTGAGGTCCACGGTAGACAGTTAGAGGTTGAAGCTGTGGGGGTTTGAGGATGTAACAACGGAGTCAGAGCATTCCAGGCGTTGACCAATCTGTTGCTGAAGTCCTATTTTCTGCAATCAAATTTGGAGCAGTTTACCTTGAGTTTTGTAATTTAAGGTTGTTTGCCTTTTCCCACAGTCATGTGACTAATTTACTTTTTTTTTTTTTTTTGCGGGAAATCAATATTTACTGCCAGTTTCTGGAAAAAAATAATCCCATAACAAAGACTGCAAACTGTGAATTCACAACAACTTACAACAGTTCATTTAGAAACCTTTCAAAGTTACAATGGCAGTAGAAAAACAAAGGGATCATTTTTCACAGTTACAACCTTTGTAACAACACACACACACACAGTGCTCATGGTGATCAAAATGCAGATGCGTGGCAACTGGTTCATATTTAGGTTAAAGGGAATTCCTCTCCAGCAAAGTCCCAGCCAACAGTCTTTCATGAAATTTCACAAGCACAGACCTTTGTCAGGCTTGGAGAGCTGCCAGGCCGATATCTTCCAAATGCCACTCTGTAGCAGACAATACTTGGCAAGAAGTCAGGAACCGATCTTCACCCTAATGCATTGAACTGATTGTCTCCTGCAAACTCCACTCCCCTTTTGCTCCTCTTTATTCTCTATGGGAGGGGCCATTTATCATCCATCTGTGCCTTTACTCCTGAGTCGGCCCTTGTTCCTTAGCTGTTCCCTTCTGGCAGTTCTGCACGTGTACATAGGGAACAGGCTCCAGCTGTTCTTCTGCCCCATTGATATTCGACTCTGAAGGTAGCTGATAACTGTCAACTGCCCCCTCTCTGCCTCTGACACAGAGCCCTCATCAGAGCCTTCTCCAGAGTCCAAGACTGGCCCATGTACCTCCCCAACCTTCTCACTGTCTGCGTCTGTCACCAGCTCTGCTGGCTGCTGGTGGGCCACAACACCCCTGGGAGTCAAGGACGTTTGTGCAGGTGTTTGAAAGGTGCAGACTGAGGGCGCCTAGCAACTGGACTACATGCTGATTGGACCATGTGACTGGAGACTCTGGGGGGAAATGACAAAAGTTTTATTTTTAATTGGGTGGCAACTTAGAGTCGGTTTTCCACCAAGCCTGTGCCAATTTGATATGTCCCAATAAAAATGTTCTTTAAGGAATATGCCTTCCTCGGAATTCTTATTGTAGGGGACGTATCACTTGACACAAAGTCAGTGGGGAAGCAAGCCCGATTCATTTAACAACCTTGTTGCTAACTGAACAACTTCAACTTCACTTTGACAAACCGCGGCAAGAAAAGTCGTAAAATGGGGTCAAGCATCTCACTTAACAACAGAAATGTTGGGCTACATTGTGGTCATTAAGTCTAGGACTACCTAGTGGTGGGTTCCAGATCCCGTTCCAACCAGTACAGTTGGAACGGGCCCGGTGGCGTCCACATGGATGTACGGAGTATGCACGCACATACGCAGAGCACGCACATGAGCGGAGCACGCATATGCGTCTTAGTGTCTCCGCGAGCCTCCGCGATGCTCCAGCTGCTCAGCAGAGAGTCATGCAGGTGCTGTACGCACTGTGCGTGTAAGCGCCGAAGACTTAAAAGACCGGGAAGGAGCTCAGGTGGGCAGGTGGGCCCTCCGGAGCACCCTACCGGAACTGTATCCGGTGCTCCAGGCAGGCTCCGGTACACCTGTACTGGGGCGTACCGCCTGCAACCCACCACCGACCTGCAGTTTCTAAATTCTTGAAAGCCCGATAATATTTCTCTTCCCTCCCTTCTTCTTTGTACCACAGAGGAGTCACGTTAAATTTCTTTCTGCTGCCTCTGCATTCCTGCTCCAAGGTCATGTCTGCGCTTCTCTGTATCAGGCTGCTACGCTATACTCTGTGGTTTGTTCTTATTTTGGTAAGATGATATACAAAGCCAGCTAATGCTATTCCCCGCTCGGCACGGAACACGGAACGTTGATAGAAGTGATACCGCTGGCCTGCGGATGGAGGCGAGTTTTATTGTGGCCTCGACCCAGTTCATTATTTTCAACAGTTATATTTCTCTTTGCAACCCAGGGTTCCTCCTCCTGGTTTGACGGGCAGCAGTATGCATTTGTTTCATAAATCAATCAATCAATAAAGCTGTGTTTTGTGAATTTTGCAGCCGCCTATGAAGGCAACAGCCTCCTGGAACGGGAGATAGAGTGGAAAGCTATCTTGGGCCGTGCCTGGATTTAAACATAAATATCTCCGACCCTTGTTCTGCTATCGGGAATTGTTCTTATCTTAGTAACAGCCGTGAAACCAGAAAAAGCGCGAATCCATCAAGAGAGCAATAGAAACGAGGTAGCAGTCTTCGGCCTCCAGAGTTTACACAAAGAAACGGAACCAATAAATTGGCCGATCCATAAAACAGCTGCCAAAGATCAATAGCCACGGTAGCTGTAAATTGCTGAGAACAGATTCTTAATCAATCAGAGGGGATTTCTGGAGCCTAGGATAATCACCTCTTGCGCTGCAATCGGACTTGCTCTTCTTCCTTTTGGCGGCCTGAGAAAATAACACAGCTGCTTTTTAAGCGTTTCCGATGGTGGTACATTCCCACCCTCACAAACGTTAAGCCCAATCATGCCATGAAACCTGGCTTTTAACTACCCTAATGGCTGCCTTCCCAGGCCGTTATGGCACCGGTGAGAATGACCTGGCCTAATGTTTGGGATCCACCATTTATTCAATCTCACCAAGCTATCGTTTCATTTTAATACCAGTTTCGCTTTGGAAGGAGACAAGTAGTCTTTGACTTACAACAGCTCATGTAGTAACCATTCAAAGTTACGACGGCACTGAAAAAAAGGTGACATGAACATTTTTTCACACTTAGGATCGTTGCATCGTCCCCATAGTCTAGGGGTTGGCAGCCCATGGTTCTGGAGCCGCATGTGGTTCTTTCATTTCTCTGCTGCGGCTCTGTTAGGGAAATCCCCATTAGGAGACTGAAAGTACGTAGTGAAATGTAGTGAGAGAGATGTTGCTGAAACCCACACTAGCAGTGACAGACACTGAATTGTAAAACAAATATTGTTTATTTTCATAGAAAAATAAAGTGATAGAAACTTCTTCATAAACAAGCGAGAAGTAGTCCTGAATCATATAAACAGTCTAGTACTCAAAGTTGGCTAACAGTTGCACAACTCACAATTATCCACGCTGATCAGTATCCGACATACACAACAGCCATCATCTAAGGATCAGCATCTAACAGTGATTCTGGCTCCCTCTTATGGCTGATTAAGGAAAACGGCAGCCAATCACATTCACTGCAGCAGTTAAAGTTACAGATACAGTATTGCAATTGTGGTTTATATATTGCCAACCCATCATTCGGATTACATTCCTAACAGGCTCTCTGTTGCCGGTCAGCACCACAATTTTGAGAGGAGCTTCCAGTTAGGGGGGAGGGAAGCACAGTGCGCCTGTCAGGGTTCCAAATAGCATCCAAAATTAAATTTTGAATTGGTCTTGACATAGATAGGCGATCCATCATCTACTGCTTTCTCCATTGGTTTCTCCTCCTCCTCCTCCTCCTCCATCTTCCCTGAGTCTTTCCACCACCTGAACTTGGGTCTCAGGACCCCGGACAGCACCCCAAATTTCGGGGTAGTAAAATACTGATAAAGTATTTTAAGGGAGATTTGGGTTAATGTCAGGGTTCCAAACAGCAACAAAAAATGCATGAATCAATTATTTTGGGGCTTGCATGGCTGGACAAGTGGGCACCTACCATAAAGCATCCAAAATTTAATTCCTTTTGGATCTTTGGCCTGCCAGCACCAGGAGGAGACTCTATGGTAAGGGACAGGTTTTCCGTTCGGCTCCACAATTGATAGGGCTTTCGGTTAGGCCTGGTAGATGGAAAAGGATGCTGCGCTAGGAGGAGACACTCTATGGTGGGGGGACTGGACTTCCAGTTGGCTCCAGAATTGAATGGGAGGCTTCCAGTTAGGACCTTTGTGGCTCTTGGAGTGTTTCAAGTTGCCGACCCCTGCCATAATCACACGATCAAAATTCCAATGCTTGGCCACCAAATCATATCTATGACAGTTGCAGTCTCCCGAGGATCATGTGACCTTCTGACAAGCAAAGTCAATGGGGAAGCCAGATTCGCTTAACAACCGTGCTAGGTAACTTAATAACTGCAATGATTCACTTATCAATTGTGGCACAAAAGGTCGTAAAATGGGGCAAAATCCACTTAGCAAATGTTTCACTTAGCAACATAAAATGTAGGGTTCAATTATGCTCATAACTCGAGGACTAACTGTAGTTGAAAGAACAATAGAACAAACACTATCAGGCCTCAAGGACCAAGAAAGACATGTAGAGTTATTTCTGAGCAGAACAGAATTTAGAATAACAGAGTTGGAAGGGACCTTGGAGGTCTTCTAGTCCAACCCCCTGCCTAGGCAGGAAACCCTACACCATTTCAGACAAATGGCTATCCAACATCTTCTTGAAGACTTCCAGTGTTGGAGCATTCACAACTTCTGGAGGCAACTTCTGTTCCACTGATTAATTGTTCTCACTGTCAGGAAATTTCTCCTTATTTCTGCATTGAATTTTGATCCTATGACCATAGGGATGCTGCAAAAGTTGTAAGTGTGAAAAATGGTCGTCACTTTTTTCAGCACCGTTGTAACTTCGAGCGGTCACTAAATGAAGTGTTGTTAAGTCGAGGATAACCTGTATCAGGAACTTAAGAGTGAAAAAAGAGATACACCATGTAAGCCAGGCGGAGAAAGTGGAAGGGAGAAAGGTAGAGAAGGAGGGAAGAGAGGGGATTGGAGAGAGGGAAGTAGAAGGGAGGAAAAGAGTAGGAGAGAGAGAAGGAGAGGAAAGAGGAGTGGGGAGAAGGAGAGAGGAAGTAGAGAAGAGAGGGATGGCAGAGGGAAGAAAGGAGGTAGGGAGGAGGAGAGAGGGAGGAGGTAGGATGGCGGTGAAATAGGGCATTATATGGTGTATGGAAAGTGGAAGAGCAAATGATAGTAGTTGTGGGGGTTGATGGTAAGAGGAATTGATATAATACTGGATAACACAAAACAGTGTCTTTTAAGATTTAGTGGTATACTTGTGGTTACTTATATGAAAATAAAAATACTTTTCAAAAAAAAAGAGTGAAAAGAGAAGAAGCTTGATGATTGCAATTCTACCAGCTGGTATTCTCTTGTGGTCTTTAATTGAATGGATCGACCCAGGTACCAATCATGTCCTACTTTGGGTAGCTTTGAAAGTCATTTGATAGGCTCTGTTTTAGGCCCAGTACTCTTCAACATCTTCATCAATGATTTGGATGGGGGAATAAATGGGGAACTCATCAAATTTGCTGATGATACCAAGCTGGGAGGAATAGCCAACACTCCAGAAGATAGGCTTAAGATACAGAAGGATCTTGACAAACCTGAACGTTGGGCACTATCTAACAAAATGAAATTCGGTGAAAAGAATAAGGTTCTACATTTAGGCAAGAAAAACAAAATGCACAGGTATAGTATACAGTAGGTGGTACCTTGCTCAATAACAGTAACTGTGAGAGGGATCTTGGAGTCCTAGTAGACAACCATTTAAATAGGAGCCAGCCGTGTGCAGCAGCTGCCAAAAAAGCCAACACAGTTCTAGGCTGCATAAACAGAGGGATAGAATCAAGATCACGAGAAGTGTTAATGCCACTTTATAATGCCTTGGTAAGGCCACACTTGGAATCCTGCATTCAGTTTTGGTCGCCATGATGAAAAAAGATGTGGAGACTCTAGAAAGAGTGCAGAGAAGAGCAACAAAGATGATTAGGGGACTAGAGACTAAAACATATGAAGAACAGTTGCAGGAACTGGGTATGTCTAGTTTAATAAAAAAAAGGACCAGGGGAGACATGATAGCAGTGTTCCAATATCTCAGGGGTTGCCACAAAGAAGAGGGAGTCAAACTATTCTCCAAAGCTCCTGAGGGCAGAACAAGAAGCAATGGGTGGAAACTAATCAAGGAGAGAAGCAACTTAGAACTGAGGAGAAATTTCCTGACAGTTAGAAAAATTCATCAGTGGAACAGCTTGCCTCCAGAAGTTGTGAATGCCCTAACACTGGAAGTCTTTAAGAAGATGTTAAATAGCCATTTGTCTGGAACGGTATAGGGCTTCCTGCTTAGGTAGGGGGTTGGACTAGAAGACCTCCAAGGTCTCTTCCAACTCTGCTGTTGTATTTCTCTATCCTGCACAATTCTCAGGTTCAGTTTTTTTTTTTTTAAAGGGTTGGGGGGAATGTGGCGAGGAGAGGGATTCAATAGTGGCAAATTCTTAATCACCTTGGGGGAAATCAACCTTGTACCTTTCCTCTCCCCCAACCCCACCTAAGTTCATTATTTTGGCGTGGGATGGCCATCTGTTATTTTGAAACAGGAAAAACCAGAAAGATGAAAGTCTTGGCTGAGAGCACGGGAAAAGCCCACATCATGCTCCAATTCTCTTTGCCATCTGGCAGCCATGAGAAGTTGGCAGGAGACCATCTATTGATCTCGAGGAGAGCAACAGTTCTCGATCGCTTCTCTTTTCTCATCTCTGCTTCATCCTGTGAGCTATTTGATAGCACCACTTAGACATGAGCATAGAAGCTGCAGTCCTAGGGATTGCGTGATTTCCTGACTGTCCAAGAAATGTATCCAGCATACATAATGCATAGCTAGCTTACACAGGATTAAGTATTTTAGGGGAAAGAACTACTGGATCTTAGCAGATCTTGATTTCACTCCTGAGCCCTTGTAGTGACATCAAATACAAAAGATCTGAGATACTTAGGATCCATTGCAATGCTGCACGGTGGAGCCAATGATCCAACCCAGCGACCACATTCACATACTTGGCTGAACTATAATGTGGATTATGGCTTAACACAAATCCAGGCTTATCATAGAATTGGAAGATATCTATGAGGTCAACATCCAAGCCCCTGCACGCTGCGAGATTCATGACACTATCCCTAGTAGATTACTATCCAACTTCTGTTTGAAGACCTCCAGTAAGATGAAGTAACCCCTCTATGCACTAACCTCTTTGTAGGCTTCCTGATACAGTAAAAAATGCATGATTAAGTCCAAAGCCCCTCTATTTATTTCAAATGCTGTGATTATATTCATTCACAGCCTGTCATGAGTTCCAAATAGTAGTAAAGAGTACTACAGGAGGCTGCCAAAGTCCTTTGGGATAAGGCTAATAAGCACTCACCTTTATCTTCTTTAAAAATGCTGCCAAATACTTAATTGGCAATTAGCTTGGCAAGGCCACACGGAGCAAAGAGTCAAAACGGAGCTTCAGAAGTTAAACTGACCAGCATGAACCAAGTTGCTTCCTGCAAAGGCTCGGGTGCCTTTGTTCCTCCTTTATGTCCTATGGGAGGGGCCAATCACCTCCAAGCCTTACTCCTGAGTCGTCCCTTCTGTCTTAACTGTTCTTGCCTTCTGGCAGATCTGTGTATGTGCACACTGGGAACAGGGAGAGCCTGTTCCTCTGCCTTGCTGATGTCCGACTCTGGAGGCTCTGGAGGCAGCACATAACTCCCAGATGGCCCTGGCCCCCTCTCTGCCTCTGATGCAGAGCCCTTTTCTGGAGCCTTCCCCAGATTCCAGGACTGGCCCATGTTCCTCCTCAACCTCCTCACTGTCCTTTGCCAGCTCTGCAGGCCGCCGGTGGACCACAACAATCTTCAACTCATTTGACCACTCTTCAAAATGTTCTTCCTAATCCGCACCTACATCCCTTACCTCAGTGATGGCGAACCTATGGCACGGGTGCCACAGGTTGCACGCAGAACCATTTCTTAGGGCACGCGAGGCATTGCCCTGTCAGCTTCAGCATACATGTGTGGGCTGGCCAGCTGATTTAGGGCTTCTTTTGAGGTCATTTTTCGCCCTCTGGAGGCTTCAGGGAAGCTCCTGAAGACTCTGGAGGTGGGGAGGGGAGGCTGTTTTCACCTTCCCCAGGCTTCTAGAAAGCCTCTGGAGCCTGGGAGGGTGCCAAAAGCGCGCCAAAAGCAGGGAGTCATACACATAGCATTATGGGTGTGGCACGCCCTCGCATGACCCCCCTGCGCTCCCCCTGCTTTTGGCACGTGGCCCAAAAAAGGTTAGCCATCACTGCCTTACCCCATTAGTTTTAGCTTTACCCTCTGGAACAAGTCCAATGTCAATGCAACATGGCATGACAGTTCTTCAGGTACTTTAAGGCAGCTATTAGATCTCCTCTCTACCTTCTTTTTTGGAAGCTTAACCTTCTTAGGTTTTTGAATTACTATCCATAGTAAACATACCTAGGTCTTGATGTTTCACCTTCTCTGAACTTTTCACACCCATTGAGCCAAGGGCAATAACAATAGCACTTATAATCCTCTTCATGGTGCTTTGCTACACTCTCCAAGTGGTTTAGAGTCAGCCTCTTGCCCCCAACAATCTGGGTCCTCATTTTACCAACCTCAGAAGGATGGAAGGCTGAGTCAACCTTGAGCTGGTCAGGATCGAACTCCTGCCATGGGCAGAGTTAGCCTGCAGTACTGCATTCTATAAGGAGACGCAGTGACTCAGTGGCTAGGATGCTGAGCTTGTTGATTGAAAGGTCAGCAGTTCAGTGGTTCGAATCCCTAGTGCCGTGTAATGGGGTGAGTTCACGTTACTTCTTCTGCCAGCCTAGCAGTTTGAAAGCAAAATGCAAGTAGGAAAGTAGGAACCACCTTTGGTGGGAAGGTAACAGCGTTCTGTGCATCTTCGGCGGTGAGTCATGCTGGCCACATGACCATGGAGATGTCTTCGGACAGCGCTGGCTCTTCAGCTTTGAAATGGAGATGAATGCTGCCCTCTAGAGTCAGGAACAACTAGCACATTTGCCTTACTGCATTCTAACCCCTGTGCCACCATGGCGAACATGGTGAGAATTTATATCCATGCAATAATCTAGAATATGGTCACTGTGCATAACAATTAGCAGGTTTTGAGGAGTTATTCAGGATTTGTGCCTGGTTGGCTTTCCTGCCTGCTTCCTTGCTGTGATATTTTTGAAGAGTAAACTCTGTAACTCTTGTAGAGTTTCTTGGATGCTTTTCTTTTCTGCATTTCCTGGGCTTCTGTTCAGATGAATCCACGAAGGTTTAGGTCACCAAATCTACAAATCAGGAGCATCAGATAACAGCAAAGATACTGAAAGCTCCATATTAATTTCTGCAGACCATCTGAATAGCCCTAATCAAACTATGCTGTAATTTTCCTGCCATTGAGCCGTGACACATAGTGGTTTGCAAAATGTGGTTCAGTACATGGATGTGCAATTTGTTCCGGACTTTGTTCTATCTAAGCTTTGGTGCAGTCTGCTAGAAGTACATTCCAAATAATAATTGGGTCAGAAAAACAAATGAAAGATGAATATGATATGATTACTATCCATCTACACATTTCATGCATTTCTCCTGTCACAGGCAGGAGAGTTAGATGGCAGTACCTGTCAATCCCACCTAAAAAATTATCAAGAGTTGGACCTACTTAGTCTTTGAAGGGAGATAGTCATGATTGTGGCCTGGACTGGAAAGTTTTGTTTTTTTTAAAATCCAGAAAACAGTACCTGCTCCTGATCCATCTTTATCTCGTGATAAATTACAATTTGCCAGTAATGTTTGAAGATCTCAGGAGGCTGCACATGAGGACCTGAGGAGCTATAATGTTCTGACCTAGGCTTCCCAAGAGCATGAAACAAACTCCTGGTCTTGACAAAAAACCCTTTTTATTAATTTACAGTGAATTCTGCTCGTTCACATCCAGCAAAGTCTTTCAAGGGAGGATTTACGGTCACAGACCATATTTGGTGTAGAGAGCTGCCAGACCAATATCTGCAAAACTTGGCAAGGAGTCTCGGAGAGTCACAAACCAATGAAGCGAACTAATTGTCTCCTGCAAACTCCACTCGCCTTTTGCTCCTCTTTTATTTCCTCTGGAAGGGGCCATTCACCGTCCACCTGTGGCCTTGCTCCCAAGTTGACCCCTGTTCTTTAGCTGTTCCCTTTGTCTGTCAACTCTGCGCATGTGCACACTGGGAAAAGGCTCCAGCTGTTCGTCTGCCTCACTGATGTCTGACTCTGAAGGCAGCTGATAATTGTCAGACGGCTCTGGCCCCCTCTCCGCCTCCGACACAGAGCCCTCCTCAGAGCCTTCCCCAGACTCCAGGACTGGCCCGTGTTCCTCCCCAACCTCCTCACTGTCCGAATCTGCTGCCAGCTCTGCTGGCCACTGGCGAGTCACAACCCATAAAAGGCCTGGGTGGGATATTGTCCATCGCTGGAACTGTTGTGCTGGTGCATCTCCAGCCAATGCTGGTTTATCCAGTAAGCCATAGTTCATCCAATTGTATTTTAATGCAGTATGCAAACCAAGCCAGTATCTCTTATTCGTTGAGCTCAGACCGGTGGCCTCTTGGATGACTGGGCAAGAAAGAATATTGTGTACTTGGTGTTCAGACTTAATGGGTGACAAAGTACATTCTCGTCTTTGTGTATCCTCTCAAGCATGCTTCCCAACTCCATCTCAACCAAGGAAGCTAGGAAGATCACCAGGTGCTCCAGCTGTGCACCCCAAAAGAAAATGCTGCCTGTTTTGACAGGCCCTGCACCGAGCATCTGAAATAGGAAGATTGCTGGTTATAAAACATCTGTTCAAAGAAAGGCAAGGGAGCTGAAGACAGGAGAAAAGATACTTATCTTGAATATCCATTTATGATTCATTTTATTTAGCAGCAACTGTGGCTGGAATGGGTTAAGCATTCTTCTTCTTCTGGGTTCCTGGTATGTGTTCCCCCCCCCCCCAGAAAGACAGGAAAGAATCCATCCACTTGAAATTTACTAGACCTCTTTTCTATTTGGTTTAATGAAGGGTCCTCTGTTTGCTTTTGCAAATGTTTGCTGGAGATTAGATGCATAACTATGTATCTCCACCAGTAGGGGGCAACAGCTGGTTAACCTTGACCCCTTTCTGGAATTAGAATACAATAGAGCTGGAAGGGACCTGGGAGGTCTTCTAGTCCAGCCCTCAGCCCCCTATACTACTTTGGATAAGTGACTTGTCTCTTCTTAAAAACCTCCAGGGATGGAGGGCCCATAATTTCTGAAGGCAAAGCTGTTCCACTGGTTATTTGTCCTCGCTGTTAGGAAGTTTCTCCTTAAACAAAGCAGGTTGTTATTTGAAGGAGAGACCAAAAGGAAATCACAGGCAGATAAGATACACATGGACGTTTAAAAAAAAAAAAAAGTCCTAAAGCGAATGGCAAACTATTACCATATTATCCCAAAGGTACTTGTTCCAGAGGCAACTGGACTTTCTGGTTTTTCTTTGAAGATGTTTCACTTCTCATCCAAGAAGAGCTGAAGATGCTTCTTGGATAAGAAGCAAAATGTCTTCAAAGCAAAAAAAACCAGTCCAGCTGCTTCTTGAAAAAGCATTTATTTATGTCATGTATGATAGGCTAGACTTGTTACGACTGCGGGAGTCCCCGCTCTCGCAGGTTTGGCCCTCCGTTCTAATGAGGGCCCACCTTGATGAAGGATTCATTAATCTGGAGAGGTGGAAAAAGCGTAGGCTTAGGGGTTTTTTAATTTTTAAATTAATGACTATTTTAGGGGGTACCAGGGAGGAGGGAGGGTGTAGTCAGGTTGAGGCGGGTGAGGGAAGAGAGGGCCAGGCCAGCGGGCGACGGAGGGAAGCGGAAGGTTCCGTTAGGAGGGGGGAGATTCAAGTCGTTCCGACAGAGGGCATTTCCATCCAGAAGGTCGTGGGGAGAGGCAGGTCCGAGGGGAGACAAGTGTCATCCTCCCGGTTGGGGGCACGAGGCCGTTGGCTACAGACGGTCAAGTGCCTCAACCCCTGCAGGCTAGGTGGCCAGGGTGTACAGAGCCAGGGCCTGCGGCTGATGTTCTGCAACGCCAGGTCCGTTGCCAACAAAGCCCCCCTCATTCACGACCTCGTGTCGGAGGGGGAGCCGGACCTGGTGGGAATTGCAGAGACCTGGTTGGGCCACGAGGGTGGACTCCCCCTCGTTGAAATGTGCCCGCCA
Source organism: Rhabdophis nuchalis (assembly GCA_039707465.1). Taxonomy (NCBI): domain Eukaryota; kingdom Metazoa; phylum Chordata; class Lepidosauria; order Squamata; family Natricidae; genus Rhabdophis; species Rhabdophis nuchalis. The sequence goes on along the minus strand of CM077645.1, from coordinate 212,928,906 downwards.
GGTTACCACGCTTTTCATCAGCCTCGGGCCCTGGGTAGGGGTGGTGGGGTAGCGGTCATTGTAAAGGAAGGTCTTGAGCGGAGAGAGACCATTGTGCCACAGACTACCGGTTGTGAGTCCCTTTGTGTGAAGTGGGGCCTAGGGAGGCAGTTGGGCTTGCTGGTTGTATACCTGGCTCCCCGCTATGTAGCAGCAGCCCTGCCCGAGCTCCTCGAGGTGATCGCTACGGTGGCAGTGGAGACCCCCAGACTTTTAGTCATGGGGGACTTTAATCTGCCATCGTTGGGCGAATCATCCGAGGTAGCTCGGGAGTTCATGGCTTCCATGACGGCCATGGACCTGACCCAACTAATTCAAGGCCCCACTCACGAGGGTGGACATACACCGGATCTCATCTTCGTCTCAGGCCAATGGACGAGTGATCTGGGTATAGGGGACATAGTCATTACACCCTTGTCATGGACAGACCACTCACTTCTCCGGCTCGACTTTCCGACCGCTGCTCCCCTCCGCGGGGAGGCGGGACCTGAGTTACCAATCTGGTTCCGCCCCAGGCACCTGATGGACCCGGATGGGTTCCAAACGGCGCTTGGGCCAGTTCCTGTACCCCTGACCCGCGCCCCGATGGAGGACCTCGTGGCCACATGGAATAGTGCGACCGCGGGAGCCTTGGATCGGGTCGCGCCCTTGCGGCCTCTCTTGCGGCGGCGGAACACCCTGGCTCCTTGGTTTACCGAGGAGCTGGGGGTGATGAAACGCCGCAAGAGATGCCTAGAGAGTAGATGGAGGTCTTCTCGTTCTGAATCTGACCGGACACAGGTAAGAGCCCATTTACGGACTTACATTGTGGCGCTGAGAGTAGCCAAACGTCATCATTGCGCTACTCTCATAGCATCCGCAGAAAACCGCCCTGCCGCCCTGTTTAGGGTGACCCGCTCCCTCCTTCAACAGAGGGTGCGGGAAGCCCCGCTACAGGGTAGAGCAGAGGAATTTGTGACTTTTCTGCAGGAGAAAATCGCTCAGATACAGAACGAGTTACCCCCCATTCATGGCCCAGTGGGATGCCACGAGAGAGATCTTGTTTGGGAGGAATTTGACTCCGTTACTTCCGAGGATATGGACAGGTTACGTGGGCGACTGCGAGCCACCACATGTTTATTGGACCCGTGTCCCTCCTGGCTTGTACTGGCATCCTGGGAGGTGACACGAGGCTGGCTCCAGGAGGTGGCCAACGCTTCCTTGAGTGAGGGTGCCTTGCCTGCTCCCCTAAAAGAAGCGATGGTGAGGCCCCTCCTTAAGAAGCCCTCCTTGGATCCAGCTACTTTGAACAACTACCGTCCCGTCTCCAACCTTCCCTTTTTGGCGAAGGTTGTCGAGAGTGTGGTGGCACAACAGTTTCCCCGTCACCTGGAGGAAGTAGACTATCTAGATCCGCGCCAGTCCGGCTTCCGGCCCGGGCATAGCACCGAGACGGTATTGGTCGCGTTGGTTGATGATCTCTGGAGGGCCAGAGATGGGGGTTGTTCCTCCATCCTGGTCCTATTAGACCTCTCGGCGGCTTTTGATACCATCGACCATGGTATCCTATTGCATCGGCTGGGGGGGTTGGGGGTGGGAGGCACCGTTTTACGGTGGTTCTCCTCCTACCTCTCTGGCCGATCGCAATTTGTGTTGACAGGGGGGCAGAGGTCGACCGCGAGACCCCTCACATGTGGGGTGCCTCAGGGGTCGGTCCTCTCACCCCTCCTGTTCAACACATACATGAAGCCGCTGGGTGAGATCATCCGTGGTTTTGGGGTAGAATACCATCTGTACGCTGACGACATCCAGCTGTACATTTCTACCCCAAACCACCCCAACGATGCCGTAGCGGTGATGTGCCAGTGCCTGGAAGCTGTACGGATCTGGATGGGAAGTAACGGACTCAAGCTCAACCCGACCAAGACCGAGTGGCTGTGGTTTCCGGCCGCCCGATTCAACCAGCTTACTCCATCGCTGGCTATAGGGGGCGAACATCTTGCCCCTGTGGATGGGGCGCGCAATTTGGGTGTCCTCCTGGATGCCCGGCTGTCCATGGAAGATCAAGTGACAGCCGTGGCCAGGAGGGCGTTTTACCAGGTTCGCCTGGTTCGCCAATTGCGCCCCCTATTGGATCGGGACGCCCTTCGCACAGTCACTCATGCTCTCGTGACATCCCGACTGGACTATTGTAACTCTCTCTACATGGGGCTGCCCCTGAGGTGCACCCGGAGGCTTCAGCTAGTCCAGAATGCAGCCGCGCGAGCAATTATGGGGACCGCAAGGTCTACCCATGTAACACCGCTCTTGCGCGAGCTGCACTGGCTGCCTGTTGTCTTCCGGGTGCGCTTCAAGGTGTTAATCATCATCTTTAAAGCGCTCCATGGCTCGGGACCTAGCTATCTGCAGGATCGGATCCTGCCTCATACATCCTCACGGCCGATTCGCTCCCACAGAGAGGGGCTTCTCCGGGTGCCGTCCACTAGACTGTGTCAGCGGGCGACGCCCAGGGGAAGGGCGCTCTCTGTGGCGGGCCCGGCCCTCTGGAACGACCTTCCCCCCGACATCAGGACAACTACGGACCTCCGCTCCTTCCGTCTTAAATTAAAAACTTACTTTTTCCGTCTGGCCGGCCTGGGATAGCCTCCTTGCCTTGGGATTTTATAGAATAGGTTTTAGTTTAATTGGGATTTTAGCACAGGGTTTATTTAATTGGTTCTTAAATTTTGTTGGTATATTTATTGTTGTTTGTTATTTATTGCTTTTATGCTACCTGTGCACCGCCCCGAGTCCCCATGGGGAGAGGGGGCGGTCTAGAAATAATAAATTTCATTCATTTCATTTCATCTTTGGGACAACCATGACCTGGATGACTAAGAATCTGTGTTGACATCACCATAGTTTGAGGACTTCTGATTTAGTGCAAAATACAAAAAAGTGCAAATAATTTTTCTGCGGACCACCAAAATTTTCTCGCCGACCACCAGTTGTGACCGCTGCAATAGATGGTACATGTAGTCCTTGACTTACAACAGTTCATTTAGTGACCACTCAAAACATTTTCCACACTTAACACCTAGGCAGCATCCCCATGGTCAGGTGATCAAAATTCAGGCGCTTTGGCAAATGGTTCCTAGTTATGACGGTTGGAGTGTCCTGGGGATAGGTGGGTATCACTTGCTCAGTTTTTGCGACCGTCCGACAAGCCAAATTAAAGGGGAATCCGGCTTCCCTTAAACCTCCGTGCGACTCACGTAATGACGCGACTCACGTAACAACGGCAGTGATTCCCTTACCGACGGTGGCAAGAAAAATCGTGTAATAGGGAAAACATTGACTCAATCAATGTTTTCCCTCAGCCACATCAATTTTGAGCTGGACGGTGGTAATAACTCGAGGACTACGTGTTTCCAAGGGGGCCAAGTTGGCACCGCTAGGAAAACCTGTAATTCGGAAAGCGTTTATCTACAGATCCCCCCTCCCAAGCCCACAGATAGACCCCAGCAGCCTGAGAAGAGTCTGAGGGACCAACGCCCATCAGAGCCTTTCTGGCTGGAGAAGCCCCGAGCGCCAACCTCCCCCCCTCGTGCCTCCATCGGCAAACGGGGGTTCTCACACACCCCACCCCCGTCTCCTCCATTCACGCGACCTGCTCCCCCAGCCCATAAACCCCACATTTTCCCCGCCTGCCTGGTGCTTCCCTCCGCCGGCCGGCCGAACCTCTGTCTCTCCCCACCCTCCCTCCCTCCGCCTTTCCCCGCAACCAGCTGGTCGGCGGAATACGCCGGCCAGGAATCCCCGCCAAAGCGGCCGGGTGTGTGTGGGGATGGGGAAAAGGTAGGCTTCCCCGGCCAAGCCTAGCCCTGAGGGAAACGACGCTCCCTTGGAACCGCTCCGAGTCCCTTTGGGGAGAGGATGCGGTTTACAAATAAAATATTATTATTATTATTATAAGAAGGAGACGGGGGTGGGGGTGGCCGTATGCGCCCCCCCCCCCTCAGTGTGTGTGTGTGTGTGGTTTTTGAGCTGATCAATAAATAAATCAGGGCGATTGTATATATAGATATTGTGTGTGTGTGTGTGTGTGTGTGTGTGTGTGTGTGTGTGTTGGGGAAACCCCTCGCGTCCCCTCAGCGCCCTCGCGCGCCTTCCCCCCCCCCCCAGGGAAGCCGAGGCAAGCGGCGAAGGAGAGAAAAAAAAGGATGGAGGGGGGGGGGCTGCCGCGCGCAAAAAAAGACCCCCCACGCGGTTCAGAGAGCGGCCACGCCCGGCGGTGAGGCGGAGCTGAGGGGGACGTCGTCGTCGTCGTTGGCGGCGGCAGTGCGGGTGGGGTGGGGGTGGGCGGCTGGCGAGGCAGAAGGGCGGCCGTTGTGGGGGGGAGGGAAAGGGACGCCGGCTGGTCCAGAAGCCCGCGATGCTCCCGCCTTCCTCGTCTCCTTCCTCCTTCTCCTCCCTGAGGGCCAGGCCGCTCGTCCAGGTGTGGCCGCTGCTGCTGATGGTGATGCCGCCTCCTCCTCCTGCTCTGCCGCCGCCGCCCTCCTCCTCCTCCTCCTCCCGCCGGAGCTGATGCTCCCCTCAGGCGAGGCGGGAGCCCTGAGGCAGGGGGAGCGCGGCGGCTTCCCTCTCCCCCCGGGCCCCGCCCTGCCGCCGGGGACCCCCCGCCGCCCCGGCGGAGGCGGGAGGAGGAAAGCTCGGACCATGGCCTGGGGCTCCCCCCCGCGGCCGCTCCTCCTCCTCCTCCTCCTCTTCTTCCTCTCCTTCCCGCTCTCGCTCACCCCGAAGGAGCCGGGCAGAAGCGGGCCGAGCCGGCGAGGGGCAAGATGGGCGTGAAGTCCCGCAAGGCAACTACTCCGGCCGCGCAAACCCCGGCGGTTCCAGGCGGCGGCGGCTTGGAGAGCAAAACGGCCGGAGGGGAGCTGGCTTCGGCCGGCGACTTGGAGCAAGGCACGTTGGCCCTGGGCGCCTCCGGGGCGGACCGGGACGGGGCCCTGCTGCTGGAAGGGACGGGCAGGGAAAGCGGCGGCGGCGGGAGGCGCTCGACGCCCGCCATCGGCTTGCTGGCCAAGACCCCGCTGAGCCGGCCGGTCAAGAGGAACAACGTCAAGTACCGGCGGATCCAGACCTTGATCTACGACGCGCTGGAGCGGCCGCGGGGCTGGGCGCTGCTCTACCACGCCTTCGTGTGAGTGTGCCGGGGGGCGAGGACCTGGACCTGAACCCGGGAAGTGGGGACGGAGTGCGGCGTGGGCGGCAGCTTTGGGGCTGTTCGCACGTTCACGGGGAGTGGGGAGGAAAGAAACCCGAGTTAGCCGCCGCCGCCGTCCGGTGGGAAGCTGAGACCTGTAATCCCGGCTCTTTTTAGATTATAATCCGCCTTCAGGAGAAGCAAGCCCATCGCAGACGCTGATGCACATCTGCATTCAGACATGCTTCAGATGGACAAGTGCATTTTCTCTCTCCCTCTTTCTCTTCTTTCTCCCTCCCTCCTCTCTCCCGCTCTCTCCCTTTCCTGCCTCCTCTGAGTAAGGCTGTGTTTACACCCCTCTAAATTAAAACGTGGTAGCTATGGGCTCCCATGTGGTTTTTTTTTCCAGACTGTAATCATCCTTCAAAGAAAACCCCCATCACATCGGCATTCAGGCATGCATCTGATTGACAAATCCTTCCCCCCTTCTTCTCGCTCTCTTTCTCTTCTTTTTCTTCCTCTCTTCTTCCTCCCTCTCTCTTCTTTTCCTCCGTCTCTCTCTCTCTTCTTCCTCTCTTCTCTCTCTATTTCTGTCTGCTGTTCCCTCTTTCTGAGTTTACACCATTCTGGGTTAAAATGTGGTCATTATATGGACTCCCATTTGTCTTTTGGAGACTGTAATCATCCTGCAAGAAAAGCCCCATCACATCTGCCTCTGATTGACAACTGCTTTCCCTCTCTCTCTCTTATCTCTCTTTTCTTTCTCTTTCTCTCTCTCTCTCTCCTCTTTCTTTTCTCTCTCTCTCTCTTTTCTTTCTTTCTTGTCTCTCTTTACATCTGTGTTTCATCTTACTGAATTTACACCCCTCTGGGTTAAAACATGGTCATTATGGACTCCCAATTTGTCTTCTGAAGACTGCAATCATCCTTCAAGAAAAGCCCCATCACATCTGCTCCTGATTGACAAGTGCTCTTTCTCTCTTTCTCCCCCACCCCCACCTGTCTCTGAGTAAGGCTGTTTTTACAACCCTCTAGGTTAAAACATGGTAGGAAGGGAGTCCACTTGTCTTTTGGAGACTGCAATCATCCTTCAAGAAAAGCCCCATCACATCTGCATTCAGACATGCATCTGATTGACAAGTGCTTTCTCCCTTTCTCTCCTTCTCCCCCCCTCTCTCTCCTCTCTCTCTCTCTTCTCTTTCTCTTTCTCTCTGCTGCTCTATCTTTCTGAGTTTACACCACTCTAGGTTAAAACTGTGGTAGCTATGGACTCCCATTTGTCTCTTGAAGACTGCAATCATCCTTCGAGAAAAGCCCCATCACATCTAGTTTCTCTCCCCCCTCCCCCCCTCTTTCTATCTCCCCCCCCCCCCCCCTGTCTCCTCTGAGTGAAGCTTTACCACCCTTCTAGATTAAAACGTGGTTGACCACATTGTGGACTCTGCATGTCTTGTGAAAGCTACTAGTTTCCTTAATTTATGGTTTGGTATTTAGGCATTGGCTTAGTTCAGGAAACCATGATGTCCATTTCGAGCATTTTAGGGTGTTTTCAGAACAGGATCTGGGTAGGGTGAAGATCGCATGCTCTCAAATGCATATGGCAGAATGACACTGATCACTGGGTTTTGGCAAGGATTCCTGGAATATAAACTTGAAATAAGCAATGAACACATTTGGAAAGACCCCCCCCCTCCCACCAAACCCCTACCCTTGTTAGAAAGTGTACTGCATACAAATTGCAAATCATTACACTGTATGCCAATGGATGAAATGCTAGTTCAAGATGTTTAAGAAATGGCTTTTTCCCCCTCCCTTCCCCGAATGATAGATTGCTTCCTTTGGCCACAGGAGCACATGGTTTTTATTTGCTTCTCAAAGGCGGAATGCTTGAGAAATGTGCAGGTATGAGAGGCAAAGGTTATGACAATGCCCTGTTATTGTGGTGGCATGGCAATGAGCATGTTTTCATGAAAGTCTGAAGCACGTAAGGCGATGGGAGGGATTTGCCATAGAAACCAGGGTGTTCAATAAAGCAGCCAGTGTTGTTTTATCACTCTGGTTGAGCCCCTGGGCAGCTTGTCAACAACAACAACAAAAGGAATACACTGGGAATTTCCTAAGGAGCCAACCCATACTGTTATGAATGAATGAATAATAATAATAATTATTATTATTATTATTATGGCTTTCCATCATTTAAATCCAAAACAGTCTGTTCTTTTTTTGCCTTAGTACCTAACTGTGAAGGTACAAATTGGTGCGAATGTTATTTTGTCAGGTTCCAGAGAAAAATTGTATCTTGCTCCAGAGTCAAAAGATAATTGAAGAAGGTACCAATTATGTTTATATGAAAGGAATTGCCATCCAGTGCACATCTACATAATCTACATATACATTTACAGGAAAAACATGAGATTTTACTTGTGCTCTGAAGTCTGCAAACAGCTCGGAGAAGCTATTCTCTTTGCAATTTTATCTAGGTGTGTTGCTATTGTATATGAAGGCTGCAATATCATGGCTAATTAGAAATTATTTATTTAAGATGGGGTCCAGTTGGGGAACTCCATATTAAATATTTCTGCATCTTGTATGCTTTAGAACCAGGCACAATGCAGGATTTGGGACAAAGGAAGGCTAAAATGTGAAGTGTTAATACCACTTTATAATGCCTTGGTAAGGCCACAATTGGAATACAACATCCAGTTTTGGTCGCCACGATGTAAAAAAGATGTTGAGACTCTAGAAAGAGTGCAGAGAAGAGCAACAAAGATGATTAGGGGACTGGAGGCTAAAACATGTGAAGAACAGTTGCTGGAACTGCGTATGTCTAGTCTAATGGAAATAAGGACTAGGGGAGACATGATAGCAGTGTTCCAATATCTCAGAGGCTTCCACGAAGAAGAGGGAGTCAAACTATTCTCCAAAGTACCTGAGGGTAGGACAAGAAGCAATGGGTGGAGGCTAATCATGGAGAGGAGCAACTTAGAGCTAAGGAGAAATTTCCTGAAAGTTAGAACAATTAATCAGTGGAACAACTTGACTCCAGAAGTTGTGAATGCTCCAATACTAGAAGTTTTAAAGATGTTGGAGAACCATTTGTCTGTAGTGGTGTACGGTTTCCTGCCTAAGACTAGAAGACCTACAAGGTCCCTTCCAACTCTGTTATTGTATTCTATTCTAAAACTAAGTGTGCAGGGTAGGCCAATGTTTCTCAACCGTTGACAAGAGAGATTCTTTAGTGCTATAACTTTCTTTATCCACATAATATATACAAACATGAAAACAGTTTTGATCCAGCAGGTCCTGGAAATCCATGTCTTCAATTGTGTTTGGTTGTTCCAGATTTTTTTTTTTCTGAGCGTGACAACGAAATGATGTTTCACCTAGGCAAGATATAAGAGTAGCAGATTAGAATTTGTTTTTGTGAAACAATTTATCCCAACCTGGAATCCACGATCATGTGGATTGCAGTTTTTGGAAAATTGTAGTTCCAATGTTACCAGAGAACGTAGCTTTTGGAGATTGGTTGGGTTCAGATATTGTGCTAAGGCAAGTCTTGTTTTAATTGAGAAGCATGCCACTGAATAACCTCTATAGTAACACTGGAGTACTGCAAAACATAATCAAGAGAAGCAGAAAGACCAAGAAGAGGTTATTTCAAGTTTTTTTTTAAAAAAATAGTAAAAGAAATATAGTTCTTCTGTGTTTGTCCTATTGAAAAGAATGATTGTTTGATCATGACTATAAATAGTCATGATTTATTATTCTTAAATGACATGTTGTTGTTAGTTGCAAAGTCATATCTGACCCATTGTGACCCCATGGACAATGTTCCTCCAGGTCTTCCTGTCCTCTACCATCCTCTGGAGTCCATTTAGGCTCATGTTGGCTGTGCTTTGGTGATTCCATCTAGCCTCCTCATTCTCTGCCATTCCCTTCTTCGTTTGCCCTCCATCTTTCCCAGCATGAGGCTCTTCTCCAGTGAGTCCTTCCTTCTCATTAGGTGGCCAAAGTCTTTGAGTTTCCTCTTCAGGATCTGGCCTTCTGAAGAGCAGTCAGGGTTGATCTCCTCTAGGACTGACCGGTTGGATCACCTTGCAGTCCAAGGGACTTGCAGAAGTCTTCCCCAGCACCATAGGTCAAAGGCCTCCATTCTTTGGTGCTCAGCCTTTCTTATGGTTCAACATTACAACTGGAAAAACCATAGCCTTGACTAAATGCACTTTTGTTGGTAGAGTGATACCTCTGCTTTTTAGTATGCTGTCTAGACTTGCCATATATTTGCCTTAAATGACATACTTGACACAAATTGTAGCAAATTATGTGTGATCCTTTATAGATCCAGTTCAGCTCAATGCTTCAGACATCCTGAACCAATGCAGGCAGTCCTTGACTTACGACCACAATTGAGCCCAACATTTTGGTTTTTAAGTGATAAATTTGTTAAGTGAGTTTCGCTCCCTTTTATGACTTTCCTTGCCACATTTATTTAGTGAATCACTGAAGTTATTAAATTAGTAACATGGTTGTTAAGTGAATCTGGCTTCCCCATTGAGTTTGCTTGTCAGAAGGTTGCAAAAGGGGATCACATGACCCCAGGACACTGTAACCGTCATAAATAGAAACCAGTTGCCAAGCGTCTGAATTTTGATCACATGACCATGGGGATGCTGCAATGGTCATAAATGTGAAAAATGGTCATAAGACACTTTTTCAGTGATGTAACTTTGAATGGTCAATAAACAAACTGTTGTAAATTTAGGACTGCCTATATTATTTGGAAATTGTAGGACTGCAAATCCCAGATTTCAAATGCTCATGCCCGGAATTGCTAGGAATTCTGGGAGTTGCAGTCTCAATAATTCTGTATTTTATTTGTTAGATTTATCTTTCTTCAAGAGATCTACGGTAGTTGTCATATCGAGGTCTCATACATAGCATTCCTTTTTCTCACTCTTCCCCAGAATCATCTTAAGGGATAAATCAGGCTGAGAATGTTGGCTTGGTCAGTTTGAGTTCCAGAGCAGAAGATGGAATTGAACCTGAGTTTTTCTAGTTCTAGACCAAGGGTCAGCAATCTGTGGCTCTGGAGCCGCATGTAGCTCTTTCATCCCTCTGCTGCGGCTCCCTGTCGCTCAAAATATGTGTCACAACTGCCAATGTGCGACACCTGCCAGCACACGATTTATTGAGCTTTTTGACACCCATTAGGCCATCCATGGATAAATCCAAGAAAAGAAAAGTTTCAGAAGGAAACAGAAACTTTAATTCAAATACATATGCTAGTTTTGTGGGCACTCAGGAAATAGTCAGGCATGGGAATGGTTTTGTGGCTCCTGGTGTTTTCTTTTGTGTGGGAAACGGATCCAAATGGTTCTTTGAGTGTTTTAAGGTTGCCAAACTCTGTTCTAGACCAACACCATGCCTACTATACCACACTTGCTTTCATTTGTAGGATGCTAAGTGAAGAAAAATAGACTATTGTATTCTAGACCAGGAACAGAAAGACAATGTATTATTAATGGGAAGATTGTAGTATCTAACATCGTTTTCTCACATAATTTGAATACGTGAAACTCAGTTTAATAAGTCATTAACCTAAGCGTCGATTGTTACTTTCAGCTGTATTGAGATTCAGCGCTGGTTCTCCATTCTGCAATGATTACTTGCAAAAGAGATAATGTTCTTGGTAGGACAAAGGAGATGTCCCTTTGGAGAGCTTCAGGTGAAGCCGTTCAGAGTGACCTTGGAACACAATGGCTAAGAAAATTGGTTATATCCTTCCAGTAAATGTATGAATACTACTTCCTAACCAGAACTTATCATACAAGCATCCATATCAGAAACATTGCTCCATAAAATTTCCAAAAGCTCAGTAATACGTAAAGTGGATCGATGAATAGGTAGTCCAGAAGACAGATCCTCCTTGGTCTTCTTTGTTAAGCCTTCTCTGACCTCTTGCTCCCTCACTGCCCTTAGTATGGTCATATTGGCTTAGAATCCTAGCTTGTGTAATGTATATGGAGGGCACCAAGTAAAGTCAAGTGATCAGAAGATATTAGGACAGGAGTTGACAACCTTGAACACTCAAAGAGCCATTTGGACCCATTTCCCACAGAAAAGAAAACACCGGGAGCCACAAAACCCTTCCCGTGCCTGACTATTTCCTGAGCGGCCACAGTAGTAGCATATGTAGTTGAATTAAACGTTCTGTTTTCTGAAACTTTGCTTTTCTTGGATTTATCCATGGTTGACCTACTGGGGTCAATAAATCACATGCTGGCGGGTATCACACATTGGCAGTTGTGACGCATATTTTGAGTGACAGGGAGCCACAGCAGAGGGATGAAAGAGCCACATGCAGCTCCAGAGCTGCGGGTTGCTCACCCCTGTATTGGGATGTTGCTGGTATTTATGATAGCAGATGGACCTTCTCTGGACCAGGAGCTTAGCAGGATCAAGCTGGGTTTGTATTTGGGGGAGTGATCTACAAAATATTAGCCAGGTGGTGGGCTAGGGTGGAACTTGAAAGAATCTCCTGGAAGATCGCTTCCATGTTTTATGCCAAGGATACTACACGGATGTGCCCACGAAGCTACCAGAAGTCTACCTCAACTTGGAGAAGACTTTGCCTTTTATGACAGTGAATCATATTCAAGCAACGATGCTCACAAACAAGGCAAGACTAGATATATATTTTTCCACTTTCCTTTACACAGCTTTATTCACACTAGCAATTTAAGTGAGAAGACATCTTTGCAAGAAGGTTTGCATTTCTAATAAGAAGCTAAAGGTAACTAAAGGTTGAGCTGCAAAGTGAACTTCACTGTGAAACAGCCTTAATGGGTTGTTTTGGAAATCTTTGTTTTATGATTGAGCTTTTAACCAGGGAATTAGCATCTTTATGGGAGAGAAATCTATGCTCTTCCATTTTTTTTAAAACCACCTGCTGATTAGCAGCGCTCTTGCTATGAAAGTAATTAAGTTTGTTAAATAAACGATTATGTAATTGTATAAATGTGTACTCAAAAATAGGGTAAGTCTGCTTAGCTCTCTTCCTTCCCCATATGCTGCAGTTTCAATATAGGTCTCTGTCATATCCAAAGGAGGGTGGAAGATCATTAAAGAGAGGATCCAGTCTAGAATTAAGGACAAATTTCCAGACAGAACAATTAATCAGTGGAACAGCTTGCCACTGCAAGCTGTGGGTGCTTCATCACTGGAGGTTTTAAAAGAAGAGATTGGATAATCATTTGTCCAGAATAGAACAGGGTCTCCTGCTTGAGGAAGGAGTTGGACTAGTCCAGGGGTCTCCAACCTTTGCAACTTTAAGTCTGAAGGACTTCAACTCCAGCAATTGCATCCTTTTAGAGCAGGGGTCTCCAACCTTTGCAACTTTAAGTCTGAAGGACTTCAGCTCCCAGAATTCTCCAGCCAGCAAAGCAAAGCTGGCTGGAGAAGTCTGGGAGCTGAAGTCCTTCAGACTTAAAGTTGCAAAGGTTGGAGACCCCTGCTTTAAAGCAAAGCTGGCAGGAGGAGACCCCTGGACTAGAAGACCTCCGAGGCCCCGTCCAACTCTGTTATTCTCAATGAGATATATGGGAATGACCTTGAGGGATGAATGGAAGAGATCCTGGCTAGGGAACAATCAGATAAAAGAAGGAGGAGCCCACAAATGCTTAATGGGCAAAGAAACTGCCCTTATTCACCTGTGATATTTGCAGTCTCAGACTTGTGGGATTCTTTAAATATAGTCTGGCAATAAAGTAGAATTAATTCATTTGGTTATGTTTCCTGTCTGGTTTACTTGGAAGGATGCACATCACATCACCAAACTGAAGGAAATCCCAAAGTTGAGGATCTGGATAAAACAAAATTGGGAACGTGGAGGTTTGCACAGCCATATAAATCACCCAAAGGCCTGTTTCAAGTCAAAATTTGATAGGTTCTATGAAGCCCAAATTTTAGAAACTATATTGCAGTTGTGCCCATCAAGAGATTTAGAGTCCCTGAAAACAAACTAAAACACAAAGTAACACTACAGATAGTCTTTGACTTACGGCCACAATTGAACCCCAAACAGTTTGTTGCTAAGTAAAACATTTGTTAAGTGAATTTTGCTGCAGTTTACAACCTTTCCTGTCACAGTTGTTAAGTGAATCACTGCAGTTGTTAAATTGGTAACATGGTTGTTAAGTGAATCTGGCTCCCCCATTGACTTTGCTTGCCAGAAGGTCGCAAAAGGAGATGTTGTGGCCTGCCAGGAGCCAGCAGGGCTGGTAACAGATTCGGACAGTGAGGAGGTTGGGGAGGAAGATGGGCCAATCCTGGAGTCTGGAAAAGGCTCTGATGAGGGCTCTGAGTCGGAGGAAGAGAGGGGGCCAGAGCTGTCTGACAGTTATCAGCTGCCTTCAGAGTCAGACATCAGTGGAGCAGAAGAACAGCTGGAGCCTGTTCCCAGTGTGCGCATGCGCAGAATTGCCAGATAAAGGGAACAGCTAAAGAACAGGGGTCAACTTGGGAGTAAGGCCACAGGTGGATGATGAACGGCCCCTCCCAGAGGAAATAAAAGAGGAGCAAAAGGGGAGTGGAGTTTGCAGGAGACAATTAATTCGCTTGATTGGTTCGTGGCTCTCCGAGACTCCTTGCCAAGTTTTGCAGATGTTGGCCTGGCAGCTTTCCAAGCCAGATAAGGTCTGTGATTATAAATCCACCCTTGAAAGACTTTATGTGAATGAGCAGAATTCCCAGTAAATTAATAAAAAGGTTTTTTTTTTTGTTGAGGCCAGGAGTTTGGTTCATGCTCTTGGGGAGCCTCGGTCAGAAAAGGGGATCTCGTGACACCCAGGCACTGCAACCGTGAGAAATAAGAGTCAGCTGCCAAGCCTCTGAATTTCCATCGTGTGACCATGAAGATACCGTAACAGGTTGAAAATGTGCAAAATGGGCATAAGTCACTTTCTTCAGCACCGTCGTCACTAAATGAACTGTTGTAAGTGGAGGACTACCTGTGTTGCATCACTAGTACTGTGTCAAAAATTGGAATTTCTACTGTTGGATTCCAAAAATTCCCAAATGAAACAAAAATCCCATTCTTTTGTTTCCCCGCTAATAAATCAGACTGCTGATTTATTAACATTAAATTTCTTGCTTCCGGCTAGTGCCTTATCTTACATCTTTTTTTGCCTCTTCCACCTAAGACAAAACAAATTAGTGTTCTTCCTCTGCATGATTTATTTGTATCAACATGTTCTCGCTGGCACTGTAACTTCTTGTTCTCTTGTTTCCTGCAATCCCCAGTACTATATTGTCACTGGAGAAAAAAAAATCTTATGTGTTGAAGACGCTACCTTGGGGATTAAAGTCTGCAGATCACAGCTGGAGTTGAAGAGATCCTATTCCTGGTGTTTAATCATCTTAAAGCAGGATGAGGTCATGTGTGTTTTGCAACCCAAGGAGAATCCTCCAGACAACAGCTACCAATTACATCACACATAGGAGAGGAACATCAGACATCCATGTTTGTTTATTTATAGAATAGAATAGAATAGAATTTTTTATTGGCCAAGGGTGGTTGGACACGCAAGGAATTTGTCTTTGGTGCAGATGCTCTCAGTGTACATAAGGAGAATAAGAATACATTCATCAAGAATAAAAAGATACAACACTTAGTGATAGTCAAGGTTACTAATAAGCTACCAAATCATACTAGGAAACAAATAAAAACAATATAAATTGAAAGATCCAAGCAACATGGTTATAGTCATAAGTGGGAAGAGATAGATGCTAGGAAGGAAGAGAAGAATAATAGTAATGCTCTCTACATGGGGCTCCCCTTGAGGTGCACCCGGAGGCTTCAGTTGGTGCAAAATGCGCCGCGTGGGGGATTTTCGGAGCCTCACGGAGCTCCCACGTAACACCTCTCCTGCGCGAGCTGCACTGGCTACCGGTGGCCTTCAGGGTGCGCTTCAAGGTGTTAGTCACCATCTTTAAATCGCTCCATGGCACGGGGCCTAGTTATTTGCGGGACCGTCTCCTACCACACACCTCCCTTCGACCGATCCGTTCCCACAGGGAGGGCCTTCTCAGGGTACCGTTGGCCGGTAAGTGCCGGTTGGTGACGCCCAGGGGAAGGGCCTTCTCTGTGGCAGGTCCAGCCCTCTGGAATGGCCTTCCCCCCGAACTTCGCATCATCAAGGACCTTTGCCTCTTCCGCCGATCACTCAAAACATATTTTTTTCCATCTAGCTGGCCTAGCTTAGATTTTAGCTTTGATTTTAGTTTAGATGTTAGCTTAGATTTTAGATCAGATAAAATTCTAATTGGATTGGTAGGGGTTTTTAAAAATTTTAGTTAAACATTTTAGCACAGGTTATCTAATTTAATTGTATTTTATTATTGTATTGTATTTATTGTTGTCTATTGTGGTATTTTAATCCCCTGTGCACCACTCTGAGTCCATTGCGGAGAAGTTGCGTTACATAAATCAAATAAAACATAAAACATAAAAACATACGTTCTTGGTAAATTATTGACAGTGTTGAGGGAATTATTTGTTTAGCAGAGTGATGGCGTTCAGGAAAAACCTGTCCTTGTGTCTAGTTGTTCTGGTGTGCAGTGGCCTATAGCGTCATTTTGAGGGTGGGAGTTGAAACAATTTATGTCCAGGATGTGAGGGGTCTGTAGATATTTTCACAGCCCTCTTTTTGACTCCTGCAGTGTACAGGCCCTCAATGGAAGGCAGGTTGGTAGCCATTTTCCCCCTACAGTTCTAATTTTCTGTTGAAGTCCGTGTCTGTCTTGTTGAGTTGCAGAGCCAAACCAGACAGTTATGGAGGTGCAGATGACAGACTCAATAATTCCTCTGCAGAACAGAATCAGCAGCTCCTTGGGCAGTTTGAGCTTCCTGAGTTGGCGCAGAAAGAACATTCTTTGTTGTGCTTTTTTGATGACGTTTTTGATGTTAGGTGTCTAACTAAGGAAACTAAGTAAGTTTAGCATGACAAACGGATGGCTTAGGGGTGACATAATAATAATAATAATAATAATAATAATAATAATAATAATAATAATAATAATAATAATAATAATAACAACAACAATAACAATAATAATAATTTTAATTTATAACCCGCTCTCTCTCCTCGAAGGGACTCGAGGCGGGGCACAGGGAATTTAAAATACATATAAAATCACAGACATAGTACAATATTAAAATGAAATTAAACTAACCCTGCACTAAAATCCCATATTAAAACTAAAAGTAAGTCGCTAAAAACCCTAAAAACAGTTGATTACCCCAGGCTGGCCAAGCAGAAAAAGTGCGTTTTTAATTTTTGACGGAAGGAGCGGAGGTCCGTAGTTGTTCTAATTTCGGGGGGAAAGTCATTCCAGAAGGCTGGGCCCGCCACAGAGAAGGCCCTTCCCCTGGGCATCGCCCGCTGGCACAGCCTAGTGGACGGCACCCGGAGAAGTCCCTCTCTGTGGGAGCGAATCGGCCGCAGGGATGTAGAGGACAAAACATTTAAAATATACAATACAAGATTTAAAGAGGTACAAATTAAACTGATTTTGCCCAGAAACTAGCAACGATAATTGCATTGTGTCCTGCTGTCATGAGGTCCTCAAGGGTTCACTGATCGGGACACAAATGCCAGGCATATCTAGGTGGTGTTGTCTGCATGTCACCGCAGTTGCAAAGAGCAGAAGCAACCAGAGAGCCCCATTGGTTCGGAGTATCTCTGGATCTTGAACCCGTATACAGTCTATTCCTGTGATGGCGAGTCTGGCATGCGTGTCACAGGTGGCACGCAGAGCCCTTTCTGTGGGCACGTGAGACATTGCCCCAGCTCAGCTCCACCACGCATGCGTGTATGCCTCCTGCTGGTCAGCTGATTTTCAGGTCTCTGCTGCACATGCCCGGGGGTGATGGTGCGCATGCGGGAGACACGTGTGCATGTGTGGGCGGGTGGTGTCCCAAGAGGCTGCAAGGAGACTTACTAGGCCCAAAATAGGGGTGTTGCATGCGCATGCACAGACAGGCAGGCCGTGTTGGGCTGGTGGTATCGTGCGCACATTGCATTATGGGTGCGGATGCGCATGATGACAAAAAGGTTAGCCATCACTGGTCTATTCAATAGTATAGAGTTGTGGTGGTGCAGTGGTTAGAAAGCAGTATTGCAGCCTAATTCTGCCGACTGCCAGCAGTTCAGTTCTTACCAGTTAAAGGTTGACTCAGTCTTCCATCCTTGGGAAGTCGGTAAAATGAGGACTCAGATTGTTGAGGGCAATACGCTGATATTATAATCCCGCCCAGAGAGGGTTTATAAAAGCCCCATGAAGTCTAAGTGCCATTGCTATAAGTGGGTCAGTGTAAATTGCTTAGAGATGGCTGTGAAGCAGCATATAAGTGCTATTGCTATTGTTATCACTATTCAATGATTTCCATACTTCCCAGCAGTGGTGGGATCCTCCCAGTTTAACAACCGGTTTGGCGATCGTGCAATTTGCACGCATGCACAGTTTGAAGAAATCTTCACTTCTGGGTATCTTCGGAGGAGGAACACAGCGGATTCTGCAGTGTTAATCAGCTGAGAAGATAAAGGTAGGAAAATAGCATGGGCGGGCAGGTAGGGGTGAACTGGTTCGCTCCCAGCTGATCATTGGAGCTACTGGTTTGCCTGGACCGGTCTGAATCGGTAGAATCCCACCCCTGCTTTCCAGCTATCATCAGACCTAGGTGCCAGTACCTGCGTTGGTTCCATCCAGTGTTGGTTCTTTGTAGCTTTCCATAGGTCCACTCTGCTTTCAAATTCTTCAAAGTCTTCCATCAATCTAAGGAAGCTTTTCCTGGATTTTTATCTCTGATGTGCTGGTTGCAGACATCTATGTTATCCTGGACCACAACATTTAACCTGGAAATAGAAGGAGCTGGTCCCACCAGCCCCTCACTCCTCTTCTGGGCTGTAACACACTCTATTTTCCTTTATCCAACATATCCAGGTAGTTATACATTTCAAGATCTCACCTTTGCTCAGAAGATACATACAGTAGATATGTGCCTCATTTTTCAGGAGTAAGTAAGTTCAAGATTGCCCAAGGCTGTTCTCCTGGACAGAGTCCACTGCTTGTACTTCTCCCCTTCGAGGTTTATTTGCATAGTTTCATCACTAGTTGGGCATAATTGACCTGTGCAATTCATTGAACGTGAGATGATTATCCTCAGATGACATAAAGAGGGTTGGGTGACTTTATGGAGAAGAGGTCCCTCAAGGATATTTTGAATAGCCATCCTGCTTTCACAAAGACCTAGCAATCTTCCTTGCCTCTCACGGTTGTCTGAATCCACATTTTCCCTCGTGAGAAGAGATGTTCATTCATTCCCAATATTCCCTCAACCACTCACATTCTAAAACAGAGGTCCCCAACCTCCGGGCCGCAGCCCACTATCGGTCCCTAGCCTGTGAGGAACCAGGCTGCAGGAGAAATGGGCAAGTGTGCAATGTGTGTGAAGCTCCACTCAACGTGAGCAGAGGGCACTTGCACTTGTGCCCCGTCCGCCTTCGTGAATGGAGCTTCTCACGCAAGTGCAAGCACCCTCTGTTCGTGCACAAAACTCCATTCGTGACTGGAGAGTGCATATGCACACCACTCAAACAAATTGAGTTGTGTTTATGTGTGTGTGTGTGTGTGCATGCATGCACACCTGCTACACACACACACAAACACATTCACCCCCCCCCCCTCCACACACCCTGTGTGGCCAGGCCACCAAGCTGGAAAAATTAGAGTCCGCTGTTTACATGGAGAAAAAGTTTTGGTCTGTTTTGGTTTCTGGTCTAAGTAATAGTTCTGGTAATAATAAATTGTTGTGGTTGTTGCTATTTCCAGAGTTGGAAACTGAGTTTGGGAAGATAGCGGAGAATCACTCCGTCTCCCCTGCAGTCTCAGGGTTGAACTGACTGATATGCCAACGCTTCTTAGAGGAAAAATCCAGATATAGCTGAAACAGGAAAAAATAACATTCCTGTAAAATGACTTCGAAAGGATAGGTTTAAAAATGTCCAGGTAGAAATAATGCATTTAGAAAAATTCATTTTCTAAATTTTGTCTTTAGGTGTTTAAGCCTAATAGTTTATCTTTTGTATATGTAGGCTCTCTGCAAATCTCAGAATTGTGTTTGATTCCGCTGAGAATCTTTTTATAGCAGAGGTCCTTCTAAATTAAGCGCAGACTAGCATCCATTTTTGTTCATCCTGAGCCTTATATTTTCCTTTTATATCTTCTTTGGGAGACCCTTTTAAAGTCCTGTGACGTGGAGAACTATAGATTTTATTGACCTTGCTATCGATGTTTTGCTTGTGACTACTTATAGCAATCTAGGGATTTAAACACACACTCTCTCTCTCTAAAATAAAATCTTATTCTACTTACTTCCTATGAGATTGTTCAGTTTCCCAAAATAGAGGGTGGGGGGGAGAAGAGGGAGCTGAGTTCCCTAGCCATATGTCTTAATGCTACAGGGTCAAGGGTGGCATTACAGAATCCTCCCCCCCCCCCTACCTAAAAGGAAGAATCTTGTCTCTTTTCTGATCTGGGTCTGGTGGAGAAGACACCAAATTATGTGCTCCATTGAAGACAGACAACATAGCAAAAACTCTACAGAGGAATTATTGAGCCCATCATTTGTACCTCTGTAACTGTCTGGTTTGGCACAGCAACCAAATAGGGCAGGTAGGGGTAGTTAGGATTGCAACCGATAGTTAGGATTGCAGAAAAAACAGTTGCAACCATCCTGCCTTCTATAGAGGATCTGTATACTGCACAGACCAAGAAAGAGGGCTGAAGAAATATCTACAGACTCTTCATATCCTGGATATAAACGGTTTCAACTTCTCCCCTCAAGTGGCCACTATAGGGCATTGTATTCCCAAACAACTAGACATAAGGATACTTTCTAATTCCTCCCCCCCCCCCCATGCCATCACTGCTAAACCCCTACAGCAGTCTTCTGCCTAAATATATTTACCCAAGTAGTAGGGCTGTATTAATATTATCCTTATCTCTCTCACCTCTCATCTTTCCTACTACCTTGCCCTATTGGTATATTATGAATTATAAATTGTTGGATCTTATGATTTATGATTGCAATTTATGAGCATAATCTGTGACTTACAGTATCACTTTGTTGTTTGTATGTACATTGAAAATTTATGTAGCAGAGATAATTTCTTCTGTCCAATCACAGTTGGCCAATAAAAAAGTCTATTCCTATTCCATCCCACCCCACCCCATCCAGTGGTGAAATTCAGATTTTTTTACTACCGCTTCTGTGGGTGTGACTTGGTGGGTGTGGCATGGGAAGGATACTGCAAAATCTCCATTCCCTCCTCACTCCAGGGAAAAGATACTGCAAAATCCCCATTCCCTCCCCACTCCTGTGGGAAGGATATTGCAAAATCTCCATTCCCACCCAATTCTGGGGCCAGCTAGAGGTGATATTTGCTGGTTCTCCAAACTACTCAAAATTTCTGCTACCAGTTCTTCAGAACCTGTCAGAACCGGCTAAATTTCACCCCTGATCCCATCCCATCCCTGTCCCATCACTGCCCTGCCCTGCCCTGCCCTGCCCTGCCCTGCCCTGCCCTGCCCTACCCTATCCTATCCTGTACCTATCCTTCTCCAAAGTGCACACTAAGGCAGGAGGATTAGCTGAGATGGGAAGACCTAGAAGGATTCCATAAGAGGAAGTTTGAGATTTTTAACCTTTCACCCTAAGGAAAGGGGTATTGAAACTTGAAACAGCTTGAGAACTTGGTCACACCACTAGGGTGAACTAGCTTGTGCTCCAAATACCATCACTTGCAGGTTATGAGAAGGTGTTATGCCTCCACCTCCTGCTTGTGAGCATCCTACAGACATCTGATTTGGTGATTACGAGAAACAAGAGCAGCTCTTTCTTACGTCCCTCAAGAGTTTTCTTTTACCCATTAGATCCTTTGCAAAACCTTCCATTCACTAGGAATTTTCTTCTTCCTGTTCTGACAAATTCTTGGCACAACCCGCCTCCTGCCCTTGGCCTAACAGTTGATACATCAGTGGAAACCAGACATCCATCTTCTGAGATGCTTTCGTTGGGTTCTCAGAGTGAGCCAGAGGTTAGGCTCCGCAGCTTCTTCTTGCTCTGTCATTCTTGGGAGTCATTTCTGCGAATCGTTTATGCGTTCCTGGGTCAGCCTAGCTTTCATGGAAACCGGAGGGTTATTGGCTATTAACTGTCCTTCGCTTCAAGGCACATTGCCTTAAGCCACCTAAATTGATCTCGCTTCCTGCCGAAATGCTTAGGAGTTATGAATTGCAGAGCGCGGCTGCCAAGTCATAATTATGTACCTCTGATGGAATTGTGATCGTTGCTGTTGGCTGGGTCTATAAATATGATATTTACTGTTTTGCAAAAATGTATATATAGAGGTCTGTTGACCGGATAATAAATTAACTCTCTGCAGAAGTATTTTTAGCTTTTTTATAAACTCGGGTGGTGGATTGCAACAGCGAGAAGAGAGGTAAGTATTTCCAAAGGGACAAGAAAGAGTTGCTTATTTGGCAAATGGTGGCATCGGTCCAAAGGGGAAAAATTGGGGTTGACCTTCTAGTCGTGATAAATATGGGATGGGACAGTGTGTGTGAATACTTCGATATGAAGTGATTTTTTTGGGGGGGGGGGGTGCTTCCTCTAGTCGTCAACTTGCAGCCAACAGTTGGCCCTAAAATTTGGCGAACCGGATGCAAAATTAAAATCCGATTCACCCGAACCAGTCCGAACTGGCTGAATCTCACCTCTGGTTGTAACTTTGATCACAGAATGAATGGTTGCCACTCGAGGACTTCCTGTAGTCTCTGAGTCAAAAGCTTAAATGTTCAGTTATCCGCCTTCCCTGAATGTTTCAGCCCAGCAGAAATATCTGGATTAAATGGGTTCTTTGATTGATTGGCAGTGACAAGTTGGTGTCAACTCTTAGCAAAACATATTGATGGATCTTCTCCAGATGCTCTGTCTCCAACTTGACCCTTCAGGTCTTCCAATGCTGTAATTACAGCTATTTATTTTGCTTCTGTTCAACCTCATCTTTTTTCCCTTTCCTGTCCCAGCATTGTAGACTTTCTCCAGAGAACTAGATCTTCACGTAATATGTTCAGAGCAAGATGATTTGAGTCTGCTCATTTGTGCTTCAAGAACCCCCCCCCCTCTAAAATTGACTTGTTTATTTTATTTTATTTATTTTATAAGGCCTTGGTAAGGCCACACTTGGAATACTGCATCCAGTTTTGGTCGCCACAATGTAAAAAAGACGTGGAGACTCTAGAAAGAGTACAGAGAAGAGCAACAAAGATGATTAGGGGACTGGAGATTAAAACATACAAAGAACGGTTGCAGGAACTGGGTATGTCTAGTTTAATGGAAATAAGGACTAGGGAAGACATGATAGCAGTGTTGTAATATCTCAGGGGCTGCCACGAAGAAGAGGGAGTCGAGCTGTTCTCCAAAGCACCTGAGGGCAGAACAATAAGCAATGGGTGGAAACTAATCAAGGAGGGAAGCAACCTAGAACTAAAGAGACATTTCCTGACAGAACAATTAACCAGTGGAACAACTTGCCTGTAGAAGTTGTGAATGCTTCAACACTTAAGGAGGGATTGGGCAATCATTTGTCTGAAATGCTATAGGGATTCCTGCCTAAGCAGGGGGTTGGACTAGAAGACCTCCAAGGTCCCTTCCAACTCTCTTATTCTATTCCTATTCCTATTCCTATTCCTATTCCTATTCCTATTCCTTCCTATCCTATCCTACCTCTATTATATTTTACAAATGACTCAAGATAGCGAACATATACAATACAGCATTCTTCTTTCTATTTTTCTCACAACAACCCTGTGAGTTTTGCCTCATTTTGCGACCTTTCTTGCCCCGGTTGTTCAGTGAATCATTGCAGATGTTAAGTTAGCAACACGGTTGTGAAGGGAATCTGGCTTCCCCATTGACTTTGCTTGTCAGAAGGTCACACAAACTGATTGTGTGACCCCCCGATGCTGCAACCATCACAAATATGAGTTGGTTGCCAACGATCTGAATTTTGATCGGGTGACCATGCTACAATGGTTGTAAAGTGTCAAAAACGGTCATAAACCACTTTTTTCAGTGCCATTGTAACTTTGGTCACAAAACGAATGGTCGCAACTCGAGGACTTCCTGTAGTCTCTGAGTCTAAAGCTTAAGCATTCAGAGTTATCTGCCTTCTATGAATGTTTCAGCCCTGCAGAAATGCTTTGTTTTCCTGAAAATAAAACAGGGTCTTATTTTCTTTTGACCCCTGAAATAAGCGCTCGGTCTTATTTTCAGGGAGGTCTTATTATTTTTGAGGTGCAGGAGGTGGTGAGCATGGTCACCTCGTGGCTGATGCTGTGTTGCAATATTTTCGGGGAGGGCTTATTTTGGGGGGAGGGCTTATTTTAGCACATGCGCTCATAAGCCCGATTGGACTTATTATCCAGGGAGGTCTTATTTTCAGGGAAACAGGGTATCTGGATTAAATGGGTTCTTTGATTGAGTGACAGTGACAAGCTGGTGTCAACTCTTAGCAAACAGATCAATAGATCTTCTCCAGATGGTCTGTCTCCCAACCTGACCCTTCAGGTCTTCCAACTTTGAACAGTCACTAAATGAACTGTTATAAGTTGAGGACCACCTCTACCAAGTGCTGTAGCAAAACCATCAATGCCAGGGTAAGCTCCTTTTCAGACTCATCGCCTGATGGAGAAGCCAGGTCTGAAGGCCCTTCCAGAAAGCAAAGCGGATGGAGGCAACAAAGAGCCAACCAGGAGCAAATGTTCTGCTATTCAAGGTGAAGGGATCCCAGCATTGGCAAGACCTCTAGTTGAGAAGGAAGAAGGAATCCGCTGCATGAAAGCAAAAGTCAAGTGCATCATAAATAAATAAATAAAATATTGATTTTCAGTGGCAAAAGTGATTCATCTGTGCAGCATTATAGTTAAAGGATATGATTGTTTACTTGTTGCTTGGCGTCCTGGCAGGACTAATATTTTTGGAAGATGGCTCCTTCAAAAATGTAATCTCATTATTGCCACGCAAACTTCCATCCCAAGTTTGAAGATGATGGGAATGCTGAAGATGAAGTGACTTGTTTCAGAACAGGACTAGATAACCTCTGACCTTCTAGATATTGACATAAGCCAGCATTTATGAGTGCCATTGATCGGAGAAGATGGGAATGGAATTTTTCTACTGTCTGGAACACCATCTGTCTCCTAATTCCTTCGTTAATTTATTATTGCTTATTATTTATGCATTTATGTATGCATTTATCTATATTTGTTTCTAAATATATTTATAAGTATAAAATGTTTGGTGGAACCTAGGAAATTGGGGACTAGACTGAACAGGATTCTAAGTGCGTTTATTCTTCTGCCTGGTTCTTGACTTTTTTTTAACCGGACACAGAAACACAGGCGCTTATGGGGAAAATGATGTCATGATAGAAGCCCCGTGATTTATATACTTGTGTCTGTTGTCAGCATACTAGGAGAAAGATAAAAGTTTGCCCGGTGACTTCAGAAAAACAGAGTTTGGAAGGTCTTCTAGTCCAACCTCCTACTCAAGCAATTCTGGACTGTGCAATCTCTTAAAAACCTCCAGTGTTGGAGCATTCACAACTTCTGGAGACAAGTTGTTCCACTGATTAATTGTTCTGTCAGGAAATTTCTCCTTAGTTCTAGATTGCTTCTTGCCTTGATTACTGTATTTTTCTGAGTATAAGATGCACCGGAGTATAAGATGCGCCAAGGTTTTGAAGAGGCAATAGGGATAGAGAGAGAAATAGAGAAGAGAGAAATACAGTAGGTAGGTAGGTAGGTAGAGGGAGAGAGAGAGAGAAATACAGTAGGTAGGTAGGTAGAGTGAATAGTTAGGCAGTTAGGTAGATAAAGGGATAGAGAGAGAGAAATAGAGAAGAGAAAAATACAGTAGGTAGGTAGATGGATAGATAGATAGATAGATAGATAGATAGATAGATAGATAGAGAGAGAGAGAGGGAGAGAGAGAGAGAGAAATATAGTAGGTAGGTAGGGAGAGAATATTTAGGCAGTTAGGTAGATAAAGGGATAGAGAGAGAAATAGAGAAGAGAGAAATACAGTAGGTAGGTAGGTAGATAGAAGGAGAGAGAGAGAGAGAAATACAGTAGGTAGGTAGGGAGAGAGAGTAGGTAGGTAGGGAAAGAGAGAGAAAGTAGGTAGGTAGATAGATAGAGAGAGAGAGAGAAATATAGGAGGTAGGTAGGGAGAGAGTATTTAGGCAGTTAGGTAGATAAAGGGATAGAGAGAGAAATAGAGAAGAGAGAAATACAGTAGGTAGGTAGGTAGATAGAGGGAGAGAGAGAGAGAAATACAGTAGGTAGGTAGGTAGATAGAGGGAGAGAGAGAGAAATACAGTAGGTAGGTAGGGAGAGTGAATAGTTAGGCAGTTAGGTAGATAAAGGGATAGAGAGAGAAATAGAGAAGAGAGAAATACAGTAGGTAGGTAGGTAGATAGAAGGAGAGAGAGAGACAGAAATACAGTAGGTAGGTAGGGAGAGAGAGAGAAAGTAGGTAGGTAGATAGAGGGAGATATATCTATATATAAAGGTGTGTCTTATACTCTGAAAAATACGGTAGTTTCCACCCATTACTTCTTGTCCTGCCCTCGGGTGCTTCGGAGAATAGCTTGACTCCCTCTTCTTTTTTTTACACCGAACTGGCAGTAATGCTGGTAGTAACCCACCCCTGAGCGAAACGTCTTCAAAGAAAAAGAAACCACAAAGTTCCAGTTGCCTCTTGAAAAAAAAGCACCTTTGGGACTTTCTTGGTTCTTTCTTAGTGAAAGTCTTTGGGAAATCAGGAGCCAAACGGTCAAGATGGCTTTGGGAATCTCTGAGAGTGATGTAAAATCCTTCAGGCTGTTTTAGAGCTGAATACTAAAAAAAAAAGTAATGGGGAGATTCTTCCCCCCCCCCCCATATTTCCCCCCCCCCATTTTCATAACATATAAATCACATGTATACTATTACATAGCCAACATCGTATTGTATTATTAAAAGTTTACATCAATTCACCTAACCATCAGCTCCCAAAAACAATTATTGGCTGTTCTCCATACACCATATTTGTTCCTTATCCATCACTTTCTTCTCCCTCTCTCCTCCCCCTCCCTACCTCCTTTCTTCCCTCTGTCATCCTTCTCTCCTCTACTTCCCCTTCCTCTCTCTTTCTCTTCTCTCCCCTTTTCACTCCTTCTTTCTCTCCTCCTCTCCCCCCCTTACCCTCTCTCCTCTCCCTCTCTTCTTCCCTCCCTCTTCTATTCCCACTCTTCACCTCATTTTCATCTCATTCATGAGGTTTTTTAATTTCTTGTGCACCGCCCAAGAGTCCGTCTTGACAGAGATTGGTGCGGTTTACAAATCGAATAAAATAAATAAATAAAATAAATAAACTTACTTGGTGTATTTCAGCTTCTGAGCGAGCTCCATTTTTATCTTGTTGGTATTTATAATTCATTTTCAATATACTTATTTAATTTTTAACAGATGAACAGAGTTGGAAGGGACCTTGCAAGTCATCTAGTCCAGGGGTCTCCAACCTTTGCAACTTTAAGTCTGAAGGACTTCAGCTCCCAGACTTCTCCAGCCAGCAAAGCTTGGCTGGAGAAGTCTGGGAGCTGAAGTCCTTCAGACTTAAAGTTGCAAAGGTTGGAGACCCCTGATCTAGTCCAACCCCCTCCCAAGCAAGGAGACCCTACATCTGCCTCTACCCAGGATTGAACTCACAACCTCCTGATTGGGAGGTGAGAGCTCCACCTCTAGACCAAAGCAGCAGATATTTTAATATATCTCTTCTTCCTTCTTCTTTTTTTTTTTTTTAAAGAAATAGAACAAAAATGTATACATACAGTATATAGTTGTGCTTTAAAACCCCATTGGAGGATGGAATTTCTTATGGAATGGCGTTTGCCCACGGCAATGGGGGTCTCTGTAGAAGGAGCAAAGAGAGGTTTTCGTTTGGGGTGAGCAACGGAATGGCCTGAGCTGCAAACTAATGGCATTTAGTTAGGCTTCGGGCATTCTGGCAGCGCATTGGCCTCACCCTGTACCATACAGATGCATTAGCAAAAAAAGACCTTTGTAGCTGTTTTTTAAATTATTGATGTTGGTACTTCAAGCAGCCTGGATAAATACTCAGCAACTGGCTTTGTAAAAGTAATGAACTCTCAGCAATTGAAGGCCACACCGCAGTCTTTGTGCTAGGAAAACTTTTCTGCGTGTGTGTGTGTGCATACGCCCATGCGCATGTGTGCATGCATATCTGTACAGAGCAGGGAATGTCCTGATCACTGCTGGATGCCAGGTCAGGTATGCAGACGGCTTCTCCGTGTCATGCAGTTGGGATGGATTCTGGAGCCCTGCAGAGCTTGAGAAAGGGAGAAGACTGGGATTTCTTCCTCCCACCGGTCTCCTTGTTTGTTTAGTTCTGCCCCCATCCTCAATAATAATTGCTTCTCTTTCTTCTCCTTCTCCTTCTCCCTCTTCTCTTCCTCTTCCTCTTCTTCCTCCCCTTTTTCCATTCTCCTCCTCCTCCCTCCTCCTCCTCCCTTCTCCCTCCCTCTTCTCCCTCCTCCTTCTCCCTCCTCCTCCTCTCTTCCTCTTCCTCTCTCCCTTTTCCCTTTTTCTCCTCCTCCTCCCTCCTCCTCTTCCTCTTCTCTTCCTCTTCTTCTCCCCCTTTTCCCTTTTTCTCCTCCTCCTCCTCCTCCTCCTCCTCTCTTCTTCCTCCTCCTCCCTTCTCCTCCTCCTCCCTTCTCTCTCCTCCTCCTCCCTCCCTCCCTCCCTCCCTCCCTCCCTCCCTCCCTCCTTCTCCCTTTTTCTTCACCCCTTTCCTTCTGGGGGTCCAGTGATGACTCAACTGCTTGTCATTTGAATTGGAAGTTATTTTCTCCAGAGAAAGAAAAGTAGGAGTTTGTTGAGAAGAGAATCATTGGTCCCTCGTTTCTCAGATGCCTTCATGGGCAGTATAATCCACGACCTCTCTCGCACTCACTGCTCTTGAGCCAGGCTTCACCCAATCTGTACCTGCACATTTGGTTTTTCTCGCCTAAGTGTAAAACGTTACATTGAATTTCGTTTTGTAAGACAGGGCCCAGTTTCAAGCATGCCAAGATCCACCTGGATTTTGAGCCCATATTTTGGGGAGTTGATTATTTGTGCCAGTTTAGAGTTGTCTGCAAATTTGATGAATTCCCATTCTATTTCTTCATCTAAATCATTTATGAAGATATAGAAGAGTACTGGGCTTAAAATGGAACATTGGGGCATCCCACTGCATGCTTCCCTCCATGTAGAGATAGTTCCATTGAGAACTACACGTTGAGTATGGCTTGTCAGCCAGTTACAAATTCATCCGGTGGTGATTTGTGCTGCACAGACTCCAGATAGTTTTCCCCTCCTGGCCTGAGCTAATCCCATAATTCCGAATATCTTTTTCCTCTCTGTGTCAGGCACTGACCGAACATACCTTATTCTGCACCTGCCTGCATTTAGCTGATATAATGCTTTTGGCTAAAAGTACTGTTCACTGGTGTGAGAAGGAATGATGTATTAAGCTTCTTACAACTAATAGCATCGCAGGAAGCTTTCCCAGCTCTCCAGATAGTTGGCCTTTTGCTCTAGCTACCATGAGGATTTAGGAAAGGGACAGGCTTAAAATCCATGTTGTGCTGGCCTTGGTATTATCTACAATCTCCAGAGGAATATTTCTATCTTAAACCGGTTGTTATTATCAGTTTAGCGAACTGTCCAGCTTCAATTCCCTGAAGCAATCTATGCATGGCTGCAAATAGATGCTGGAATTAAGAAAGCACCAAGTGTCAGTAACAGAATATCTGTTCATCCACCCCAAAAAAGTCTGTTTAGCAAGCTTGCTATTTATATTTCTTTCCCCTTCATTGGCTGCTTAGATCCAATTGCAAGGAAAGATAATTCTGTGACTTTCTCAGTTTGCTTGCTTCCTTTCTCTTCCAGAGATGCAGCGAATATTTTCTTTCTTTCTTTCTTTCTTTCTCTCTCTCTCTCTCTCTCTCTCTCTCTCTCTCTCTCTCTCTCTCTCTCTCTCTCTCTCTCTCTTTCTTTCTTTCTTTCCTACTCTGATTATAGCTTGTCAAAGTTCTTTAACCTGGTAACTCCCCAGGTTATAGGCTTCATCATCTGCTAGTCAAGAATGATGGCAAGCTAACCAGAAGATCCCAGGTCAAGGAAATGTAGACTAATAGAAGAGAATATTGCAGCTCAGGGTTGGATTGTAGGGTCTTTGGTGTTCTCTGAGCTTGGTTGTTTTTAGCAACTCCAGGTTGCTTCTCCCCATTCATTAGTTTCCATCCATTGTTTCTTGCCTTGACTTCTGGTGCTTTGGAAAATAAGTTGACACCCCCCATCCCTTTTTGTGGCAGATTCTCAAATATTGGAATACTGCTATCTTCCCCCTTCCCCCAGGCCTTCTAGCCAAACCCAAATCCTGTTCTTCATATGTTTTAGTCTCTCTAGGCCAGTGGTAGTCAATCTGGTTCCAGCTTTCGTGGTGGGCAGGAGGGGTTTTGTCCGATACTGAAGCACTTTCCTTTTTTAAAAATTTAATTGACTTCCCTACTTTATAAATCACCTTTACTGTGGAACTGGTGGGCGGTTAGAAAATTTTACTACTAACAGAGATACAAAAGTGGGCGGTAGGTATAAAAAGGTTGACTACCCCTGCTCTAGGAATTTAATAATCTTAGTTATTCCTCTTTGCACTTTTTCCAAAGTCTCAACATCCTTTTGGTTTTGCGGTGTCCAAAACTGGATGAAGTATTCCAGGTGTGGTCTTATTAAGGCTTTATAAAGCAGTACTAATACTTCACATGACTTTGATTCCATGCCTCTGTTTATACAACCAAGCATTAGTGATCATTCACTAGGACTCCATGCTCCATCTCACAGTTACTGTTTTTCAGTCAGGTTTTTCCTACTCTGTACTTGAGCCTCTGGCTTTTCCTGCCTAAGTGTAAAACCTTGCTTTTCCCCACATGAAATTTCATTTTGTTAGATGGGGCCCATTGTTCAAGTTCATCTTAAATCATTTTTGGATTCTGAGCTTGTCTTCTGGGATGTTGGCTATTCTTGCCAGCTTAGTGTGAAAATTATAATAATAACATCAATATATATATGTGTGTGTGTGTGTGTGTGTTAGGTTTTTGAGCTGATCAATAAATAAACCAGGGAGACTAGGATAGATCTATTTAGAGCTTTTTAGCTCTCATCAGCTAGCTATACCCTTACTGGGATTTGAATTGGGGCTTAACAGGGTGTTGTGACACAAATATATATATATATATATAGAGAGAGAGAGCTAAAAAGCTCTAAATTGATCTATCCTAGTCTATCCTAGTGGCGCGGAGCAGAGTGAGCGCCAGTTACTTGTTCCAGCTTCTGCCAACCTAGCAGTTCAAAAGCAGGTAAAAATGCAAGTAGAAAAATAGGGACCACCTTTGGTGGGAAGGTGTTATGGCCCAGCCGGCTCTGGATGAGTTGCTGACGGACTCTTCTAGCGAGGAGCCCTATGAGTCTGCTCTGGAGAAAGAGGGAGAGTGCTCAGAGTCAGAGCAGGAACCAGAGAGCCTGGTTGGCCACCCGGAGGCGCCTGGGTCATGGCGCAGTGGGGAGGATCAAAAGCAGTTTGTCCATGATACAAGAGTGAGCAGGGCTGAGAGGCAGAGGCAGCAATTACATCATAGTGGCCCCTCCCAAGAGAGTTTATAGGTAAGATGTTGGAAGGGGACATTTGCAGGAAGCAACTGTTTGAAATTGAGTATTCCAGAAAGTCTGTGCCTTCTAGTCGTGTTTGGGATTACGTGAGTTGTCTGGGCTCTTAGCCAAAGCATTCACTTATCTCGTAATTAAGCAGTGGCAAGCAGCCAAGCCTGTGTGCTGGGTGATTCAGGCCGTGGGACAGAACAGGAAGGTAACAGCATTCTGTGCTCCTTTGGTGTCTAGTCATGCTGGCCACATGACCATGGAGACGTCGCTGACTTTGAAATGGAGATGAGCACCACCCCTAGAGTCAGGAACGACTAGCACATATCTGCGAGGGGAACCTTTACTTTTACCTTTAATATACATAACATGAAGCCTCTAATCTGAAAGGTCCATGGTAATAAAGTCAACCTAAATACTTTGTCTAATTGAAAAATGGACAACCTCCAGACCTATCTTGAAGAATGCTAGAGGCTTCTGGTCATGCAGTGATTCCATTGGATAGAGTGGGATAAAGTATTTTTGAGAGTTTTGAAGAGAAGTATTTCATTTTTGAAAGGGGAAATTCTTTTTGATTTTGAAAAAGTTTTATTGGGTTTTAACAATTTTTTAAGGGTAGGGTAAGGGTTTACAAAAACATTTTGAGAGCCTTTGCGTCAGAGTCCTTGGCCCATCCCGGGCTACATAATAAAACAGTAATACAGAAATATGTCAAAAACAAATACTACAAGATAAAGACAAGTGAATACATATCACATTTCCAATTCTGAGATGGTAGACATGTACAAACATCCTGGTATATAGAAAATAAAAAAAAGAAAGTTAATAAAAAAAAAGAAAAACAAGCAAAAAATCACTTTTTGGATCTAAGTCTTTTGGCAATTGTATCTTCTTTCCCTCCCGCCTGGCCCCCAGTGGGCGGGGCCGTGGCCCCCTCCGCCCCCCCTGGATCTTCCCCCAGGACTGAGGAATGTTTTTTGAGAAAGGCTTCAGCCTCAGCAACTGTTTTAATCTTCACTCTTCCTCCTTCCCAGAACACCAGCATCCCTTCGGGCATCGCCCACTTGAACCAGACCCCGTGGTCAAACAATTTTTTAGATAAGAAGGAAAATTTCCTTCTCATTTCTCTGATTTTTTTGGGAACCTGCTTCAAGATAACGACAGCCTTTTGTTGGTAAATCAGCGGACCCTCTCTCTGCGCCCTCAAAATCCCCTCTCTGGTTGACCTTCTAACAAATTTAATGTGTATCTCTCTGGGTACTTCATTTATCCTGGCATATGCTGAATTTACTCTGTAGACTAGGTCAATGTCCCCCCTGATCTCATCTTTGGGTTTATGTAAATAGTCTGCTAAAATTGTGCTCATGAGTTCAGGAAGACATTCACCAGATTCTTCAGAAATGTTCTGAAATCTTAAAAAATATGACATCCTTTCATAATCCATCCTAGTCATATGCCCAGTTAATTCCCCCACTTCATTGTTGACATTTTTAAGCTCCCCCTTTGCCTCAGTCAGCCCCCCTTCCAGATCTTCAGTCTTCTGTGTATTCTCCTGCAGTTGCTTGCGAGTTTCCAGAAGTTCCTTCTTGAAGTTATTATTATCTTCTCTCTGGGATTTAATTTCCTGGGAAAGGGGAAATTCTTAAAATCCCCCCACCCCCCAAAAATATATCACTGTGGCCTTAAATCGAAGTGGCTGAATTTCAGTGATGCAGTATCAGTTTCTGAGATGGAAGGACTAGTTTAAGAGACTTCTCCAACCTTGTTTGTTTTTATTTGGGAGGAGGGAAGGGAATGTCCTTCAAACCCTACTGCCCAAAATCAGCTGTCTTACCATTAAGTTTAGGAGATGTGATGCCCAAATGCTTGAGGTATGGAAGGTGTTTGAAGTTTGTTTAATTGAAATAATTCAAGCGTTTAATAGGTCTGATCAAATTTTATCTGTTCTTTTCCCCATTGAGTCCTCCCTTATGCAGGCAGGCAGGCCGGCCTTGCCAGAGAAAACCTACACTTCTTTGTGTTTGTGATGTCTATTGACAACCCAATCATGCAGCCAATTTCCATCACCTTCCTGTGAACTGGTCTAGGGCACTGGATTCTCGTGGTTTGTTTCAGGGGTGGGGTTCAATTTTTTCCCCTAGCGGCTCTGTGGTCGTGGCTTGGTGGTCGTGGCTTGGTGGTCGTGTGACTGGGTGGGCATGGCCAAGTTGACGTCCCTTCTTTGCCCCAAGAAGATATACCAATTATTATGCACAAAACAATAAAAGAGGTACACAAATACTTACATAAGAGCAATAAGAGTCTTATGGCTCTTATGTAAGTATTTGTGTATCTCTTTTATTGTTTTGTGCATAACAATTGGTATATTTTCTTTTTAATTTCAGCCCTGATCTATCTACTTGCTTGCCCCAACCTGGTGCTTTTCCCTTTGTTATTAAACTACATGTCCCAGCATCCTCGTAACCTCGGGGTTAATGGGAGTTTCTGTGTGTCTAATAAAGTAGACAAAAGCTGGTAGCTGGATAGAGTTTGTTTTCCTGTTTGATAAAACTCTTATCTGTGATTAATATGTATATACACATATACATATTATATACATAGGGAAGTTAGGGGATTTTGTCTCCAAGGGTAGACTATAGCCGAGCCAGCTGAAAATCGCCACCAATATTTTGGGTCTTTCCTTTAAGTCAGGGGTCTCTAAAACCTGGCAACTTTAAGACTTGTGGACTTCAATTCCCAGAATTCCCTAGCCAGCATGGGAGAGGGCATGGGCGGGCCAAGCAGGGACGGTTTTTACTGGCTCTGTGAACCGATTAAAATTATCCCTACCACCTCTCCTGAGCTGGGGTGAGATGATTGAATTTCACCCCCCCCCCTTTTTTTTTTTTTTTTTTTAAAGTGCCCTATTTTCATTCTGGAGTTGATAACTTCAAAACAGTACATTTGCCTGAACTTTTGTTTCTTCATGGGAGTTAGATCGAAGTTCAGCTGGGAGGTGGAGGAAAAGATTAGGCTGAGCTGGAAGGTGGAGTTAAATGTGTCATTAGTTTGGAATCATTGCATTGCCACAAAAGATTCAAGTGATCCCCTCCCCCCCTGAATTGCATGGACACTGATCTAACACCAACTTAGCTTTGACCATTTGTGCACTAGATTCTCGTGTATAGGTAGAAACAATAAATTCTTCTTCTGCTTTGAACTCAATGGATCCTCTTGATTATTTGCACCCGGCAGGTACATTACTAGATAGGTAAACCTAGGAAGCTTTTGGATACGTTTGTACTTACAATTCCAGAGAAGCAAGCTCATCCTCATTGTTTTAATGTATGTCTCAATCATGATTGGCCCTGGGCATCTTCAGAGGATCAGATCTTGGGGCTTGAAGGAGTAAGCAATGGTCTCTTGGCTTCCCTTCTGACCTGCTGCTACTGAAGTAAAGTGGAAGAATTTATAATGTGTTTAGTTTGAAAGCTGATGCTGTTCTTTCCATAACGTACAGTGGTACAGGGCCAGCAGGCAAGGCTGTAAGAAATTATATGGACTGTTAATGCATTGTTGTTGTCTTTGGTTTATTAAATTCTGAAAACATATCCCGCAGGAGCTGAACTCTTTGCTACAAGGCAGTGTTTTTCCTCCATGCATTAAAGCCTCTATTGCTATGGCTGCCTTCCCTATTTGGCAACAGAAAGTGTCATACTCTTCATTGTGTAATCACATTAGCAGTGCATTAGTAAGATATTACCGTGGTAACCTCAAATGGTTGGGAATGAATAAGGCTGCTGTATTTACAGATTAAGTGCGTCTTGGACATATCATGCAGGGGGAAAACCCCCATTGGTTTACTTTTTAAAATTTCCCCTGGCTAGTCTCTGGTCCTGGAATCTCCTAGTGGTCTCCCTTCCAAGTTCTCCAACCTGTGTAGCATTTTTGAGAACAATGATGCTGCTGAAATGCTGGCATCTGGTTGGATTTTGCATGGCCACCATGCATACTTCCACCAGATGTCACAATCTACTTTCTTTTAAACTCTTGAAATCTACATGCAAACTTACAAACTGAAACTTACAACTTGTGACAATGTGGTTTAAATCATTGAACCCCTGGTTGTTTCTTGTCACAATCCACAATCCACAGAACTGGCAAAACCAGTGAAATATGAACAACAGGGGGATCGCTGGTCTCTTTTATTACCCATATGGGACATAATATTGGTAGCTCGATTAGGAATTTTCCAGTTTAAATTATAGTGGGTTAATTAAAGGCAGAGTGAAGTGCTTTTTTTCCTGTTTACTCAACCTGGATTCGGTCACCATTTCCAAGATAATCATTTGACTGGTTTTCTCACCATCTTATTTTCTTCCAATCATTTCCATCTTGGAAACCACCAGGACAAGTCCTGCAATTTTCTGGGCAAGCTTTTTCAAAAGTGACTTGCCATTGCCTCGTTCCTAAGGCTAAGAGAAAGTGGCTGGCTCAAAAATCACCCCGCACCGAATCCGATGTGCCTAAGATAGGAGTAGAACTCATGTCTGCAGATGTTTTCATCAATACTCTTGGTTCTCCCTAAACTTTCCTCAAATCTCTAATGATGGGACATGGAAGACCTATGGTAATTGATTGGGATGGACCTTTACAGAACTGGATCTTACAGAAGAGTGTATGTTTGTGTGTGTGTGTGTCTGTGTAAAGTTTTTTAATTTTTTAATTTTCATAACAAATAACCACAGGTATACTATTAAATAGCATTTAACTTCCAAACAACTGTGCAAGATCAGTTAGACTAAGAAATTGTGATTTTCCTCCCAAACTCTTAGAGAGATTGCTGCATAAGTGAGTATTTCAATCAATCAATCAATATTTAATTTGTAAACCGCTCCCTCTCCCCGAAGGGACTCGGGGCGGTGCACAGGAAATTAAAAAGCATATAAACATAAACAAATTATAAATATTTAAAATCCAATTAAACAAACTGTAACCCTGCGCTAAAATCTTAAAATCCTTAAAACTATACCCCTTAAAAACCCAATTAAAACAATCTAAACATTCAGACTGAAGGCTGGCGAGGTAGATTAGGCCAAGCCCGCCTGATGGAAGAAGTAGGTCTTTAACTTTTGGCGGAAGGAAGGAGCGGAGGTCCGTAGTTGTTCTGAGTATTTAAAGCTACATCTGGCTCTAATCGTTATACCACAGTGATCTCCAGCTCTTAGCACCCATGGTGCTTAAGGTAAAAAGCTCTTCACTCTTTTTCCTAGAAGGCAATCCTTCAAAGTTGGAAATACACACATTATTTACATACATAGCAGCACCCCAGGATTTGAGGGGCTGCCACAAAGAGGAGGGTGTCAACTTATTTTCCAAAGCACCAGAAGGAAAAACAGAAGGGATGGAAGCTAATCAAGGAGAGAAGCAACCTGAAATTAAGGAGAAACTTGCTAAGAGTGAGGACAATTAATCAGTGGAACAGCTTGGCCTTCAGAAGTTGTGGGTGCTCCAACACTGGAAGTTTTTAAGAAGAGATTGAACAATCATTTATCTGAAATGATATAGGGTTTTCTGCCTGAGCAGGGGGTTGGACTAGAAGACCTCCAAGGTCCCTTCCACCTCTATTTTGATTGATTTTACCTGTGTATCTTGGTAAATTAAGACATGGGTATATAATGATACTGGATCAGAAATTGGGTCAAAGTTGATGGGGATGTATTTGAGTTTCGATCTTTTCATTTTATCTGGACATGATAGGGAAATGGAATTCTAAAAATAAAACATCTTCTGAGCTATACGAAACTTTTAAATGTGGAAGATACTACAAGCACACCAAGACTTCCGTCTTTTAAAGAGAAACCAAGTATCCTTTACAAGTCTTGGAATAACCAGTTTAATTATCAATGTTGTGTTTATTACCCTGGGAATTTGGTTAGTTCTGTATCTGTAGAGCTGTATGTAGTTTGCAGATTCAGGTTCAATTTGAATTTACGTTAAAAATGTGGTGCTTTGCGTTTTACATTCTCTAGCCTGTTTGAAAATATTTCCCTTTTAATGTCCAGTATAACAGAATAACAGAGGTGAAAGGGACCTTGGAGGTCTTCTAGTCCTATCCTTTCCTCAAGCAGGAGACACTATATCATTTCAGATTGGTTTCTTGACCTTAAGATGCTTTGAAAAATAGACTCCCTCTTCTTTGTGGCATTCTCCTAGTTATTGGAAGATTGCTATCATATTACTCCAGTCCTTTTCATTAAACTAGACATACCCAATTCCTGTAACTATCCTTCATACGTTTTAGCCTCCAGCCCACTAATTATATTTGTTGCTCAATATCTCTAAGTCAATATCTCTACCTAGAGAAAATTGTTTGCTTTGCAGTTTTGTTTCTCAAGATCCCATTGGTTTCATCTTGGGATCTTAGTTAAGCAAACCCTAATGATTTATGGGCTTATATCCGTATTATGGATAAGCTTCACTTCTCATGATCTGAAGATGTGAACAAGACATTTGGATCATATAAAACAAGGGGTCTCCAACCTTGGCAATTTTAAGCCTGGAGGACTTCAACTCCTAGAATTCCCCAGCCAGATTTGCTGGCTGGGGAATTCTTGGAGTTGAAGTCCACTAGACATAAAGTTGCCAAGGTTGGAGTCCCCCTGATATAAAGTAAACCAAATGTCCCTTACATTCTTAGGTTGATAATAAAGGATGATAAGTTTATTTCCTTATTTGAACCATTTGTATGGCTGTCCACCTCACAAAAATGACAAATGATGGTCAAGATGTTTTTGGAAGGAGGAAGCATATTATTCAACCTGGAAATAAGGAGAAATAAGGAGACAGTCAGAGTAACCCAGCCATGGAACAGCTTCCCTTCAGAAGTTGTGGGAGCTCCATTACAAGGTGCTTCCAACTCTGTTAATCTGTTAAAACAGGGGTCTGCAAAGTCGGCTCTTTTAAGACTGGTGGACTTCAACTCCCAGCTGGGGAACTTCAACTCTCCAGCTGGGGAACTCTGGGAGTTGAGGTCCACCAGTCTTAAAAGAGCCGACTTTGCAGACCCCTGTTTTAACAGATTAACAGAGTTGGAAGCACCTTGTAATGGAGCTCCCACAACTTCTGAAGGGAAGCTGTTCCATGGCTGTCCCAGCATAACTGGCTGGGGAACTCTGGGAGTTGAAGTCCACCAGTCTAAAAGAGCCGACTTTGCAGACCCTGTTAAAACATCCAACTTTAAGGTGGCTTTTGTGAAGTTTTTTTTGGTGAGAAACCTTTTTAGACCCTCTGTATCACACAGTTGGGAACTACTGATCTAATATCAGGAGATGTGGGGTGTATCATCCTCAATTCATGATTGGTGCACAGGTTACTTTTCTACAGATGTTGAAAATTAGTAAGTTGATATAATAAGAGATGTTCTTGGAAGTGATTCAGTACTTCCTTTTGGAGAATCAAGTATCCCAGTGTGAGATGCTGCTGAATCCAGTTTTCTACCTGGAAATTCAGATGGAATTTGCAGCCAGGAATGCTTCAACATAGATTAAGTTGGTTTACTGTTTGCATCTTTGTTGCCTGATTATATGTAACAAATTTCAATTTCAAAGGACTGGTTGCAATATAATCTACTCCAAGCTGCTTTTGGCAAATCTTCAGAAAGTACAACTAGTTCAGAATGCAGTGTGAAGAATCCTTCCTTCCTTCCTTCCTTCCTTCCTTCCTTCCTTCCTTCCTTCCTTCCTTCCTTCCTTCCTTCCTTCCTTCCTTCCTTCCTCCCTCCCTCCCTCCCTCCCTCCCTTCCCTCCCTCCCTCCCTCCCTCCCTCCTTCCTTCCTCTCTTCCATTTTCTCTCTTATATAATCTCTCTCTTTTCTCTCTCCCTTTCTCTCTCTCCCTTTCTCTTTCTTCCTCTCTCCCTTCCTCTCTCTCTCCCTTTCTCCCTCTCTCCCTTTCTCTCTCTCCCCCTCCCTTTCCCCCTTCTTTCTTTCTTCTTTTCTTTTCTTTTTTTTCCTTTCCATATTCAAAAAGCATTGTGCTTACAAACCATGTAAGATTTAGAAGATGCAAGTTTGCAGCCTCCCTGATTTATAATTTGTATTAGGCATTCTTATAATTGTTTCATAATCATATTTATAAGTTCTTTGCAAGTGTTCCGGCACTGTCTTGTGAGCAGGGAACATTTTGTACTTCTCTGAAATACGGTAAGCTCCTTAGAGTGATGCATGTCTTAGAAGAAATCTCCAAATAAATTAATAAAATGCATAACATAAGTCACAGTGTTTTATTCCAGCAATCCGAAGAGTCTGAATAAACACTTTAAGCCCAGCGGCATTAAAAATGATATCCAGCATCTTTGTATACAGCAACAAGAGTTGCTTTGAACCCAAAGTGGTTTATAATGTTAATTTTATTTGCTGTCTCTTTGCCTTCCATTTATATTTCAATTAATGGCTCTCGTGTTCTCTTTTATTGTCTTAATGGGTGTTGCTTGCTGCTTTGTTTACTTTTTAAACAAAAATGTTTAATAAATAAAAAGTTTAGTAAGTAGAAATAAATTTAGGCAAGGATCAGAAAGCATTTCATAAGATTGCAAATTCTCTAATGAAGTGGATTAGAAATTCATGAATGTATTCAAGAGTGCATCATTAGCCCTATTATATTTGGCCTGTAAAACTTCTGTTGGTTACTAGATGGCGACTGTGAGCTAGTGAAAGCACTTTGCTGACCTCTAGTGGTCATTTAAATTGTTGTAAATGATCCTGCATAGGTATCCTACCTATGCAGGATAAAGACCAAGTCTCTATGTTAACATGAGCCACTTTGGCCTGAAGCTCCTGAGAACATGGCTTTGATCAAAGGATGAATAATGAGATTCCATCCTCATCTAGGAACTTTTGGGATATTGTAAATAAAGAAGCAAATTCATTTTTGACTAGGATATCAGTTTGTGATGATAGTTCAGAAGGCTTTGAACTTTCTTTCACAAGGCCATTTCTCTTCTGGTTGATTGATAAATGCCAGGAGTGGGGCAGGATAGGCAAAAAAAGGATTGTTCATTACTTAATAATGCTTGAACATAGAAAAGACTGGAGTTCTTTGTGCTCCTCAACAACCAAGTTAAGAAATACCAATGGAAGAGAATATTTGTACCTCAGGCGGAGTCCTTGGTGTTCTCTGAGCTTAACACAGCAATCTCACCAACACTGACAGAGCAAGCCACTTGTTTATAAGCAAAGAGCAAATGCCACTTCCTTGATAATATTACCTAGTTTGGTAATGAAACATCTGCATGAAAACAGACAAGGCCAGAGAGTCCCGAGGACTCCGGAGTTCAACCCTGACCTACAGATACCTTCTTCTATTGGACAGAAAAGACTTTCTGATAGGGTCGTTCGAAGAGGAATGAGTCTTCCTGTCATTGTCTTATAAATGTTTCTAACAAAGTCAGAGGCACTTCATGCCCACAGTTCACTTCTAATGTGTGAAAAAATGAAAAGCGGAAATGGAAATATGAACAGCTTTAAGGTACATTATATATGCATCACCTGCAAATTTAATTATCAGGCTATGTCTATATCCAGTTTCTGTAGTAGAAGGGTGTGCGTTGGTAGGAATTTTTAGAGAACATCAGCTTCTAATGTATTCTCTTTGCTCAAGAGAATTGTCTTATCGCTGGTTGGCAACAGTACTTAGCGCAGGGGTCTTCAACCTTTGCAACTTTAAGTCTGAAGGACTTCAGCTCCCAGAATTCTCCAGCCAGCTTTGCTGAAGTCCTTCAGACTTAAAGTTGCAAAGGTTGGAGACCCCTAACTTAGCGTACAAGTATTATGCCATTTACAATTTTGAGAAGAATGCCTTGTTCATCATTCTGACCAAAACAGAACCTCTCACAGGTATGATGAAGAACCATCAAACTTTTTCCAGTCAACTGTGAATCCACCTGAGATTGCAGTGAAGTTACTCTGATGCAGCCTGTTTAACGAGTTCGGTAAACAAAAGATTATGGAATATGAATATTTGTAGGATCTTAGATCAGGGATGAAATGCTGAATGTTCAGGGATGAAATGCTGAATGTTCAGGGATGAAATGCTGAATGTTCAGACCGCCTGAACTGGTAGTAAAAAAAAGGCTACTGGTTTGCTTGAACTGGTAGCAAAAAATGCTCCCAGGCAAACCGGTGTTTCTGACTGATCAGCCGTGAAGCATGATTTATATTAGCTAGAAAGCAGGATTTCCTGCTTTCTAAGCTTATCTAAATCGTGTGGCACCGCGGATTTCTCTCGCTGTTTGCTTACCTTTGCAGGAGCGCACAGTAGCGGGCGCTGCCCACCTGCCCGGATGTCGTCATGTCCATTTTTTATACTCCGTGCATGCGCGGAGGTGGGTGCACACTCACATTTCTGAACTGGTAGTGAAGGTAAGTAGATTTCACCCCTGCCTTAGATACATCAGAGCATGGGGTGTTAGTTGAGTAGCAAGGAAGGAAGGAAGAAAGGAAGGAAGGAGAAAGGAAAGGAAGTTATCATGAACTTTCTCACGATTGCTGTGATAATTCAGGCCTTTGATTGCAATACAATACAATACAATAGCAGAGTTGGAAGGGACCTTGGAGGTCTTCTAGTCCAACCCCCTGCCTAGGCAGGAAGCCCTATACCGTTTCAGACACATGGCTATCCAACATCTTCTTAAAGACTTGCAGTGTTGGGGCATTCACAACTTCTGGAAGCAACTTATGTTCCACTGATTAATTGTTCTAACTGTCAGGAAATTTCTCCTCAGTTCTCAGTTGCTTCTCTCCTTGATTAGTTTCTACCCATTGCTTCTTGTTCTGCCCTCAGGTGCCTTGGAGAATAGCTTGACTCCGTCTTCTTTGTGGCAACCCCTGAGATATTGGAAGACTGCTATCCTGTCTCCCCTGGTCCTTCTTTTCATTAAACTAGACATGCCCAGTTCCTGCAACAATTCCTCATATGTGTTAGCCTCCAGTCCCCTAATCCTCTTTGTTGCTCTTCTCTGCATTCTTTCTAGAGTCTCCACGACTTTTTTATATTCGTGGCGACCAAATCTGGATGCCGTATTCCAAGTGTGGCCTTACCAAGACATTATAAAGTGGTATTAACACTTCACGTGATCTTGATTCTATCCCTCTGTTTATGCAGCCTATTTATTGCTTCATAATCTAATTTCAGTTCTTTCTCTGGTTTAAAAAAAAACCCTACGTATCTTTCTTTTCCCAGATGTTCCCTTCTCCTCTTTCTTTCTAGATCATCTACAATCATAACATAGATTTATAGTCCTGGCAAGACGATAGTAGAGGACCATATACATTTATTTTTCTTAAGGCTTTCCCCCCACCCCTCCCAACTGCGCTCAGCCTGGTTGGGTCATTCAATGGAAACATCTGGGCGGAGAGGCTGTTCTGCATTCCCCCAATGCCTTGGCATGTGACACAACAGTTTGGCTTGCTGAGTTTCTCCTGTTCACTAACTATATTACACTGTCACATTGCATTAGGCAGCTGCCTTGGCTTTGTCCTGATGCTTGCTAACTTTTGAGTGGGTTGCTTCTCTGTTGATGTTGTTTCCTGCTGTTGCAGTTTTCAAGGTCAAGACTTTGCTTCACCCGTGTGCCTGTGTGAGTGTGTCTTCGTGACTAGATCCCAGTGAGTTGCCTTAATTTAGTGCTGCCTTAAGAGACATCGAGGCACAGGAGAAAGACAATAAAATCCTCTGTGGCCAAAGCTGCCACAACACATTCTGACACATCGGCACATTTTTTCTTCCCCGACTGCTGCAAAAATGTCATTTCACGTTGGCCCTTTAAAGATGGAGGAGCAGACGCCTAGGATGTGGCTTGGCACAGGGCAAATAATGGCTAAAACTTGTTTTTTCTCCTGGATGAATGATAAATATGTTGGGGAGTCACATGTGCTGCTGGAAAATTTGGATAAACTCTTGGTCTTATGGGTGTTTATATTTTTTATAATACAATACAATACAATAGCAGAGTTGGAAGGGACCTTGTAGGTCTTCTAGTCCAACCCCCTGCGTGGGCAGGAACCTTATACCATTTCAGACAAATGGCTATCTAACATCTCCTTAAAGACTTCCAGGGTTGGGGCATTCACAACTTCTGGAGGCAAGCTGTTCCAGAGGTTAATTGTTCTAACTGTCAGGAAATTTCTCTTTAGTTCTAAGTTGCTTCTCTCCTTGATTAGTTTCCACCCATTGCTTCTTGTCCTGCCCCCAGGTGCCTTGGAGAATAGTTTGACTCCCTCTTCTTTGTGGCACCCTCTGAGATATCGGAACACTGCTATCATGTCTCCCCTGGTCCTTCTCTTCATCAAGCTAGACATACCCAGTTCCTGCAGCCGTTCTTCATATGTCTTAGTCTCCAGTCCCCTAATCATCTTGGTTGCTCTTCTCTGCACTCTTTCCAGAGTCTCCACGTCTTTCCTACATCGTGGCGACCAAAACTGTATGCAGTATTCCAAGTGTGGCCTTACCAAGGCACTATACAGTGGCATTAACACTTCACGTGATCTAGATTCTATCCCTCTGTTTATGCAGCCTAGAACTGAGTTGGCTTTTTTGGCAGCTGCTGCACACTGCTGGCTCCTATTTAAATGGTTGTCCACTAGGATTATAGTAGTAATGTATTTTCTAAAGGCAATTGAGAACAATGCTATAAAAAAGGAATCTATGGAGAATTTTTTCTTTTCTTTTTACTTGTTGAATAATTATAGAAAAAGATTGACTTTTGATAATAATAATAATAATAATAAAAAAAAAATTAATTTATAGACCGCTCCCTCTCCCCAAAGGGACTCGGGGCGGTGCACAGGGGAATTAAAAAACATACAACCATAAATACATCATAAATATATAAAAATCAAATTAAACAAGTTATCCCTGGGCTAAAAACCCAAAATGCTAAAAACTAACCCCTTAAAAACCAATTAAAACAATAAATACTAGTTGTTACTATGTAGAGGATAAGGTGATATGAAATGAGGGGGAAAAAAGGGAAAAAAAGTCTTAATTTTATACACATACACTGGATGGAAAATTAATAATTATGTTTGTAATTGTAAAGACCGATGCACAAAAACTCATCACCGAATGACATGTTGTACAAAGCCGAAAATGATTGAATGTTTCTTATCTTGTTTCTTACGTTGAAAATAAAAATTTATATACACAGGACAGGTGAGTAGAGCCAGAATGCAACCAAAATTTAAGCCAGGGGTAGGAAACTATGGCTCTTTTATGACTTGTGGACTTCAATACCCACAATGCTGGCTCGGGAATTCTGGATATTGAAGTCCACA
This sequence comes from Rhabdophis nuchalis, assembly GCA_039707465.1. NCBI lineage: Eukaryota > Metazoa > Chordata > Lepidosauria > Squamata > Natricidae > Rhabdophis > Rhabdophis nuchalis. The sequence goes on along the minus strand of CM077645.1, from coordinate 212,884,510 downwards.
AGTCATAAAAGAGCAAATAGTTCCACACCCCTGATTTACAAAGAGATTTATATCTCATTTTTTCCCCTCCCAGGAGCTCAAGCAGGCTTACATAAGCGCAGGGGTGGGCTTCAAAAATTTAAGCAACGGGTTCTCTGCCCAGTTGCTGGGTGGGTGTGGCCACGGTGGGTGTGGCCTAGCTGGCCTCCTGCACCATGGCGGGTATGGGGACGACGACATGTTTTCACCTTCCTCAGACTCCAGACTCGAGCCTCTGGGAGGGTGAAAACTGACTCCCCTGGGCTCCAGAGACTAGAAATGGACCTGTTTCCAGTCTACTAGAACCTCCGGAAGGCCTGTTTTTCCCCCTCCCTGAGCCTCCCCCTGCCTGTGTGGGCCCTGCACTTACACAGGCCGCGTGGAGACTCCTGGGAAGGGCAGGGTGGGGTGGGTGTGGCCAGCCATGGGTGGTATTTGGAGGTTCTCTGAACTGGCCATAACATTAGCTATGGATTCTCCCGAACCTGGGCAAACTCATAGCAGCCCACCCCTGCATAAGCACCCCCCTAAATTTTATCCCCGCAACTTGGTGAGGGAGAGCGAATAATCCATGGTTATCCAAAGAGTTTCTGTAGCTGAAGGTGGAACTTGAATTTGAAGGCAAGGGGCTGGACTAGAAGACCTCCGAGTGTCAAGTTCCCAGGAGAAAACCTAACAAATTTTCAAGCCTCGAGACAAGGTTCCGAAGAAATCCAATCATTTATGAGGATTTAAATCCTGGCATTATTTTCGTTGCAGACATCTTTTTTGCTTTGTCTATCTGCTTCTGAACTTTGCCCGCATTACTGCCCTCCCCATAGCCTTCGTCATAAATCACAGCCAATGAGAAATGGTAGTTTAGACATGCGCATTGACAGGCCAGTTTGAGATTCCTTTTTGACCACAGGAATGTTTGGAATGCCCTTCTGTATGGCAGTTTGATAGTAGTCATAGAGATGGCTCACAAACTGACACTGAGGACTTTTCAAACCCTATGTTGGGTGCTCCACACTGGAGGTCTTTAAGAAGAGATTGGCTAGCCGTTCGTCTGAAATGGTACGGGATTTCCTCCTTGAGCAAGGGGTTGGACTAAACAGACTTAGAATAACCGTATTGTTAGTTTGAATGTATACTAATTGGCATACGTTAAAATGAAATTTTGTTGCAGACAGTTCTCTAAGGGTCACCACCTTAGAGAACGTAAATATGACAATAAATAAATAAAAAGTATGCATATATTCACATACATTATATGACAGAGAGAAACAACACAGTCTAGTTCAGGTGTATACATGTTTATGGTGAGAAAATCGAATCTTGTGAGTTTAGCAGACGGATGGTATAGGGAACAAAGCTGTTCCAGAATCTGATAGTCCTGCTAGAAATACTTAGAAAACCTCCTCCCAGAAGGGAGCAACAGAAACAAGTAAAGTGGGTGTGTGGGGTCTCTGACAATGCTTCGAGCTCTAAGCATATAGCGCTTATAAGCAACATCCTGAATAACAGGAAGCGAGCTTCCTATAATCTTCTCTGCTGTCCTCACCACTCTCTGTAGGGACTTTCTATCTGAGGCACTGCTGACACCAAACCAAACAGTGACATCCAAGGTCCCTTCTAGTTCTTTTATTCTGTGTTCTGCCTCTTCCACCTTAATCCACCACCTTCACCACTGTCCCACAAGTCCCTCTTTTTCTCTTCTCTTCCACTTCCTTCCAGACTTCTGAACTGTTTTTTTGGCAAGGGAACTTCCGACTTCTCCTGGAGTTCTGCATTTTGTCCTATCTTCCTCCTCCCAATTTTTTCCCCCCCACAGCAGTGCAAAGTTGGGATGAGGTGTGCTGGCAGAGTGTTGCAATGTTAGCATACCATTTCCAAGGGCTCAAATAACTTCCTGTATATTATCAGGGTATAACTATAATGATAAGATGGTCAAAATTAAGAACGGGATGATGCACATGGAGTGTCTACAACCCCCTCCCTTCTCCCCTGCACATCACAGATGAAAAAGTTGAAGCTAAGACACGCCAGCTTCTCATGGAGAGGGAGTGTGACATCATCTGGATGACCCATCTTGTGTGAATTAAGCCTAGAGCTACCAGTTAAGTGGGCTGAGTTGTCCAATGTGTAGGTATCAGCAATTGCTTGAGGCTCTGAAGCACACAGCAAAGATCCTTGACATGAAGAAAAGGCAGCGTGCGTCAGCTGCTGGAGTTGTGAGAGAGGGAATTTGCACTTCGGTGCAGACAGAAGGCAATCAACTGACTCCATGCCTCCATGCAATAAAAGATTCTCATCTAGCCATATCTTGTCAATATGTCAGAAAGCTTAGTTTACCAGCTTCAGCTGGGCTGAGTCAGGCATCTGAAGATTTCTGCCAGTGAGATGCCTGACGCAGCTTCACTATGATACCACGTCCCAACTATAGCGATATCTGACTTTAATAGACCGAAGTGAGCTAATACGGTCATTGATCGCAGACATCCGTAAATCATGTCACCGTGATAATTCAATCCATTTGTGTGCTGATGTCATTGTACAAATGATATGAACCCTAGTGGAAATTCAGGGTGTTGCATGGAAAACAAGTTGCATCAAAAATTGATAACCTCAAATTTCACTGTCCATCAGCTTTTTCAAATCTTAAGTTGCTTTAGGCTTGGTCGTCTCCTTTATGCAGTAAGGGGAGCATTGGGTGTGTCTTATCTGCACAAAGACACACACAGCAAAATTGGCAGGTCTAAGGATGTCCACTGTGGTGCAGTGGCTGGTTTTTTGAAGAGGCAGTGAGGACTTGGAGGGTGGAAATTAATGCAGTCCATTTCTCATTGTCTTCTCCACACAGTACAGGTACTTTTCGACTTACGGACGCAATTGAGCCCAACATTTCTGTTTGCTAAGTGAGACATATGTTAAGTGAGATTTGCCCGATTTTGCAACTTTTCTTGCCACAGTTGTGAACTGAAACAACTGCAGTTATTAAATTAGTAACACGGTTGTTAAGTGAATCTGGCTTCCCCATTGACTTTGCTTGTCAGACGGTCTCAAAAGGGGATCATTGCAACCGTCATATATCAGAGTCAGTTGCCAAGCATCTGAATTTTGATCATATGACCGCGGGGAGGTGTGTGAATTCATCCCAGTTGAATTCACACACCGTGCTAAGCTATAATGACGTGAGCTTGTAAATCTTGGATTATGCTATAACATGAACAAAGCCCATCGAGGCTTCAATAACAAGCAGCGATGAAAAACATCCTGAGAGAATGGGATAATCCAGTCACATTAATAAACTTCAGCCAAAGTTCATAACTTTTCCTGGCTTTTGGGTCACATCAGATTTTCCAAAGCATGTTGAGGGATTCACTTCAAAAGTGTTTGCGGCCAGGAGAAGGGATTTAACGGGATAGAAGGCTCCTGCAGGGATTGTGACATTCATGTTGCCTTCCAGTCTCTCTCCCAACCCCAAAATAACAAAAATTGGAGTGGATAAGAAACTCTGAAATAATTGCTGGTGGACCATATGGTTTGCATCTGTCCCAGGGGTGAAATCAACTTACCTTTGCTACTGCTTCGGTAGCAAGGTGACCACAGATGCCACCTCCGTGCATGCACAGAGCATAAAAAATGGACGTGATGACTCCCAGGTGGGTGGGCGGAGCCTGCTACCAAGTATTTATTTTTATTTATTTATTTTATTAAATTTATACCCCGCCCTTCTCCTTGTTAGGACCCAGGGCGGCGCACAGGGATGTTAAAATACATACAAAATATATAAAATATATAAAATTTAAAATTCTAATAAATAAACCCTGCGCTAAAAACCGAATTAAAATCCCAAGTTTAAAAACTATCTAATAGTCAGTATGGAGGTTACGCTAGGCCGGCTAGATGAAATAGATGTGTCTTCAGACACTTGCGGAAGTGCCCTCAAAGGTAAGCAAACAGCAGGGGGCGGGGAATCCACTGTGCCACATGATTTAGATTAGCTAGAAAGCAGGAAATCTTGCTTTCTAGCTAATATAAATCGTGGATCACAGCTGATCATCAGAAATACCGGTTCGCCTGAACCGGTAGCATATATTTTTTTTACTATTGGTTTAGCTGAACCGATCCGAACTGGTAGCATTTCACCCCACATCTGTCCCCTAATTCTATATTTTCCCCAGTTTACACCCTGCAGATACCTCGATCTTAAACATTTCTAACTGGGTGTTATAAATTGATTCTTGGATTAGACTGGGGCATCTCAACTGTGGGAATTTTCAGAAGTGTGGATTTCAACTCCCAGAATTCCAGCATGACTGTTGTTGAGAATTCTGGGAATTAAAGCACATACTCCGGGAAATTCCTAAGGTTGGGAAGCACTGGGGAAGATTGACTTATGAGCTGCCTAAGGTTTCACAATGAGAGACCTCCTCAATCTTTCCTGGAGAAATCAAAGTACAAAAGTGAAATTATTGCGAAATAGAGGCTGCCATTAAGTTTCAGCCCGTGTGCCTGTGGAGATTCTCAGTCATCCTGGTCATGGTTGTCCCAAAGGTGCTTTTTTCAAAAGGCGATTGGGCTTTCTTGTTTCTCCTTGAAGACGTTTCACTTCTCATCCAAAAAGCTTCTTCGGTTTTAACTGAACTGAAGTCAGAACTGAAGAAGCCTCTTGGATGAGAAGTGAAATGTCTTCAAGGAAAAGAAGCAAGTCCAGTTGCTTCTTGAAAAAGCACCTTTGAGACAATCATGACTGAGAATCTCCATAGAAAGTGAGCTGGTAGAAGTAGCAAGACTGAAGCCATAAGAAATACCGTGGAGACTAGACTGGGAACACAATCAAATATAATGGAAGAAGACTGTGATTAATTGCTTTGGGGGGGGGGGGAGGCGGTTTGTTAAAATTTGATAGGTGGGCTCAGCTGTGTGAGAGAATTCCTAGTTGACCTTGAGTGATCTTAAAAACAGGATGACTTCTAAATAGACTTGGATAGAATAGAGTAGAACAGAATGAGTAGAGTAGAGTAGAATAGAATAGGATAACAGAGTTGGAAGGGACCTTGGAGGTCTTCTAGTCCAAACCCCTCCTTAGGCAGGAAACCCTACACCACTTCAGACAAATGGTTATCCAACATCTTAAAAATGTCCAGTGCTGGAGCATTCACAATTTCTGGAGGCAAGTTGTTCCACTGATTGATTGTTTTAATTGTCAGGAAATAGTTCTAGGTTGCTTCTCTCCTTGATTAGTTTCTACCCATTGCTTTTTGTTCTGTCCTCAGGTGCTATGGAGAATAGCTTGACTCCCTCTTCTTTGTGGCAGCCCCGGAGATATTGGAACACTGCTGTCATGTGTCCCTTAGTCCTTCTTTTTATTAAGCTAGACACACCCAGTTCCTGAAGCTGTTCTTCATATGTTTTAGCCTCCAGTCCCCTAATCATCTTTGTTGCTCTTCTCTGCACTCTTTCTAGAGTCTCCACATCTTTTTTACAGCGTGGTGAACCAAAACTGGATGCAGTATGCCAAGTGTGGCCTTACCAAAGCTTTATAAATTGATATTAACACTTCACGTGATCTTGATTCTATTAGTTAGTCTAATTAGTATTTGGACGGTAGACCATCAGGAAACATGAGGTCTTAGTCAAATTTTGGAAGTTGAAACTGACCTGGAATAAGTTGATGGCAGCAGCTGTGAAGTCTGAAGCTGAGCTGGTTTCAAACGAGAGTATATTTTTCTTTTATTTGTCAGTATCATAAACTTGATAGATGCCTTTGGCAGAATCTGCTCTGTTTTTATGCCCGTACTTGTTATTCCCAAATCCAAAAATGCTTTTGCAAGCACATCTGTTCTCTCACCTGCTGTTATTTTCCCATCTCCACCCCAGTTCTTTGCTAATCCAGTTAGTCAGTTTCTCTTTCGGTCCTCTTACCGGTATCCTTCAACTCATTTCTTTCCTGTTTAAGTTTTAAATGAATATAGATATCCTCTGTTTCTCCTTCTCCACCTCCTTCTTTGACATCAGAAACCCAACCTCTGACATAAAGAAGATCCAGTTTCTTCTTGACTTATATACCCTCACTCTAATGATGCAGCTAACTGCATTTGGTGCAAATTAATCCAATTTGTAGACACATGTTTTATATGGCATAATATGCAGTTTCATCTTAAGCTTGTTTAAATGAAGTCCTTTTACGTATAGTGGACTATACTGGCAATAGGCAGAATGGGAGGAAATAGGGTATTAGGAGAAACTGCAAACCCCTTTGAGATGCTGGCGTTGACTGTCTCACTTAGCAAAATAACAGAGTTGGAAGGGACCTTGGAGATCACCTAGTCCAACCCCCTGCTCAGGGAGGAAACCCTACAGCACTTCAGACAAATGGTTGTCCAATCTCTTCTTAAAAACTTACACAGTTGGAGCATCTACAACTTCTGGAGGCAAGTCGTTCCACTGATTAATTGTTCTGAGTCTCACTGAGAACAATCTACTTCAGCTGCCTGCCTGCTGCCTGCAGTTTGGCAGTTCAAATCCCACCAGGCTCAAGGTTGACTCAGCCTTCTGAGGTGGGTAGAATGAGGACCAGATTGTTGGAGGCAATAGGCTGACTTGTAAACTGTTTAGAGAGGGCTGCAAAGCACTGTAAAGCAGTATATGTCTAAGTGCTATTGCTATTGCTAAGGGTCAGAAAAATTGTCCTTAGCTCTAGGTTGCTTATCTCCTTGACTAGCCTCCATCCATTGCTTCTTGTTCTACCTTCAGGTGCTTTGGAGAATAGGTTGACTCCTTGCTTTTAAGACTGAAACAGAGATCTATGATGTTTTGCCCCAGTCTTCCTTGGACACTCTCTCATACTTTTCCCACAGAGCTTACTCTACAGAAGAAGGCTGAGAAAAGCCTTCTTCTATTTTCTTGGGCCAAGAGTTTTCCCAGGCTAGGTGGGTCTCCATGCAGACCATGGAGAATCTTACAGCTCTTTAGGCATACCATCGAAAATTGGGATCTCACTAAGGGGTCTCCCAAATGAGCTCCTGCAGTTTGGATTGTGGGCAATTTTATAGTTTTACAACCTCTTAGGCTGGACAGTTTCTTTTCAAGTTGCATTAAGTCACCTAGCTGAGAAAGGAAGTGAATCTCCCCTTCTCTCTGTTGGGCCCTCCTGACCATTCCCAAGCTGACAAGAGGCTCACAAAAGCCAGGCATGTGAAAACATGTACCCTGTTTCCCTGAAAATAAGACCTCCCCAGCAATAAGCCAAATTGGGCTTTTGAGCACATGCCCTAAAATAAGCCTTCCCCTGAAAATATGCCCTCCCTGAAAATATTGCAACACAGCAGCAGCCATGAGGTCAGAGGTTTTATTTATTTTTTATTTATTTAAATTTATACCCCGCACCTTCTCCAAAAGGACCCAGGAAATTTAAAACATAACAAATATTACAAGGTACAAAATTTAAAAGCATATTAAATTCCTACCCTGTGCTAAAATCGATTAAAATCCCCCAAATTAAAACTATCTAAGAGCAGTCACAACGGGAGGTTACGCTAGGCCGGCTTGATGGAAAAGAGACACTGGCGGAATAGGCGGAGGTCTGAGATGGTACGTAGTTCAGGGGGTAAGTCGTTCCAAAGGGTAGGGCCCACCACAGAGAAGGCCCTTCCTCTGGGTGTCGCCAACCGGCATTGCCCGGCCGATGGCACCCTGAGAAGGCCCTCTCTGTGGGAGCGGAGCGGACAAAGGGATGTATGGGGCAGGAGACGGTCTCGCATATAACTAAGTCCCGAGCCATGGAACGCTTTAAAGATGGTCGTCAAAACCTTGAAGCGCACCCGAAAGGCCACAGGTAGCCAGTGCAGCTCGCGCAGGATCAGTGTTATATGGGAGTGTCTAGGAGCTCCTGTGATCACCCGCGCGGCTGCATTCTGAACTAGCTGTAGCTTTCGAGTGCACCTCAAGGGAAGCCCCATGTAGAGAGCATTACAGTAGTCGAGTCGGGATGTCATGAGTGCTTGAGTGACTGTGCGAAGGGCAGCCCGGTCCAGTAAGGGGCGCAATTGGCGCATCAGGCGTACCTGATGGAATGCCCCCCTGGCCACGGCCGCCACATGGTCCTCCATGGACAGCCGGGAATCCAGGAGGACACCCAAATTGTGCGCCCTCTCCACGGGGGCCAGTGTTTTGCCCCCAATGGCCAGAGTTGGAGTAATCTGGCTGAACCGGGGTGCCGGAAACCACAGCCACTCAGTCTTGGACGGGTTGAGCTTGAGTTTGTTACTACCCATCCAGATCCGTACGGCCTCCAAACACCGGGACAAGACCTCGGCGGCATCATTGGGGTGGTCTGGGGTGGATATGTACAGCTGAGTATCATCAGCGTACAGATGATATCCCACCCCAAAACCACGGATGATCTCGCCCAGCGGCTTCATATATGTGTTGAATAGGAGGGGCGAGAGGACCGACCCCTGAGGAACCCTGCATAAGAGGACAGCACGGGTCTAGATAATCAATTTCCTCCAGGTGTCGCAGAAACTGTTGGGCCACCACACTCTCTACAACCTTCGCTAAAAAGTGAAGGTTGGAGACCGGACGGTAATTTTCCAGTAATGCTGGGTCCAGGGAAGGCTTCTTGAGGAGGGGCCTCACCACCGCCTCGGCTATCACCTCCAGGAGCTCGGGCAGGGCTGTTGTTACATAGCGGGGAGCCAGGTATACAACTAACACGCCCAACTGCCTCCCTGCTGAGGTGGCATTCAGCAGGTTCTGACCAGTTCTGGAGAACCGGTAGCAGAAATTTTGAATAGCTTGGAAAACTGGTAAATACCACCTCTGACTGGCCCCACCCCCATCTATTCTCTGTCTCCCCCAGCTGATCGGGAGAGAATGGGATTTTTCAGTAACCTTCCCCTGGAGTGGGGAGGGAATAGAGATGTTTAGTATCCTTCCCCTGCGACTCCCATAAAGCCATGCCACTCCCACAGAACCGGTAGTGAAAATTTTTGAATCCCACCACTGCGTTGCCTCCTACACCTCAATAATAATAAGACCTCCCCCAAAATATGGCCAAGTGTTTATTTTGGGTGTCAAAAGAAAATGACCCTGTCTTATTTTAGGGAAAACACGGTCTTATCACTTTATATATTGTGCTAGTGAGACCACACTTGGAATACTGCATCCAGTTTTAGTCACCACAACACACAAAAGATGTGGAGACTCCAGAAAGAGTGCAGAGAAGAGCAACAAAGATATCTAGGGGACTGGAGGCTAAAGCATACGAAGAACAATTGAGAGAACTAGGTATGTCTAGTTTAACAAAGATAAGAACTAGACATGACATGATAGCTGTCTTCCAGTATCAGCCGCAAGAGGGGTCAACCTATTCTCCAAAGGACATGTAGGCAGGACAAGAAGTAACAGGTGGGAGGTCATTAAAGAGCGATTCAACCCACAATTAAGGAGAAATTTCCCATCAATAAGGACAATTAATCAATGGAATGGCTTCCCTTTGGGAATTGTGGATGCTCCATCACTGCTCCATCAAGAAGACAGCTATTTGTTCAAAATGGTATAAGTTCTACTCCTTCAGCAGGGGGTTGGACTAGAAGGCCTCTGAGGTCCCTTCTAACTCTGTTATTCTGTGTTCTTCGTTCCTGTGTCTTGCCTTCTTCCCACCACTTCTCGGTTTTGAAAAAGTTTTATTGGGTTTTACAAATTTTTTTAAAGAAATAGGAAAAGGGTATAAGGTATTACAAAGACATTTTGAGAACTTCTATGTCGAGGTGTTGAATTTTTCATTTGTTCTACAAAGTGGAAAGAGAAACATATATCACTTTAAAATCTATGCAATCAATCATTTATAAACATCCAAATAAAAGTTATACTAAACAGAAATAAAGTCACTTGTGAGATCTAAGTCTTTTGGCAATTGTGTCTTCCTCTCCCTGACCTCCCGTGGACGGAGCCGTGGCCCCCTCCGTTCCCCCATTTTCATCCTCCAGGATTGAGGAATGTTTTTTAAGAAAGGCATCCGCCTCTGCAATTGTTTTAATTCTTATCCTTCCCCCCTCCCAGAACACCAACATTCCCTCAGACATCACCCACTTGAACCAGACCCCCTTTTTAAATAATCTTTTAGACAAGAAGGAATATTTCCTCCTTATCTCTCTAATCTTTTTCGGGATCTGTTTCAAGATGGCAATCTCGTTCTTCCCACCACTTCTGAATGATAAGAAGTGGTGCAGTGGTTAGAATGCAACAGTGTAGACAAACTCTGGCCACAGCCTGGAGTTCAATCTTGATGGGGCTCAAGATTGATTCAGTCTTCCATCCTTCTGAGGTTGGTAAAATGAGGGCCCAGCTTGTGGGGGGCAATATGCTGATATTATAAACCTGCCCAGAGATTGCTGCAAAGCCCCATGAAGTGGCATTTAAGTCTCAAGTGCCATGGCTGTAAGTGGGTCGGTGGCATGGGGAAAAAAAATCCTCTATGGCATGGACTTTTCACTGTATCTCCAGTTGGCCAACAGTTACCATCAAATAGAAAGCATGTACCTTTCATGCTGCATCGGCCTTTCAGCAGGAAGTGTGCTGTAGACTATTGTGGTATAAAAAGTTAGGCCCCGAAGGCCTTATCAAATGCTTCACCAGGCCTTCCATGTCATTACATTTGGAGAATGCACTGATTTCTGAGCAGAAAAGATTACACATGAAGCTTTTTCCCTTCCGTTGAACAAAAATTACCGCGCATGGGAGTGAGAGATTGGGAACCAGGGAGCAGGGGAAGAATTCAGTGGGCATAAGAAGGTATGATAGAGTAGAGTAGAATAGAATAGAATAAGGAGAGTAGAGTAGAATAGATTAGAATAGAATGAAGAGAGTAGAGTAGAGTAGAGCAGCATAGAATAGAATGGAATGGAATGGAATGGGAGGGGATGGGAGGGGATGGAATGGAATTATTTATTGGCCAAGTGTGATTGGACACACAAGGAATTTGTCTTTGGTGCATATACTCTCACTGTACATAAAAGAAAGGATACATTTGTCACCAATCATAAGGTACAACACTTAATGATAGGCATAGGGTACAAATAAGCAATCAGGAAACAATCAATATCAATATAAATCTTAAGGATACAAGCCACAAAGTTACAGTCCTGCAGTCATAAGTGGGGGGAGATGGGTGATAGGAACGATGAGAAGATTAATAGTCACAGTAATGCAGCCTTAGTGAATGGTTTGACAGTGGTGAGGGAATTATTTGTTTAGCAGAGTGATGGTGTTTGGGGGGAAAAACTGTTCTTCTGTCTAGTTGTCTTGGTGTGCAGTGCCCTATAACATCGTTTTGAGGGTAGAAGTTGAAACAATTCATGTCCAGGATGAGAGGGGTCTGTAGATATTTTTGTGGCCCTCTTTTTGACTGGTGCAGTGTACAAGTCCTCAATGGAAGGCAGGTTGGCAGCAATTGTTTTTTCTGCAGTTCTGATTATCCTCTGAAATCCGTGTCTGTCTTGTTGGGTTGCAGAGCCAAACCAGACAGTTATGGAGGTGCAGATGACAGACTCAATGATTCCTCTGTAGAACTGAATCAGCAGCTCCTTGGGCAATCTGAGCTTCCTGAGTTGGTGCAGAAAGATTAGTCCAAGGTAGGGGCCATGCGAAGAAATATTTGAGAGATTCAGCCTCAATTGGCTTGTTAGAAGCCGTCCTGGGAACTTCTACAGTTTTGAAGTTTCTACAGGATTATGTTTTACCCCTGACTAGGATTAAAAATGTACCGTATTTATGCGAGTATAACGCGCAAAATTTTCTACCAAAAAAAGAACTCAAAGTTTGGGTGCGCATTATAAACGAGGGTGCGCGTTATAAACGAGGGTGCGTTTTTATCATGTTCAACGTTTGTCACTTACAATGCTTGGTGTGAGCCGAGAAAAAGTGAAACAAAATTTTATACCGATTTTTAATCGAAAATTAGGGGGTGCGCGTTATACACGTGTGCGCGTTATACTCGAATAAATACGGGTACTTCAAAATCTGGGCAGGCCTCTCTTCTTGAGTTTGCCAGCTAAATGAGCCATAATAGGCATCAAGGAAATTTGTTTTTAGGATATTAGGGAAATTAGTTCATTTAAACAAAGCAGTTCTTCAAAAGAACTTCAGTCAAGACACCATGACCTTCGTGAAAGAAAGATTCGTGATGTTTTGTCCCATTCTGCTTTGGAAGCCTTTTCCCACCCTATGGAAGAAGACTAAGAAGAGTCTTCTCCTGTTGTATTGGCCAAGATTTCTCCCAGGTTAGGTACATCCATGCAAGCCATGGGAAGTCCTGCAGTTCTTCAGGCACATCATCAAAAAAGACATCATGTTGCTTACCAAGGGTTCTTCCAAATATTTTTGAAATCTGTAGAGGAAGAAGGCATGGCCAGCATCATGAACTTCTGGGCTCTGAAGAAGCGGTGATATCCCTGCCGTTTTGGGGATCCCCTCAGGGATCGGAGCAGTCTCGTAGGGGTGATGAGGAACGGGGGCACGTGCAGGCGTGAAAGGGGAAGCCGCAAATCGCCTGGAGCACCAGTAATAGCCTCTGACCCAACAGCAAGGAAGACAGCCATCGCGAGTTGGGGAGGCCACACAAGGAATGGGAAGAAAGCGTGGTGGAGTGTCTGGGTGAGATCATGAGACTATCGTGAGACTATCTTGGGGTACAGTGTATTCTTTTTTCCCCTTCCCTGTTTGAAGAGCTTTAGAAAGAGAATGGCAAAAGGGAGGAGGGGAGAGTGGACGGTGGGCTATCTCTCCATCTCCGGAAGCAGCGGCGAAGAGGCGATGCCATAAAATAACTAAATGATACATTAAATGAATTAGAGGATTGATTTGGTTTTTCTTTTGAAGACGTTTTGCTTCTGTTGTCCTCAATTCGGGTCTCAGCCTGGTGCCGAGGCCAATGAAGGACGCCAGATACGAGGTGCAGGTTTTGATGGCTTTTTATTGGGGTACCCCAAGGAAAAAGGCTCCTGGCTAAAATGCCAAGGGCCAAGAACAAAGGATTAAGAGGCTTTATACATTTTCACTAAAGGAGAAGGCAGGACAAGGTGAGATAACAAGAAATATGTAATAAACATTTTAGTAATATTCTACAATTTGTTCTAATGGCCTCTAGCTGTCCCTATTCCAAAGCGTTGGCTAATGAATGCCCCTAATACACAATTTATTTGCTGCAGGCCATCTCTGTCCCTAACTTTTAGCTGAGGTCTGCAAGTTGCCTAACTCTTTGTTATCTTTATCAGCTTTCTAACTACCCAGAATTTTGTTACAAGCTTTACACAAGCATATTTCCTGTGGATAAGCACTCTATGTTCTTGCCAGATAGACCCCACCATTACAGGCTTCTTGATTTACTTTCAAGTGTGTGCCACGACCTGGCTTTATTTCAGCAGGCAGCCCATCACTTCTCATTCAAGAAGCTTCTTCAGCTCTGACAGGATAGTGGGGGAATCAAAGGATTTATATAGCACTACTCAGGTGACCTGAAGACACAAATAAACCTCTAAGTGCTTCAACGACCCTCTAAAAGGATGCAAATGACCAGCTGTCTGCAAAGAACATAAATCCTTCTATTCCCTACTGCAGGGGTCTCCAACCTTTGCAACTTTAAGTCTGAAGGACTTCAGCTCCTAGACTTCTCCAGCCAGCTTTGCTGGCTGGAGAATTCTGGGAGCTGAAGTCCTTCAGACTTAAAGTTGCAAAGGTTGGAGACCCCTGCCCTACTGTCCTGTCTCAGCAGAAGAAGCTCCTTTGAAGATGTTTCCTCAGAGCTGAAGAAGCTTCTTGGATGAGAAGTGAAATGTCTTCAAAAGAAAAAAAACCAAGGAAGTCCAGTTGCCTCCTGAAAAAAAGCAACTGTGGGACATTTTTGAAATCTCTGAAATCCGAAATCTTGCTTCTTGAGTTTGCCAAGTAGGTGAGGCTGAATAGGCACAAAGGAAACTTGGTGTCAGGACTAGGAAATTGGTTCACTTAATATTGTTTCATTAGCTAAAAGAGGGGTCTCTGAACTGGGCAACTTTAAGACTTGTGGACTTCAACTCCCAGAATTTCCCAGTCCATGGCTGGCTGAGGAATTCTGGGAGTTGAAGTCAACAAGTCTTAAAGTTGCCCAGTTTGGAGACCTTTGAGCTAAAAGAACCCAGCAAAATGGCAGATCTTTTTTTTCTAGTAAAGGGGGTCCCCTGCAGCTTTTAAAAAAGGTGAATATTGGGCTCCCCTGGAAGTCAAAAGTGAGTAGAGATTCATGATGGTGATGCAGGAAGTCTCCTGAAGCCTCCAGAGGGAGAAAAACAGGCCAACGGGAACTCAGAAGTCCATCCCCAAACTTCTGGTTGGCGTATTGGGCCGTTTTTCGCCCTCCCCAAGCTTCAGGAAGCTTCCCTGAACGAACCCTGGATAGAGTGAAAAACGGCCCAACGGGGCCCACTTGAAGTTCGGGAATGAATTTTTGGGTTGCATGTTGGGCCACTTTTCTCCCTCCAGAGGGTAAAAAACAGATATTGGCTGCCAGGCCGATATCTGCAAAACTTGGCAAGGAGTCTTGGAGAGTCAGGAATCAATTAAGTGAACTACAGTGGTACCTCGGTTTACGAACTTAATTCGTGAACTGACTCTGTTCGCGATCCGAATTGGTCGTGAAGCGAGGCACAATTTCCCATAGGTTTCAATGTAAATCCGGTTAATCCGTTCCGACCTTGTTTTTTGGTCGTGATTCTTGAACTGACTCTGTTCGCGAACAGAATTGGTCGTGAACAGAGGCACAGTTTCCCATAGGGTTCAATGTAAATCCGGTTAATCCGTTCTGACCTTGTTTTTAAAATGTCCGCGGCTCCGGTTCGTGAAGCGAGGCGGGGTTCGTGAATCCGAGCATTTTTACGAACTTTTCTGTTCGTGATGCGAGGGCGGAGTTCGTGAAGCGAGGCGGAGTTCGTGAAGCGAGGCGGAGTTCGTGAAGCGGAGCGTATTTTTACGAACTTTTCCGTTCGTGAACCGAAACGGTGTTCGTGAACCGGAGCACATTTTTTGGAAAATTTTTGGTCGTAATCCGAATTGGTCGTGAACAGAGGCGTTCGTGAACCGAGGTACCACTGTAATTGTCTCCTGCAAACTCCACTCCCCTTTCGCTCCTCTTTTATCTCCTCTGGGAGGGGCCATTCATCGTCCACCTGTGGCCTTACTCCCAAATCTGCCCCTCTTCTTTAGCTTTTCCCTTCATCTGGCAACTCCGTGCATGCGCACACTGGGAACAGGCTCCAGCTGTTCGTCTGCCTCACTGATGTCTGACTCTGAAGGCAGCTGGTAACTGTCAGACGGCTCTGGAGCCCTCTTTGCCTCCGACACAGAGCCCTCCTCAGAGCCTTCCCCAGACTCCAGGACTGGCCCATGTTCCTCCCCAACCTCCACACTCTCCGAATCTGCTGCCAGCTCTGATGGGCCACAACAGCAAATCAAGGACTCCCTGCACTGAAATAGTCATCCTGAGCTCGCACTGAACCTAGTCCTATTATCTGGCTCTGCGGGTTCCAAAACAACAGCAGCTTTTTGATTCTGCCCTTTCCACATAGAGCGCTAAGCATCCATCCTGGGGGAATGCAGGCTATAATTGAGCTGTCATTTCTGTCACCGGCCTAAATCAGGTTCCTGCATGGTTCCTTTTCACAATTCAAGGCCCTTTTTAACAGCGGCCGTCAGCCGCTGACCTTTCTGCTGGCACTCCATCCTTTTGATGGAGTGTCCACTTCTCAACACTTCTCCTCCCGTTACAGGAACGGTCCCCTCCAGGAGACATCGGTGGCGTGTCCTTTTTTTCTTCCGCAAATCTTATTTTTGCCCCAGTTGCAAACGCAACCGAGAATTACAGCCACCTGCGGCTTCTGGAGAATGAGAGCAGGGACATTTCCCACTGGAAGCCTGGAGAAACTCAATTAACGCCATGCACGATTAGCAACAGTTCAAGTAAACACCGATTTAAAGAGCGATGTGGTAGCTGACCGTTTCCCCCCCCATGGGGCCCATCAAGGAAATCCATAGCATTTTCTCTACGGGTATCAACCTATACTTTGGAGCTGAGGCGTCTAAATATATCTGGATGGATCTAATAGAACTCCGCCTCCGGAAATGGAAAGCAGGAAAGTTTGCATCATCTGATTTCAAACGTGCATAATGAGACCCGCTTCATTGTTTTATCAAAAATAGAGGTAGGGCGGGCCCCAGCAAATTTGTTGCTTGCAACGAAGAACAAGCAAGAATAACAAGAGTTGGGAGGGACCTTGGAGGTCTTCTAGTCAGGGGTGGGAAAATGTTAGCCACCGGTTCTCTGCTGGTTGCTGGGTGGGTGTGGCCATGGTGGGCGTGGCCTTCTTGGCCTCCTGCACCATGGAGGGGGGGATTTCTTCCCTCCTTGGGCTCCGGAGTCTTTCCTCGAGTCTCCAGGAGGACAAAAATAGCCTTCCCTGGAAGCCAGCCCATTTTCAGACTTCTGGTACTTCCAGTAGGCTGGTTTTTCACCCTCCCCAGGTTCCAGAGGCTTTCTCCGAGCCTCCAGAGGGGCGAAAATGTCCTCCCCCGGGTTCTGGGGGACGGAAACAAGCCCATTTCTGGACTTCTGGGAAGCCCATTTTTCAGCTTCCCAGAGCCTCCGTATGGGCCCTGCACTTACCTGGCATGATAAACGGGCTGCATGGAGACTTGTGGGAGGGGTGGAGCAGCATGGGCAGGGCCAGCCAGTCCTTGTAACATCCGGTTTGCCTGAACCGGTGCGAACCGGCTGAATCTCTCCCCCCCCCGCTTCTAGTCTAACCTCGAGTGGGAGAACCTCTACCATTTCGGACAAAATGCTGCCCAGTCTCTTCTTAAAAACCTCCAGTGATAAAGCATCCACAACTTGTGAAGACAAGCTGTACCACTGGTTGGTTGTTCTCATTGTTAGGAAATGTAATTAATTGTTCTAACTGTCAGGAAATGTCTCCTCAATTCTAAGTTGCTTCTCTCCTTCATTAGTTTCCACCCATTGCTTCTTGTTCTGCCCTCAGGTGGTTTGGAGAATAGATTGACACACTCTTCTTTCTGCCAGCCTTTTAGATATTGGAACACTGTTATCATGTCTCCCCCTAGTCCTTCTCTTTGCTGGACTAGATATATTCAGTTCCTGCAACTGTATTTCATACATTTTAGCCTTCAGTCCCTTAATTATCTTTCTTGCTCTTTTCTGCACTCCTTTTTTATCAAAGAGTTGGATCGTTTGCTAGATGGCAGTTTCTCTCATTGTTTGAATAAAAAGCTGAGTACAGTTTTAGTTGAAGGCTACACTGAGAAATAGAATAGAGACTACATTAATATAAAATTGAAGCCCTGAAGTTTTTCCTTTTACAATTACTGGATAAGGAGTTGGAAGGAAAAAAAAAAGATTTGGAACCTGGTTATTGTATTGGTTGCCTGCAGGGAAAATTTTAAATGCAGAGAGATGGAAAGATGCGTCAATCCTCACAATGGATGGAAAGAGCAACGGAGCCCGTAGAGATGGCAAAATTGACTGTTAGGGAAAAGAATAAATCCACTTTTGTCTACTGAGAGTCTCAATTATCCAGGTCGTGATTGTCCCAAAGGTGCTTTTTCTAAAAGGCAACTGGATTTTATTTATTTTTTTCCTTTGAGAATGGATGAGGAGCAAAACATTTTCAAAGGAAAAAAAAAAACCAAGAAAGTCGAGTTGGAGAAAACATCTTCGGGATAAATCCAATTTTGTTTCTACTTGGAAAGCCTTTCCCAACTTTGTACTCAAGGCAAAAAATAAAATAAAATAGGAGCTCTTGACTTTGGGTTTTGCGGTTGTTTGTTACTATAGAAATGGCTAGTACTTGTTACACCAGTAAAATAAAAAGTTGAAGCTGTAATTTTATTTTATATTCTACTGCAGTGAAAAATATTGGAAATCGATGTGTTTTTCTTTCGCCCTCTGCCTCTCCTCTCCTTCCCCCACTTCCTTACTCTCATTATTTTCATTTGTACTTTATATCATGATAATCTTAATAAAAAATTTTTTTGGGGGAAAGAAAAATAAAAGACAGACTGCAATAACATGCAGCTTTCTCTTCCAAATCCTGGTTGTAACTGCTTCATAAGTTGATCACCCATGGTGTCTAATGGAAGCAGGCTAACTTTAATCCTAGAGTCCCAGAATTATACCACTTTAACCCTGCTGAGACAGTACTTAGGTGAGTTTTGATCTTTTTGCAACCTTTCTTGCCATGGCTGCTAAGCGAATCAGTGCAGTTGTTAAGTTAGTAACAGGTTGTTAAATGAACCTGGCTTCCCCGTTGACTTTGCTTGTCAGAAGGGCCCAAAAATTGATCACGTGACCCAGGAACACTGCGGCCGTCATAATTATGAGTCATTTGCCAAGCCTCTGAATTTAGGTCCCATGACAATGGGGATGCTATAATGGTCGTAAGTGTGAAAAACGGTCATAAGTCAGTTTTTCTGTGCCATTGAAACTTCAAACAGTCACTAAACCAACTGTTGTAAGTCAAGGAGTAACTGTGCTCTCATCCCCATGTTGAAGGCAGTGATTTAAGAAATTAGTTATTATTTTGGTTATGGATGGTATAAAAGATATTCTACCATCACCAACATGGGTATCTTTGCATCCATTCCCACGTGGTGTCCATGAGTCACAACCCATCACAACCCATCAATAGCAACATTTTTTTTGCCTTGCTGCTTGCTTTATTTTAAAATCAGGGGCTGGCAAAGCTTTGAACTGAAAACACAATTTGAAGTTCAAATGAAAACACAATTGTAAGCAAAATTACTTCATCTGCATGCATTTACAGATACAGATTCACAGAGTTGGAAAGGACCATGTAGGTCATCTAATCCAACTTCCACTCCCATCCTAGCAGGAGACCCTACACCAGTGGTAGTCAACCTGGTCCCTACTGCCCACTAGTAGTGGGCGTTCCATCTTTCATGGTGGGCCGTAGGGGTTTTGTCCCATACTGAAGCACTTTCCCTTTTTAAATTTAATTGACTTCTCTACTTTATAAATCACCATTACTGTGGAACCGGTGGGCGGTTAGAAAATTTTACTACTAACCGAGATACAAAAGTGGGCGGTAGGTATAAAAAGGTTGACAACACTTGCCCTACACCATTTCTGGCAGATGGCAGTCCAGTCTCTTCTTGAAAGCCTCCAGTGATGAAGCTCCCACAACTTCTGAAGGCAAATCCTGTTCCATTGGTTGATTGTTCTCATTGTCAGAAAATTTCTCCTTATTTCTACGTTAAATCTCTCCTTGTTCAGTTTCCATCCATTAATCCTTGCCTGGCCCTCAGGTGCTTTGGAAAATAGCTTGACCCCTTCCTCTCTGTGGCAGCCCCTCAAATATTGGAACACTGCTATCATGTCTCCCCTGGTCCTTCACTTCACTAGGACTAGACATACCCAGTTCCTGCAACCATTCTTCATATGTTTTAGCCTCCTGTCCCCTAATCATCTTGATTGCACTTCTCTGCACTCTTTCTAGAGTCTCCACATCTTCTTACATAATGCCAAACCAAAACTGGATGCAGTATTCTAGGTGTGTTTTCCTGAAGGGAGGAGAATTTTCATTTACCCCAGATTCTCTTGAAGCATCCAAAGAAATATTCTGACTTCGCCAAGTATCTTGTAACACCTTGCTGAGTGTGAAGCTAGACAAACATTTTTCGAACACATGGCTTGAAAGTTGTTTCCAGATGGACATTTCTCGGTTCATTTGACATATTCAAATCTCCCTCCCCCTCCCTTTTTTTTAATGTCATAAATCATCATATCTTGGAGGTTGTCTGGGGAAGAAAAGCTAAACATTTCTTTTCTCATTCTCTAATCCTTCTGCCCCAAATGTTCTCATTCATCCATGCAGCATGCATGGCATTTTGTCTTCCACACTTATTGAGGTGCGTGTGTGTTTTTTAAACCTCCTGGAATCAAGATCTATGAGGTGGAACTCAAGAAATGTTTTGGTGAACATTCTGTCTCAATTCAATTATATTAACCGAGGCTATGACAAATTTGAGAAGAGATCATGGGCATAGCAGATGCTGGAAGATTTGTCTATGCAAAAAAGGGTATTCTAAAATCCAACTTTGTGATTAATTAGAGCTGCATCTCCAAAGTACATACTGAATGTACAGATTTTCTTCTGAAAATCTAAAGAGCTATGGCTAGGTCTCTAATTCAGATGAGAAAAACTTTGCTTATCAACTTGATAGCTTCTTACATTCAGCTAGGCCAGGGGTCTGCAAAGTTGGCTCTTTTAAGACTGGTGGACTTCAACTCCCAGAATTCCCCAGCCAGCATGGCTGGCTGGGGAATTCTGGGAGTTGAAGTCCACCAGTCTTAAAAGAGCCAACTTTGCAGACCCCTGAGCTAGGTTATTATTTACCTTTCTTTCTTCACTCCTCCATAGGGAAGCAGTGGCTCACTGGCTAAGATGCCGAGCTTGTCGATCAGGAAGGTTGTCACTCCGGCGGTTGGAATCCCTAGCACCACGTAACAGAGTGAACTCCTGTTACCTGTCCCAGCTTCTGCCAATGTTTCTGCCAAAATCTTGTAAAAATGCAATTACAAAATTAGGAACCACCTTTGGTGGGAAGGACACAGCATTCCGTGCGCTTTCGGCATTTAGTCATGCCGGCCACATGACCACTGAGACGTCTTCGGACAGCGCTGGCTCTTGGGCTTAGAAACAGAGATGAGCACCACCCCCTAGAGTTGGGAACGACTAGCACGCATGTGCGAGGGGAACCTTGACTTTTACCTTATTCTCAATATAGGTAGTCCTCGACTTACGACCACATTTGAGCCGGAATTTTCTGTTGCTCAGTGAGACGTTTGTTAAGTGAGCTTTGCCCATTTTACCAGCTTTTTTGCCACGCTTGTCAAGGGAATCCCTGCCGTTGTTAAGTTAGTAACACGGTTGTTAAGTGAATCTGGCTTCCCCATTGATTTAGCTTGTCCGAAGGTCGCAAAGGGGGGAATCAGGTGACCCTGGGATGCTGCAACCGTCATAAATAGGAATCCGTTGCCAAGTGTCCAAATTTTGATTCCATGGACTCAAAAGGGGGGTTCTTAAGTGTGAAAAATGGTCATGAGTTGTTTTTTTCAGTGCTGTTGGTCACTACATACAATACAATACAATAGCAGAGTTGGAAGGGACCTTGTAGGTCTTCTAGTCCAACCCCCTGCGTGGGCAGGAACCTTATACCATTTCAGACAAATGGCTATCTAACATCTTTTTAAAGACTTCCAGGGTTGGGGCATTCACAACTTCTGGAGGCAAGCTGTTCCAGAGTTTAATTGTTCTAACTGTCAGGAAATTTCTCCTTAGTTCTAAGTTGCTTCTCTCCTTGATAAGTTTGCACCCATTGCTTCTTGTCCTGCCCCCAGGTGCCTTGGAGAATAGCTTGACTCCCTCTTCTTTGTGGCACCCTCTGAGATATCGGAACACTGCTATCATGTCTCCCCTGGTCCTTCTCTTCATCAAACTAGACATAACAGTCAATATGAACTGTTGTAAGTTGAGGACTACCTGTATGTGTTTGCTCCATCTGGGTATCTTTCTGACTGTCTTTGGATCGATCATAGGAGTGGATTGAGTAATATATCCTAGGCCCATGATGGCAAACCTATGGCACGCGTGACACACAAAAGTTTTTGCGCCCCGAACCAGTAGTAATGCCGGCAAGAACCCACCCCTGATCTGGACAATATACCGTATTTTTCGGAGTATAAGACGCACCTTTTCCCCTCAAAAAAGAGGCTGAAAATCTGGGTGCGTCTTATACGCTGACTACAGAATTTTTGCCTCCTGAAACCCCGCCCCTTCACCAAAATGGCTGCCTTTAGGAGGCTTTCAGAGAGCTCCTGGGGCCTGAGAAGGGCAGAAATGAGTGGAAAATAGCCCCCCCAGCCCCCCGAAATAGCCCCCCCCAGCCCCCAGAAGCATTCTGGAAGCCCCCTAAAAGCTATACACGGCCATTTTGGTGAAGGGGGAGAGATTTCAGGAGGCAAAAATGCTATATTCAGTGTATAAGACGCACCCAGATTTTATTGTCAAAAAACGGGCTGTTTTTTGCTCATTTTGCCCCCCTCCAAAGCAAGGCCTCCTAAAGGTTATTCATGCCCTTTTTTTGGAAAGCGGGCCATTTTTGAGAGGTTTGTAGAGTGCAAAAAATTTTTTATAAAAAATTTGCCTTTTCAAAACCTTGGTGAGTCTTATACCCTGAAAAATACAGTAAAAACCAACAAAACCCAAAACCTAGATGAAGGGGCCTTGGTGTTCTCTGAACTTGGTTGTTTTCTTGAAGATGTTTCATTACCCAAATGATGTTACCTGGTTTGAGTAATGAAACATCTGGAAAAACACCCAACCAAGCTCAGAGAGCACCAAGAAACCCCTCATTTCAACTCTGGGCTGCAAATATTCTCTGATTAAAAACCTAGATTTTGGCCATAATGGTATAAAGTCGTATTTAAATTGGTGTGTGTGTGTGTGTGTGTGTGTGTGTGTGTTGGGATTAAAATACCTTATTTATCTTTGCAACAGCATGATTCACGATCCAGATATTATATTTATGGAATGGAAAGACCTCGAAACAAGGGGAGTTGCTTGCAAGTTTCTCCTCACGATGCACATAGAAAGAAGATGAATCAAAAATTATATAAAGTACAAAAGCCACTGTGTACTGCCTAGCTTCTCACGTCTCACAAAGGAAACAAACATGGCTTCTTCTTTAATGCATGGCTTGTCCAACAAATCACATGTTTTTTTGTTTTTTTTTTAGAATGTGGCTTATTTTTGAATCAGATTATAAAACAGACTTGAGGCCTGAGCAGTTGAACCCTTTCTATATTTAGGCACAGATCAAGGCCTCCCCAGAGTAGAATGGGGAATATGTAGCCCCATAGCTGCACTCACTGGTTGACTCTTGACTTTTGATATTCAGTCCACTTGTTAATAACACAATCATTCTATTGTGGACGGAATAATGGATGGAACCTGGCCAAGGAGAGATTCAACCTGGAAATAAGGAGAAATTTTCTGACAGGGAGAACAATCAACCAATGGAGCAGAAGTTGCCTTCAGAGGTTGTGGGAGCTTCATCACTTGATACTTTCAAGAAGAGACTGGACTGCCACCTGTCAGAAATGGTGTAGGGCCTCCTGCTTGGGCAGGAGGATGGGTTGGACTAGATGACCTACAAGGTCCCTTCCAACACTGTTAATCAATTCCCAGGGATTCCAATAAAAGGAGAAAAAACTTGCGACAGAATTGATAAAGACGTTGATGTGTCTCTATCATTTTTGCTCCAAGTTTTTTTCTCTCCCTTTATCAGAATTACTAGGAATTGAATCTACAACCTTTTGTAGACAGAGCAAGTATTATTTGACTGAGCTGCTTATGCCCCATTGTACTCTGGGTGCTGGAGCACGCTTGACCTGTGCCTAAAGACCCACGTAGATCTGTTGACAATTTCATGCAGTTTTTTTTTCAAACTTTAAGCATGGCCAAGGAATTCTGGGGGTTGATGTCCCCATGTCTTAAAAGTGGCCAAATTTAATGTAAGAGGTGTCTAGGTGCACTGTGGTTAAAGCATGTTACATCTTGCACAAACGGTCCCCAACACAACACAGCTTCAGCACAGAATAACAGAGTTGGAAGGAATTTTATTTTATTTTATTGGATTTTCATACCGCCCCACTCTCCCAAAAGGGACTTGGGGCGGTGCACAGGAAATTAAAACACAATAAAACAATACAAAAGAATAAATACACCCTAGACTGAATTATTATTATTATTATTATTATTATTATTATTATTATTATTATTATTATTATTATTATTATTATTATTATTATTATTATTATTATTATTAACATTTGTAACCCGCACCCATCTCACCACAAGGGACTCGGGGCGGCGAACAGAGATTTAAGATAAATATACATAAATATAAAATATTACTAAATAATAACTAAATTAAATCAATACCCTGCTTAAAATAAATTTAAATAAATAAATTTAAATGAATAAAATCCTATTAAATTAGAGATGCCTGTGTTCAAATCAGTTTAAAACCCTTATTAAAACTTTGTGTAATTTAAAACCAGCCGATGATTAAAGACCAAGTTGAATTTGCTGGCTGTGATCTAGCCATCATGCAATATTATATCGATTTGATATCCAATCCCTTTTTAGAGATGTAAAAATTGTTAGCCACTATTGTACCATATAGAAGCACGTTCTATGTGTATGTTTTCTTTTATCTAACCACTGTTCCATTTCATTAACTAGTTATAACAATACTTCTTTATTCATCTTTGTTCATGATTCTTTGGTAAAAAAAACTTTTTTTTACCAAAGGAACCATGGAAGGTCTCCCTGTCTAACTCCTGCCTATGGTAGGAGACCCTATACCAGTGATGGTTAACCTTTTTGTCACTGCGTGCCAAACGTGTGCCCACCACACCCATAACACAATGCGTGTGTGACACCTCCCATGCCCCGTTCCCCTGCACATGTGTGTGCCCTCCACTCCCCCCTGCCCTCCGCACATGCATGTGCAATCCCACATTCCTGCACATGCATGTGTGACCTTCCGCACCCCTTTTTGGGCCTTAGGCTGCCCGGCAACCTCCTGGCAACAAAAATGGGATGTGGGGGGGGGGAGCGCATACCCTACGTGCCCCCTGCCCCCGCACATGTGGGTGTCACCCCCTGCCCCCCCCTCATGCACCCACCTCTGCGGCAGAGACCCACAAATCAGCTGGCCGGCGGGAAGCACGTGTGCATGCGTGGAAGAACTGAGCTGCGGTGACAGCTAACATGCCTTTGTGTTCTCCATCATGCCTATTCGCCACGACAGCCCGATACCATTCTTGACAAATGGTTGTCCTTTCCCTTCTTGAAAACCTGCAGAGATGGAGCATCCACAAGTTCTGGAGTCAAACCATTCCCCTGTTTAATTGTTCTCAGTGCCAGGAAATTTCTCCCTAATTTTAGCTTGGATTTTCCCTCTCCCTTCCTCAATAAGCAGGAGCTTATTTTTGGCCGGGGAAATTCTTCCCCATAAAATAGCTAAAGGATGTCACATCTCAATCTAGCTTGGAAGTTGCTCACCCTGATGCGAATCTTGATTGTTTGGGAATGATTGCTCACTGCTACCAAAATACAACTTTCCGCCTACACCCCTTTCAACTGGCTTCCTTTTGTGCGGTTTAAGTGTGTTTGTTTTCCTCTGTTGTGTTTTTTTTTGTTTGCTATTGACTCATGCCCAGGTTCCACCTCTGACTCATCCATGGTCCTTCTCTTCACTTGTCTCCTGAACAAACCCTGCAAAATTTAGAACAAAACGAAGCGTGTTACATCGGGCTGCAAAACACAACCCCAATCTCCATTGCATAACCTATGGAGGAGATGAGTGTTGTGAACTGTTGTAGCAGTGGTAGAATGTTTTCACAACTGCCTCCCTGGAACAAAATGCAGCTGGATGAGAAGAGAGCAGAAATATATTAAAAGGGGAGGAAAAAAATCAGCCAGCCAAACAAGTCAGCTTGAGAAATAATGTTACGGTTGCATAAAAATATTATGACATGTTTCCAAAATCAACAAAACTAGGTGAAGAGTTAAAATAATTCTAACTCCCCCCTTGATATGGGGAACAATAATGAATCCTGTATGACAGTTTTTCTACATTTGAATTCAACCTGGCTAGCTTTTTCAACAGTTAGAACAATTAATCAGTGGAACAAATTGACTCCAGAAGTTGTGAATGCCCCAACACTGGAAGTCTTTAAAGAAGATGTTGGATAACCATTGGTCTAAAATGGTGTGGGGTTTCCTGCCTAAGCAGGGGGTTGGACTAGAAGACCTCCAAGGTCCCTTTCAACTCTGTTATTCTATTCTATTCCATTTTATTCTATTCTAATCTAAACATTATGCTAACGTCACAGAATTGGAAGGACCTACAGAAGTTGTTGAATTCATTCTCATGCTCAGGGCTGGCACCTAATTAATGTATCTCAACTAGTTATCTCTCCAGGGTCATTTGAACACTTCCAGTGTCTCCTTTGGGAATTAATTCCAATGTTGAAACTTTCTCTTATTGTCCCAGTGGAACATTCTGAGCAGAACTGCTCTGTTCCTATATTGGGAATAGGGAAATAAGGAGTCACTTTAATGGGCACCTCTGTTCGGAACCTATAATCACTGAGTTGTTTTCAACATACGGAATTCAGGGGTTGCATTCATGGTAACCTGGTGACTTGAATTAATTCAATTTCCCAGGCCAGAGTTCTTTCCAGGTTGGTCTTGTGGGCCACCAGAGGCCAGCAGAGCTGGCAACAGATTCAGACAGTGGGGGGCTTGGGGAGGAACATGGGCCAGTCCTGGAGTCTGGGGAAGGCTCTGATGAGGGCTCTGTATCTGAGGCAGAGAGGAGACCAGGGCTGTCCAACAGTTATCTTCTGCCTTCAGAGTCGGAAATCAGTGGGGCAGAACAACAACTGGAGCATGCACAAAATTGCCAGACGAAGGGACAAGGGTCGACTTGGGAATAAGGCCACAGGTGGACGGTGAATGGCCCCTCCCAGAGGGAATAAAAGAGGAGCAAAAGGGGAGTGGAGTTTGCAGGAGAGAGTTAGTTCATTCTTGCATTCTTGCCAAGTATTGCGGTGTCTGAAAGCTCTCCGGCCTGGCCACTCTCCAAGCCTGATAAAGGTCGGCAATTGTGAACTATCTTGAAAGCCTGTGGGAGAGGAAAGACTTTGCTGGAGAGGAATTCCCTGTAAATTAAATAAAAGGAGTTTATTGGGATGAGGACTCAGCTTTGTGCTGCTGGGCAAGCCTACGTCAGAGCAGTTGGTGGGAGGGGAGGGGGACATATGGATGGATTTTTGGGAGAGGCAGGCGCATGTGTGCGCGCGAGCACCTGTTGCTCACACGTTGAGCTGAGAGCGCCTGTGACACACAACTGGGGCCAGAGCGCCTGGAATGCTTGCACGAGTGGGGCCGCGAGCCACCAAGTTGCTTGTGCAAGTAGGGTTGTATGTGCTCACACATATGCATCACATGGCCACTCATGCGACCAATAAGACATGGACCGGGTAATAGGCCATGGCCAAGAGTTTGGGGACCCCTGTGCTAGGCCACAAAACAACCACACAGACTGGGGTTAAGTAATATATTAAATTACACATACACACCCTCAATAGCAGTAACTGTGAAAGGGATCTTGGAGTCCTAGTAGACAACCATTTAAATATGAGCCAGCCATGTGCAGCAGCTGCCAAAAAAGCCAACACAGTTCTAGGCTGCATAAACAGTGGGATAGAATCAAGATCACGTGAAGGGTTAATGCCACTTTATAATGCCTTGGTAAGGCCACACTTGGAATACGGCATTCAGTTTTGGTCACCACGATGTAGAAAACGTGGAGACTCTAGAAAGAGTGCAGAGAAGAGCAACAAAGAGGATTAGGAGACTGGAGACTAAAACATATAAAGAACGGTTGCAGGAACTGGGTATGTCTGGTTTAATAAAAAGAAGGATTAGGGGAGACATGATAGCAGTCTTTCAACATCTCAGGGGTTGCCACAAAGAAGAGGGAGTCAAACTATTCTCCAAAGCACCTGAGGGCAGAACAAGAAGCAATGGGTGGAAACTAATCAAGGAGAGAAGCAACTTAGAACTGAGGAGAAATTTCCTGACAGTTAGGACAATTAATCAGTGGAACAGCTTGCCTCCAGAAATTGTGAATGCCCCAACACTGGAACTCTTCAAGAAGATGTTGGATAGCCATTTGTCTGAAATGGTATAGGGTTTCCTGCCTAGAAAGGGAGTTGGACTAGATGACCTCCAAGGTCCCTTCCAACTCTGCTATTGTATTGTATTATTATTGTATTATTGTATAAAATCTGAGGTTCCTGTTAACCAAGCTCACCATGCTGGACAGGTAAAATCTCAAGCAGGGGTGAAATCCAGCAGGTTCCAGCGGAACTGTTGAGTAGTTCAGAGAACCAGCAAATGCCACCTTTGACTGGCCCCAGAATGGGGTGGGAATGGAGATTTTGCAGTATCCTTCCCCTGCCACACCCACCAAGCCACACCCACCAAGCCACACCATGCCTGCCAAGCCAAGCCACGCCCACAGAACCAGTACTAAAAAAAATTGAATTTCACCACTGATCTCAAGGGATCTTAGCCATCTTGTCAGAGTGTGTTGTGCGAATACGAACCATAGGTAACGTTATGAGGAAAAGGTCATTACCACCGCAAGCCAGTCTGATTTTTGAAATAGGTAGCAGAAGATTTGAGGGAGAGGGAGGTGGCGGCGGCTATTTATATTCTAATAATTTTAATATCTCTAGTCTATGCCAAGGTCTTCTGTGGTGGTCATAACTGAAGGTAAGAAATACGTGAAGCTTTTTTCTGAAATTTGATAATGTTCCTGATCTATGCAGGGACATGCCAGCTCCGATTGCATTTAACAGGAGCGTGGTTTTATGATAATTTGCCTAGACTTTAATGTTGACTTGCGTTCTGCTGACACGTAAATGTAACCCAGTGGGCATATTGATTTCAAGGTATGGAAAGTTTATTTTCCCTCATTGGGTCTCTGAAACCTTATAGCAATCATCTAGCATAAATTAAGCAAGTCACATAACTTTGCAAAGAGAAAGAGGGAGGGAGAGAGAGAGAGAGGAGAAAGAGAGAGAGAGAGGGTTTTCACATATACAAAATCTGTCCATACTGTTTTATGCAGGCATAAAATCACATTTACCATTTTAGGCATGCACAAAGATAAAGTTAAAGGTTGCTTCGCCATGAGTTTGGTTGTGTGATTTTTTAAATATGTGTGTTAGTTTTTATGAGCTGATCAATAAATAAATGGCTCTGGAGGACGCGGCTGGCCCCTTTGGGGTGATCGGGAAGGGCCGGCCCAGCAAGTTGAAGAACCAGCCGTCACACTGAGGCCTTTCCAACGCCGGTAAGTGTGACGGCTGAGACGGGAGGCGCGGGGGAGCGCCGGAAGGGAACGCTGGCAGGTCAGAGGCCCTGGCGGAGGCCGGGCGGAGGCCCAGGGACAGCGGCGGCCGGAGGCCCAGGGACAGCGGCGGCCGGGAGGCCCTGGCGGAGGCCGGCGGAGGCCAGAGGCCCCGATTGAATGGCGGAGTAGCGGTGGAGAGCACCGGAAGATCGGAGGCCCCGGCGGAGGCCGGTGGAGGCGGGAAGCCCTGGCGAAGCGGCGGCGGAGAGCGCCAAAAGCCCTGGCGGAGCGGCAGTGGAGCGCTGGAGGGAACGCCGGAACACTGGAAAGCTGGTGGCGAAATGGGGCGGCGGCAGAGCAGCGGCGGAGCTGCGCGGACCATCTCGATCCCGGCGGAGGCCCCCCGTGGAGCAGCGAGGCCGGGTAGAGGCCTCCACAGGGGATGGCTGGTGAGGTTGGCGGCCGCAGACAGATGGGAGGCGCGGCGGACCGATAGAGCGTCGGAGGCCCTGTCGGAGGCCTGTTGGAGTGGTGGAGGCCCTGTCGGAGGCCCTGGCGTGGAGTGGCGAGCTTGCAGCGCGGTGAGGCCCTATGGAGGCCTGGCAGAACAGCGGAGGGAACCCTCCCCCCCCAGGACTCCCCGGTAAAACATCTACGGGGAGGGGGGCGAGAGCGAAGCAAGGACAGCCGGAAGGAACAACAGTTCCAGCCACCCCGTGGAAAGCCTCTACCCAAGGAAGAACTGACTGACTGATTACGATCTATTTTCCCTGTTTTGACTTGACTTGCACTTGTACTAGCACTTTATCTAGGCGTTTCCTCCCTTTAAAGCCAGCAATGGAGCCACGGGATGGTTTTTTATTCAAGGTCCGACCTCCTCTACCTGCGAGAGTCCCCCCTCTCGCAGGTTTGGCCCCTTGGTTTATCTCGGGCCCTCCTCAAGGATGGGTTAATTAATCCAGAGAGGTGGGAAAAACGCAAGCTCAGGGGGTTTTTAAACAAATTTTTAATTAGGCTTTTAAGGGGTTCTGGGGTGGAGGGAGGGTTTATTCAGTCAGAGGGGGGTCAAGACATAGGGCCGGCGAGCGGAAGAAGGTTAAAGGAGGAGTCCACTAGGGAAGGGGGACTGGGGGTCGTCTCTGTTGAGGGCCGTCCCATTCGATTGGTCTTGGAGAGGGGCAGGGGCGGTGGGAGACAGGATGTCCATCGTGGGTTGGGAACGCGCGGTCGCTGGCTAAAAGCAGTCGCTTGCCCCAACCCCCTGTGCTCCACTCGTGGGCTAGGCGGTCAGGGACTACAGAGCCGGGGCCCTAGGCTGATGTTCTGTAACGCCAGGTCCGTGGTGAACAAAGCCCCCCTCATTAATGACCTTGTGTCAGAGGGGGACCCGGACCTGGTGGGAATTACGGAGACCTGGTTGGGCCCCGAGGGGGGTTTACCCCTCGTGGAAATGTGCCCACCAGGCTACCGTGCATTTCATCAGCCTAGGGCCCTAGGCAGGGGTGGGGGGGTGGCGGTTATTGTTAAGGAAAGTCTGGAGCCGAGGGAGACCACTGTGCCTCAGACGACCGGTTGTGAGTCCCTCTTCGTGAAGTGGGGCCTAGGGAGGCAGTTGGGCTTGCTGATTGTATACCTGGCTCCCCGCTATGTAACAGCAGCCCTGCCCGAGCTACTCGAGGTGATCGCTGCGATGGCAGTGGAGACCCCCAGACTGTTAGTCATGGGGAACTTTAATCTGCCATCGACGGGCGAATCATCCGAGGCAGCTCGGGAGTTCATGGCTTCCATGACGGCCATGGACCTGACCCAAGTAGTTCAGGGCCCCACTCACGAGAGAGGACACACGCTGGATCTGATTTTTGTCTCTGGTCAGTGGAGAAGTGATCTCGGAATCGGGGATTTAGTCATCTCACCCTTGTCATGGACAGATCACTCTCTCCTTCGGATAGACTTTCCAACCGTCACACCCGACCGCGGGGAGGCGGAACCGGAGACACCGAGTTGGTTCCGCCCCAGGCGCCTGATGGACCCGGAAAGGTTCCAGAGGGAGCTTGGGCCAATACCTGTGTCCCTGCCCCGCAACTCGACTGAGGACCTAGTGGCCGCATGGTATAGTGCGGTCACGGGGGCCTTGGACCGAGTCGCGCCCTTGCGGCCTCTCATGCGGCGTCGAGTCACCCAGGCCCCTTGGTTTACCGAGGAGCTTCGGGAGATGAAACGCCGCAAGAGACGCCTAGAGAGTAGGTGGAGATCTTCTCGATCCGAAGCTGACCGAACACTAGTGAGAGACCATATTAGGACTTACTTAGTGGCGCTAAGAGTGGCCAAATGTGAGTATTGTGCCACCCTTATCGCGTCCGTGGAAAACCGCCCTGCCGCCCTGTTTGGGGTGACCCGCTCCCTCCTTCATCTGAGGCCGCGGGAAGCCCCTTTGCAGGGTCGAGCAGAGGAATTTGGAGTTTTCCTGCAGGACAAAATCACTCAGATTCGGAACGAGTTGCCCTCCACTGAAAGTGACCCAGTCGAGGTGCCCGGTGCTGGTCTTGAGATCACACCTTGGGAGGAGTTTGACTTTGTCACTACCGAGGATATGGACAGGTTGCGGAGGAACCTTAGAGCCACCACATGTTTATTGGACCCATGCCCCTCTTGGCTTGTACTGGCATCCTGGGAGGTGACACGAGGCTGGCTCCAGGGTATTGTGAATTCATCTCTGAGTGAGGGGTTCTTGCCTACCGTCTTGAAAGAGGCGGTGGTGAGGCCCCTCCTCAAGAAGCCATCCCTGGACCCGGCTTTATTAGAGAACTATCGTCCTGTCTCCAACCTTCACTTTTTAGTGAAGGTTGTTGAGAGTGTGGTGGCCCAACAGTTCCCTCGACACCTGGAGGAAGTTGATTATCTAGACCCGCGCCAGTCCGGCTTCCGGCCCGGTCACAGTACCGAGACGGCATTGGTCGCGTTGGTGGATGATCTCTGGAGGGCTCGGGATAGAGGTTGCTCCTCTATCCTGGTCCTGTTAGACCTCTCAGCGGCTTTTGATACCATCGACCATGGTATCTTATTGCACCGATTGGGGGGTTTGGGGCTGAGAGGCACCGTTTTACGGTGGTTCTCGTCCTACCTCTCTGGTCGGTCGCAATGGGTGTTGGCAGGAGGGCAGAGGTCGTCCCCGAGGCCCCTCACATGTGGGGTTCCTCAGGGGTCGGTCCTCTCGCCACTTCTCTTCAACACCTACATGAAGCCGCTGGGCGAGATCATGTACGCTGATGACACTCAGCTGTACATATCCACCCCAAACCACCCCAACGATGCCGTCGAGGTGCTGTCCCGGTGTCTGGAGGCCGTACGGGTCTGGATGGGTAGTAACAAACTCAAACTCAACCCGTCCAAGACCGAGTGGCTGTGGTTTCCGGCACCCCGGTTTAGCCAGATTAGTCCAACACTGGCCATAGGGGGCGAACATCTTGCCCCCGTGGAGAGGGCGCGCAACTTGGGCGTCCTCCTGGATTCCCGGCTGTCCATGGAGGACCATGTGGCGGCCGTGGCCAGGGGGGCATTCTATCAGGTTCGCCTGATACGCCAGTTGCGCCCCTTACTAGACTGGGGGGCCCTTCGCACAGTCACTCAAGCGCTTGTGACATCTCGGCTGGATTACTGTAACGCTCTCTACATGGGGCTCCCCTTGAGGTACACTCGAAAGCTACAGTTAGTGCAGGTGGTTATGGGTGCCCCAAGGCAAGCCCACGTAACACTCTCCTGCGCGAGCTGCACTGGCTGCCTGTGGCCTTTCGAGTGCGCTTCAAGGTATTGACTACCATCTTTAAATCGCTCCATGGCTCGGGGCCTAGCTATATACGAGACCGCCTCCTGCCCCATACATCCCTTCGTCTGGTCCGCTCCCACAGAGCGGGCCTTCTCCGGGTGCCGTCGGCTGGGCAATGCCGGCTGGCGACACCCAGGGGAAGAGCCTTCTCTGTGGCGGGCCCGGCCCTCTGGAACGACCTACTCCCCGACCTTCGCACTACCTCGGACCTCCACCTCTTCCGCCAACGTCTTAAGATGTACTTATTCCAACAAGCCGGCCTAGGATAGCCCCCCGCTTCTGACTTTTTAAATATAAATTATAATTTGCCTATGGTTTTAATAACGGGTTTTAGCACGGGTGAGTTAATTTAATATATTTTTAATAGATGTATATTGTATTTATGGTTTTATATAATGCCTGTGCGCCGCCCTGGGTCCTAACAAGGAGAAGGGCCGGGTATAAATTTAAAGAAAACTATAAAGAAAGCTAAAAACTATAAATCAGAGAGACTAGGATAGATCTATTTCGAGCTTTTTAGCTCTCATCAGCTAGCCATACCCTTACTGGGATTCGAACTGGGGCTGTATTGCATATTAGGCAGAAAAGGAAACAGTATGTCTCCTCCCTTAATTGGGGCCCTAACAGGGTGTTGTGGAACAATTATAGATATATATATACATATATGTATAACAAAGACTGAATTACTTTCCAAGTATTATGTTATTTTCTTAAAAGATATGTAGATAGTCCTTGACTTGCAACTGCAATGGAGCCTCATGTTGCTAAGCAAGGCAGTGAAGTGTGTTTTACCCCATTTTACAACCTTTCTTGCTACAATTAAGCGAATCGCTGTGATGGTTAAGTTAGGAAGATGGATGTTAAGTGAATCTGTCCCCCTCCCTTTGACTTTGCTTGCAAAAGGGGGTCACATGACCCCAGGACACCGCAACTGTCATGAATACATGTCAGTTGCCAAGCAATCTTGATCACATGACCAAGGGGATGCTGCTACGCTTGTCAGCGTGAAAAACGGTCACTTTGAACAGTCACCAAATGAATGTTGAGGACTACCGACCTGTCCTGCAGATTTAGAGCTTTGGGACACCATTAAATATTTCTAAATTATGTTTTTCTAAAACAATCTCTCTCCCGGTACTTAAAAATACACCCCCTGCTCTGTTTTCCCTAACAGGAGCAGCTGCCGTTTTATTGCAAGTGTCTCCCTTTCTTGTTTTCCAGTGGATAAATTTTTGCGCTTCCTGAAAATCAGGATTAACTATGTCAGGGGTCTGCAAAGTCGGCTCTTTTAAGACTGGTGGACTTCAATTCCCAGAGTTCCCCAGCCAGCTATGCTGGCTGGGGAATTCTGGGAGTTGAAGTCCACCAGTCTTAAAAGAGCCGACTTTGCAGACCCCTGAACTATGTCAACATTCATCTAGAAGTATTTCCCATCTAAAATTTTTTTGTCTGCTATATATTTTGAAGGGAAAACTCTCAGTTCCCTATGAAGGATTCTTCTGAAGTGATCCATATGGAAGGCAAGAACGTTGCAGCAATCTCTCCGTGTGCTGAATCGCCCTGCTGATGAGTCACGTTTAATTACATAACTATACTGTAAGTGAATCAAATTAGGGGGAGAAAGAAAAAGAAATCTTCAGAACAAAAACAACCAGTATGCTGAACTGACAAGTTTCACGGATGATTTTAATAATGTGGTTTGCACCTTCTTTACGCATTAATAGCAATAGCAGTTATATACTGCTCCACAGTGCTTTTACAGCCCTCTCTAAGCACTTTGCAGAGTCAGCCTATTGCCCCCAATGATCTGGGTCCTCATTTTACCCACCTCGGAAGGATGAGTCAACCTTGAGCCTGGTGAGATTTGAACTTCAAATTGCAGGCAGCAGACATCGCCTGCAGTACTGCATTCCAACCACCGTGCCACCTTGGCTCATTAATTTGCATATGTTGCAGGTAAAGTGGCAAGCAGGTTTGGGGACAGTTGCATTATCCTGTAGATCAGGCGTCTGCAACCACCAGTTTAGGGATTGGCACCGGACCGTGGCATGGCAGAAATCGGGCTGCGCAAACAAGTAAAGTCCCATCCACGGGATGCAAAACCACACCCCTCTCCGGTTCGTGGAAAAACCTCTCTCCATGGAACCGATGCCTTGTGCTCAAAAGGTTTGGGGCCACTGCTGTAGATGTATGGTTGCCATGTCTCTTCACAGCTCACAGGGGAAGATACAACCATAAAGAAACCTTGGAAAGGAATAGTCATAATATTAAGGCTGAAGGTTTCAGGACCCTGGACAGAGCATGTGGTAGGAGAAATTGCATGTTGCCCTTTGATGACTTGAAGATCGTTTGAGCAAATTTCTGAACCTGGTTTTCATGTCAAAACACCAAATTAAATCAGATAATCAGGTCGCAGCAATTTGGTTTTATTCAGAAAAGTGCCTTTGCTTTCTCTATGTCAACATTTGCAGCTTAGGTGTCCAAATTCTTCTTTATTTATTTTAAACATATATTTTATTAAAGTTTATATAGATATTAAAAGAGAAAAAAAACTCCTCTTTATACAGTCATACTAACCCTTTCCCCAAACATCCCCTAGGAACATACGCACAGAACTGAACTTCCATTATTTCCTAGTTCTAAATTGTTTATATCAACTTCTTATTTTTATTCTACATATCTATGTATATTTGGTTTGCCTCCCCTCATATTACTCATCCATTCTTCCTCTTCTCCTTTCCAACCACTTGTACCAACAGTCCCAACGCCGGGTTCCATCCTCCTGGTTGGGGACACGTAGCCGTTGGTTGCAAACGGTTAGGTGTCACAACCCCCGCAGGCTAGGTGGTCAGGGAATACAGAGCCAGGGCCTGAGGCTGATGTTTTGTAACGCCAGGTCCATTGTCAACAAAGCCCCCCTCATCCATGACCTTGTGTCAGAGGGGGAGCCGGACCTGGCTGGAATAGCGGAGACCTGGTTGGGCCACGAGGGTGGACTCCCCCTCGTTGAAATGTGCCCACCCGGCTACCGCGTTTTTCATCAGCCCCGGGCCCTAGGCAGGGGTGGTGGGGTGGCGGTCATAATAAAGGAAGATCTTGAGCCGAGAGAGACCATTGTGCCACAGACTACCGGTTGTGAGTCCCTCTGTGTGAA
This sequence comes from Rhabdophis nuchalis, assembly GCA_039707465.1. NCBI lineage: Eukaryota > Metazoa > Chordata > Lepidosauria > Squamata > Natricidae > Rhabdophis > Rhabdophis nuchalis. The sequence continues at coordinate 212,848,463 of CM077645.1, read as the reverse complement.
GTGGGGCCTAGGGAGGCAATTGGGCTTGCTGGTTGTATACCTGGCTCCCCGCTATGTAGCAGCAGCCCTGCCCGAGCTCCTGGAGGTGATCGCTACGGTGGCAGTTGAGACCCCCAGACTTTTGGTCATGGGGGACTTTAATCTGCCATCGGTGGGCGAATCATCCATGGCAGCTCGGGAGTTCATGGCTTCCATGACGGCCATGGACCTGACCCAATTAATTCAAGGCCCCACCCACGAGGGTGGACATACACCGGATCTCATCTTTGTCTCTGGCCAATGGAAGAGTGATCTGGGTATAGGGGATATAGTCATCACGCCCTTGTCATGGTCAGACCACTCACTTCTCCGGCTCGATTTTCCGACCGCTACTCCCCTCCGCGGGGAGGCGGAACCAGAGCCATCGATCTGGTTTCGCCCCAGGCGCCTTATGGACCCGGATGGGTTCCAGACGGCGTTTGGGCCACTTCCTGTACCCCTGACCCGCGCCCCGATGGAGGACCTCGTGGCCGCATGGAATATTGCGACCACGGGGGCCTTGGATCGGGTCGCGCCCTTGCGGCCTCTCTTGCGGCGGCGAGTCGCCCCGGCTCCTTGGTTTACCGAGGAGCTGAGAGGGATGAAACGCCACAAGAGATGCCTAGAGAGAAGATGGAGGTCTACCCATTCTGAATCTGACCGGACACAAGTAAGAGCCCAGTTACGGACTTACATTGTGGCGCTGAGAGTGGCCAAACGTCATCATTGTGCCACTCTCATAGCATCCGCAGAAAACCGCCCTGCTGCCCTGTTTAGGGTGACCCGCTCCCTCCTTCAACAGAGGGTGCGGGAAGCCCCGCTACAGGGCAGAGCAGAGGAATTTGTGACTTTTCTGCAGGAGAAAATCGCTCAGATACAGAATGAGCTAGCCCCCATTGATGGCCCAGTGGGATGCCACGAGACAGATCTTGTTTGGGAGGAGTTTGACTCCGTTACTTCCGAGGATATGGACAGGTTACGTGGGCGACTGCGAGCCACCACATGTTTATTGGACCCGTGTCCCTCCTGGCTTGTACTGGCATCCTGGGAGGTGACACGAGGCTGGCTCCAAGAGGTTGTCAACGCATCCTTAAGTGAGGGTTCCTTGCCTGCTTCCCTAAAAGAGGCTATGGTGAGGCCCCTCCTTAAGAAGCCCTCTTTGGACCCAGCTTTATTAAACAACTATCGTCCAGTCTCCAACCTTCCCTTTTTGGCGAAGGTTGTTGAGAGTGTGGTGGCACAACAGTTTCCCCATCACCTGGAGGAAGTTGATTATCTAGACCCGCGCCAGTCCGGCTTCCGGCCCGGGCATAGCACTGAGACGGCATTGGTCGCGTTGGTTGATGATCTCTGGAGGGCCAGAGATGGGGGCTGTTCCTCCATCCTGGTCCTATTAGACCTCTCGGCGGCTTTTGATACCATCAACCATGGTATCCTATTGCATCGGCTGGGGGGGTTGGGGGTGGGAGGCACCGTTTTACGGTGGTTCTCCTCCTACCTCTCTGGCTGATCGCAATTTGTGTTGGCAGGAGAGCAGAGGTCGACCTCGAGACCCCTCACATGTGGGGTGCCTCAGGGGTCGGTCCTCTCGCCTCTCCTGTTCAACACATATATGAAGCCGCTGGGTGAGATCATCCGTGGTTTTGGGGTAGAGTACCATCTGTACGCTGATGATACACAGCTGTACATTTCTACCCCAAACCACCCCAACGATGCCGTAGCAGTGATGTGCCAGTGCCTGGAAGCCGTGCGGATCTGGATGGGAAGTAACGGACTCAGGCTCAACCCGACCAAGACCGAGTGGCTGTGGTTTCCGGCTGCCCGATTCAACCAGCTGACTCCATCGCTGGCCATAGGGGGTGAACATCTTGCCCCTGTGGATGGGGCGCGCAACTTGGGTGTCCTCCTGGATGCCCGGCTGTCCATGGAAGATCAAGTGACAGCCGTGGCCAGGAGGGCGTTTTACCAGGTTCGCCAGTTGCGCCCCCTATTGGATCGGGATGCCCTTCGCACAGTCACTCATGCTCTCGTGACATCGCGACTGGACTATTGTAACTCTCTCTACATGGGGCTTCCCTTGAGGTGCACCCGGAGACTTCACATGGTTCAGAATGCAGCCGCGCGGGCAATCTTGGGTACCTCCAGAATTGCCCACATAACTCCACTTCTGCGCGAGTTGCACTGGCTGCCTGTTGTCTTCCGGGTGCGCTTCAAGGTATTAGTCATCATTTTTAAAGCGCTCCATGGCTCGGGACCTAGCTATCTGCGGGATCGGATCCTGCCTCATACATCCTCACGGCCGATTCGCTCCCACAGAGAGGGACTTCTCTGGGTGCCGTCCACTAGACTTTGTCAGCGGGCGACGCCCAGGGGAAGGGCTCTCTCTGTGGCGGGCCCAGCCCTCTGGAACGACCTTCCCCCCGACATCAGAACAACCACGGACTTCCGCTCCTTCCGTCTGAAATTAAAAACTCATTTTTTCCGTTTGGCCGGCCTTGGGTAGCCTCTCTCTACAGGGTCTAGCTGTTTTAATTGGGTATTTTAGCATGTTAAGGGGATTTTAGCACAGGCCCAGATTTAATTTGTTCTTAATTATATTTGTATATTTATTGTATTGTGGTTTTAGTTTTCCCTGTGCACCGCTCCGAGTCCCTACGGGGAGAGGAGCGGTCTATAAATTAAATTATTCTATTCTATTCAACTCCTAAAAAATTCAGATTCCTCTTTTTCCTTTAGTATATACGATAATCTATCTGCTTCTGCACATTCTAATATTTTCTGTATAATTTGATAATTTTCAGGTATTGCCTTGTCTTTCCATTTTTGGGCATAACAAATCCTTGCGGCCACTAATATATGAATTATGAGATATCATTTTTCTTTTCTAATTTCTAATTCTAATTTTCTGAATTCCTAATAACATTATTTCTGGTTTCTCTTGTACATGTATGCCCGTTATTTCATCTATCCATTTTACAATCTGTTTCCAGTATTTTTTGGCCGCCAGGCATGTCCACCACTGATGGAAGTACGTGCCTCTGGCAGACTCACATTTCCAGCATATTTCAGACATTCCTGGGAACATCCTTGCGAGTCTTGCTGGGGGTAGATGCCATCTATACACCATTTTATAGGAATTTTCTTTCAAGGTGTGTCCAAATTCTTCTTGAAAGTTTCCCAAATGAAATTCCTCGCAACTGGACTTCCTTGGTTTTTATCCTTGAAAACATTTAACTTTTCATCCAGGAAGCTTCTTCAGTTCTCACTTTGTTAAGGGGGACCCCCCCCCAAAGTCCAGTTGCCTTTTCAAAAGCACCTTTGGGAAGACCATGACCTGGATGATTGAGAATCTCCATAGAGCATGGGTGTCAAACTCAGTCACGTCATGTGATGTATTGTGACATCTTTGCAGAGCTGGTGTGGGTGTGGCCTGCCTGTGATGTATCTGGCCCACCGGCCACCAGTTTGACACCCCTGCCATAGACAATCCCTCTTTGAATTGAATACAAATCATATCCTTCCCCTGGCACGCCCACCAAGCCACGCTCACCAAGCCATGCCATGCCATGCCCACAGAACCGGTAGTAAAAATATTTGAATTCCACCCTTGGTATAGCTATTTCAAGCTGCTTATCTCTCATCAGATGCCTGTCTGGGAATCGAACCTGGGCCCCTTGCATATTAGGCAGATGTATTAACCTCTAGGCCATGGGCTTCCCTGGTTTTGTTGGCTGTACCAGTGTGGAGATTTAAGTGTTTTTCCGGCAAGACCGGTCTATCAGGGCACTCTGGTCTACCCAAATATGGGACGGAGCATACTGCTTCTACTTATTTAAATTTAACACAAAATCACGGAAGCGACTACCTGTGAAGGCTCCTGGATGGGGGCTGAAAGGCGAAAGCGGAAGCAGTAAGCTTCGTCCCATATTTGGGTAGATCAGGTTGCCCTGATAAATCACTCCCACTGGAAAAAACATTTACTGACTGTTGCAAGTTACAACGGCACTGAAAAAAAGTGACTGTTTTCCATATGCTCATTGCAGCATCCCCATGGTCACGTGATCAAAATTTGGATCCTTGGTCACATTGTGAGACTTTCTCATGAACAACTAGCTTTCTGTACTTGCAAGGAACACCAGGACTTGCAACCTGATGGAAAGAGGTTCATTCATAATACATTCATTTCTAAACTTTACAAGCCAGCCTTTTGGGGATATCTCCTTTAAGAGACAGAAAGTTGTGCAGCAGAATTTACAGCAAGAGAAAACGTTGCTAGTAGACACACGAATAGGGTCCCAGACACTGATAGTAAAAACAAGTAGCTTTACTTGTGATGTAAAAATAAACTATTGCTTCACAAGCAGTGTTAGTAGGTATTGAATCAAATACAGTCCTTAACTCAAAAAACAATTGCTTACAGTTGCAATCCATGATTCTTTCTTGTTCTGCAAAGTCAGTCAGTCAATCAGTCAGAGCAAGGAGAGAGAGAGAGAGAGAGAGAGAGAGAGAGAGAGAGAGAGCAGTGCTCCTGGCTTCCTCTTATTGCTGAGTTAATTACAGCAGCTAATTACATTCAAACATATAACATTTAAAGTAACAAAGACCATTTGTAATCATGGTCTTATATATATTGCCAACACTAGGATTATACTCCTAACACAGCCCATAGTGACTAGGTCCCATTTTCCACAAGATTCCTGGCATGGGAATTATTTTATTGGCCAAGTGTGATTGGACACACAAGGAATTTGTCTTTGGTGCATAAGCTCTCAGTGTACATAAAAAGACGAGATATTCATCAACAATCATAAGGTACAACACTTAATGATAGTCATAGGGTACAAATAAGCAATCAGGAAACAATATCAATATCAATATAAATCGTATATTGATAGGAACGATGAGAAGAATAATAGTGATACAGTCTAAGCAGATAACTTGACAGTGTTGAGGGAATTATTTGTTTAGCAGAGTGATGGTGTTCCAGAAAAAACTGTTCTTGTGTCTAGTTGTTCTGGTGTGCAGAGACCTATAGCATCGTTTTGAGGGTACGAGTTGAAACAATTTATGTCCACGATGCGGGGGATCTGTATTTTCACAGCCCTCTTTTTGACTCGTGCAGTGTACAGGTCCTCAATGGAAGGCAGGTTGGTAGCCATTGGTTTTTCTGCAGTTCTAATTATCCATTGAAGTCTGTGCTGTCTTGTTGAGTTGCAGAGCCAAACCAGACAGTTATTGTTCCAAGATGGCGGCGCGCTTAGGCGCAGCGGCTTTGAGCTCCTGGTGTCACAGCAGACTTTTCCATCAAAAACTCGCTCTGAACCTACTGTGAATTATAGAGAAACAAACATATCAACTGATTGTGACACATCAGTTAAAGAAAAAAAGGATTACTCGGATTTTTTAGGACAAGTAAGAAAAACAAGTTTCAGGCAGAGAAATCCTCAAGAAGAAGCCTAGATCTGGGTAGTGGAGAATTTTTAAAACCCATGTTGTATCGTAAACAAAGCCTTGATGAAACAACGATCGCAGATTCTTCACGAAGTTTATGTTCTGTAACGGTGGCACCATCATTATCTCTTGGGAATATACAAGGAGCAACTGCAAGAATTGAAAGGAAGAAGCAGAGAGCCCCACCCCTACCAGTAATTCCATCCTTTTCTGTTGGGAAAGCTGAGAGAGAAGGAAAAATGCCAAGTGCGATTCCTCAAAGTTCATTGCAACAAGAAATAAAAAAGAAAAAGAGACGTGCTCCTCTTCCACCAACTCCTAAAATGCCAAACAGATTTGAAGAAATGGATAATAAAAGACAAAGTACAATTGATCCTTCTCAACTGTCATTTGTCAGCCATTTTGTTTCAACTGTCATTTATCGGCCTTTTTGTTTGCCTGGAGAGATTCCTGTTGTGGCTGTCACTGCTGTCTGTATCCCACCTGGTGCAGGTGTTGGCACGGCGCTCAAACCAATTTCATTGTAATTTTATTACAATATTATTACAATGACAATAAAGAAGAAGATGATGATGATGATGATGATGATGATTTTTAAGGTGCAGATGACAGACTCCATAATTCCTCTGTAGAACTGAATTAGCAGCTCCTTGGGCAGTTTGAGCTTCCTGAGTTGGCGCAGAAAGAACATTCTTTGTTGTGCTTTTTTGATGACGTTTTTGATGGTAGGTGTCCATTTTAGGTCTTGAGATATGGTAGAACCTAGAAATTTGAAGATCTCTACTGTTAATACTGTGTTGTCTAGTATTGTAAGAGGTGGTAGGATGGGAGGGCTTCTCCTAAAGTCTACCACCATTTCTACGGTTAATGAGTGTGTTCAGTTCCAGATTGCTCCGGTCCAGATTGTTCCAGATTGCACCACGAGGCTAGTTGTAGCTACAGAAATAAGGACAGCCAAATGAAGTGCTTCAAAAGTGGAGGAGAAGTCATTTCTTGCAGTAATTACATCTCCCTGGGACTGCTCTAAATCAGGACTGGGTTAGGAGGCTCTTGGGAATAATTTCCAGACAGCTTTCTCTAAATAATTGGAGCCATGATAGCTGGAAGCCTTGTAGCCAAATGAAATGCACAGCTAGGCTTTTGACTTGTCTGTTCTTGATAGGGGTGTCAAGCCATGAAAGAGAACAGACAGCAGTAAGATGCAAAATCAGATTAGTCCCCTGTGCCCCGGATAAGGAAAATGTATTATCACTGAAATATGGTTGTTTTACAAAGAATTTATCTTAGCCAGGAAACGCCGATGATGTCCAATGCTTCATTGGCTGAGATCAGAATTGCTGTTAGGGATGGCTTGGTTTGCTGAATCTAATCATTGGCAGGAGAATTTGTAAAGGGTGTTCAGGGATTTTTCCCCCCTGAAGAATCCTTTAATGAGAGGATGGAAACGTCCTTAAAGTATCTCTCCTTTCCTTTGGTGAATAGAACTAGATCCTTCCTCCCCCCCCCCCTTCCAATTAAAAAAAAATAATGTTTGCGGTTTCTCTCTTTGTGATTAAAAAGTATTGTTTTCGATTGGCCTTCTCGACTATGCTGTTCCTTTTGGCTCTGCACAGTAGGAATGCTGACGAATGCATCTCAACAAACCTGCAAATTGCCTACTATAAATAAATCAATGATCAGTAAAGTAAAACAGAGAGTGAGATGCTACTGAGTGGAGGCAGCATCCTGCTGCTGGCCTGGGACGAAACAACGGAATTAAATTCTGCTGAGAGAAATCTTTCTGGCCACCCATAGGCTCTCGTGAAACTAAATAGAAGCAGGGATCTGGGGACCAAGGACTGGAGATTTCATCATGACACTTACCGTATTTTTCTAAGTATAAGACGCACAAGAGGCAAATAAAAAAAAAAGGGTTTTGCACTCTGCAGGCCTCCCAAAAATGGGACCGTTTTTTTGTCAAAAAAGGGTATGCATTTATAGAGTTGGGGCTGGGGGGGTGTAAAAACAAGCAAAACCCGGCTCATTTTCTCTCATTTCTGCCCTCCCCAGCCCCCAGGAGCACTCTGGAAGCCTCCTAAAGGCTCTGCACGGCCATTTTGGTGAAGGGGGCGAGGTTTCGGGAGGCCAAAAATGCTGTATGCAGTGTATAAGACGCACCCAGGTTTTCATCCTCTTTTTTGAGGGAAAAAGGTGCGTCTTATACTCTGAAAAATACGGTAATCTGCTTGGTCGCTTGTGTCTGGTGCTTCTAGCAATGCCAGCTCCCAAAGATTTCTATCAAGTCTGAATGCATCCGTGATTGATCATGGGTGAATCCCTTCTATATCTAGAAAGGTCAGTATGGTGACCTGGGGCAAGACATGGGGGAACATAGCCAGCTGATAGTTCAAACTCCCCTTTATTGCTCCAACATTGCTCCAAATGCTCCCACGTCTCCCAAGTCGTAGAGAAAAGCATGCACACACACACACACACACACACACACACACACACACACACACACACAAGCCCCTGGCTGAGAGTAGTCCTGCAAAATGCTGTTAGCACAATGGCTTCCAGGCAAGAAATCCAGTGAGGCAAAGGAAGAAGGCAACAATAACGCAAGAAGCCCTGCGAACTCCAGATGTCGGCAGCGGCATACAAAACTCCATGAATTCAGCACTTGTTCCTGACAAGCACCTCTCCCGACAGCATCTCGTTAAGTCTCAATCCCCAGGTGTGCCTTGTGAAGAGGGGCAGGGCGCTCTCCTCCTGAGTTGTCAGATCGGCCTGTGGTGCTCCCATCTCCTCTCCACTCTCCGTGCTCAGGAAACAGGAGAGGGTGGTCCTTGCTCGCTTCTCATCTCCACTGCCTACCCTTTCTCTCCCCCCGCCTTAGCTGTCCTGCTCCTGTTCTTCCCTGCTGGCAAGTCATCCCAAGCTCGAGGGACTCAAGCTTGCCTCGTCTTGCTCCTCCCCATGTTCCTCTGAAGCCAACAAGGCTGTCCCCTCGACCTCCATCAGCCCCAACTCGTCCTCCATGGACTCAGGCTCCCATGGGGTCATGACAGACAGTTTATGGGAGTCAGCTGGCCAAATCCCTGAACAAGAGTTGCCCCCTCCCTTTGTGGCTAAATGCATGCATTTGTGTCAGAAGCACTGAGGCGCTTCCAGACTGAAAGGATTAGCCAGTGATATCACCGTTGCTCAGGGGATGCTCAGTTGGGGGCTCCTTCCATGTGGTCATTAATGAGCCCACCCAAGTGGTACCTATTTATATATTCACACTTGCACATTTTCAAACTGCTGGACAAGAGCTGAAGTGAATGGCACAGGACCTAGTTATTTGCGGGATCGTATCCTGCCCCATACATCCCTTCGGCCGATTCGCTCTCACAGAGAGGGACTTCTCCGGGTGCCGTCCACTAGGCAATGCCAGTGGGCGACGCCCAGGGGAAGGGCCTTCTCTGTGATGAGCCCGACCCTCTGGAATGACCTTCCCCCTGACATTAGAACGACCACGGACCTCTGCTCCTTCCGCCAGAAACTCAAAACCCACCTGTTTCAACTAGCCGGCCTGGGCTAATTCCATGCTTCCCGCCTCAGTTTGTAATTTTAAATTATGTTATTAGGTTTTAAGGTTAAGTTTTTAATTTTTATAAATTTGTACAGGGGATTATTTAATTCGATTTTAGTTTATATGTATTGTTGATTGTCATAATTTTAATTTTTTACCTGTACACCGCCCCAAGTCCCTTCGGGGAGAGGGGGCAGTCTAGAAATCCAAATAATAATAATAATAATAATAATAATAATAATAATAATAATAATAATAATAATAATAATAATAATAATGACGGGAGCTTACTCCATCACACAGCAGCACTCTGGTCTCGAACACAGGCTTGCTGATTGTCAACACAGGGTGGTTAAATAGCAGTGGGAGAGCCTTATGGAAGTACATTATCTCATTGGAAGGCCTTCCCCAAGCAGCAAAGCGGGAGAAGGAAAGGTTTAAAAGGGGCCCAATGAAACAGTGGTTAAAGACGCTGAGCTTGTCAGCTGGAAAGTTGACAGCCTAGGTTTGAGACCCAAGTGCCGCATGACAGTGTGAGCTCCCATTACTTGCTGCAGCTCCTGCCCACCTAGCTGTTCCAAAGAATGCAAATGCGAATAGATGAGCAGGTACCACTGTGGTTTGTAGATAACAGCATTCCATGCACTTTGGTATAATAGTCATGGTGGCCACATGACCATGGAGAATGTCTTCCGACAACACCATCTGCCTTGGCTAAGAAATGGAGATAAGCCTCACCCCCTAGAATCGGACACAACTGGACCAAGGAAACCTTTAACTTTAGATAACAGTGTAGTTGTCTTTCTGCAAGATTAAATCTTTTCCATGCTTTTGTTTCTGTTGAGTTCCAGGAGATCTCGCAAGGTAGTTTGCCTTTTACAAATTGGGAGGAAAACTAAAGTCAGAATTAAATTGTACCAGCAGATGCCACGTGGATCTCGTCTCAGGGCACGGAGAAGGCACAACCTAATCCAATTAGCCTGCCTGTTATTTTGTAACTGATGATCATCTTTGATTTAGCTGAATGCAAAAACCCATTTCTGTGTTTTGAGTAGGAGATAAATGGGAATGCATCAGTAATGTCACGAAGCTTAGAGATAATTGGAGTATTTTCCATTAAGGTCAAGAGAAGAGTTTTTTTTTCTTTTCTTTCTGTAAAGCAGAGAGCAGGCATGCCGTAATTCAGAACCTACATTTTTTCTTTTTCCCAAAACCAGTTGGATTCGAGATGCAGCTTGTAGCGTGAAGGGTTTTGTGTGGTTCTTGAGGATGTCATTGGGGTGATTAGCTGCGATGGACATTTTCTGGATCCTGTTCACCAGTCAGCCTCACAGTTACCAAATGTGGACTAGAACAGAGTCCTCCAAACTTTCCGGTTTGACAGCCTGGAATGGGGGGGGGGGGAAGGAAAAGAGGGGATGGTTTTGTGGGCTGGGCAGGCACATGCTTTTGTGGCCCGCCGGCAGACAGCAAACCTGGCAGCAGAGTTCCGACAGTGAGAAGTTGGGAAGGCACATGAGCCAGTCCTGGGGTGGTGGTGGAGGAAAGCTAAGACGAGGGCTCTGCGTTGGAGGCAGAGAGGGAGTCAGACAGCAGTGAGACAGAAGAACGGCTGGAGCCTGTTCCCAGTGTGTGCATGCACAGAGCTGCTAGAACAACTAAGAAAGCAGGATTGACTTAAGAGTAAAGCCACACCGTGACTGGCCCTTCCTGTACGAAATAAAAAAGGAGCGAATGGGGAGGGGGCTTTTGCAGGAAACAATTCGTTCATTCGGTTGGTTCAAGAGTGGAAAGTTCTGTTTGTGACTGAAAGAGACTCTGTGCCATGTTTTGCCTTGCCCTGCGTTTGGAAATTATCTGCCAGTTATTTGGCAGTGCTCCAAACGAGATAAGGTTCGTGTGGATAAACATTCCTCCATAAGACTGTTTGCTAAGCCTTGCTGACTGTGAATGAAAGGGATTCACAGTCATGTAAATAAAAGAGGTTTTGTCAAGCCCAAGACTTTGCCCCTTGCTTTCTAAGGAAGCCAGGGTCAGAACACATACACCCGCACATTCATGAACACCCGTTGCACATGTGACACTCTCGCAAATGGGTTTGTGTATGTGCACCCAGATCCACACACCGACCAGTTACTCACGTGGCCCAGTGGCAGTGGTGGGTTTCTGCAGGCTCGCACCTACTCACGAGAGCCGGTTGGTGAAATTTAGAGAACCGGTGAGAGGGGGTTCCACTGGCGTACCTGGAAGTAAATCTGGCCCGCTGCTGCCAGTGACCCAACGGGAAGGAAAGGAAAGGAAAGGAAAGGAAAGAAAGAAAGAAAGAAAGAAAGAAAGAAAGAAAGAAAGAAAGAAAGAAAGAAAGAAAGAAAGAAAGAAAGAAAGAATTTATCATCACAATTGAGTCCAAAATTTTGGTTGCTAAGCAAGAGCGTTGTTAAATGAGTTTCACCACATTTTAAAAGGTGGCCACTCCTACCCTGTCACAAGCCACACCCACAAAATAGGCCACACCTACAGAGTAGGTTCTAAAAAATTTGAAACCCACCACTGCCCGGTGGCCAGTCGTCCATAGCCCAATGGTTGGAGATCCCTGGACTAGAACCCTTTGGAATAAATTACAAAACATTAGCATCACAAAACTGGCCCTTGAGGTTCAATGTACCCCATTTCTGACGTTCTTGGATGAAAACCCCTGATCTGTTCTTTCTTTCCTTTTGCTCCACAGTAAGAGGATGCCATTAGATTTGAAGGAACACGTAGCATCCATGTTCTCATTCAAAATGTTTACAATAGAAGGGAAAACATGTATCTCGGGATCTTTGAACTCTGGAGCTTTTGGTGCCCTCTGGGTTTGGTTGTTTGCTTGCAAATGTTTCATTACCCAACTAGGCTACATCAAGATCACGTGAAGTGTTGATGCCACTTTATAAGGCCTTGGGAAGGCCACACGTGGAACGCGGCATCCAGTTTTGTAAAAAAAAAAAGATGTGGAGGCTCTGGAACAGGGATGGCTGACCTTTTTTGGATCGCATGCCAGAAGTAGGGGGAGTGCAAGGGGGGGCATGTCCGTGCATGCCCACACCCATAATGCTATGCGTACAATGTGCTTCCCCCCCATGCGAATGCATGTGCAACCAGTGCTCCCCCGGCTCCAGAGGCTTTCGAGGAGCCTGGGGAGGGCGAAAACAGCTCCCCCGCCCCCTGGAGGCCCTCCAGAGGCTGCGGGAGCTTCCCTGAAGGCTCCGGAGGGCAAAAAACAGCCCTACGGGAAACACAGAAGTTCGGGAACGGTGATTTCCGGTTTGTCCCAGTTTGTATGCCACCATTTTGGATTTTAGTGACTGCACATGCGCAGTTCACTGTAAATTGTTCTGCGCACGCACGCACGCACACAGAAGCATTTGCATTGAACAAGGTACATGCACGCCTACTGTGAACTGGCAGTAACGCCGGCAGCCACCCACCCCTCATCTGGATCTTTCCAAATTCCTAGAGGTGGAGCTCTCGCCTCCCAACCAGGAGGTTGTGAGTTCAATCCTAGGTAGAGGCAGATGTAGGATCTCCTGCTTGGGCAGGGGGTTGGACTAGATGACCTTGCAAGGTCCCTTCCAACTCTTGTTCCTCTGTTCAATTCGATAGAAAGTCTTACATGCTTACATTCTTCAATAAAATTCTGCAGCAGGTGGTCTTCGCTCTGCCCTGAAAAGACCATTTCTTTACCGCAGCATTTTTCAACCGTGAGAGTTTTAAGATGGGCAGACTTCAATTCCTAGAATTCCCCAGCCAAAATGTTGTCTCTGGGTGTGTGGTTTTTGCACTTTAAACATTAAGGCCCTTATTTTACACTGTCCTCTACATCAGTGTTTCTTAACCTTGGCGACTTTAAGTCCGGCGGACTTCGACTCTCAGAATCCCCCAGCCAGCAGTCCACAAACTTCCTATTTATTTGCCTTTAAGCTGTGGGTACATTTCTCGCCCCTCTCTGTGATGTAACTCTACTTATGAAATCCTTGGGTGGGGGGGGGATTTCTCTGGGTTTAAAATGCTACCGAGGAACAAGAAATGAACCAATCCCCTGTTGCGTCTTTAAGGCACTGGCGCACCAGGCTTTTTTTTTTTTTTACAGAGCAAGGAAAGTTTCATCAGGGATGTTAATATGTTTTGCTAAAAATGTGAGGACGATATTCAGCATGAGATTTATTAGATGGAGAGCTATGGGGCTTTGCAGTGAATATGGAGTCACCGGTTTGCATGGTGCAAATGAAATGCGCTGTATTTGGGGAGTCTCCATCAGAAATGGAATTATGGGTAATGAGATGAAATGAGGAGAGAGGCAAAAATAAAATAAAAATTCTCCCCTTTTCTCTCCCCCTCTGTCTCCTGTCTCTCCCTCCCCTTCCCTATCCCTTAGGCTCTCTTCTCTTCCCTTCCCTTCCCCTCTCCCTCAATCTCCCTTCCTCCCTCCCCCTCCCTCCCATCTCCCTCCCTTCCTCTCCCTCCCTCCTTCCTCTCCCTCCCACCTCTCCCCCCTTTCTCCATCCCATCTTTCTTCCTCCCTCTCCCTTCCTTTCCTCCCCTCCCTCCCTCCCTCTCTCCCTCCCTCCCGCCTTTTCTTTCCCTCCCTGCCTGCCTTCCTCCATCCTATCTTCCTTTCTCCCCCCCCCTCCCTTCTTTTCTTCCTTTCCCTCCCTGCCTCCGTTCCTCCCCCCATCCCATCTTCCTCCCTCCCTCCCTTTCTCTCTCTCTCTCCCTTCCCTTCCTCCCCTCCCTCCCTCCCTCCCTCTCTCCCCCTTCCTTTCATTTCCTCCCTCCCTTTCTTTCCTCCCCTCCCTCCCTCTCTCCCTCCCTTCCTTTCCTCCCCTCTCTCTCCCCTTCCTCTCTCTCCCTTCTTTTCTTTCCCTCCCTCCCTCCCTGCCTTCCTTCCTCCATCCCATCTTCCTTTCTCCCTCCCTCTCCCTTCTTTTCTTCCTCTCCCTCTCTGCCTGCGTTCCTCCTCCCATCCCATCATCCTCCCTCCCTTCCTCTCTCTCCCTTCCCTTCCTCCCCTCCCTTCCTCTCTCCCCCTTCCTTTCATCCCCTCCCTCCTTCCCTCTCTCTCTCCCTCCCTTTCTTTCCTCCCCTCCCTCCCTCTCTCCCTCCCTTCCTTTCCTCCCCTTTCTCTCCCCTTCCTCTCTCTCCCTTCTTTTCTTTCCCTCCCTCCCTGCCTTCCTTCCTCCATCCCATCTTCCTTTCTCCCTCCCTCTCCCTTCTTTTCTTTCTCTCCCTCCCTGCCTGCGTTCCTCCCCCCATCCCATCTTCCTCCCTCCCTCCCTTTCTCTCTCTCTCTCCCTTCCCTTCCTCCCCTCCCTCCCTCCCTCCCTCCCTCTCTCCCCCTTCCTTTCATTCCCTCCCTCCCTTTCTTTCCTCCCCTCCCTCCCTCTCTCCCTCCCTTCCTTTCCTCCCCTCTCTCTCCCCTTCCTCTCTCTCCCTTCTTTTCTTTCCCTCCCTCCCTGCCTTCCTTCCTCCATCCCATCTTCCTTTCTCCCTCCCTCTCCCTTCTTTTCTTCCTCTCCCTCCCTGCCTGCGTTCCTCCTCCCATCCCATCTTCCTCCCTCCCTTCCTCTCTCTCCCTTCCCTTCCTCCCCTCCCTTCCTCTCTCCCCCTTCCTTTCATCCCCTCCCTCCCTCTCTCTCTCCCTCCCTTTCTTTCCTCCCCTCCCTCCCTCTCTCCCTCCCTTCCTTTCCTCCCCTTTCTCTCCCCTTCCTCTCTCTCCCTTCTTTTCTTTCCCTCCCTCCCTGCCTTCCTTCCTCCATCCCATCTTCCTTTCTCCCTCCCTCTCCCTTCTTTTCTTTCTCTCCCTCCCTGCCTGCGTTCCTCCCCCCATCCCATCTTCCTCCCTCCCTTCCTCTCTCCCCCTTCCTTTCATCCCCTCCCTCCCTCTCTCCCTCCCTCCCTTCCTTTCCTCCCCTCTCTCTCTCCTTCCCTTCCTCTCTCTCTCCATTCTTTTCTTCCCCTTCCTCCCTCCTCTCTCCCTCTCTCCCCCTTCCTTTCTCCTCCCCTTCCCTCTTTCTCTTTAATGTCTACCTTGTCTGTCTGTCTGTCTTTGATTTCGCCTTGGCTGGTGGAGTAGCCCCTGCAGTTTCCTTGTCATGATTTCAGACGTGCTTTGCCATTTCCTTCTTCCAAGGACTGAAAGAGTTGGAGGGAGGGGGGGTTGGCCCAAGGTCTCCCAGCCGCTTTCATGCCTAGGGTGTGGGAGTAGAACTCTCCCAGTTCTAGCCTGGTGCCTTCACCATCACACCAAACTTCCTCTCAATTAATTAATTAGAATAATCAATACAGTCCCGCATCTCACACCAGTGACTCCAAACAAGAAGCCGAGGGCTCGCACGCTAGAAACAGCAACTCAGTAATATAAAAATATCCCCTCCCAGAAACAAATTACATAACATATGGGCAATATCTAAAAATCATTCCACTTCTAATCCAAGAACACGAATCGATCCATAGGGTTTGCTCGTGTCCCCCCCCCCAAAAAGAAAAGAAAAGCTGGAGGAACTAACAGCCCATTCAGGCCTTTGGAAAAGTAAACAAAGCCAGGCTCATTTGCATCAGAATAGAACCAGAAGGGACTTTGGAGGTCTTCTAGTCCAGCCCCCTGCTCAAGCAGGAGATCCTATCCCAGCGATGGCTAAACATTTTCTAAGGGTGTGCCAAAACCGTGTGCCTGTGTGGGCTGTCGCGCTTGCGTGCCCACTCACCTGCGCATGCACGAGCGACCCCCCCATATGGGAGGGGCATTTTCCTTTCCTGAAGCCTGGGGAGGGCGAAAATGGCCTCCCCCTGGCCGGCACGCACATGTGCAGCGGAGCTGAGGGTTGCCGAGGACTGCCGTGCCAGCAAATATGGCTCCATGTGCCCCCTGTGCCATAGTTTCGCCATCACGGTCCTGTTCAATCTGGAGAACTCAGGTGGTGGGAAAGACTGAGGCGAGCCAAATGCTAACAGTTTATTGTTAACAGGTTGCCAACGTGGCGTTTCACTACGCGCGCGTCTCAGCTAATGGCAACACCAAGACCCTGATTGACAGCTCTTCATATATGCTGGCTGTCAAGCAGGAACCAATCAGAACAGAGTATGGCGCCCCCTATTGGCACAAGGAAACCGCCATACACAACAGGTCCTATACCAGGGATGGCTAACCTTTTTTGACTCACGTGCCAAAAACAGGGGGAGCGCAGGAGGGTCGTGCCTGGGTGTGCCACACCCATAATGCTATATGCGTGACCCCCTGCTTTTGACGCACTTTTTTCGCCCTCCCCAGGCTCCAGAGGCTTTCTAGGAGCCTGGGGAGGGTGTAAACAGCCTCCCCTCCCCACCTCCAGAGGCTTCAGGAGCTTCCCTGAAGCCTCCAGAGGGTGAAAAATGGCCTCAAAAGAAGGCCTAAATCAGCTGGCCAGAGCACACATGCGCACTGGAGCTGACAGGGCAACGCCTCGCGTGCCCTAAGAAATGGTTCCGCATGCCATCTGTGGCACCCATGCCATAGGTTCGCCATCACTGCCCAATACCATTTCAGACATCGCCAGAGATAGATGTTTAATGGGGTAGTTGCTGCATCTCCTGGTCCTAGAACTGGGATGGCGAACCTATGGCACGGGTGCCAGAGGTGGCACGCAGAGCACTCTCTGTGGGCATGTATGCTGTTGCCAGCTGCTCTTCATGCATGCCAGTCTTCACAGCCTGAAAACAGCCCCCAAAATGGCTATTTTCCAGGAGCGTATTTCAGGCCGTTTCCAGGCTGGTTTTTGGGCCCAAAACGGCTTGAAAATGGCCCCCAAAACAGCCACAAAACTGCCTGAGAAACAGCTCCAAAATGGCCTGAAAAATGGCCCCAAATGGCCTGAAAACAGCCTGAAAATGGCCAAAAATCAAGCATGCACACACCAGCCAGTTGGTCTTTGGGTTTCCAGCACTCCAATGCGGGTATGTGGGTGCATGTTCCAGTTTGGGCACTCGGTGCCAAAAAGGTTCACCATCACTGTCCTAGAAGATGACGCTGCCTAAGATGCTGCTAGAGACCAGGAGCTCAGTCTAGTGCGGTGAGCCATCACAGTCGGAGACAATGGTTCCCCAAACACAGATAGTCAACCATACTATGCTTCTTTTTAGTATTGATGTCAATACTCCAGCTGCAATTTGGGCAGGGTCCCTGCCAGACATCTAATAATACAATACAATACAATACAATAGCAGAGTTGGAAGGGACCTTGTAGGTCTTCTAGTCCCACCCCCTGCGTGGGCAGGAACCTTATACCATTTCAGACAAATGGCTATCTAACATCTTTTTAAAGACTTCCAGGGTTGGGGCATTCACAACTTCTGGAGGCAAGCTGTTCCAGAGGTTAATTGTTCTTACTGTCAGGAAATTTCTCCTTAGTTCTAAGTTGCTTCTCTCCTTGATTAGTTTCCACCCGTTGCTTCTTGTCCTGCCCCCAGGTGCCTTGGAGAATAGTTTGATTCCCTCTTCCTCAATTTACATCAGTTCTTTTGGTGAAGCCTGCTCTTCTCCATCCAGTCCCCCCCACAGCTTCCATAAACCGGGAAAGAATTCACCTGGTCATTTGTCTGAAGTGTTGTAGGGTCTCCTGCCTGAGCAGGGGGTTGGACTAGGAGGTCCCTCCAAGGTCCCTTCCAACTCTGTTATTCTGATCAACCTGAGTTAAATTTAGATACCATCAACACACTGATGATACTGCAATCTCAATCTCACCAGCGATGCTCAGTGTGTGTGGGATGTGGGTTTGTCCTTGGATGGCCATGTGCCACAGATTAAGATGGATTCTTCTTTGTGCTTTTGCCTTCTCCAAATGCTAAAGAAAATGGAGTCTGGCTTCCCAGCATGCACTTGGTTTGAGAGTGCAGGCTGATGGGCAATGAGGTGGGGTGAGTTTCAAACAATATACTTGGTATTTGTTCCTCTGGCCACTAGATGGGGCTAGAGAGCGTATGTAAAAATCATACATTGGGGCATATTTGTCCCTCCGGTCACTAGATGGGGCTAGAGAGCAACAACAGTATGTAAAAATCATACGTTGGGGCATATTTGTCCCTCCGGTCACTAGATGGGGCTAGAGAGCAACAACAGTATGTAAAAATCATACATTGGGGCATATTTGTCCCTCCGGTCACTAGATGGGGCTAGAGAGCAACAACAGTATGTAAAAATCATACATTGGGGCATATTTGTCCCTCCGGTCACTAGATGGGGCTAGAGAGCAACAACAGTATGTAAAAATCATACATTGGGGCATATTTGTCCCTCCGGTCACTAGGTGGGGCTAGAGAGCAACAACATTATGTAAAAGTTATATGCTGGGGCATGATCTTTTCTTTCAAAATAATAAATACAAGAAGTTCTTGTCTTCTAACAGTTCAGTTAGTGACCGAAGTTACGATGACATTGAAAAAAAATGACATGACCTTTTTTCATATTTACAACCGTTGCAGTCTCTCCATGTGATCAAAATTCGGATGCTTCGGCTACTGGCATGGATTTATGACGGTTGCAGTGTCTTGAGGTCACATGATCCTCTTTTGCAACCTTCTGACAAACAAAACCAACGGGAAAGCCAGATTCACTTAAGAACCGTGTTACTAACTGAACAACTGTGGCGATTCACTTAACAATCATAGCAAAAAAGGTCATAAAATGGGACACAAATTCATTTAACATCTGTCTCGCTTAGCAACAGAAATTTTGGACTCAATTGTGGTCCTAACTCAAGGACTACCTGTAATTCTGTCCCACTTCACAGCTATTTTTAAGTTTAGGGTAAAATGGATATTCCAATTTGGAAATCTCATTTCAGCACACACACACACACAAATTATAGAAGCATTTAGTTATATTTTGGCCCATCCATTGCAGTAAGATTAAGCTACTGACATTCAAGAGGAAACTTTCAATGAATAGTGTCCCACACAACCCGGTTGTGTTTTAAACCCACTTGGTGGCTTTAAAGCTGGCATTTATTGTTACCAATGGCAGAGTGTCTTTTTTGTTTTGAAAGTCAAATGCAGGAAAAAGGAAAGGGAAAAAAAGCATTAAATGGGATAGGATCCTGCACACATTCTTTAACAGATTAACAGAGTTGGAAGGGATCTTGCAGGTCATCTAGTCCAGGGGTCTCCAACCTTTGCAACTTTAAGTCTGAAGGACTTCAGCTCCCAGACTTCTCCAGCCAGCAAAGCTGGCTGGAGAAGTCTGGGAGCTGAAGTCCTTCAAACTTTAAGTTGCAAAGGTTGGAGACCCCTGATCTAGTTCAACCCCCTGGCCAAGCAGGAGACCCTACATCTGCCTCTACCTAGGATCGAACTCACAATCTTCCTGCTTGTTAGGCAAGAGCTCCACCTCTAGGTCACAGCAGCAAGCTGTGAATTTTAAACAAGAACAGCTACTGGTTTGTGGTCTGAAATTGGTTGTTGAATAAAATGGTATTGCTGCTGTTTGCATTGTTACCACACACACACAAACACCTACTGTGTGTTTTTTTCCATAGCTGAGCATCAACATAATCAGCACTGAGGAAACAGCAGATTAGGGTAGTAACAAGGTGACTGATTAAGCTGGGCAGAGTCTGTAAACAGGATGAATGCGTCAGAGAATGACACAAAGTGTAGAGAAATGGAAGGACATCGACTCTCACTTCTGTTTTTCACCTGTGCAGGAATCCAAAGAGCAGAATAACAGAGTTAGAAGGGGCCTTGGAGATCTTCACAACTCCTTAACTCTCACGTTTATTTTGAATCTTGTTTCTGTCTTGTAGGTAGGATATTAGCAGTGCAACCAAGTTTTCATCTGCACAATACACTCCTCATTCAAATAATAGTTTTGTGGTTTGGGGGCGGTTGAAATCACATGTGAATATTATTATTTTTTCTATTACAGAAAAGGGAAAAAAAGTTTCAAATATGTCATGGGGTTGTGGGTTTTGTTGTTTGTTTTATTTATATTGTGCCTTTTATTATTTTTATAAATGACTCAAGATGATAAACATATCTAATATTACCCCTTCCTCCTATTTTCCCCACCCCGTGAGGTGAATGGGACTAAGAGAAAGTGATTGGCCCAAAGTCCCCCAGCTGGCTTTCATTCCTAAGGAGCACTACAATTCACAGGCTCCTGGTGATTGGCCCAAAGCCACCTACCTGGGTTTCATGCATGAGATAAAACTAGAATTTACAGTCTCCTGGTGATTGGCCCAAAGCCACCTACCTGGGTTTCATGCATGAGGTAAAACTAGAATTCACAGTCTCCTGGTGATTGGCCCAAAGCCACCTACCTGGGTTTCATGCATGAGGTAAAACTAGAATTCACAGTCTCCTGGTGATTGGCCCAAAGTCACCTAGCTGGCTTTCATGCATGAGGTAAAACTAGAATTCACAGTCTCCTGGTGATTGGCCCAAAGCCACCTACCTGGGTTTCATGCATGAGGTAAAACTAGAATTCACAGTCTCCTGGTGATTGGCCCAAAGCCACTTACCTGGCTTTCATGCATGAGGCAACACTAGAATTCACAGTCTCCTGATGATTGGTTTTCATGCCTAAAACGGGACTAGAACTCACAGTCTCCTGGTTTTTAGCCTGATGCCTTAACCACTAAACCAAACTGGTTTAACTGCTTTGACTTTTAACTGGGAACATACAGTAAAGTGGTTGTAAAAAATGCATGCATATTTACAACAAGATGTACTGTGATTTATAGCTCATTGGTAAAATCCACATCTTGAATAAGGATTTCAAATGAATAATTTCCAGGCTGCGGAAAAGATGAAAATATCTCCAAGTATCACCTTGTCCTCCTGCTTAATTGCTGTGACATTAGAGCAGGCCCAACAACCTGCTCTTCCAGTTCATTTGCATGCCTGGAGCATTCCTGTTTGATGAGCTGCCATTAGGCAAATTGGAGAACTGCTGTCAATTAATTATCTGTAGATTCAACACTGTGGCTTGCTTTATGATTAGGTGATTGTATGCTTAGCATTTTTATTAAAGAAGCCCAAGTTTCTTTTAATCTCTGCTAGACTTACTGGAAACTATAATAGCCAAAAATATTTTTGTAAAAACAACAACAGCACCCCATAAACTTTAAAAATGTAAGATGGCTCTACATTAGTGGTAGTCAACCTGGTCCCTACTGCCCACTAGTGGGCGTTCCAGCTTTCATGGTGGGCGGTAGGGGTTTTGTCCGATACTGAAGCGCTTTCCTTTTTTAAAATTTAATTGATTTCCCTACTTTATAAATCACCATTACTGTGGAACCGGTAGGCGGTTAGAAAATTTTACTACTAACAGAGATACAAAAGTGGGCGGTAGGTATAAAAAGGTTGACTACCCCTGCTCTACATCGTAAAACAGAAGAACAAAAATAAGTTTTCCATTATCCCTCTCTGAAATATAGGTATTCCTGCTTTTAATGCAGGCTGAGTCTTTTTTTTTAAATGATGCATTGGATATATTAATGGAGATAAATAATTCAAGGTATTCAATAGTAATGGGAGATTTTAACTACCCTGACATCAATTGGGAAACAAACTCTGCACCAAGTGGAAGATCCAACAGGTTCCTAACAAACCTAGCAGACAACTTTGTTTCCCAAAAGGTAGAGAAGGGAACAAGGGGATCAGCAATATTGGACTTAATTCTTACTAACAGAGAGGAAATGATAGAAGGTGTAGAAGCTACAGGAACTTTGGGGGCAAGCGATCATGAAATACTGGAATTCAACATTATGCAAACAAAAGTAGTAGAACAAAGTCAAACTAGAGTCTTAGACTTTAAGAGAGCTAATTTCAATAAACTTAGAGAGAGCTTGGGAAGGATTCCATGGATGAGAATCCTCAAGGGGAAAACAACTCAAGAAGCTTGGGAAATTTTGAAAAATGAGATTATAAAAGCCCAGTCCAGCGCAATACCAATGAAGAAGAAAAATAACAGTTCCCAAAAGAAACCAGCATGGCTGCATAAAGAACTCTCTGACAAATTGAAAGACAAAAAGGATAAATATAAAAAGTGGAAAGGGGGGGACATAACTAAGGCAAAAATATCAGCAAATAGCCCGAGCCTGTAAAGATGAAGTGAGGAAAGCTAAGGCTCGCAATGAAGAAAGGCTTGCCAAAAAAGTAAAAAATAACAAAAAAAAAAGCTTCTTCCAACATGTTAAAAACAAGAAAAAAGTTAAGGCAACAATTGGTCCACTGCTGGGAGAAAATGGCAAGAAGATGATAAGCAACAGGGAGAAAGCAGAACTATTTAACTCATTTTTTGCATCTGTCTTTACACAAAGGGATAAAACAGTCCAACCAATCAAAAACAGCACCACAAAAATCAGATTAGGAACACAAGTTGAAATAGGGAAGAAAATGGTAAGTGAGCATCTGTCTGCCCTGGATGAGTTCAAATCACCAGGACCGGATGGATTACGCTCCAGGGTTCTGAAGGAACTGGCAGATGAGATCTCAGAACCACTGAACTATATCTTTCAGAGATCCTGGAGCACCGGGGAACTGCCAGAAGACTGGAAAAGAGCTGATGTGGTTCCCATCTTCAAAAAAGGAAAAAAAAATAGATCCAGGAAACTATAGACCCATCAGCCTGACCTCAATACCAGGAAAGATTCTGGAAAAGATAATTAAGCAACAAATAAGTGAACACCTAGAAGCAAAGAAAGTAATAGCCAAAAGCCAACATGGGTTTGTCAAAAACAGATCATGCCAGACTAATCTAATTGCATTCTTTGACAAAGTGACAAAATTAGTGGACCAGAGGAATGCTGTCGATATAATTTACTTGGACTTCAGTAAGGCATTTGATAAAGTAGACCATAACCTACTATTAGATAAAGTAGAAAAATGTTGGTTAGACAGCACCACCAGCAAATGGATTCGCAACTGGCTGACCAACCGCACTCAACGTGTAGTCCTCAATGGAACTGCATCTACATGGAAGGAAGTATGCAGTGGAGTCCCCCAAGGCTCTGTTTTAGGCCCAGTACTCTTCAACATCTTCATCAATGATTTGGATGAGGGGATAAATGGGGAACTCATCAAATTTGCAGACGACACCAAGCTGGCAGGAATAGCCAACACTCCAGAAGATAGGCTTAAGATACAGAAGGATCTTGACAAACTTGAACATTGGGCACTATCTAATAAAATGAAATTCAATTGTGAAAAAAGTAAGGTTCTACATTTAGGCAAGAAAAACAAAATGCACAGGTACAGTATAGGTGGTACCTTGCTCCATAGTAGCAACTGTGAGAGTGATCTTGGAATCCTAGTGGACAACCATTTAAATATGAGCCAGCAGTGTGCAGCAGCTGCCAAAAAAGCCAAAACAGTTCTAGGCTGCATAAACAGAGGGATAGAATCAAGATCACGTGAAGTGTTAATGCCACTGTATAGTGCCTTGGTAAGGCCACACTTGGAATACTGCATACAGTTTTGGTCGCCACGATGTAGAAAAGACGTGGAGACTCTGGAAAGAGTGCAGAGAAGAGCAACCAAGATGATTAGGGGACTGGAGGCTAAAACATATGAAGAACGGTTGCAGGAGCTGGGTATATCTAGTTTGATGAAGAGAAGGACCAGAGGAGACATGATAGCAGTGTTCCGATATCTCAGAGGGTGCCACAAAGAAGAGGGAGTCAAACTATTCTCCAAGGCACCTGGGGGCAGGACAAGAAGCAATGGGTGGAAACTAATCAAGGAGAGAAGCAACTTAGAACTAAGGAGAAATTTCCTGACAGTTAGAACAATTAACCTCTGGAACAGCTTGCCTCCAGAAGTTGTGAATGCCCCAACCCTGGAAGTCTTTAAGAAGATGTTAGATAGCCATTTGTCTGAAATGGTATAAGGTTCCTGCCCACGCAGGGGGTTGGACTAGAAGACCTACAAGGTCCCTTCCAACTCTGCTATTGTATTGTTTTGTATTGTATTATAAGGTGGCAAACATAACTAATACTCCTCCTTCCTCCTATTTTGTCCGTAATGCCGACCCTTGCAGTGAGTTGGGTTGAGAAAGAGAGTTATTGGGCCAAAGTCACCCAGCTGCCATTCATGCCTAAAGTGGGACTAGGACTAACAGTCTCCTGATGATTGTCCTAAAGACACTCAGTTGGCTTTCATGCCTAAGGTGGGACAACTCACACTCTCCTGGTGATTGACCCAAAGTCACCCAACTGGCTTTCGTGCCTAAGGTAGGATTAAAACTCACAGTCTCCATGGCAGCGGTCACCAACTGGTAGTCCATGAGAAAATGGTGGTCCTTAGAAAAATTATTTGCATTTTTTTATATTGCACTAAATACTATTTATCGTTTTTTTAAAATCATATTAGTGCTCCTGTGGGGTTTAAAATTATGAATTTACTGGTCCCTGAGGTCCAAAACGTTGGGGACCCCTGCTCCATGGGAATCAGTGTGGAGAGAAAGTCAAGAGCACCATAAGCACCACAATGTCATCACAAAACAAATGCACGTTGCGCAATTGGCACCCTGTATGTCAGGATGGGTAGGATATCTTCATGGCTCATACCTCATTCTCTCTGGATAGATTTTGAAATTGTGTTGAAAAAAGTCTGTCCTATCATTTCTTCACCAGCCTCCTCCACCTTCTGTGGGATGGTTGAGCTACAGTGGCCACACCACTGGGGATAATGAAAGATGCTGTCCGTCACATCAGGAGGATCTTCAATTGGAAAAAGCTACACTGCAGACCACCATAGTTTTCTCAGCTTGCTTTTAATGTTGCTGAAACAATTATTGTATTTGTAGGAAGCTCCGATATTTCAAATCAGATCATTAATCCATTTAATGGACTGCAGCCTCTTAAATCTGGTTCCAGCTTTTGTGGATATTCAGAAGGGCTTCGCCCAGCTGACTTGAAGATGTTAGACACCGGAGCAAAAGAAAATATGGGCTGTAGCATGGAAAAGTAAGCGTTTGCAAATAAATATAGGAACTCAGGGCTGTGAAAGTTGGACCATAAGACAGGCTGAGCACCAAAGAATGGAGGCCTTTGAATTATGGAGCTGGAGAAGACTCCTGCGTGTCCGTTGGGCTGCAAGGCGATCAAACCAGACAGTCCTAGAGGAGATCAACCCTGACTGCTCTTTAAAAGTCCAGATCCTGAAGATGAAACTCAAAACACTTTGGCCACCTAATGAGAAGGAAGGACTCACTGGAGAAGAGCCTCATGCTGGGAATGATTGAAGGCAAAAGAAGAAGGGGATGACAGAGAATGATGGATGGAGTCACTGAAGCAGTAAGCGTGAGCTTAAATGGACTCCAGAGGATGGTAGAGGACAGGAAGGCCTGGAGGAATGTTGCCCATGGGGTGGCGATGGGTCAGACACGACATTGCAACTAACAACAACAATAGGAACTTAGAAATATTTTTTTTAATCCATTGTTGTATATCAAGATTGGTTTGGCTCCAGTAGATGATTCTCCATATTTGCTACTTGCAATGTCTATCAGTCCAAGCTAATGGGTTGCAAGTCACGAACATCTGGAGATGTTCACTTGTCATCAACCAAGAAACTTTTCTCAAAGTTTTCAGACAGAATTTTTTTTCCAGTTTCCATGTTGAGTGTTCATGGGAAGTTTTCTCACTAGAAGTGAGGGATCTTTTCCAAAAGGCCACTGATCTTCCTTGGGTTTTTTTAACCCCTTGAAAATGTTTTGCTTCTCTAAGAAGCTTCTTCAGTTCTGAATGAGAAGTAAAATGTTTTCAAAGGGATAAAAAAAACCCAAGGAAGTCCAGTGGCCACTTGGAAAAGCAACTTTGGGACAACCATGACCTGAAGGATTGAGAATCTCCATGGACAGATCTATTATTGAACCATAGTCCTTTTTCACAATCTGTCTTATGTCTTGATATGGCCGGAAAGCTGCCTTTGGATTGTCTACAAATAATTTCTGGTTGTTTGTCTTCCTCCATCTGCTACTCGGAATTACACTTTCCTAGAACTTGAAGTTTCCAATTAGCTATTTTCGGGCTAAATAGCTGTTGGCAGAGCCCTTTTCCATGAGTCAAACTATGTCTTTATTTAAAAGATAATCTAATCTGCTGGTCCTCATTGATGCAGAAGTAACTTTCTAAAAGAATTACACTTTGTGAAGTGAAGAGATTCCCAACCATTTTTGAAGCTGTCGATCAAAGAAACCTAGTGCCATCCTAGGCTTGAATTAACAAAGGGATAGAATCGAGATCATCTGAAGTGTCAATACCACTTGGTAAGACCAAATGTAGGGGACGTGATGGTTGTGGCTAAGACACTGAGCTTGCCGATCAGAAAGGTTGGCAGTTCGGCGGTTCAAATCCCTAGTGCCATGTAACCGAGTGAGCTCCTGTTACTTGTTCCAGCTTCTGCCAACTTAGCTGTTTGAAAGCATGTAAAAATGCAAGTAGAAAAAATAGAGACCACCTTTGGTGGGAAGGTAACAGTGTTCTGTGCGTCTTCGGCATTTAGTCATGCCGGCCACATGACCACAGAGATGTCTTCAGACAGCGCTGGCTCTTCAGCTTTGAAACGGAGATGAGCACCGCCCCCTAGAGTTGGGAACGACTAGCACATATGTACAAGTGGACCCTTTACCTTTACTCAAGACCAAATCTGGCTGGCCAGCTGGTCATCGGGTCTCTGCCACACATGCACAGGGGGCAGGGTGAGTGCAGAGGGGTCATGCTCACATGTGGGGGTATGCAGGGGGCCGTGCACGCATGCACAGGGACTGGGGCGTGTGCAGGGGATGTGTGCTGGAGCAAGGCGTGTACTGAGGAGTGTGCACGCATTGCACTTTGGGGGATGGGGCACACTTTGGGCACTCAGTCAGGAAAAGATTAGCCATCACTGACCTAGATAAACAGAAAAGAGCACCAGATAAATAATCCGCTCCATCCATCTTGGTATATATATATATATAAATCTACGTATTGCTGTCTTCGGGTATTTTCCTGTGTATATAGCATGAAATTGTTATTGCAACGTTTCGGCAAGATATGATACCTCCCGCCTACCAGACATCGGGAAAACAGCACTGGCTAACAGATGAGCCCCACCCACCACCCAAACCGTTGAAATACAAAATAAGGAGAAACACACAGATAGGACCAATCAACACCAATCTACCAATCATGATGCAACTGCACAGCCAATCAACCCACTCACAGCAACAAAACCAATACTCCACCCCCCACCAAGATTTAAGGAAGGGTGTCATCTACGCAGCCACAAACTGAAGCCTGAAGATGGCAAGTGATATCTTGCTGAAAAATTGCAAAGACAATCTCATTCTTACAAAGGAAAACACCCGAATTCAAAAAGACCAGCATACCTACACCCATGAAAATCTACGAAAACATGCATATGTGTGTGTGTGTGTGTGTGACGTTTGTGCTGATAAAGAAATAAACAAGGGATGTATGTATGTATAAGCAAATAAGGGATTGATCCTAGTTGGATTTTCACTGGGCTATCTCTAGGTCTGACAGTAAATGAAATTGTTCTCTGACAATTCACCGCACTCCTTGTCCATCTAATTTAGATTGTTGGGATTTCCTCTTCCAGCTAAGACCAAGGAAGTCAACAGAGGAAGTCAGTTAATCTATCTCCCAGGGGGAAAATCTTTTGAAATTCTCCACAGTTGTGTGTTCTCCTCTCCTTTACAGGCCCTACTAAAGTTCATTCTTGGTTTCCAGCTGCATAGCATCAAAGGTCTGATGACCTTTTAGTTGTCATAACTTGTAGTAACTACTTTCTTTTGGCTGGATTTGTTTGACTTCCCAAGGAATTTAATAACCCCACAGCAGCAGCTCAGGGTGGGGCAGGCGAGGGAAGACACATAACCAAATCTGATAAAGAGCCGTAATGCTCACTGTGGTTTCCCTTGTACATTAATGGATTATTGATTGAAATAAATCAGCTTTGGCTGCAATGATACATTTTGCTGGGCTTATGAAAACAGAACTGCTTGTGTGACTGTCGGTCTCCGTAATTAATGGTTTTCCAAAAGGCATTCAAAGTCAGTTTTTTTGCCCAGCTTGGCTGTCTTTTCCTGTACATTTATTTTTAAAAAATCAGGCCATGTATGCTGAACCAGAGGGAGGGGTCAAACAGAGACCTAGTCTAGAATCCCCATGTTGGAAGGAAAGTCCAGGTCCAGTTCAGTGGTGGGTTCTAGATCCAGTCGCAACTGGTACACTGCGACGGGGCTGGATGTCCACCCTGTGCATGCGCACTGTGCACGCATGTGCACGCCGCCGCCCTGCGACGCTCCAGCTGCTTGGCAGAGGTCACGCAGGTGCCATATGCTGTGTGTGCATGTGCAAACAGCCCGGTTGCCTTGAAATCAGGTAAGGAACGAAGGCAGGTGGGTGGGGCCCACTGTAACACTGTTCCGGTATGGTGGCTGCTGCTCAAAGCTGCCACTGATACACTCGTACCGGGGGGTACCTCCTGAAACCCACGACTGGTCCAGTTCGAAGCTGGGAGAAAGGTGCTGGAAATAAAAGGGAGGCTGATTGGAAAGAAGGATTCTGTTTATGGACAAGCAGAACCAGCCTGTGATTCTTGGGCAGCTGTCAAAATGGAGTTGAGAGAGTAGGTGGGTTTGTATGCCTTCTTTCGGCTTTGTATTTGAGCTTCCTGTTCCTGTGCAAGAACGTGTCCTTTAATATTCTATTGGCTGTTGTCAGATTCCCATGGGGTCATGGCTGGCTCTACAGGCAGAAGGGGAAATGCAAATCCTAGGTGTTTAACCTGAGCTAATCTTGTCAACTTTTGGCTTGCCTAACTGTGTTGCTTATCTGGAGTCTCTGTTTGCTCTTTGCTTATGAATAGAGTGGCGCAATCTTTCTGAATGACTACAAAATTCCGAATGGCTACAAAATAAGTTCTGCTTATTTAGAAGTAATTTATCCCCATGTAAATTTGCACAGGACTTACTACTACTATATTACTTCTTGATTAATGATTCTCAGTATTTAAAGATGGGTGTGAAATTGGTCCATCGGCTCCCCGTTTTACCAGCTTCTTTAACAGGGAGTTCATTAATGGAAGACATTCCTACAAACATGGGCATAAGAAAAGTACTCAAATAATTACTTTTAGAAGTCATTAGCATAGACAAATTGTGAGGGAGAATAGAAACAGCACCTCACCTGAGAATTTGATACAGGGGTACCCAACCTTAGCAACTTTTAAGACCTGTGGACTCCAACTCTCAGAATTCCCCTGCCAGCCACATTGGGAGTTGAAGTCCACAAATCTTAAAAGTTGTCAAGGTTCAGGGTTTTGTGACAGCTTGGTTGACCCACCCATCTCTAGTATACTGTCAAATCTCCCAGGTAACATGATTAGATAAGTTAATTCTACTTCTTTAGTACAGTACCTTAATAGAATCTTGCAAGTTTGAAGGTACAAACTTCCCACCATCATTTTTAACCACCTTAACTTCAGAGAAAATGTTTTGCTTCCATAAGGTAAGGTAAAGGTTCCCCTCACACATATGTGCTAGTCGCTTCTAGCTCTAGGGGTCGGTGCTCATCTCCATTTCAAAACCGAAGAGCCAGCGCTGTCCGAAGACATCTCCATGGCTTGACTCTCCAGCATGACTGAATGCCGAAGGCACACAGGACACTGTTACTTCCCCATCAAAGGTGGTCCCTATTTTTCTACTTGCATTTTTACATGCTTTTGAACTGTTGCATTGGCAGAAGCTGGGACAAGTAACGGGAGCTCACCTCATTACGTGGCACTAGGGATTCAAACCGCCAAACTGCCGACCATTCGATTGACAAGCTCAGCATCTTAGCCACTGAGCCACTGCATCCCACTTTGCTTCCATAGGGGGGGGGGTCTCATTGCCTGTACAATTCCAATTTTTTGTAGGTGTAGGCATATCGTGGCATCTTTCCAAAGCCTTCAAGTTGCTATCCTGCCAAGTGCTAATCTGTTCTGTATCTCCTGATGTTTCCTTAACTGTTGACAGTTAGTCTTAAAAGGGCAGAAGCTATTCACCACTTCAGCTCTAAGGCTGATTGCTGTACTGGTTATGTTTAATCTTAGTCCTGCTTTTCACAGTGGCCCTTAACTTTCGTCAGTCAAGCTTGCAGATTATTGGCAACATCAGAATATTGAACATTGGATGCTGCAAGCTGCCATAAAGGTAGCTGAGGGGTCCTTGGTACTCTCTGAACTAGCTTGCTTGTCTTGCAGATGTTTCATTACCCCAGGAGTCAGCAAACTATGGCTCTGGAGCCGCATGTGGCTCTTTCATCGCTATGCTGGGGCTCCCTGTTGCCAGTCAGTAAAGGGAGAAAGGTCGCCGTGCTAGGAAGAGACTCTATGATAGGGGAACCGGTCTTCCAGTCAGTAAAAGGTAAAAAGGATGCCCCGCTAGGAGGAGATTCTATGGTCGGGGAACAGTACTTCCGGTCGGCAGAGGAAAAAGGACACCACTCTAGGAAGAGACTCTATGATAGGGGAACCAGACTTCCAGTCAGTAAAAGGAAAAAAAGGATGTCACGCTAGGAGGAGATTTAATGGTGGGGGAGCCGGACTTCCGGTTGGCTCCAGAATTGAATGGGGGCTTGTGGTTCGGACCTTTGTGGCTCTTTGAGTGTTTGAGGTTGCCGACTCCTGCATTACCCTAACTAAGTAACATCATGATTGCTAGTGTTTGGAAGAAAAATCCATCTTGTTCAGTTCCAAGCTGGGAGAAAGGTGCTGGAAATAAAATGGAAGCTGATTGGAAGGAAGGATTCCATTTATTGATGAACAGTCCCACAACAGCATGCTGTTCTGGGACAGCAGACAAATTATCTTGATGAGTACAAGGATTTCTATACAGTTTCTGAAATGCTGCAGGGGGTTGTGCAATGTAATGAGCTCTTTTGTCTTTTGCTATTCTAATGGTGGTGGGTTAATCCTGTTATGTCCTAAAGGTCCTGTCCCCCTTAATCCCATCACCTGGAGCTTAAGATGTTTTGTTGATGAATAGATTGGCCTGGATTTCTTAATGGGCACAAAATATCCATCTCTAAAACTTCAGGGATCTGCTGGAGTTTGTTTTGCTAGGCAGGAAGATTGGAGCTGCTCTCTGTCTTTAAGGACATGTTTCTCCATTTCTCCTTTGGGGAAATATAATATTCTTCCTCTTTTAATATCCCCCAAAATATTTCATTCTCTAGGAGGGTGTGTGCACATGATTACTTCTTAATGTCAGGTTTCCAAAAGATGCCCTTATTAATTTATGAGCCTTGAGCCAAGTTTCAAAAGAAATCCAGTCATTTATTAGGAACATCTCGGCAATACCAACGTGAAGTCAGATCTAACCTCAGTTTAATTATGGCTGAACTTTATCCCCATTTCTTCCCTGCCCGCAGTCTGTGTCATAAATCACATTCACCAACAAGGTGCTGCAGCAGGTTGTAAAATTTTGCTCCTGACAAGCCTGCTGTAGTAATCTGAGATCTGACTCTAGCCAAAGCTATGCGTGGAATTCTTTACCCCCTTTCCTCCAATGTCAACTTGATAACAGACATGGAAATGCTTTACAAGTTGACATTTGGCTCCCCTCACTTCCCAAAGGCAACCTGTGTGAAACAAAAACCATTTAAGTACAGGTACAGAATTTAGGGATGCGTGCCCCCCCCCCCCCAATGATTGCTTGGATTTTCTGCATGGAATTTTGCTATAAGGTGGTCAGCCTGGATATTTTTACTTTTTACCCAAGATGCCTCTGATAAGGGTAGCCCTATCACTTGATTAAGTATTGGCGTTAGTAAGGAGTAAGTAAGGAGTGCTGTTTTCTGTCCTTTTATTTTCTGGCATCTTGCGTGTCTGTGTGGGTGGGGACAGTTTTAGAGATTCTTTGGTTGGGCTATTTACTGATTGGGGTATTGCTTACAGATCGTTGGTCTGAAGTTAACCTTGGAGTTAATTTATGCTGATCTGGGTGCTGATTACTGATGGAGAAGTGCTGGAGTCTTTTTCTCTTTTGGGTTGGTTGATTGTCTCTTTTTCACAGTCTGTAGATGTTGTCAATGTCTATGTGTCTGTCGATGGCTGATTTGTCCAAGTGTCAGGCTTCTAGAAATTCCCTGGCATTTTTGGACTTAGCCTGGTCTAGGATTGTCACATTTTCCCAATTGTGGGAAGGTTCCAAATAAATATACTGGGTAGCCGAGGAACCCAAGTTCAGTCACATAACTCAGGAGGAGGTGACCATCAGAACTTCCAATCCAGGTCGTAGGTCTCCTTTTTTGAGTTCAAACAGTTGGTAAAGGATCAGTCATAAGTTGAGGACTACCTGTAGTACACAGTAGAGCAGGGGTTCCCAAACTTGGCAACTTTAAGACTTGTGGACTTCAACTCCCAGAATTCTCCAGCCAGCTACGCTGACTGGGGAATTGTGGGAGTTGAAGTCCACCAGTCTTAAAAGAGCCAACTTTGCAGACCCCTGGTTTAGCCCACTCCTTTTGGCTAGTTTGTTGTTCAATATTTTGTGAAGCTATGCTGGCTGAAGAATTCTGGGAGTTGAAGTCCACAAATCTTAAAGTTGCCAAGTTTGGGAACCCCTGCAGTAGAGAATAAGAAATATGGTTGGACAGAGGAACATATCCAGAATTAGCAGAGGGGACGCTACCAATAGGACAAGCATGAAGGAAAGATAGAAGGAATATGCGTGGCAAACTCCCTACGGTTAAGGAAGACATCTCATCTTTGCCAATAGCAACTACTTGATAGGAGCCTAATACAGCAAAGGAAGAAAAAAAACCCCAACCCGTTCCATTTTCATGGTTGCTCAACATTCATTTCTCAGATAAAAATAGTTTTGAGTCCAAGAGAGGAATGGCAGCTCAAACTGATTTATGGACTAAGTCTCAGCAGCATTTCTCTGCCAGCTATATTACTTGTCAGAAATTGACGGTTCCTCTGAATTAGATGTTAACTCTTAAGCCAGGACTACTGCTTGTAAAATTGTAAAACTGAGGCTGCAGAGCTTCCTATGGCTTCAGGTCCACATGAAGCATTGAGTAGCACCCGGCCTACTGAAGGCTCAGAAGAGATGATTGGTCAAGAGTCCACTCCAGTAGCTTCTTTGGTTGACAGTGGACTCCAGTGTAGCTCCTGAATGTCCCAGCAGTCCACAAGTAGCAATAGCAATAGCATTTAGACTTTACCGTATTTCCCCGAAAATAAGACAGGGTCTTATTTTCGTTTGACTCCCAAAATAAGTGCTTGGCCTTATTTTTGAGGAGATCTTATTATTTTTGAGGTGCAGGAGGTGGCAAGCGTGGTCACCTCATGGCTGCTGCTGTGTTGCAATATTTTTGGAGAGGGCTTATTTTCAGGGGAGGGCTTATTTTAGCACATGTGCTCAAAAGCCCAATTGGGCTTATTATCTGGATAGGTCTTATTTTTGGGGAAACAGAGTACATACCTCTTCACAGTGCTTTACAGTCCTCTCTAAGTGGTTTACGGAGTCAGCCTACAATCTAGATAGATCTATTTCGAGCTTATTAGCTCTCATCAGTTGACCACACCCCACTGGGATTCGAACTGGGGCTGCAATGCATCCAAGGCCTAGCAATACAGCCTAACCGGCTCTACCCATTGCATCAGCTCAGATGCGATTCGAATCCCAGTGGGGTGTGGCCAACTGATGAGAGCTAATAAGCTCGAAATAGATCTATCTTGGTCTCTCAAATTTAAATTTATTGATCAGCTCATAAAACTAACACACATATCTAAAAAAATTTACACAACGTAACTCATGGTTCTCTGTCTAGATGGTCTCTGGTGATGAGCCGAAAGGCAGAGAGGGAAACAGTATGTCTCCTGCCTTAATGGGGCCCTAACAGGAAGTTGTGAAAAACAATTATCTATACTAAATACTCCTGTCTTAGCTGATGCAATGGGTAGAGCCAGTTAGGCTGTATTGCTAGGCTTCTGCCTTGGATGCGTTGCAGCCCCGGTTCGAATCCCAGTGGGGTGTGGCCAACTGATAAGAGCTAATAAGCTCGAAATTGATCTATCTTGGTCTCTCAAATTTAAATTTATTGATCAGGTCATAAAACTAACACACACACACACACACACACATACACACACATATATTTGTTGCACAACACCCTGTTAGGCCCCAATTAATGGAGGAGACATACTGTTTCCTTTTCTGCCTTTCGGCTCATCACCAGAGACCATCTAGACAGAAAGCCAAGAGTTCCATTGTGTAATTTTTATATGTGTGTTACATATTTATTGATCAGCTCAAAAACGTAACACACACGCGCACGCACACACACCCACATATGTGTGTGTGTGTTAGTTTTTATGAGGTGATCAATAAATAAATCAGAGAGACTAGGATAGATCTATTTTGAGCTTTTTAGCCCTCATCAGCTAGTCATACTCTTACTGGGATTCGAACCGGGGCTGTATTGCATATCAGGCAGGAGCCTTTAACCATTCAGCCAGCCTGGCTCTCCCAATTGCATCAGCTGAGACAGGAGGGTTAATATCTATAATTATTCCACAACACCCTGTTAGTGCCCCAATTATGGGAGGAGACATACTGTTTCCTTTTCTGCCTTTCAGCTCATCACCAGAGATCATCTAGACAGAAAGCCAAGAATTCCGTTGTGTGATTTTTTTAATATGTGTGTTAGTTTTTATGAGCTGATCAATAAATAAATCAGAGAGACTAGGACAGATCTATTTCGAGCTTTTTAGCTCTCACCAGCTAGTCATACTCTTACTGGGATCCGAATCGGGGCTGTATTGCATATCAAGCAGGAGCCTTTAACCATTCAGCCAGCCTATATATATATATATATGTTTTCATAGATTTTCACGGGTATAGGTATGTAGGTTTTGGTTTATTTGGGTCTTTTCCCGTGTAAAATTAAAAGCGTTTTGGCCAAAATATAATGTAATAATAAGCAACAATTCCTAATTGTGCTTCTCCACAAGTTTCAACCCAGGCAAGAGGGAATACTAGAAATGTGCAGGTAATGAAGTATTAATGAGACCAGTTATCTAATCTTCTCCTGGGGATTTGACAGATGAATTCACTGCAGGCTGCTGGTGCTGTGGCTGGAGTTTTATAGCTCCCAGATGAACAGCTGAATTCCTTTATCAGGCCCAGCTGAAATGTGGTGGGTTTGCTTCGGGCTTAGCCAAATGTATGAGCCCAGCCGAGGGAATAATGGGAAGACGGTCCTGTCTCAATTTAACAATTTCATATTGGTTAGAGTGCTGGGCTTGAATTGAAGGTTGAATAGTCTCTCTCTTTAAAAAAAAATATTATACAGTTTTCTTCATTTTACATGACTGTTTCAGTTTTGCAACAACTCTATACCGGTTTATATCCACAGATTTTTTTTTTACATTTACATATACTACTATGTATACGTTACATACCATATTTTGCAGCGTATAAGACGCACTGGAGTATAAGATGCACCAAGGTTTTGAAGAGGGCAAATAAAAAATATAAGTTTTTGCACTTTGCAAACCTCCCAAAAACAACCAATTTTTCACAAAAACGGGCACATTGCTTTTGCCAAAAAAGCAAATAGCCTTTAGGAGGCTTGCAAAAAATGCCTTCCCCACAAAAATGAGCAAAAAAACTGCCCCATTTTTTTTGCAAAAATTGGTTCATTTTTTCACAAAAAAAATTGCATGCATAGCCTGTAGGAGGCTTATAGAGTACTCTTGGAGGCTGGGGGGAGGAGGGGGGGGCAAAATTGAGCAAAAAACCCAGCCCATTTTTCACTCATTTCTGCCCTCTCCAGCCCCCAGGAGCACTCTGAAAGCCTCCTAAAGACTATGCATGGTCATTTTGGTGAAGGGGTGGGGTTTTGGGAGGCAAGAAAATGCTGCATTCAGTGTATAAGACGCACCCAGATTTTCAGCCTCTTTTTTAGGAGGGAAAAAGTGCGTCTTATACTCCGAAAAATACGGTAGTTATCATTCTAGATATTTTTTTTACATTTTACGTTTTTGTAACATCTTATTGTTATTTACTATTATTTAGGGGTGGGTTGCTGCCAGCTTTATTTATGTATTTATTCATTTATTTATTAACTTACTTACATTTGTCAACAAGTACAAGGAAACAAGTAGGAAAAACACATTAAAAATGGCACAAATAAATGGATAAATAAAACAAAACATAGCTATAAACACATTAAAAGAATACATATAAATGGGGACAGTAGGACAAGGACGGTAGTGTGCTTATGCATGCTCCCTTAGGGACCTCTTAAGAAATGCGGCCTGCCACACCCCCAAACCAGTTCTCTCAGCGGCACCTAGGATGCCGCCATCTTGTTTTTTTACTTCTGCGCATGTGCAGAAGCAATTCTTTTAGTACTGTGCATGCATGCGCGCAAGCACGTCCCTGAGCAAACTGGCAATCACAGCAGCCAGAACCCACCCCTGGTATAGACCTGGTTTTACACACCTAACAGGTGTCCCTCTTTCATTAAGACCTGACATGGTTGCAAAAATTGAAATAACCACAAGATGGCAACAATGAAACACCCCACCTTCGTTAACTCTTGTGGATCCTTTAATGACTCTTAGAATATCTGCAGCCCAAATCTTTTAGGCTTAGTTACGATGGCTAAGTAAGCTTGCAAAGATGTAGCTCCAGGAGTTGAGCTTTGCTTCCAGACTCCTCTCCTCTCCTCTCCTCTTCTCTTCTCTTCTCTTCTCTTGTTAATACCACTTTAATATTTATTTTTATAGTTCCTGTGCACCGCCCTGAGTCCCATTTTGGGAGATAGGGCGGTATACAAATCGAATAAACTTAACTAAACTAACTAACTAACTAACTTTATAAGGCCTTGGTAAGGCTACACTTGGAATACTGCATCCAGTTTTGGTCGCCATGATGTAGAGAAGATGTGGAGACTCTAGAAAGAGTGCAGAGAAGAGCAACAAAGAAGATGAGGTGGCTGGAGGCAAAAACATATGAGGAACAGTTGCAGGAACTGGGTATGTCTAGTTTAATGAAAATAAGGATTAGGGGAGACATGATAGCAGTCTTCCAACATCTCAGGAGTTGCCACAAAGAAGAGGGAGTCAAACTATTCTCCAAGGCATCTGAGGGGAGAGCAAGAAGCAATGGGTGGAAACTGATCAAGGAGAGAAGCAACTTAGAACTGAGGAGAAATTTCCTGACAGTTAGAACAATTCATCAGTGGAACAGCTTGTCTCCAGAAGTTGTGAATGCCCCAACACTGGAAGTCTTTAAGAAGATGTTGGATAGCCATTTGTCTGAAATGGTATAAGGTTCCTGCCTAGGCAGGGGGTTGGACTGGAAGACCTCCAAGGTCCCTTCCAACTCTGCTATTGTGATTGTGATCTAATAAGCAATGGGCCTGCCTGTTGCTCACTCAGAATAGCAGAGTTGGAAGGGACCTTGGAAATCTTCTAGCCCAACCCTTTGCTCGAGCAGGAGACCCTCTACCATTCCAGACAAGTGGCTGTCCAGTCTCTTCTTAAAAGCCTCCAGTGATGGAGCACCCACAACCTCTGAAGGCCAAGCTGTTCCACTGGTCAATTGTCCTCCCTGATGTGAAATTTCTCCTTAGTTCTAGGTTGTTTCTCTCCTAGATTAGTTTCCATCATCCATAAACTCTACAGGCGTAACGATTTAGAATTTGCAAGCCACATATTTGTCATCTTTTACAGCACAAAAAAAAAAAACAGGTTACCCAACAGTAACAGATGGGCTACTGAAATTAAAGGAGTGCATCATCTCACCCACACCTTTCCTTTCCTTTTTCCTCTTCCCTCTTCCCCCTCCTTCCCTTCCCTTTTCCTGTCCAATCCTCTCCTCTCCTCTCCTTTTAGATCTCTTTTATTTGATATTAACTCATTTTTGTACTTGCTTTCATGCTGCAGAAAACAATATGAACTCATATAAGGGCGGTGCCCTGTCCTTCCATCTGTTAGTAGTAGCTTGTAGGACACGCCAGGTTCACAGCTACATGGAAGAACATAAAAACAGGAATGACATCATTCGTGAGCCGCGTCAGTATTTTAGTAATGAATGGCCCTTAATCACCACCTGCCTGTAGTACTTGATGTGTTTCGCTTGTCCTTCCTTTTGGAAGACAGGCTAACTTAATTTTTTTTTAAACCAAATCAAATGTCTGGAGAGGTATGACTTTTCTAGCTCACGAAGCCTGCAATTCCCAGCTGTTAATCTTGCCTCAAGGTTCTTGTGCATGAGCCACTTGCAACAAGCACAAGTTTATATCTCGAATGTCTGAGTTTTTCCCCCCCATCTCTGATCAAAAATGATATTTGATTACCTAGTTTATCTTAAGCAGGAGGCTCTCTAGGTCTTTGTGTGTACAAGTGGTGCAGGAGGGGGGGGGGTGTCAGACGACACATTATCTTAAAGCTATTTCTGACATGCATCTTGTTCTTTGGTTTGACAATAAGTATAGGGGACCCTGAAACAGGCAAAATTAGCCTTGTTGTGTTTGTCACACTTAAAACCGCTCTCTACCTATATTCTGGTTCTTGCATATGGAGTAGAGTAGAGTAGAGTAGAATAAAACAAGGAATAGAATATTCTTTATTAGTCAAGTTTGTAGAATAGAATAGAGTGGAGTAGAGTAAAATAAGGAATAGAATATTCTTTATTGGTCAAGTGAGTGGAGTAGAATAGAGTAGAGTAGAGTAGAGTAGAAAATGTGTTATCTTGGGTTTAAACGCTCTGAATTGGATGAATTTGGGTTAGCTATGTGGTGCTCTTTCCACCAGTCTTAAAAGAGCCAACTTTGCAGACTCCTGTAGGAGATGTGGTGGGTGCTAACTTTCTATAGCATCAAGCACCCCTTTTGGATATCTACAGCATGAGGGTGGGGGGAAGAATTAGGTAAACTGATCATGTGCAATGTAATCACATTTTGGCTCTGAAACCACCAGTGATCCGTTTTCCCCAAGGGCTCGAGTTCCATTATTTCAGCATAATTTATTTTAATTTCATTTAATTTTCTGTAGTGAGTCAAAACAGAAGGAAACAGATTGATACAGCTTGGGCACCACAAAATGAAGAAGAATGTAACTGTTTTAAACACTTTTAAATGTTTTAAAACTTACCTGTGCACGTATCACAGCCACACACTGGCTGGGATCACATGCTCTTTTGCAGTAGAGTGTAGAATAGAGTAACAGAGTTGGAAGGGACCTTGGAGGTCTTCTAGTCCAACCCCCTGCTTACGCAGGAAACCCTACATCACTTCAGACAAATGGATATCCAACATTTTCTTAAAAACCTCCAATGTTGGAGCATTCACAACTTCTGGAGGAAAGTTGTTCCACTGATTAATTGTTCTAACTGTCAGGAAATTTCAATTTAGTTCTAAGTTGCTTCTCTCCTTGATTAGTTTCCACCCATTGCTTCTTGTCCTGCCCTCAGGTGCTTTGGAGAATAGTTTGACTCCCTCTTCTTTGTGGCAACCCCTGAGATATCGGAACATTGTTATCATGTCTCCCCGGTAGTCCTTCTTTTCATTAAACTAGACCTACCCAGTTCCTGCAACCGTTCTTCATATGTTGTAGCCGCCAGTCCCCTAATCATCTTTGTATAGTATAATATATATTATATTGTATTATAGCTATTCCTGGACTGATAATGATTCAGGGGATATAATGGCTGGTTGCACAGTCAATCAGATGTTAAGATTAAATTTGGCATTTTTATCCGCCTCCTGAGTCCTTCCCAAAGATACACAGATGTTGCTCTTTGATGGTATTAAAGGCATTGTCATGCCATGTAAGCTGTTCCAAGTAAAGCAGCCCTTTTGCAGTTGACTGATGGTGATTTTGTCAATGCCGATGGTGTTGAAGTGGTGTTCCAGATGTTCTGGGATTGCACGCAAGGCCCAAGTCAAATGTCCTGTATCCTGAGTAATATTTACTGGTACTGGTTTACTGGTTCTGTGTAAATACCACTGCTTCAAAAACAAGAAAAGCATGTTTCAAAAACATCTGACAT
Organism: Rhabdophis nuchalis; assembly: GCA_039707465.1. Lineage (NCBI taxonomy): Eukaryota > Metazoa > Chordata > Lepidosauria > Squamata > Natricidae > Rhabdophis > Rhabdophis nuchalis. Next base: position 212,808,363 of record CM077645.1, on the reverse strand, counting down.
CAGGCTCTTTAAATTGTACTGTTTGCAATTATTCTCTTGTTAACTAGAAATTGGGAAGCTTTGAATTGTAGAGATTGGCATGATATTTTATATTGCCAACTCCTTTATTTTCAAGGTGCTGTTTCAAGAAATTTCTAAGAACTTATATGTCAGATTTCACAGCAGTGTTCTCTTTAATTTTTATTTTTTTTATAGAAGCAAACATTTTGCTTTATTTAAATAATTCAGATACGGGAATTCAGAAATTCCCATGTCATCAATATGGGAGTACTGGAAGAAAAATCCAGTCCAGTTCCAAACAGGGAGAAAGGCACTGGAAATAGAACGGGAGCTGATTGCAAAGAAGCTACCATATTTTTCAGAGTATAAGACGCACCTTTTTCCCTCAAAAAGGAGACTGAAAATCTGGGTGCGTCTTATACACTGAATACAGCATATTTTGCCTCCTAAAACCCCACCCCCTTCACCAAAATGGTCGTGGAGAGCCTGTAGAAGGCTTTCAGAGAGCCCCTTTCCCCAGGGGGCTGGGGAAAGCAGAAACGAGTGGAAAAAAAGCCATTTTTTGCTCAATTTAGCCCTCACCCAGCTCCCGGGAGCATTCTACAAGCCTCCCAAAGGCTATTCATGACTTTTGGGGGGGGAAAGGTGCATCCGTTTTTGTGAAGAACGGGCTGTTTTTGGGAGGTTTGCAGAGCGCAAAAACCTTTTTTTTAAAATGTGCCTCTTCAAAACCTTGGTGTATCTTATACTCTGAAAAATATGGTATACACTCAGAAGAATAAACTCTTGTTTATTGATGAGCCCAACCAACCACAGCAGGCAGTTCTGGGACAGCTGACAAATTAGCTAGATGAGTGCAAGGATTTTTATACAGCTTCTGAAATGCTGCAGGGGATTGTGCAACGTAGTGAGCCTGGGTCTTGCTACTCTAATGGTGGTGGGTTAATCCTATTACGTCAGGGGTGTCAAACTCAAGATCCCTGGGCCAGATCTGGCTGGCAGGGTGCTTAGATTTGGCCTGTGGTGCAGCCATGGAAACGGTGAATGACTAGCCCGGGGATGCCTCTGCTAGCGAAAATGGAGCTTGGGAGGGTTGTGCTCAGGGCCCCCCCTGTTTTCACTAGCCAAACAAACTAAATGCAAAATAAAACAAAATGAGAAATATTTTGCATTTGAGCATCCGAGAAGGGGCAGGAAAGGAAAAAGGGGAAGAGGAAAGACAAATTAAAAGAAGGAAAGATGGGAAGAGAGGAAGGAAGGAAAAAGAAGGAAAGAGGGGAAGGAAGAGTAAAGGAGAATGAAGAGGGAAGAAAAAAGAAGAAAAGGAAGGAAGGAAGGAATAAAAGGAGGGAGGGAGGGAAGTCCTTTCCTAGCACTTGGCCACTAGCAGACAGCAAGGCTTCTCTGGAGCAGGGGTCTCCAACCTTTGCAACTTTAAGTCTGAAGGACTTCAGCTCCCAGAATTCTGCAGCCAGCTTTGCTTTGCTGGAGAAGTCTGGGAGCTGAAGTCCTTCAGACTTAAAGTTGCAAAGGTTGGAGACCCCTGCTCTGAGAACAAAGGTTTGGTACGCTCCCTGATCTAACATTTCTCCACTGGAGACAGTGAATCCCCCAGCCCTGCTATCAAAATAATTGATGTCGGCCTGGCCAAGCCCACCCTGGCTGTGCCCCCTCCCCCAGGTCAAACACAACCCTAATGCAACCCTCAATGAAATCAAGTTTGACACCCCTGTATTATGTCCTAAAGATCATGTCCTGTTCTTAGAATTTGGGTGGAGGGGGATATAAATTTTAATCCCATCGCTGGAGGTGAAGGTGTTCTATTTATGAATAGGCTGCTGTGGCCTAGAAGGAGAGCTCTTGCCTCACAAATAGGAGGTTGTGAGTTTGATCCTAGGTAGAAGCACATGTAGGGTCTCCTGCTTGGTGCAGGGGGTTGGACTAGATGACCTGCAAGGTCCCTTCCATCTCCGTTAATTTGTTAAAGGCTGGCCCAGTCTTTCTTGTAGTTGTTGTTCTTAGTTACAAAGTCGTGTCTGACCCATCACGACCCCCATGGACAATGTTCCTCCAGGCCTTCCTGTCCTCTACCATCCTCTGGAGTCCATTTATGCTCACACCGACTGCTTCAGTGACTCCATCCAGCCACCTCCTTCTCTGCTGTCCCCTTCTTCTTTTGCCCTCCATCTTTCCCAGCATGAGGCTCTTTCTCCAGTGAGCCCTTCTTAATGGGCACAAAATATCCCTCTCTAAAGACATCAGGCATCTGCTGGAGGCTGTTTGCTACAACAGGAAGACTGGGACTGCTTTCTGCCTTTAAGAACATGTTTATCCATTTCTCCTTTGGGGAAATATACTGTAATATTCTGCCTCTTTTAATATTCCCCCAAAATATTTCATTCTCTAGGGCAGGTGGGGGAGGTGCATGTCTACTTCTTACAGGAGCAGGAACTGAGCATCTTCCAGTTAATAAACTGGAGCATCTTCCAGCTAATAAAAACAACAGGTTTGGGGCCCAGAAATCATATCAGGATCTGTAAAGTTACAAGCCTAGAATGCAAATTGCTTCCTTGTTCCCCACAGCTCTGATGAAATAAGCGATGGAGATCAATATTATTTTATTGTGCCCAGGATATTATTCTTGGAAATTGACTAGCAAAGTCTGTCATTAGCTTCCGTTTTTCCAAAATTATGATTTGCTACCTGAAAAAAAAACATTACAGTAAGGATCCAAGGAACAGCCTTTGACTTCCTTTCTGGAGGCAGCAGTTATTTTTAGTAGCTTCTTCAATGTTTTCACGGTCACCCAAAACTTGTACTGATTTCAAAGTGTAAAAACGGTGATAAATGTGATTTGCCTTTTAGAAGATTCTTTGGAGAGCCAGCACATTAGGCAGTCCTTTGAACTAGGACTTCACAGCCCAAAGCAACCTATTTCTCTCTGAGCCAACAGAGGCCTGAGTCACCATTGAGCTAAGCCATAATTTGCTTAATCATGATCCATTGTGTAAACCACACAGCTGGTTGAATTCGCACCAGAGACAACAGTTCGGAGCTTGTCACATCTCGCTAACCCAGAGAGCCTTTTGTTTGATTTTTGACTTCACAGATTGGGTGAAAGCCACCCATTTCGATGTGGAAAAATCCTGATTTATGATTAAACAACTCATATGTTCTGGATTGCAACCATCTGCAGAACCAATATCCAATAATATCTCAGGAGTTGCCCCAAAGAAGAGGGAGTCAAGCTATTCTCCAAAGCACCTGAGGGTAGGACAAGAAGCAATGGGTGGAAACTAATCAAGGAGAGAAGCAACTTAGAACTGATGAGGAATTTCCTGTTAGATAGAACAATTAAATTGGTGGAACAGCTTGCCTCCAGAAGTTGTGAATGCTCCAACACTGGAAGTTTTAAAGAAGAGGTTGGATAACCATTTGACTGAAATGGTATAGGGCAGTGATGGTGGATCTTTTTAGCACTGAGTGCCCAAACTGAAATGCGCAGAATGCACACCAGAGCCCCAGAAACTCAAAGGCCAGCTGGCCAGTGCGCATGCATGCACCGGCCACCTGGTCTTCTGGTTTCCAGTGTGCACATGCGTACTGGCCAGCTGGTCTTCGGGTTTCTGGGGCTCTGGCACGCATTCCAGAAACCAGAAGAGCAGTTGGCGAGGGTGCCTGTGCCCATAGAGAGGTTCTGCGTGCCACCTCTGGTACGTGTGCCACAGGTTCGCCATCAAAGGTACAGGGTTTCCTACTTATGCAGCGGGTTGGACTAGAAGACCTCCAAGGTCCCTTCCAACTCTGTTCTTCTCTTCTCTTCTCTTCTCTTCTCTTCTCTTCTCTTTTCTTTGCCTCTCCTCTATTCTATTCTATTCTATTCTATTCTATTCTATTCTATTCTATTCTATTCTATTCCATTCCATTCCATTCCATTCCATTCTCTTTGATTCTATTCTATTCCATTCCATTCCATTCTCTTTGATTCTATTCTATTCTATTCTATTCCATTCCATTCCATTCCATTCTCTTTGATTCTATTCTATTCTATGCCATTCCATTCCATTCTCTTTGATTCTCTTTGATTCTCTTTTATTCTATTCTATTCTATTCTATTCTATTCTATTCTATTCCATTCCATTCTCTTCGATTCTATTCTATTCCATTCCATTCCATTCTCTTTGATTCTATTCTATTCCATTCCATTCCATTCCATTCCATTCCATTCCATTCCATTCTAGTTGGCAGCAAAGAGATACAACTGTGCTAATTCTTAGCTGCTATCCACTGTTTGTCTGGAATTTTGCAGTCCAGATCGAAGAGCCCTAACTACCTCTGCTTTGTATAAAGGGGCCCAAGATTCAATTTGGGGTGTGTGTGTGTGTGACATGGGACACCAGCAGCAAAGCTGTAAATGAAGTGGCAACTAATAGAACAGGGTTGAATCTGCTGGGATTTGCAATACGAGACACTAACTGAACATTAAGAGACTGCTGACTTTCTAGAAATTTGGCTTGTTCGGCTTCCTCCATAGAGGGGCGGCTATGTGTAAGTTGCAGAGTATAAACTGAATGAAATATTCTGCCTCGCAGGAGCACGGATACAATTCTGCAGAAACCTCCAGTAAGTGGGCTTAGTGAAGCTTGGCAGGGCTCACCTTCTCGGCTTGATCAAGAAATTAATATTTTCCCTCTGTCTTCCTGCTTTCTTATATCTGCATTCAGATCTTCAGCTTACATCGCTTCGGAGGATATCAGCAGCAGGGAGTTAATGGACCCCTCATACAGAAAGAGGCTCCCTTAATTAAAGAAGATAATAAAAAGAAATAGCAACACACGAGAAGTCAAAATTAAATCGGGCCCTTTGCGTTCCTTTATGATTCTTCTCATTAGTTTCTCATTCCTGCTGTTCTCTCCAGCTGCTAATTCTGAGTGTTGGAGGAAGAAATGTCCATCTGGGTTCAGTTCCAAGTGGGGAGAAAGACACTGGAAACATGGAGGCTGCTTGGAAAGGTGGTTTAATGGTGGACAGGACCACGTGGCTTGAGGTTCTGGGCAAAAAGGGAAGAGATGCTGAGAGTGCCCAGGTTTTATGCCCTCCCCAGAGCTTCCTGTGCAAGAAATGCACTCTGATTGGTGGTCAGACTCCAAGGGGGCAGGGCAAGGTTCTGACAGGTTCTGGAGAACCGGTAGCGGAAATTTTGAGTAGTTCGCAGAACCGGTACCAGAAATTTCGCATAGTTTGTAGATCCGGTAATGGAAATTTTGAGTAGTTCGGAGAACTTGTAGCAGAAATTTTGAGTAGTTCAGAGAACCAGTAGCAGAAATTTTGAGTAGTTCAGAGAACCGGTAGTGGAAATTTTGCGTAGTTGGGAGAACCATTAAATGCCATCTCTAGTTGGCCCCGGAGTGGGGTGGGAATGGAGATTTTGCAATATCCTTCCCCTGCCACGTCCACCAAGCCACGCCCACTCAGTTACATCATGCCCATCAAGCCATGCCCACAGAACCGGTAGTAAAAAAAAATTGAATTTCACCACTGGGGCAGGGATAACTTAGTCATAGCTAACTTTGTAGGCTGTCTTTTGAGTCCCATGCTTGCTTGAGATGTGGCTGGGTGGTGGTGTAATGAAAGGGCTCTGGGATTCCTATGATGGCTCTGCCATAACATAATCTTTGTTATGTAGCGTAGACTGGCTCAGGTGGGGGCAGGAAGCTGCAGGGGGCTGCTTTGTCTTCAAAACATGTTTCTCCTTTTCTCATCCAGGGAAATATAATAATACAATACAACACAATAGCAGAGTTGGAAGGGACCTTGTAGGTCTTCTAGTCCAACCCCCTGCGTGGGCAGGAACCTTATACCATTTCAGACAAATGGCTATCTAACATCTTCTTAAAGACTTCCAGGGTCGGGGCATTCACAACTTCTGGAGGCAAGCTGTTCCAGAGGTTAATTGTTCTAACTGTCAGGAAATTTCTCCTAAGTTGCTTCTCTCCTTGATTAGTCTGCCTTTTTAATATTTCCTAAAATGGGTGTGGCCTGCACCATGGGGGAGACTCTTGCCCTCCCCGGGCTTCAGAGGCTTTCCTTGAGCCTCTAGAACAGTGTTTTTCAACCTTTTTTGTGCAAAGGCACACTTTTTTCATGAAAAAAATCACCAGGCACACCACCACCATTAGAAAATGTTAAAAAAATTTAACTCTGTGCCTATATTGACTATATATAAAGTAATTCTCTTGAATAGGAATCAAATAAACACAAAGAAATTATTTTATAATTACTTTATTATGAAATAATAAAGTATTTTATAATTGTTCATATTTCTGTTTACTTACTCAGCGCGAAACCTGGGCCTTTTTGGCTGAACACAAAGCTGATATTGGAATTGGAATTTTTCCCACGGCACACCAGACAATATCTCACGGCACACTAGTGTGCCACGGCACAGTGGTTGAAAAACACTGCTCTAGAAGTGTGAAAACAGCCACCCCAGGCTCTGGAGGCCCTCTGGAGGCCAGAAACAAACTTCCCGAACTTCCAGTAGGCCCGTTTTTCACCCTCCTCGAGACTCAGCATGCGCCCTGCACTTATCTGCATCCAAAGCGGGCCGCCTGGGGACTCCTGAGAGGGGCAGAATGGGCGTGGCCAGCCAGGAGTGGGATTTGGGGGTTCTCCATGCTGCATAGAATCTTAGCTAGAGGTTCTCCCGAACCCCTGCGAACCCCCGGCAGCCCACCATTGTAAAATGGGCTCCTTGGAACATTGCCCTGCTAAGTCCAGCCTTACCAGCAAGCCACCCTAGTTATGAGTTATATTTATGAATGGGCTTTCATGGATATAATGTCCTGGAAAGAACCACAGTATTATTTTGCACATCGCTTTCCCGCAGACTTGATTCATTTCACACTCGGGGTGCCAGTCATCAAGCAAATTAAGTAGTGTGGCATGTAAATTTGTGAATCAGCCCCTAGCAATAAAGAACAGTCATAAATTATTAGTTTTCGCAAAGCTCACCTTCATTAGACGCCTTTGACTGAGGGCAATCTGGAGTTTAGCCTTAATTAGTTCCTTCGTCTTGTTTTTCTAGTATTGTCTTTTATTTATTTTCAAAACGCTTGGTGGGCATGGCAGGGGAAGAATACTGCAAAATGCCAGCGGGCAACGCCAGCGGGCAACGCCCAGGGGAAGGGCCTTCTCTGTGGAGGGCCCAACCCTCTGGAACGACTTACCCCCTGAGCTTAGAATGACCACGGACCTCCGTTCTTTCCGTCTGAAACTCAAGATCTACTTTTTCCAACAGGCTGGCCTGGCCTAACTCTACCTAGCCTTTAGCCTGACATCAAATTGTTTTAATTGGTTTTTAAGGGGAATGGTCTTAATTTATTGTAAATTTTTAGCACAGGGTTATAATTTAATTTGATTTTAAATTTTGTATATTGTCTTGTTTTTATATGCTTTCTTAATTTCCTGTGCACCGCCCCGAGTCCCTTTTTGGGAAAGGGAGCGGTATATAAATTAAATAAATCTAATCTAATCTAATCTAAAAATCCCCATTTCCTCCTGATCAGCTGGGACTCGGAAGGCAGAGAATAGATGGGGGTGGGGCCAGTCAGAGGTGGTATTTACTGGTTCTCCGAACTACTCAAAATTTCCTCTACCGGTTCTCCAGAACTGGTCAGAACCGGCTGAATACCACCTCTGTAGGTAGAGAAAGGAAAGGAGAATATAATCTCCTTTTTATACAATTATACAATATATAATACAATTGTAGGGATTTTCCATATACGTAGTACTCGATTTACACCATAATCGAGCTTGCTCGTCATGCCCCTAAGTCACGATGGCTTTGTAAAACGAGTAAAAGGGTTCGGACATGTGATTTTATGATGCTTTTTTGGCAGTGGTCTTTGAGTGAATATATGGCCATTAAGCGAATGCCATGGTTTTTAAATGAACTGGTGGCTCTCTATGGAAACGATGTTGCCAGAAACTAGAAGCATCAATTAGCAAAACCGTCATAAAACAGGATCATGTGATTATGGGACACTGCAAATGGCCATAAATCCAGCTGTGTTGCCAAGTGTCTAAAGTTTGGTTGTGTGTTTGTGGTGGGAGAACCTTCAGATCTTTGACTTTGGGTCATAAGTAGCCCTAAGGTAGATCCATCATAACTTTGAATGGTCATAAGTAACCAGTAGTAAATCAAGGATTAACGTATTTTTCGGAGTATAAGATGCACCTTTTTCCCTCGAAAAAGGGGCTGAAAATCTGAATACAGCATTTTTTTGCCTCCTGAAACTCTGCCCCCTTCCCCAAAATGGCCGTGCATAGCTTTTAGGAGGCTTTCAGAGAGCTCCTGGGGGCTGGGAAGGGCAGAAATGAGCAAAAAATGGCCCATTTTTTTGCCCCCGTCCCCAGGAGCACTCTATAAGCTTCCTAAAAGGGTGTCCATGCCTTTTTTTGATGGAAAAATGTTTTCATGAAAAACAGGCCGTTTTTTGTTCATTTTTAGCCCCCCCTCCCCCAGGAGCACTCTACAAGCCTCCTAAGGACTATTCATACCCTTTAAAAAAAAACAAATGGGCCCAAACCTCCCAAAAACAGGCCGTTTTGGGGAGGTTTGCAGAGTGCAAAAACTTTTTTTTAGAAAATTTTCCTTTTCAAAATCTTGGTGCGTCTTATACTCTGAAAAATATGGTACCTACATTTCAAAGTGGGTGAGCTTTTTCTAGAAAGAGGAGCTTCCTGTAAGTCATCACCAGGGGGCAGCATTCATCAGATGACTCAGCAGGTCTTGGCGAACAGATGTTAACCTGACCTAGCATGGCCCAGGCATCATTCTGTGGAATGATGTCGATTCAAAATTGTTTGTGGCTGTGTAGGTCAAGAGAAAAACTCAAAGAAAGCTCAGTAGCTAATGTGGAAGCTTGCACAGTTGCCTCAAGTGGAGGTAGGAGGTGTACGTGGCCGTCAGGTTCTGTTAAGTTACGGGGCCGCACAACGAGTGCAACTAAAATTGCACAGGAGGGAAGACTGGGAACGAGGTGACAACTGAATGAACAATAATAGTTTAGCTGTCCAGGAAATGGTATAATAGTTAGACCAGTTAAAATAGTTATAGGTACACGTATAATACTGCATACAATTTTGGTCGCCACGATGTAGAAAAGACGTGGAGACTCTGGAAAGAGTGCAGAGAAGAGCAACTAAGATGATTAGGGGACTGGAGACTAAAACATATGAAGAACGGTTGCAGGAGCTGGGTATGTCTAGTTTAATGAAAAGAAGGACCAGGGGAGACATGATAGCAGTGTTCCGATATCTCAGAGGGTGCCACAAAGAAGAGGGAGTCAAACTATTCTCCAAGGCACCTGGGGGTAGGACAAGAAGCAATGGGTGGAAACTAATCAAGGAGAGAAGCAACTTAGAACTAAGGACAAATTTCCTGACAGAACAATTAATCAGTGGAACAACTTTCCTCCAGAAGTTGTGAATGCCCCAACCCTGGAAGTCTTTAAAAAGATGTTAGATAGCCATTTGTCTGAAATGGTGTAAGGTTCCTGCTCACGCAGGGGGTTGGACTAGAAGACCTACAAGGTCCCTTCCAACTCTGCTATTGTAAATGGTCCTCACCAGGGGAAATGCAGTCTCATGAAATCAGGTACATTCTCAAATCCTCACATCTTGGAATCATCTGTGGCCAATATCTCTGTTATGCCAGGAACCGCTCTACTTATCTGCAAGCCGAACACGCTTTCTGTTTGACCTTGCTATCCCCTAAAATAACACGTGTGAATTTATTTATATTTCATAGCACGCATGTATGGTTGCGGCTTTTAAAAATTGCAAGCTGTGGTGCAACATTCTGAGCTTTGTGGACAAGTAATTTGATGCTCAAGTGATTTTTTTGATGCTCAAGTGAGGCGAATGTTGTTTTTTTAATGCTCAAATGAATTCCAGTTCAGTTTTTGATGCTCCGATGATTTCCAGTTTGGGGACAAGCACGAAAGGTACAAATTAATGGAGAGGCAGGGCTGTGTTGTCACTGAGACGATAGACTAGGACAGTGATGGCTAACCTTTTTTGGCTTGCGTGCCAAAAGCGGGGGGGGGGGGGAGAGCGCAGGGGAGTCGTGCATGGGTGTGCCACACCCATAATGCTATGTGCGTGACCCCCTGCTTTTGGCGTGCTTTTTTTGCCCTCCCCAGGCTCCAGAGGCTTTCTAGGAGCCTGGGGAGGGTGAAAACAGCCTCCCCTCCACCTCCAGAGACCTTTTGGACGCCAGAAATGGCCCGTTTTTTGACTTCCAATGGGCCCAGTAGGTCTGTTTTTCACCCTCCCCAGGCTGCAGAGCAGTGGTGGGTTTCAATTTTTTTAGAACCTACTCTGTAGGTGTGGCCTATTTTGTGGGTGTGGCTTGGCAGTCATGTGACAGGGTGGGAGTGGCCAACTTGTAAAATGTGGTGAAACTCATTTAACAACGCTCTTGCTTAGCAACCAAAATTTTGGGCTCAATTGTGATGATAAATTCTCTCTCTCTCTCTCTCTCTCTCTCTCTCTCTCTCTCTCTCTCTCTCTCTCTCTCTCTCTCTCTCTCTCTCTTCCTTTCTTACTTTCTGCCTTCCTTTCCTTTCCTTCCCATTGCGTTACCGGCAGCGGCAGGCCAGACTTACGTACTTCTGGGTCCGCCGGTGGAACCCCCTCTCACCGGCTCTCTAAATTTCAGAATCCGGTTCTTGCGAGTAGGTGCGAGCCTGCAGAAACCCACCACTGCTCCAGAGGCTTTCTGTGAGCCTGGGGAGGGCGAAAAACGGTCCAACATGAAAACTGGAAGTTCGGGAACGGACTTCTGGGTTGCCCATTGGACCATTTTTCACCTGTCGGAGGCTTTAGGAACCTTCCCTGAAGCCTTCGGAGGGCGAAAAATGGCCGAAAATCAAGGCCGAAAACCAGCTGGGCAGCGCGCACTGGAACTGACAGGGCAACGCCTCGCGGGCCCACATAAATGGCTCTGCATGCCACCTGTGGCATGCATGCCATAGGTTCGCCATCACGGGAATAAGGAATCATGGAAGAAGAGCAATATGACTTTCTAAGCCAGGGGTATCAAACTCGGTTTCATTGAGGGCCAGAACAGGGTTGTGTTTGACCTTGTGGGAGGGGCATGGCTGGAATGGGTGCGGCCAGGATGGGTGTGGCCAGCTGAAGGTCATTCCTATCGGGACTGCCTGTGGCGGCCCAAGTGCTTTGCCAGTGAAAACAGGTGTTCTGTTTTCACATGCTTTCTCAATTATCCACGGTACATTTCTCCACTAAATGCCCATCACTTCTTCCTCCTGGGCAGCATTAGAAGCAGGAAGGAAAAAAAAGAAGAAGCAAAAATGACAATACTTTCCTCCTTCGGTTTCCTCCCTTTTGGTCAATAAACATTGATTTATTGAATGGATAGGCTATGTGTTCTGACCGAGGCATTCTGAGAGCATGAAACAAACTCCTTGCCCTGGGGAAAAAAACCCTTTTATTAACTTGCTGTGAATTCTGCTCATTCACATCCAGCAAAATCTTTCAAGGGAGGATTTACAGTCACAGACCTTCTCTGGCTTGGAGAGCTGCCAGGCCGATATCTGCAAAACTTGGCAAGGAGTCTCAGAGTGTCACCAACCAATTAAGCAAACTAATTGCCTCCTGCAAACTCCACTCCCCCTTCGCTCCTCTTTTATTTCTTCTGGGAGGGGCTATTCATTGTCTGGCCTTACTCCCAAGTTATTTATCTGTTCCGTTCGTCTGGGCACTCTGCAAATGCGCACACTGGGAACAGGCTGCAGCTGTTCGTCTGCTTCACTGATGTCTGACTCTGAAGGCATCTGATAGCTGGCATACGGCCCTGCCTCCGACACAGAGCCCTCGTCAGAGCCTTCCCCAGACTCCAGGATTGGCCCATGTTCATCCCCAACCTCCTTAACTGTCCGAATCTGCTGCCAGTTCTGCTGGCCGCTGGCAGGTCACAACAACCTTGAGGGACATAATGTTCCAGAGGATAGGAGCCACAGCAGAAAAGGCCCCTCTCTTTTATCCTGCCAGCTGGAATTCCTTGGCCGATGGGGTCTGTAGCATCCCCTTCTGCTGAAACAGGTGGGCTAGGCTAATCCTGTTGGGGGAAGAAGGTTCCTTGGGTAGCCTGGCTCTATGCCATGAGTTGGTTTAAAGGTGATAAGTGGCACTTTGATTTGGACCCAGAAGAAGACCAGCAACCAATGCAATTCATGCAACAGCGGAGTTACATGGGCTACCCTCCTGGGGTGTGGGGAGGAGGCATAGAACTGTCCAAGTAGCTGCATTTTGTGCCAGCTGTTACTTCCAAATAGGACTAGAAACAGCCACTTAGACTTCTATACCGCTTCACAGTGCTTCACAACTCTCTCTAAGCGATTTACAGAGTCAGCCTATTGCCCTCAATGGGTTGGTTGTTTTTTTTTTACCCAACTTTGGAAGGATGGAAGGCTGAGTCAACCTTGAGCCTGGTGAGACTCGAACTGCCGAACTGCTGGCAGCCGGCATTCAGCAGAAGTAGCCTGCACTTCTGCACTCTAACCACTGCGGCTCTTCAAAGGTCGCTCCATGTACAGCACATTGCAGTAGTCCAAACCTGCAATGGGCATGAGATAAGCACAGGGACTTACAATCCAGGAAACGGCTGGATAACTGCATAGTTAGGTAAAAGTAAAACTCATCAAATTCAGTAGAAAAAGAGAGGTTGGTTTCACAAGACCTGCAAAGTCATTTGGTATTACTCTTCTTCTTCTCATCCTTCCTGCTACCCATCCCCTCCCACTTATAACTATAAACGTGTTGCTTGCATCTTTACGGTTTATATTGTTTTATTTAGTTTCCTAGCATGATTTGGTTGCTTTTTTAGTATCCTATGACTTAGGTGTTGTATCTTATGATTTTTGATCAGCATTTTTTTTTATGCACACTGAGAGCTTATGCACTGAAGACAAATTCCTTATGTGTCCAATTCCACTTGGCAAATAAAGAATTCTATTCTATTCTATTCTATTCTACTCTACTCTACTCTACTCTACTCTACTCTACTCCCATTGCATATTCTATTCTATTCTATTCTACTCTACTCTACTCCCATTGCATATTCTGTTCTGTTCTATTCCCATTGCATATTCTATTCTATTCTATTCTATTCTATTCTATTCTATTCTATTCTATTCCCATTGCATATTCTATTCTATTCTATTCCCATTGCATATTCTATTCTATTCTATTCCCATTGCATAGTCTATTCTATTCTATTCTATTCCATATTCTATTGCATATTCTATTCTATTCTATTCTATTCACATTGCATATTCTATTCTATTCTATTCCCATTGCATATTCTATTCTATTCTATTCTATTCTATTCCCATTGCATATTCTATTCTATTCTATTCTATTCTATTCACATTGCATATTCTATTCTATTCTATTCCATTCCCATTGCATATTCTATTCTATTCTATTCTACTCTACTCTACTCTACTCTACTCTACTCCCATTGCATATTCTATTCTATTCTATTCACATTGCATATTCTATTCTATTCTATTCTATTCTATTCCCATTGCATATTCTATTCTACTCTACTCTACTCTACTCTACTCTACTCTACTCTACTCTACCCTACTCTACTCTACTCTACTCCCATTGCATATTCTATTCTATTCTTTTAGATTAGCCCGTTCCCATCCCAGCCACCATAGTTTGCAAATGATGGTTTATGACTTAGCATATCATGCAAAACTAGTCTATTTAGGAAACTGCCATTAACAGTGTGGTTTTGCAGTTCCTTTCCTGGAATAGTAGCTTATTTGCTCATGTATATGTTACTGCTTTTCATCAATTATTTGGAAGCGATTCACAGTAGTTCTATGCTAAAAAAAGGTTAATGGTTGGGGAAAGCCAATGGAAGGCATAGATTGCTAAAACTGCCTGAAACATAGCAGATCAGAAATGATTATATAGGAGAGGTGCCAGAATTGATTTCCTGCTTGGTTATTCTTTAAAAACCACTTAAAACACTTATTTTTAAATTCCTATCTGCTTTCAAAACTCGAGGTTAGTCTAGAATTTTATACTTCATGCTTCCTGCTGATAAAAGTTGACATATTTTTTTTCTGCAGCTGCCTTGGTTTCCTGCATTGTTAGTTAATATTATGAGGCCGTTGTAAAGTGTATTGATATAGTCTTGTTAAACCAATGTGGTAGATTAATTAACTGATTAATTAACCAATTGCTTAATGCATGCCTATTGTTATTGCCCACCAATGGCCAGCAGAGCTGGCAGCAGATTCAGACAGTGAGGAGGTTGGGGAGGAACATGGGCCAGTCCTGGAGGCTGGGGAAAGCTCGGACGACGGCTCTGTGTCGGAGGAAGAGAGGGGGCTAGAGCCCTATGCCAGTTATCAGCTGCCTTCAGAGTCAGACATCAGTGAGGCAGATTAACAGCTGGAGCCTGTTCCCAGTGTGCGCATGCACAGAGTTGCTAGATGAAGGGAACAGCTAAAGAACAGGGGTCGACTTGGAAGTAATGCCACATGTGGACGGTGAATGGCCCCTCCCAGAGGAAACAAAAGAGCAGCGAAAGGGGAGTGGAGTTTGCAGGAGACATTTAGTTCGCTTAATTGGCTCGTGACTCTCTGAGACTCTTTGCCAAGTTTTGCAGTTATCAGCCTGAAAGCTCTCCAAGTCAGATAAGGTCTGTGACTGTAAATCCTCCCTCGAGAGACTTTGCTGGATGTGAATGAGTGGAATTCACAGTAAATTAATAAAAGGTTTTTTTCTCTGGACAAGGAATTTGCTTCATGCTCTTGGGAAGCCTCGGTCAGAACACCCATGCTACTTTTCAGCCCAAATAGTACAGCTAGTCCTTGAGTTATAACCATAACAGCCGTAAAGTGGGCCAGTCACATGATCAAGCCAATTTTACCTTTTTTGTTGTGGTAATTAAGTGAACTCATGATTTACTGTAGGACTGTTGTGGGGGGGGAGGGGGGGGAGGGGGAATTGAAGGAAATGGCTATCTGGGGAATTCTGGAAATTGAAGTCCTTGGGTCTTAAAGTTGCTAAGGTTGGACACCTGTTCTGACACCCCCCTTACTCCGACTAACACAAGACTGGCTGCCTGCCACTGACTCTCTTGGCTGCTTGCCTGAATGACTCTGAACAGATACGAAGCTTCCTAACTCGACTAAACACGAACCTGAAAATCAACATGAATAAACACGAACCTAGAAATCCAACGTTGTTCTCTGCAAGGACTTTCTTAGCAAAGACTTCCTTTTAAACCCTCTTGGGAGGGGCCAGTCAATAAGCAGCTGGGACTAATTCAAATCCTTTGAGTTAGCTTCTGATGCAATTGAAGCCTCCTTTTATCAGCCCTTCTCACTCTAGCATCAGGGACAAGACCCAGGTGCCTCCTGATGACCAGCCGGGCTCTCTGTTCTCTCAAGGTCACCCTCCTCCTCCAGAGCAGACTCCTAGGACTCCTCACTAGAGGAGTCCATCAGCAGCTCATCCGGAGCGGGCTGGGCCACAACAGACACCCATGCTTTAAGTGGACACTTAATGGGGGTTTATCTCTATGTGCCTTTGGATGGTTGATTCATCATAATGCCAGCCTTCCAGAAACAACATACCATTAAAAAAAAAAACATTGGCTTGATCCAAAATGTCAGTCGTTTGCTGGTTGGAATTGTGGATGAATTTGTCTTGCCTGTTTTTAAACCTCTGGATCCTATAGAACCGTGATGGCACACCTATGGCTTGTGTGCCACCTGTTGGTGTGCAGACCTTTCTGCAGGCACATGAGCCGTCATCCAGCTCAGTTCTAGCACGCATGCGCAACCACCTCCCGCTGGCCAGCTGATTTTCAGGTCTCTGGTGCGCGTGCAGGAGATGTGCATGAATGCGTGGTGGTCGTGCGAGCATGTGTGGAGGGATGAGGGGAGTATGCAGGGGTGAAGTATGCCCAGAGAAGACTGTTTTTGCCATCCCGGAGGTTCGAGGAAAGCTTTCAGAGCATGGGGAGGGTGAAAATGCCCCCTCTGGTGTGGGGCAGGAGGCCAAGTAGACCACGCCGTGTGTGTGTGTGTGTGTAAGTCATGCACACATGCACAGGGGGCGGGGCGCATTGCATTGTGGGTGTGGGCACGGGCACACAATTTTGGCAGGCGAGGAGAAAACGGTTAGCCATCACTGCTATAGAATCTGCTTTTTAGATGTTCAGGCTATCTGTATTAGAAGGATTGCCTACACAGGTCTTTCTCAGCCTCGACAACTTGGAGATGGGTGGACTTCATCTCCCAGAATTCCCCAGCACAGCTGTTCTGGGGAATTCTGGGAAGTGAAGTCCACTCATCTTCAAGGATTGCCTAACACAGGTCTTTCTCAGCCTCGACAACTTGGAGATGGGCGGACTTCATCTCCCAGAATTCCCCAGCACAGCTGTTCTGGGGAATTCTGGGAAGTGAAGTCCGCCCATCTTCAAGGATTGCCTAACACATCTCTTTCTCAGCCTCGACAACTTGAAGATGGGCGGACTTCATTTTTCCATCTTCAAGGATTGCCTACACAGGTCTTTCTCAGCCTTGATAACTTGGAGATGGGCGGACTTCATCTCCCAGAATTCCCCAGCACAGCTGTGCTAGGGAATTCTGGGAAATGAAGTCCCTCCATCTTCAAGGTCGAGAAAGGCTGCCTCAGTGGACTTTCCACTCACTTCAGTGAAGGGCCTGTCTTGCTGTCTCTTTTATGTTCCAAACAAAGAAAGATTTTGGTAATTCATGCTGATGGAGCTTGATTTCTTGACTAGCGCTTCTGTCACGCTGAGGAAACATAACCCTCTGTCCATCTCCCGACATAACGCCAGTTCTGATATGAAAATGAGGAAAGCTGTTCCATCAAATGAACAAAAAAAACCCCGAAATAACTCTTTCATCCTGTGGCACATATTGAAACGAGCGGAGCAGCCCCTGAGGGGCCTGCTTAGCGGAGAGACCGAATGTCCACGTTGAGGGACAGCTGGCCTCTAATTTAAACACTTGTCGGAGGGCATCGTCTTCGAAAGGCAAATGTCATTCAAAAGCAACGGGCTCTAAGGGAGAGCCGGGATGTCTGTTGCCCATCAAGGCGGGAAAGCAGATGACATAGAGGAGATGTAAAAGTCACCACTATAATGATGTGCGTCACATTAAATGAGGACCCAGATTGTTGGGGGCAAGAGGCCGATTCTGTAAACTGTTCAGAGGGGGCTGTACAGCACTGTGAAACGGTGTATAAATCTAAGTCAGGGGTAGTCAACCTTTTTATACCTACCACCCACTTTTGTATCTCGGTTAGTAGTGAAATTTTCTAACCGCCCACCGGTTCCACAGTCATGGTGATTTATAAAGTAGGGAAGTCAATTAAATTGAAAAAAGGAAAGTGCTTCAGTATCAGACAAAACCCCTACCGCCCACCATGAACGCTGGATCGCCCACTAGTGGGCGGTGGGGACCAGGTTGACTACCACTGATCTAAGAGCTATTGCTATTATTCTCTCATCCCTTCCCATCCCCTCTCCCCTCCTCTTTCTCCTCCTCTCCACTCCCCTTCCCTCTCTCTTCCTCTCCTCTCCTCACCCCTTCCCTCTTTCATCCTCTCCTTTCCTCTGCTCACCTCTTCCCTTCTCCTTTCCCCTACCCTTCTTCCGCTCGCCCTCCCCTCCATTCTCTTCCCTTCTCCTGTTTCCAGTGATGAGATCCTACTGGTTTAACAACCGGTTTCGTGATCGTACGCTTCGCTGCGTGCACATGCACAGTTTTGAGAAAACTTACCCTCCGCATTGCTGTTGGGGAGGAAAATAGCTGAGGTGTAGGAATCCGTTCTGCTGCGCGACTCAGCTGAGAGGACATAGATCAGTAAAACGCAAGGGCAGGTGGGTGGGCTCAGCTGATCATTGGAGCAAACCAGTTCGCTCCCAGCTGATCGTCGGATCACCAAACCGGTTGTTAAACTGGTAGGATCCCACCACTGGAACAGCGCAAGGGCAGGTGGGCGGGCCTAGCTGATCATCAGAGCAAACCAGTTCACTCCCAGCTGATCGTCAGATCACCAAACCGGTTGTTAAACTGGTAGGATCCCACCACTGGAATGGCGCAAGGGCAGGTGGGTGGGCCCAGCTGATCAGCAGAGCAAACCAGTTCGCTCCCAGCTGATCGTCGGAGCTACGGGTTCCCAAGCCAGTCCGAACCGGTAGAACCCCATCCCTGCCTGTTTCCTTTCCATCCTCCCTCCCCTCCTTTCTTTCCTCCCACTCTTTCTCCTTCCTCCCCACCCCTTCCTCTCTCCCCTTCCCTTCTCCCCTCCCTTTTCCCTTTCCCTTTCCCCTTTTCCGTAGGGCTACCGGATCTGGCCTATAGGAATCCAGATAACACTAGATGGAAGCAAAGAGATAGAATATGCTGGTATCTCGTGACCGCTTCCCAGAGTTATAGCCCTAAAATGTTTACCTACACCAGTGTGAGAACTTCATTCAACTTTGCTCTCTTTAAAAGGCTGTTCTGCTTTGGGGACTGGGGTGTTTTGCCAGCTAATAATTGGATATAGTCTGGCCGTGCTTACATAATACCTTAATGAGGCCAGAGTAGATGCTAAATTAAATTTTAACTTTGGTTAGAGTTTGATAGTTGGTGTAGTGTGTTATATGAACCATTTGTTTAATTTGTTTAATTCTTTGCAGCTCTATAAGAATAGGTCGAGAGGACACAGTGGCTCAGTGGCTAAGACGCTGAGCTTGTCGATCAGAAAGGTCGGCAGTTTGGCGGTTCGAATCCCTAGCGCCATGTAAGGGAGTGAGGTCCCATTACTCATCCCAGCTTCTGCCAACCTAGCAGTTCGAAAGCATGTAAAAATGCAAGTAGAAAAATAGGGACCCCCTTTGGTGGGAAGGGAACAGTGTTCCATGCGCCTTGGATGTTGAGTCATGCCGGCCACATGACCACAGAAACGTCTTTGGCAGCGCTGGCTCTTCGGCTTTGAAACGGAGATGAGCACCGCCCCCTAGAGTCAGGAACGACTAGCACACATGTGCGAGGGTAACCTTTACCTTAAAATAGGTCAGTTTGGTTATATCAAGCTCCAGATCACAGCAAGGCGGGCAGCACACAAATTTTAAAAAGAAGGAAATAAACAAACATCAAAATCCCAGGTCCGCTGGGGATTAAATCTTTATTGCTCCTCTATACGGTATGTTGTGTCTTCAGTTTATGAGGTCCCTGCAGTCCCATTCAACTATATAAAGCAGAGATGTAGAACTGATGTATTGAACTTCCATCTTCTCTGCCCATCAGTCCTGGTGGAAAACGGCCCCTTGGGAGTTGTAGCGCAGCCCAGTGAAAGAGCCGTAGCTTCCAATCCCTGTATAACCTCTTCTGGAATAAACACAATCTCTGCTCTTGATTGCCTGGCTGGTGGCACATCGTCCGTTAATCACGCATGCTGGGATTATTATTATTATTATTTTTGTGCAAGAGAAGAAACAGATGTTATTTGATGCAATGAGGAAGAAAAATGGGTTTTGTCGGGTTCTCAGTGTTGCAAGTGAAGCTGGAGCGGATCCGTTTATATCTCTGGGAAGAAGCACTGCATTTCATCAAATGCAGAAATAATTGGCAATTTATAAATGTGGTCTAAAATAACATAATAAGAACAAATATGCCCTGGCCTTATATTACCTTAACTGGAGGGAGCAGGTCTGGTTGTGTAACACCGATCCTTTGGTTGCTGAGTTGGCTATCCGTTTGCTTCCAAGTCAGTCCAAAGAAAACTCCTTTCAGACACCTGTAGGGTTGTTATTATTATTATCTGGCCCATCTTGATTTATCTGGAGAGAGGATATCCAGGCTCCCACCCTATGGAAGTTGTAGGAGTTTGGGACTCAACCAAAAACCTTCTTTTATTTCTCCTATGCTTTAGAGCAAGGGTCCCCAACCTTTTTGGCACCAGGGACCGATTTCATGTAAAAAAAATTCCGCGGACCGGTGGAAGCCTCCAGTGGGTGAGTCGAGTCACATGGGCCGCACATGCGTTCGGCGGTCACATGGAACCCGAGGCTCACTCCGGCCCGGTTACTATCAAGCCACGGACCGGCACCGGTCCGCGGCCGAGTGGTTGGGGACCCCTGCTTTAGAGTATCTTCTTTTCTACCTTTCCCTAACTCCTTAACATTTTGACCTTTTCCAAAGCTGGGAAAGGTCTAATTTTACAGAGTATATTGGTGTTAATAGATGGTAGGATTGTTTAATGGATTGGTTTTATTATTTGATTCGTATTTTCTCCCTCCTTCCCTTTTCCTTCCTTCCTTCCTTCCTTCCTTCCTTCCTTCCTCCCTTCATCCCTCCCTCCCAACCTCCCTCCCTGTCCTCTTCTTCCTTCCTTTCTTTGTTCCTTCCTTCTTGTTCTCTCCTCCCTCCGTCGTTCTCTCCTTCCTACCTTCCTCCTCCCCTCCTTCCATGTTCTCTCCTTCATCCCTCCTTGTTCTCTCCTTCCTTCTTTCCTCCCTCCCTCCCTCTCCTCTCCTTCCTTCCTTCCTTCCTTTGTTCCTTCCTTGCCCTCTCCTTCCTTCCTTCCTTCCACCCTCCCTCCTTGTTCTCTCCTTCCTTCCTTCCTTCCTTCCTTCCTTCCTTCCTTCCTTCCTTCCTTCCTTCCTCCCTTTCCTCCCTCCCTTTCCCCTTACACTTTCCCCTCTCCCCTTCCTTTCCCCTTCCTTCCCCTTCCCCCTTTCCTTTCTCTTAACAATTTCCCCCTTTCCCCTCCTTTCTCCTCTTTGCCCCCTCCCCTCCTCTTCCCTCCCCTGCCATTACAACTCTACGTGTTTGCGCGACATACATCCGTGCTGTATGCTACAAACGATATATATCACTTAAAACCAGATCAATAAAATTGCCGCATCTTGGACTATCTACCACATTTAAGCCAAAATTGATAAAGTGGTGATGTCACAATAAGGCAGTATCCTATCCATCAAGACCTTTCCTAGTCATACTCCGAGCATCCTTATAGGCTAAGACACAGCTCCGCGTTTCTACCATCCCAAATGATCTTCGGAGCAACCACGTTTGAACAGCTTCCTAAAGGTCAGCAGGGAAGTTACCCCTTTCCTCTGGTGGAATCCGTTCTCTAGGTGTAGTAAGTAGGCCGTTGCTGCAGAACATTGTACAGAATTACAAATTGACCTGAGTAGTGTAAGCCGTTTTGGGTAAATAATAATCTTAGGAATCGAACTAGACTTGAAAAGACCGCTTCTTAAAGCCAAAGCAACCCGAAATAAAGGCTAGATTGTCTCCGGTGGTGGTATTCAGCCGGTTTGGACCAGTTCAGGCGAACCTGTGGGGGGAGGGGGGAGAGTGCTGTCCAGGGGTGGGTTGCTGCTGGCATTACTGCCGGTTCCACACGCGTGTCCATTTGCATGTAAAAAGGTGTGCGCATGTGCAAAATGTTAAAAAGGGGGGGGGGAATGCGTGAGCACTGCGCATGTGCATAGAAGGTATGTGTGAGCGAGGTGAGCGAGTGAGAGCGAGAGCGAGAGAGAGAGCAGAAGGGACTCGCAGGAGTCTTCTCCAGCACCATAGTTCAAAGGCCTCAATTCTTTGGCCCTCAGCCTTTCTTACGGCCCAACTTTCACAGCCATCCATTGCAAAGGTCTAGAGTAGACATACCAAATTCCTACAAACCTACAAACCGGCAGGGAAGGTATGGTGCTGGAGAAGACTCCTGCACTGAGTCCCTTGGACTGCAAGGCGTTCCAACTGGTCAATCCTAGAGAAGATCAACCCTGATTGCTCTTTAGAAGGCCAGATCCTGAAGAGGAAACTCAAAGACTTTGGCCACCTAATGAGAAGGGAGGACTCCCTGGAGAAGAGCCTCATGCTGGGAAAGACAGGGCAAAAGAAGAAGGGGAGGGCAGAGGACGGTGGCTGGATGGAGTCACCAAAGCAGTAGGTGTGAGCTTAAATGGACTCCAGGGGATGGTAGAGGACAGGAAGACATGGAGGAACATTGTCCATGGGGTTGTGATGGGTTGGACATGTCTTTGTAACTAACAACAACAACAACAACAGGGAAGGTAAATGAATCCCACCTGTGGCGTGAACCCAACCTATTTTAATTCATTCAGTAAATCATGATTAATCCGGTTTTGCCTAACACATGGACACAGTGATTCTGCAGAATATATTATGGTTTAGAGCAGGGGTCTCCAACCTTTGCAACTTTAAGTCTGAAGGTCTTCAGCTCCCAGACTTCTCCAGCCAGCTTTGCTGGCTGGAGAAGTCTGGGAGCTGAAGTCCTTCAGACTTAAAGTTGCAAAGGTTGGAGACCCCTGGTTTAGAGTACCAGAAATTCTGCAGGATCTCACCCTCATAGTTCCTTGTAGCCTTTCTTTGTTGGGAGGACTCATTTACTAAATTAGCACTAGTAACAGCTCTCTTTAGCATTGAAAACTTACAACGGGAGATTCTGAGCAGAGCTGAGTTCTGGTTTCCTTTGTTATCCTAATTTAACCCCTAAAGCAAAGGACACCAACCAGCATCTGCTGTATTTAAATCACGGAGAACGTGTTTAGCCTCAATTGGCCTATTGCAATGACCCTTCGGATTCTTCTGGTTACTAGATGTTTTGGGCTTGAGCCACCACTGTTTACATTCTTGGCTGTTCTAGGCCCCGAGGACAAGATGTTTGTGTGCTCCTGCTCTTGCCAACAAGAGCTCTCCAGTTGTGTTAGACCACAACTTGCTTCTTTGGTTGATTGCAGGCGCTGCAATCCAAGACCTCTGTAGGGTCCCAGGTTGGAGAATGTAGGGAAATCTGAATCTAATGCGTACACACACACACACACACACACTGATGTACTTGGTCCTTCTGACCATCTTTGACCAAGCAAAGGACCGAAGTGTCAAATATCTTCCGTACTTTCTTTGCTAAGGCTGCATGATGAAATCAAAACAGACATCGCTGGCCCCAGTGAATCCCTCTGGGGCCCGGAGAAGCTCAGCATTTGGGCCAAAACAAACAACTTCTCGAACCGTTGTCCTTAAATCTTTTCCATAGCTGTAGGGAAAGATCTTGAGTTCGCATAGTTCTTTGCAGTTCATGAGAATTAATTGGTCTGGATAGAACAATTGGCAACTGAATGCTGAGAAAATGCCTTTAAGGTCAGTGGTCCCCCTGGCGAAGGCCTGGCAGCCGTGGCCTATTGGGCACCAAGGGGTCTGTATGTAAGGTGAGGGCACCTAAGACCCCAATTACGAGCTATACATTGTGGCCTCCCAATCGGCCGATTGACTTGGTGCTAATAGAAAGGGCAAAGAAGACGACTAAAGGAACATCAGGGGAGACAATCTGCCTCTAATGAAAAGAGGGAATTACCGCAGGCGGAAGGCTGTTAGTTCAGGGCACAGCGGTGCTCTGCGGGCAGTTCTCCTGCACGCGTAAAATTGATTCATTAATCACTCTCGGCTGAAGGAAATCTCTGAGCAATTGTACCCATTTGCTAGCAGAACTTCTCCAGATCCAGGCCAGCTTGTTCCACTTCGTCCATAATGGAAGGGTCAACTCAGGGTTGGAAAATGTTCAACTTGCAAAAATGAAGGGAGGGAGGGAGGAAAGAAAGTGATGGCAACGAGGAACGAGGGAAGGAAAGAAGGTGGGAATGAGAAGGAAGGAAGGGAAGGGAAGAAGGAAAGTGATGGGAATGATGAAGGAAGGAAGGAAGGAAAGTGATGGGAATGGGAAGGAAGGAAGATGGGAGGAAGGAAGGAGATGAGAATAAGAAGGAAAGAAGGAAAGTGATGGGAATGGCAAGGAAGGAAAATGGGAGGAAGGAATGAGATGGGAATAAGAAGGAAGGAAGGAGATGGTAATAAGAAGGAAGGAAGGAAGGAAGGAAGGAAGGAAGGTGGGTGATGGGAATGGCAAGGAAGGAGATGGGAATAAGAAGGGAGGGAGGGAGGAAGGAAGGAAGGAAGGAAGGAAAGTGATGGGAAGGAAGGAAGATGGGAGGAAGGTGGGTGATGGGAATGGGAAGGAAGGAAGATGGGAGGAAGGAAGGAGATGGGAATAGGAAGGAAGGAAGGAAGGAAGGAAGGAAGGTAGGTGATGGAATGAGAAGGGAAGGAGGGAGGCCTCACAGCTTCTCATATAGAGGAACCATCCCAGGAAACCTGATGAAAAGCAAGGAGCCAACTGATGCTGAAGACCAAGCCAGGGTATGATTAAGAAAAGCGAATCAAAATGATACAATCTGGCCCTCTTGAACTACCTCTTCTACGGTGCCTCTTTAGGGCCAGTGCTAACTGGACGATCTGGGGATTGCAGTTCTTCACATCTAAAGCTTAACGAGTTTGAAAAGGTTGGCCTAACAATTTCACCTTAATTCTCCTGATTTAATTTTAGCTGCTTGTTCCAAAAAACATTTCAATAAGGTATTGGATCCTCTCCATCGGTTTCACCCCTTTAGTTCTCTTCCCCTCAACCATGCCAATTCAGAAGTAGGTTCCCACCGGTTCAGCCAAATAGGTAGTAACCCTGCCGGACACATGACTACCAGTTCTATCCGGGGCGCCACCATCTTTATTTTCTGTTCTGCACATGCGCAGAACAATCCTCATTGAAGAAATGGAATTTCCCTCCCTTTAATGGTGTGTGCATGCCAGTCCCAGAGAGGTCTCAGAGATGGGCCATTTGTCGCAAAACAGAGGCATTTTTGCCTTCCCACAGCCTCCAGAAGGCTCCAGCAGGGCTGGGGGAAGGGGGAAATGCCCCCATTTTTGCAAAAAATGGCCAGAAAATAGGCTGGGGTTGGGGTTTTTTTTTTCAAAAACTGAGGTGTTTTTGCCTTCCCTCAGCTTCCAGAAGCCCTCTGCAGGCTTCAGCAGGGCTGGGGGAAGGGAAAACTTTCACCAGTTTTTCCAAAAAACGGGTTGTTTTTCACAAAAACTGAGGCATTTTTGCCTCCCCCCAGCCCTGCTGAAGCCTGCAGAGGGCTTCTGGAAGCTGAGGGAAGGCAAAATCTTTTTTTTCTCTTACTGGGTAGTTTGCAGGCGCTCCGTTAGCTCTGGTGCAGCTGGAGCCCCTCAGCCCTCTGGAACGACCTACCTCCCAAACTCCGTGTCATCTCCAACCTCCGCCTGTTCCGCCAGCGCTTAAAAACGCACTTTTTTCATCTAGTCGGCCTGGCATGAACTACCCGACACCGAACTGGCTTTTAGTTGAGCAAAGTTTTAATTTGGGGTTTTTAAATTAAGTTTTAGCGCAGGGTTGGGTTTAATATAGTTTTACTGAGTATATTGTATATTTGTATTTTTAATCTTCCTGTGCGCCGCCCCGGGTCCCTTTGTGGGAGATGGGCGTGGGATATAAATTTGAAAAATAAATAAAATAAATAAATAACCCCCCCTCCCCTAAAGTGACCAGATTTTAACATTGGTAAAGCGGGACACCATTGACCGGAGGGGTGGTGGTGGTCTTGATTAAAAATTTGGTCTCTATGGAGCAACAAAATTTTTCTTAGAACGCAAAAATAGTATTGTAATGTATTTTTTTTTATTTCAACATAAATACAATTTACAAATATAATACATTAAAAATTATGTATACTATTATTTTATTCTTTGGCATATTTCTCATTTGAGTGATTTTTTTTTAGTAGATTGTTGTCGCTGTTTAAAAGGTCATGAAATTTTTCACAAGAATTTTTAAATTATATTTCCCAGATAAAATGGCTTTCAAAGTCTCAACACTTAATTGTGGTTTTTCTGATCTCCACACTTTATTTACCGTAGAAAAAACGCATTCAGTCATAGCATTAGTTAGATAGATAGATAGATAGATTTTATTTTTCTATACCGCGTCCTCTCCCCAGGGGGACTCGGAGCGGTGCACAGGGAAAATTAAAACAACATAAAATATATACATAAATAAATACAATAAAAACAAATTAAATCAACTGTCCCTGCACTAAAATCCCCATTTTAAAATTAACATTCCCTAACCCCTGAGGTAGAGACTAACCTAGGCCGGCCAAGCAGAAAAAGTGAGTTTTTAATTTCTGACGGAAGGAGCGGAGGTCCGTAGTTGTTCTAATGTCGTTCCTGGTAAGGACAGCGTGTATTCCACAAAACCCGTATATTCCCTTCCCGTTCTTCCCGTTCTCCCACCGTTCCCTAGCGGGTCGTGCATTCTTTCCAAAAATCGGGACTTTTTAAAAACGCTGCGGTACACGGGACAAATTGTTAAAAATCGGTACAGTCCCGCCAAAAGCGGGACGTCTGGTCACCTTGCCCTCCCTCCATCAAAACTTTTCACCATGGTTTCGGTGGGCATGGCTTGGTGAGGGGGTCATGTGACTATGTGTGTATTGACCACACCCATTCGGTCACATGACCCCATCTAGCCACGCCCACCGGACCAGTAGTAAACATTTTTTGAAACCCACCGCTTGTGTCAATTGTAATTATTTTGTTCTTGAGACCATCATGTTCTTCCCCAAGCCCAAAATATACGATCATTGCTTTAGAGCAGGAGTCTCCAAACCTGGCAATTTTAAAATTTGTGGACTTGTGAGCTCCTAGAATTCCTCTATTCGATTCGGGGAGTTGAAATCTTAAAAGTTGCAAGGTTTGGAGATCCCGGCTTCAGAGGAACAAGCACTTTTTATTTGATCCAAGATTGGAAGCCTTACTTGGCATTCGTAGTTTCGTCTTCAGATCCACAATTTCAATGCCTCTTTCTGTCTTTTTCAACGCTTTTCAAAGAATGCCGAGAAGAGCAACGAAGTTGATTAGAGCACTGAAGGCGAAAACATGAAAAACAGTTGCAGGAATCAGGTATATCTCATTTAGTGAAAAGAAGGACCAGGGGAGACATGATAGCAGTCTTCCGATATCTCAGGGGTTGCCACAAAGAAGAGGGAGTCAAACTATTCTCCAAGGCACCTGGGGGCAGGACAAGAAGCAATGGGTGGAAACTAATCAAGGAGAGAAGCAACTTAGAACTGAGGAGAAATTGCCAGACAGTTAAAATAATTAATCAGTGGAACGACTTGCCTCTAGAAGTTGTGGGTGCCCCAACATTGGAGCTTTTAAAGAAGAAATTAGACAACCACTTGTCTGAAATGGTATAGGGCAGTGATGGCAAACCTTTTTTGGCTCGTGTGCCAAAAGCGGGGGAAATGCAGGGGGGTCATTGCCATACCCATAATGCTTTGCACAAAACCCCAGTGCGAATGACCAATTCCCAAACTTCTGGTTTGCCTGTAGGGCCTGTTTTTCACGCTTCGGAGGCTTCAAGGAAGCCCCCGGAGGGCGAAAAATGGCCTCAAAATGCCAAAATCACCTGGCCAGCATGCACATGCACGCTGGCCAGCTGATGGGGCCATCACAGGTATAGGGTTTCCTGCTTGAGCAGGGGGTTGGGCTAGAAGACCTCCATGGTCCCTTTCAACTCTCTTATTCTGTTACTTGTTTTTTACAACTATACATTACCATTGAAAATCCATTTCTTTAACCGTTCTGGATGTGAAAAGAACTTCAGGTCAAAGTAATGGAGAAATATTTTCCATTTCTTTAAAATGTTAGTAAGCCAGACATGGTATGAGGGAGCATCCTAAAATTTTAATTTCTAACTTTCTTTCTCCCACTCCCCCAAGTTTTTTTATTTTATTTTATATTTGTGGATCAATGCATGAAAAGTGTGGCCCCTGGGTGTCATACATTCTAAGGCAAGTAGAACTAGTAGAATTAATCACAGTTATTACATTCAACCAACTTATATATTTCTAATAGTAATAATCATTTATATTAAATTATCATCTATCATTATTTCATTATTCCATGTTTTCTCTTGCTGTTGCTTTGATTTTATTATGTAAAAGTGCATACACTAATATTCCGCTTTTCTCTTATTTCTGTCTCTTCTTCTAACTTTTAATTATGTCACCCTTTTATTAAAAGACATTTTCTTTCTGTCCTACCTAACTTTTAATCATGTCACCTACCTAAAAAAAAGAAAGGAAAGAGAGGGGAAAAGAAAAGCAAATCAGAACAACAACAATTTTAAATGGTGTTTTGAAAAGATGGAAATTCATCCAAGACATTTGAAAGATCGCAGGATGGAGAGAGAGAGAGAGAGAGAGAGAGAGAGAAACCCTATCTTAAGATGTATTTTATTTCAGTCCTGCTGCATTGGGAAGTGGTTTATTATCCTTATGGTTAGGTAAATGCTTAGAGAAATTGCCCATCACTTCAGCTGACAATATCCACTCAACTGAAAAATATCCAGATAGAGTTTAAAAGGAATATGGAGAAGAGGACAGTTGTGGGCGTCATTTTGATTATTGTCCTTATTATTCTGCATAAATAGGTTGTTTATTAGCTAAGTAGATGAGGATAAAATGCCATGGATTATTTCTGGTTTATTGTAGGAACCATGACATTAACTTTGTTCGAATGCAAACCCAGCAACTGTGTTAATTAATTTATTAATTTATTAATTGGTTTTAGGGTTTAAGCATGGGGTGAATCCAATTATTGATCAGGGGCTCATAGGAACTGAGTGTCACCCCAAACGTAATTTAGAATATGCCTTTTTTCCCCCTCCTCAAGTTTTTTATTTTATATAATTTATACATATCAATGCGTGAATGGTGTGATGCCTGAGTATCATTCATTTTGATACAAATAGACATAATGTTATTACTCATAGTTGTTACATTTCATTTTCATTGTTTCAAATTGTTTACACATACTGTATTTTTCAGAGTATAAGATGCACCTTTTTCGCTCAAAAAAGAGGCTGAAAACCAGGGTGCATCTTATACACTGAATACAGCATTTTTCTACCTCCTGAAACCCCGCCCCCTGCACCAAAATGGCCGTGCATAGCTTTTAGGAGGCTTTCAGAGAGCTCCTAGGAGCTGAGGAGGGCAGAAATGAGTCTTTTGATCAATTTTGCCCTCCATCCCCTAGGAGTACTCTATAAACCTCCTAAAGGCTATCCATGCCCTTTTTTTGTCAAAAAATGGGCCCATTTTCACGAAAAACAGGGCTTTCTTGCTCATCCCCCACCCCTCTTGAGCACTCTACAAGCCTCCTAAAGGCTATTCATGCTCTTTAAAAAAAACAGGCTCGTTTTTGTGAAAAACAGGCCATTTTTGGAAAGTCTGCAGAGTACAAAAACTTTTTAAAAAAAATTTCCTCTTCAAAACCTTGGTGCGTCTTATACTCCAGTGCGTCTTATACTCCCAAAAATATGGTACTTTATACTCAGAGATGGGTTGCTCCCGGTTCGAACTGGTAGTAGAATTGTGGCCTGGATTGCAGAATTGGCAGTGACCCTGGCTGGCCACACCTCCGAACCGGTTCCCTGATTGCTTATGCTGTTGCTGGCATATTTCTGCGCATGTGCAGGACAATTTTTAGTCAACTGCGCATGCGTCTGTGTCTTTTAAATGGAGATGCTTTAGAACAGAGCTGGGGAATTCTGGGAGTTGAAGTCCAGACATCAGAAACACTGGAATAAAAGATTCATTGTCTAGCAGCCATTTCAGGTGGAGAATCAATTGTTTTGCAACCAGTTCTAGTGGCACTATCCCTCTTTTCACAAGTCCGTATGACGATGACTTATTTTCTTTATAAGACCATCTTGTTCCAATTTTAAGTGAAGTTTTTAAAGATGAAGCACCATATGGGAATAGCGATCACTCAGAAAGTGTTTGCAAAATGGAAACAAGGACTGACTTCCTGCATTTCAGTATACAGCTCCTGTTATGATTAATTCATACGTTGACTCTTGGATAATGTATTGCATTTCAATTGTAAAGCTGGGAAAAAAACAACCCTCTATTTTAATGGATATTGGGGCACATTAATGTCTTTTCCCTGTTAAGTTGATCCAGCCATTAGTTAGAGCAGGGGTCAGCAACCTGCGGCTCTGGAGCCGCATGTGGCTCTTTCATCCCTCTGCTGTGGCTCCCTGTCAACAGTCAGTAAAAGGAAAAAGGACGCCACCCTAGGAGGAGACTCTATGGTGGGGGGGAACCAGACTTCCAGTCAGTAAAAGGAAAAAGGACGCCACCCTAGGAGGAGACTCTATGGTGGGGGGGAACCAGACTTCCAGTCAGTAAAAGGAAAAAGGACGCCACCCTAGGAGGAGACTCTATGGTAGGGGGGGGGGGAAACCAGACTTCCAGTCAGTAAAAGGAAAAACGACACTGCCCTAGGAGGAGATTCTATGGTCGGGAGAACCAGACTTCCAGTTGGTAAAAGGAAAAAGAACACCACCCTAGGAGGAGACTCTATGGTCGGGGGGGGGGGGACCAGACTTCCAGTCAGTAAAAGGAAAAAGGACACTGCCCTAGGAGGAGACTCTATGGTCGGGAGAACCAGACTTCCAGTTGGTAAAAGGAAAAAGGACGCCACCCTAGGAGGAGACTCTAGGGGGCGGGAGGGTGGAACCAGACTTCCAGTCGGTAAAAGGAAAAAGGACGCCACCCTAGGAGGAGACTCTATGGTCGGGGGAACCAGACTTCCAGTTGGTAAAAGGAAAAAGGACACCGCCCTAGGAGGAGACTCTATGGTCGGGGGAACCAGACTTCCAGTTGGTAAAAGGAAAAAGAACACCACCCTAGGAGGAGACTCTATGGTCGGGGGGGGGACCAGACTTCCAGTCAGTAAAAGGAAAAAGGACACTGCCCTAGGAGGAGACTCTATGGTCGGGAGAACCAGACTTCCAGTTGGTAAAAGGAAAAAGGACGCCACCCTAGGAGGAGACTCTAGGGGGCGGGAGGGTGGAACCAGACTTCCAGTCGGTAAAAGGAAAAAGGACGCCACCCTAGGAGGAGACTCTATGGTCGGGGGAACCAGACTTCCAGTTGGTAAAAGGAAAAAGGACACCGCCCTAGGAGGAGACTCTATGGTCGGGGGAACCAGACTTCCAGTTGGTAAAAGGAAAAAGGACGCCACCCTAGGAGGAGACTCTATGGTCGGGGGGGGGACCAGACTTCCAGTCAGTAAAAGGAAAAAGGACACCGCCCTAGGAGGAGACTCTAGGGGGCGGGAGGGTGGAACCAGACTTCCAGTCGGTAAAAGGAAAAAGGACGCCACCCTAGGAGGAGACTCTATGGTCGGGGGAACCAGACTTCCAGTTGGTAAAAGGAAAAAGGACACCGCCCTAGGAGGAGACTCTATGGTCGGGGGAACCAGACTTCCAGTTGGTAAAAGGAAAAAGAACACCACCCTAGGAGGAGACTCTATGGTCGGGGGGGGGACCAGACTTCCAGTCAGTAAAAGGAAAAAGGACACTGCCCTAGGAGGAGACTCTATGGTCGGGAGAACCAGACTTCCAGTTGGTAAAAGGAAAAAGGACGCCACCCTAGGAGGAGACTCTAGGGGGCGGGAGGGTGGAACCAGACTTCCAGTCGGTAAAAGGAAAAAGGACGCCACCCTAGGAGGAGACTCTATGGTCGGGGGAACCAGACTTCCAGTTGGTAAAAGGAAAAAGGACACCGCCCTAGGAGGAGACTCTATGGTCGGGGGAACCAGACTTCCAGTTGGTAAAAGGAAAAAGGACGCCACCCTAGGAGGAGACTCTATGGTCGGGGGGGGGACCAGACTTCCAGTCAGTAAAAGGAAAAAGGACACCGCCCTAGGAGGAGACTCTAGGGGGCGGGAGGGTGGAACCAGACTTCCAGTCGGTAAAAGGAAAAAGGACGCCACCCTAGGAGGAGACTCTATGGTCGGGGGAACCAGACTTCCAGTTGGTAAAAGGAAAAAGGACACCGCCCTAGGAGGAGACTCTATGGTCGGGGGAACCAGACTTCCAGTTGGTAAAAGGAAAAAGAACACCACCCTAGGAGGAGACTCTATGGTCGGGGGGGGGACCAGACTTCCAGTCAGTAAAAGGAAAAAGGACACTGCCCTAGGAGGAGACTCTATGGTCGGGAGAACCAGACTTCCAGTTGGTAAAAGGAAAAAGGACGCCACCCTAGGAGGAGACTCTAGGGGGCGGGAGGGTGGAACCAGACTTCCAGTCGGTAAAAGGAAAAAGGACGCCACCCTAGGAGGAGACTCTATGGTCGGGGGAACCAGACTTCCAGTTGGTAAAAGGAAAAAGGACACCGCCCTAGGAGGAGACTCTAGGGGGCGGGAGGATGGAACCAGACTTCCAGTTGGTAAAAGGAAAAAGGACGCCACCCTAGGAGGAGACTCTATGGTCGGGGGAACCAGACTTCCAGTTGGTAAAAGGAAAAAGGACACCGCCCTAGGAGGAGACTCTAGGGGGCGGGAGGATGGAACCAGACTTCCAGTTGGTAAAAGGAAAAAGGACGCCACCCTAGGAGGAGACTCTATGGTCGGGGGAACCAGACTTCCAGTTGGTAAAAGGAAAAAGGACACCGCCCTAGGAGGAGACTCTAGGGGGCGGGAGGATGGAACCAGACTTCCAGTTGGTAAAAGGAAAAAGGACACCGCCCTAGGAGGAGACTCTAGGGGGCGGGAGGGTGGAACCAGACTTCCAGTCGGTAAAAGGATAAAGGACACCATCCTAGTGGGGGGAACCAGACTTCCAGTTGGTAAAAGGAAAAAGGACACTGCCCTAGGAGGAGACTCTATGGTGGGGGAACCAGACTTCCAGTCAGTAAAAGGAAAAAGGACACTGCCCTAGGAGGAGACTCTATGGTGGGGGAATCAGACTTCCAGCCAGTAAAAGGAAAAAGAATGACGCCCTAGGAGGAGACTCTATGCTGGGGGAACTGGACTTCCGGGCGGCAGTAGAAAAAAAAAAAGGACGCCACACTAGGAGGAGACTTTATGGTGGAGGAACCGGACTTCCTGTTGACTCCAGAATTGAACAGGGTTTTTTTCATTTAGGACCTTTGTGGCTCTTTGAGTGTTTAAGGTTGCCAACCCCTGAGTTAGACACTTTAAAAACAAAATTCTCCACCCCGAACCTCCATTTTGCATGCAATAAATTTCCCGATCTTTCTCGAAGTATGAAAATACATTTTCAGCTTGGCTGAGAACGAATCAAATCTGACCCATTTAAAACTGCTAAGTGATGGAGAAATGAACTCTTCTTTGTATAGTTCAACTTTGCTTCCATGGATGCAGATTTTAAAAAGCTGAAATGCATGCATTACATTACTTTTCTTTGTCAATCTGGAAATCTCTTCAGTCTTCCACCTGCTGTGGAAGCAGTAACATCTCCAAAAAGTCTTCCATAAAAATAGCCCCCCAATGCCAAACAAATGAGAGATCTTTAATTTGCTCATCCATCATATTTTTTATTTGGCATTAAATCACAGGGATGTACTGAACTAAAATAGTCACAGGAAACTAGAACAATTTGGCTTCTCTCTCTCTCCCTCCCTCTCCCTCTCTCCCTCTCTCCCTCTCTCTCTCTCAGACTTTAAGCTTCCACTTCTTTTCATAGAAAATAGAACAATAAAGTTGGGAGGGGCCTTGGAGGTCTTCTAGTCCACCCCTCCTGCTTGAGCAGGAGACCCTATATTATTTCAGACAAATGGTCTAGTCTCTTTTGGAAAACCTCCAGTGATGGAGCACCCACAATTTCAGAAGGCAAGCTATTCCACTGGTTGATGGCTCTCACTGTTAGGTTGATTAATTTCTCCTCAGTTCTAAGTTGCTTCTCTCCTTGATTAGTTTCCACCCATTGCTTCTTGTCCTACCCTTTGGTGCTTTGAGCTACTGATACTAGAAAAGAAAGAGTTAATCCCACATCCCAGGGGTACAGAAAGAATGCCCTGTGACCAACAGAATTTTGGCCAGATGTTTTTGTTATTGGGAGACCCGGGGAGATTTTTGGAGGCAAAACCAGGGAAATTTCTCGTATCTGTTTAACTTCAAGTATTTCCTCTGATGAATTGCATTTTGGTAGACTCAAGACATCCATTTTACCCTTGCCCTCCCGAATGTAAACTTCCTTTCTAGTTGTTCTTATCTAAGCTTCCCCAGCAGCACGAAGCCTCGCCCTCCTCCCAATAAACCCCTTTTATTTAATTTACAGTGAATTCCTCTCCAGCAAAGTCTCGGCCTACAGTCTTTCAAGATAGTTCACAATGCCTGACCTTTATCACGCTTGGAGAGTGGCCAGGCCGATATCTTTCAGACACTGCAATACTTGGCAAGAATGCAGGAATGAACTCATTGTCTCCTGCAAACTCCCCTCCCCTGTCGCTCCTCTTTTATTCCCTACGAAAGGGACCATTCACCATCCCCCTGTGGCCTTACTCCCAAGTCGGCCCTTGTTCCTTACCTGCTCCCTTCGTCTGGCAACTCTGCACATGCAGTCACTGGGAACAGGCTCCAGCTGTTCTTCTGCCTCACTGATGTCTGACTCTGAAGGCAGCTGATAACTGGCCTACGGCTCTGGCCCCCTCTCTGCCTCCGACACAGAGTCCTCCTCAGAGCCTTCCTCAGACTCCAGGAGTGGCCCATCTTCCTCCCCAACCTCCTCACTGTTCGAATCTGCCGCCAGCTCCACTGGCCGCTGGCAGGCCACAACACTAGTTTGGGCTGATCTTTTATGTGCGGTCATCAATATATTGGATAAAACCCAGTCCAGTCCTCCAGGTGATAGAAACTGCACCTCCATACTGCGCCCACATACCTCCAGAAAAGCGTTTCTCAAAATTGGCAACTTGGAAGGCAGGTGGACTTCAACTCCCAGAATTGAAGGCAGCACGATATATGATTGGCATGATTTTGCAACGTGTATCGTACACAGTGTTTCTCAAATCTGACAACTTTAACAAACGTAGGCCAACTAACAGAATCACCCATTCTGGGAAATCTACATGTGTTAAAACTTGCCAAGTATGACCACCTAGCCATGCCCACCCAGCTGATCATTAGGCAGATCACATTAGTGGTTTACGGGATTTAAAATTATGAATTTAGTGGTCCCTGAGGTCTGAAAGGATCCCTGCTGTAGTATTGTGAGATAAGCACACTTTGACAAATCGAGCAGAACCTGTTGAAGTACAGAGGGGATTGTCTTGTCTCCGTGGATGTATACAGGATGATTGACATGTCATGCCAGCATGGGACATATGCAGGCTGACTGAGTAACTGGGATGAATCATGTGCCTGGTGTTGTTGTTTTGCCCTGGTGCATTTGGGAAAAGAAGCGCAATTGTTTTAGGAATCAAGCTATCACAGAAAAAATAAAATTTATGGGCTTGTTTATTCATGCACTAAAAATTTCAGGGTGAGCTTAATTGGACAAGTTCTGCAGGCCAATTTCTTAATGATGTACCAGGAGTGTTTTGGCTTCTTTGTGAGTTATCTATACAGCCTGAAATAATGAGGTGAATGAAACACTCAAATGGCAAAGCATACAGGTAATTGAGGGAGGGGAGGGTAAGCCATAAATCCCTTTTGAAACCCCTAAATGTAACTGGAAAAAGATCCATTTTTCAGAGCAGCCTTGAGCAGTGGAATTTCACAGGTAAAGCTGAGATATCTAGCTAAGTTGGTCCATTATTCAAGTTCTCCAGGAATTGCTCCTTTGCCTCCTTTGTCCAGAAATGGTTCAGCAAGGGACTGGAGGCTAAAACACATGAAGAACGGTTGTAGGAATTCGGTATGTCTACTCTAGACCTTTGCAATGGATGGCTGTGAAAGTTGGGCCGTAAGAAAGGCTGAGGGCCAAAGAATTGAGGCCTTTGAACTATGGTGCTGGAGAAGACTCCTGCGAGTCCCTTGGACTGCAAGCTGATCCAACCTGTCAGTCGTAGAGGAGATCAACCCTGACTGCTCTTTAGAAGGCCGGATCCTGAAGAGGAAACTCAAATACTTTGGCCACCTAATGAGAAGGAAGGACCAACTGGAGAAGAGCAGTCGTTGTGAGTTTAAATGGACTCCAGAGGATGGTAGAGGACAGGAAGACCTGGAGCAATGTTGTCCATGGGGTCGTGACACACCTTCACAACTAACAACAACAACTCTAGATCTTGGAGGTCTTCTAGACTAACCCCCAGCTCAGGCAGGAGACCCCATAGCATTTGATTAATTGTTCTAACAATTATCCTGATCATCCTCTTGACATATCCTGCTTGGGAATACCCTGAAGCAAATGGTGAGCCACTGTGTGAGACAGAATGCTGGACTGGATGGGCTGTGGCCTGTTCCAGCATGGTTCTTCTTATGTTCTTATCCCTCTCTTTGCCACCTGTGGGCAGGATGGAAAGATTGGCCAGTTTGATTCAGTAATTTTAAACTTAGAACTTTACCCTCTCTTGTTCCAAGGAGATAGGATGCTACATGGAATGTACCCTGAAAATAAACAACAATACAACATTTAAACTTTTAAAACAGTCCTGGCATATTTGGATGTTCAGCGTGATGTCTTCAGCTTAGCACATCCTGTTCTGGAAGAGCTGTCACCCATGTCCTAAGAGCATGGCTTGGTAGGCATAGTATGTCTTGGTGGGCATGGCAGGGGAAGGATACTGCAAAATCTCCATTCCTACCCCACTCTGGGGCCAGCCAGAGGTTCTCCAAACTACTCAAAATTTGCCGGTTCTCCAAACTACTCAAAATTTCTACTACCAGCTCTCTGAACTACTCAAAATTTCCGCTACCAGTTCTCCAGAACCAGTCAGAACCTGCTGGATTTCACCCCTGAGGCAAACTGTGCCCAGTTTGATCCTCACCAGCTGAAGGCTGATTCAGCCTTCCATGTTCCGAGACCGGGAAAATGAGAAACTCAGATTGTTGGGGGCAATATATTGATGTTGTAAACCACCTACAGTATTATAAAGCACTGTGGAATAGTCTCAAGAAGGTATGTTTCATTTCTAGATGATTCTCTCCATCAAACAAATATTTTTTGGGGAGCATTATTGTTAAAGTTCCTGGGAAATCTTTAATTTTATTTCCCAGGGAATTGTCTCAAACCTAAGTAACAACTCGGAAGCATAGTGTATCCTTCGTACCCATCGATGTTTAGTAGACAATTAGGAGGAAGATGTGAGATGTCTAAGGCCGCTGAGGAGTCTTCAGGCAATATATCACAGAATTGAAGCGTTGCTCTCTTTTTATTTCTGAAACATTGTGTGAGCTTACTTTTGACTCATACGAATGACAAATGCGTCCCAGAGCATTCCTTGACGGATGGAGCAGAATGAAGCCTTATTTGGACCACATATCTGACTGAGTCACCTCCTCCCTAGATGATCAACCCCATCTCCCTCAATGATCCCACCAGTCATTCATTTTTATGTCCTTCCGTCCGTTCTAAAGGAGGCTGCATGCAGTCACTTCCTGTTCTTTTCCTGTTGCTGTTCTTCTGGTTATGTATGGGAGTAAGAGTCTATGATGCCAGATAGATATGACATCATGGCAGACAAATTGAGGTAGTTGGGCTATTCTGTCTCTGTAGTTGTGGGAAGTAATTATGCGCCATCAAGTTATGATCAAGTCATAATTAATGATCACGTAGATTTTCTCCATGACAATCTGTCATGCTCCAGAAACCTATGTCTCCATGTGTGTCTGAAATAGGATAAAGGAGTTGGAAAGGGACCTTGGAAGTCCTCTAATCCAGGGGTCCCCAACCTTTTTGGCACCAGGGACCGGTTTCATGTAAAAAAATTCCGCGGACCGGTGGGATGGTTTTGCGCGCTCCGCCCAGGGGGCTACTTCCTCCTCCTCCTCTCTGGCCCCGCCCCTCTCACGCCCTCTCCCTCCCCCTGGCCAGGAGATGTGAGGAGGAGCCTCCAGCGGGTAAGTCAAGTCACATGGGCCGCGCGCATGTTCGGCGGTCATGCGGAACCCAAGGCGGGAACCCGTGTCTCATGGGAACGCTACCCGGGGAGGGCGCCTTGCATGCAACTGTGCGGGAAAGCTGCCAGGGGTTCCCGGGTGAAGGATCTTCGGCTGGGGCAGGGAAGGATGGGCTGCGTCCCAGGCAGGAAGGCCTGGCAGCCCCTTCCCCCCGCACAGGGCTGGGTGGTGTCCCGAACCCCCCAATGCAGGCCGTTGCCCCCCTCCTGCCCCTGGGGAGCACCCCGGCCAGCCGCCAGGATAATGGAGCATTTGCTACACTTTCCTGAGTTGCTCTACTCTCTCCACTACTCACTCCGGCCCAGTTACCATCAAGCCACGGACTGGCACCGGTCCGCAGCCTGGGGGTTGGGGACCCCTGCTCTAATCCAACTTCAAGCAGGAGACCTTTTACCATTTCAGACAGTTGTTCGCTCTCTTCTTTAAAAAAAACCTCCAGTGATGGAGCACTCATAACTGCTGAAGGCAAGCCATTCCATTGATTATTTGTTCTAACTGTCAAGGAAATTCCTCCTTGGTTCTAGGTTGCTTCTCTCTTTGATTGGTTTCCATCCATGGCTTCTTGCCTTGCTTTCGGGAGCTTTGCAAAGTAGCAAAATTGACCTCCTCTTCTTTGTTTCTTAAATATTTGAACGTTGCTATCATGTCATGAAATTTGAGCCTAGTCTTTTGTGCCTTGCGTGACAACTGATTTGTTCAGGGCTCCGCTTGTTCGATTCCTCGGATGCCCAATGGCATCCTCAGACATCTCCTCCCACAACATATTTCAAAGGTGTAAAGCTGTGGCGAGAGAAAAGTAAAACACAGAGACACGGGTGCAGCTAGTGGCCTGTCTTAAGAATATGAAAAACCATTGGCAAGCACTTTGGCATCTACCTAAAGCTGAAAGCGATTATTTTCGAAACACAGTTCTCTTTAGCAAGATTTATTGAGAAGAAATGGCTGGGGTTACAAGAATTCTGGCAACTTGACAATTTTTTTTCTCTAGGACCAATATATCCCAAAGAATGCTGAAACAGTCTTTTCCTTCCTTCCTTCCTTCCTTCCTTCCTTCCTTCCTTCCTTCCTTCCTTCCTTCCTTCCTTCCTTCCTTCCTTCTCCTTTTTTGGGGGGGATATGTTGCCTTTCTGTGAACTAGCAAACGGGTGGATCCCTTTGATGTAGAATTGAGGTTGGTTATTTAGATAATTGTTCCCTGAATACTTATTAGTCTAGGAATAATCTATTACATGGAATCGCTAGCTCACATTGTATTCACATGCCCCTACTATCAGGAGAAAAGACTACAACTCATCTCCCCTATTTGCCAAAGATTTCCCGGACTAACCGGAAATCAGAGTCTTCGCCTTCTTCTCCAGGACACTGACCCGAGGACCACACTGAAGGTTGCAAAAGTTTTTGCTGCAGTCTTAGCTTGTAAGAACCGTGGGAAGAGTCGGGTTGGTCCCACAGGCTGAGGCCAGTTGTGCTGATTGTTTGCAGCGTACCACTCGACGGCCGCATCAGGTGGTGACATGTCGATCTCATGTAAATCTTTACATGGTAGCTTCTATTTATGCTCAATTCGAACTGATCATACTCCTAAACCATAGATTTAAATTTCTATAACGGTTAGATGGTACGGTTGACAGAATGGTCCTTGCCATCGGTTTTGCCTGTTGTCTCCCACCCTTCAGTGGGGCTCGGCTGTATATCCCCATATGTTTTGTTTATTTTGCCTTTTGGTCCATGACCGCAATAACGTTTTAATTATTATTATTATTATTATTATTATTATTATTATTATTATTATTATTATTATTATTATTATTATTATTATTATTATTATTATTATTATTATTGTGATTATGATTATGATTATGATTATGATTATGATTATGATTATGATTATGATTATGATCTATTACATGTGCACCAATTTCTGTGTGTATGTCTGCAGCAGACTGTGTGGGATTTCAAAACATATGACCAGAGAGAATACCTTTGTTCTGCATGGGGTTAAATTTTCCTTCACAGATTTCGTCTCATTCTCCGCAAAATCGCCTCTGCTGCTTAGCAAAA
The DNA here is from genome assembly GCA_039707465.1 of Rhabdophis nuchalis. Taxonomy (NCBI): domain Eukaryota; kingdom Metazoa; phylum Chordata; class Lepidosauria; order Squamata; family Natricidae; genus Rhabdophis; species Rhabdophis nuchalis. Next base: position 212,768,407 of record CM077645.1, on the reverse strand, counting down.
AGCCTTTCATTCTCAAGGCCTTGATTATTGTGGATTTGTATACCAGTTATAGGAGTGGGAGTGACTGAACCTGGAGGTGGAGTTAAAAGAGGGATTAGATTAGAATCTCCACATAGTCACAAGCAGACTAAGTCCAACCTCCCTTTTATTCCTTACTAGCCGATAACCTGCCGTTGCCTAGGTATTTATTTATAGGAGGAAAATGTCCAGACCAAATGTAATTTCTAATGTTGGATTGTCTCCCATTTTTTAACCTACTGCGCATGCCCAAAGTGCATCCCTGAGCAAACTGGCAGTAGAAGAAGCCGGAACCCACCCCTGGTGTGGTGGGCCCACCTGCGATTTCTACTACTGGTTCGGGTGAACCGGTCCAAACCGGCTGAATACAGCCTCTGCTTCCAACCCTGTTACTGTATGTTCCTTTAAGATATTTGTAAAGCTCTCGATGCGCTCCCCACCATAAAAATTGTGGCGTGGCCACAGGCAGGCTGTTTGTATCTTCATTTCAACTGTCCAAGCTGCGTGTCCCATTAAGGGGAGCCAGCTTGATTTTACGGCTCACTTGGACAATATAATAAATAAAGCAGCCCAGCTTGTTATAATAATGCTCTCTGCTGGAAGTTTGATAAAACGGTCTGCATTAACAAATGTCAAGACAGGAGGAGGAGGAAGAGGAGGAGGAGGAAGGAGGAGGAGGAGGAGGAGGAGGAGGAGGAGGAACAGCCTGAAATATTAGCCTATCATCTGAAAGAATGGGAGCATGGTTATATTCTGTTGAAAATCATTGTTGCTCAGTCCAGCTCAATGTTTCAAGAAACTAAGCAGAGTTTTTTCCCCTGGAGAATGCTGATAGCTTCTGCTAACGTCTTCAGTTCTAGCTTCCTTTAAAATGGGATGGGATGGGATAGGATGGAATGGAATGGAATAGAATAGAATATAGAATGCAATAAAGAATACAATACTATACAATACAGAATACAATATAGAATAGAATAGAATAGAATACAATGCAATACAATACAGAATAGAATACAATATAGAATACAATATAATACAATACAATACAGAATACAATACAGAATGGAATACAATACAATACAGAATACAATACAGAATGGAATACAATACAATACAGAATACAATACAGAGTAGAGTAGAGTAGAGTAGAGTAGAGTAGAGTAGAGTAGAATAGAATAGAATAGAATAGAATTCTTTATTGACCAAGTGTGATTGGACACACAAGGAGTTTGTTTTTGGTGCAGATGCTCTCAGTGCACATAAAAGATACATTCATCATGAATCATAAGGTAACAACACTTAATGATAGTCATAGGGTACCAATAAGCAATCAAATCATACTAGGAAACAATCAATATAAATCGTAAGGATACAAGCAACCAAGTTACAGTCGTAAGAGGGAGGAGATGGGTGATAGGAACAATGAGAAGACTAATATGCTACTTTAGTGAATCGTTTGACAGTGTTGAAGGAATTCTTTGTTTAGCAGATTTGTTTAGCAATTATTTGATAGCGTTCGGGGAAAAACTGTCCTTGTGTCTAGTTGTTCTGGTGTGTAGTGCCCTATGGCATCGTTTTGAGAGCAGAAGTTGAAACAATTTGTGTCTAGGATGCAAAGGGGTCTGTAGATATTTTCACAGCCCTCTTTTTGACTGGTGCAGTGTACAGGTCCTCAATGGAAAGCAGGTTGGTAGCCATTGTTTTTCCTGTAGTTCTGATTCTTCGTTGAAGTCCGTGTCTGTCTTGTTGGGTTGTAGAACCAACCCAGACAGTTATAGAGGTGCAGATGACAGACTCCATAATTCCTCTGTAGAACTGAATCAGCAGCTCCTTGGAGCTCCTTGGGCAATTTAAGCTCCTTGGGCAGTTTAAGCAGAGCATTTTTTCTGGAGAATGTTGATAGCTTCTGCTAAAATTTGAAACTTTACTGTACTGTAAAGAAAAGCAGAGGTTGCTCCTTTAATTATCTTCCCCCTTTCTCTTGAATTATTATGCAATTTTTCTTTTTCCTTTCTCTCTCTTTCCTTTATATATTTTTGAACTTGTCTTTCACCTGTGTAATCTCTCTCTCTCTTCCCCCCTCCCATGAATTGGCAAGGAGCTTGGAAGTCTTCTAGTCACATACATACATACATACATGCATACATACCAGGGGTGGGTTCTAGCCATGCACAGTTCAAAAGAAATTGTTTTGTGCATGTTCAAAACTCAAAAACAAGATGGCGGCGACTGCAACGACCATGGAACCGGTTCAGAGGCACGGTCAGCCTGGGTCGCTGCCGGTTCTGCTGAACAGTGCCAAACCGGTAGGAAACCACCACTGATACATATATACATAACCAATGGTGAGATTCAATTACTACTGGTTCTATGGGCGTGGCTTGGTGGGCATGGCAGGGGAAGGATACTGCAAAATCATCCCTTCCAACCAGCTGGGACTCGGGAAGCAGAGAATAGATGGAGGCGGGGCCAGCCAGAGGTGGTATTTACCGGTTCTCTGAACTACTCAAAATTTCCACTACTGGTTCTCCAGAACTGGTCAGAACCTGCTGAATCCCACCCCTGGTACATTCATTCATTCATTCATTCATTCATTCATTCATTCATTCATTCATTCATTCATTCATTCATTCATTCATTGGTGGGATTCAGCCAGTTCTCACCTATTCCGGAGAACCGGTTGTTAACTTTCTAAGCAGTCGGGAGAACCGGTTGTTGGAAGAAATCTCATTTTAGTTTTTTCCACTTTACAGGGCTAATCCTGTAAGGAAGGAAACATTCTGGTTTCTAACCTAATCTTTATTGCCCTGCTTACAGAAACTACCTTATTACCTTATAACAGCTAAGGCAAAGTGCCCATCGACATGTGATGTTGAGTTGGCCATGCTCACCGAGTCACATGACCACTGAGCCACACCTACCCACCTGGTCATTAGGGCAGAGAACCGGTTGTTAAATTATTTGAACCCCACCACTGCATGCACATCAGTGACGAGCAGTGAGATTTATGGTTGGTGAGGCAGTGACACAGTGGTAGGTTTCAATTTTTTTTAGACTTGTGGACTTCAACTCCCAGAATTCCACAGCCAGGCATGCTCAGTTCCGATTTAAAGCGACAGCATTTGTTTTTCTCCTTTGTGAAAGAAGTTTCCTTCTTTCTTTTTCTTCTCCCTTCCCCTCCTTCCTCCCTCTCTCCCTCCCTCCCCCCTCTCAAACACACACACACACACACACACACACACACACACAAGTTGGATTGGATATATTTTCCAATGGCTTGAAAGCAGCTCCTCTGCCATCCCCCCCACCCCCATTCCCCTGCTGCATTCCCCGAATACTTCTAATTGCTGCCTGGGTGGGAAATGCCTGAAACGCAATAAAGCCCACCCAATAAAGTTCTCCCGACTGCTTCAGAGAGGACTTCAACTCTGCTCTTGCCTCGGGTCCTCTGAAGAAGCCCCGCCCAAACGAAGCGCTCTCTACTATGAGGCAGGAGAACTGCGTGCCTCACCCTTACATCAGGAATGTTTCGGCTTTTAACCCTCGCTTAACTCTGCTCAAGGGATCATAAAACGCCTAAAGTCAGCCTACATGAGGCAGGCCGCTCTCCAGCCTCATAGTAGAGGGTGAATTTTTACAGGCTTTTTAAAACAGTTAAGCAAAGTCATCTATGGCAGGGGTCTCCAACCTTTGCAACTTTAAGTCTGAAGGACTTCAGCTCCCAGAATTCTCCAGCCAGCAAAGCTGGCTGGAGAATTCTGGGAGCTGAAGTCCTTCAGACTTAAAGTTGCAAAGATTGGAGACCCCTGATCTACAGTGAGGAAGCAACTAGCTCAGCCTGACAGATCTCTCCTTTTTCCTTTCAATTTTTTTCCCCTTTTCATGATGACAGCGGGTGAGGCTGGGCCTCTCCTGCCTTATCTGACTGCCCGTCAGTGTTACACATACATAATGCCACTCATTTACACAACTAAGTCGAGGTTACGTAGTTGTTAAGCTTCAAGCATTTAGCCAAGAAAAAAACCCACATTTTACAACTTAGCGCAGAGCGCGAACCTACCCACTAAAACGTAGAACTGCATTGGACCAGAAATCCAGATATTGCGAATGCCAGTCCCACTTTAGACATGAAACCTGCTGGGTGACTTGGAGCCACAATCCTTGGCTCTGAGCCAGAAGGAGGCAAGAGCAAATCACTTTTGAAATTGTTGTCCAAAAAACCTGGAGGGGCTTGTCCATACGGTCACCGCAACTGACTCGAAAAGGACCCACAGACCAGTTTTTTTTTTAGAACCTACTCTGTAGGTGTGGCCTATTTTGTGGGCGTGGCTTGGCAGTCATGTGACAGGGTGAGAGTGGCCAACTTGTAAAATGTGGTGAAACTCATTTAACAACACTCTTGCTTAGCAACCAAAATTCTGGGCTCAATTGTGAGATAAATTCTCTCTCTCTCTCTCTCTCTCTCTCTCTCTCTCTCTCTCTCTCTCTCTCTCTCTCTCTCTCTCTCTCTCTCTCTTTCCTTTCTTTCTTTTCTTACTTTCTGCCTTCCTTTCCTTTCCTTCCCATTGGGTTACTGGCAGCGGCAGGCCAGACTTACTTACTTCTGGGTCCGCCGGTGGAACCCCCTCTCACCGGCTCTCTAAATTTCACCATCCGGCTCTTGCGAGTAGGTGCGAGCTGCAGAAAGCCACCACTGCCACAGACACACCACCCCCTCCCAACAATAGTTTATTTGCTCATGGACGGTATGCGTGCTACGTCCGCCAGCTGAAAAAGTTCTAGCCTTCGCCCTAATGAAGACATTTCTGGAAATGGCGCGTGAATCAAACATGACCCCTTGTCTTGGTCATTAGACTGCGAAGCAATTTCGCCAAGCCATAAAGCAAAAATGTTGATGGCTGCTCTCATGGTTGGGAGGCAAAGTGTCACCTTGATGTTTGGAAAGGAGGCGGATAATTCCTTCCTCGTGTACATTTCAGGGGACAGCTGACAAAAATCTGTGTGTGTGTTTGTGTGTGTGTGTGTGTGAGAGAGAGAGAGAGAGAGAGAGCTGCAAGGTTGTGGGTATGGCTCTCTGAGAGATGAACTTAATTGTGATAAAACGGTTCTGGATCTCACTAGTAAAAGCACACGCCTCCCCCTTTTGAGGGAGCATAATTTAAGTTTACAAGAACAACTGAGCTATGTCGTACCACAGAACTTACTGATGAATGAAAGCTTTGGAGCAGGATAAACAGATTGACAGTGTCAATGCAGCCTCCAAACAACAGCTAAGCATGAAGAGCCACCACAGGCGCCAGCACAAAATTCATCTACACAACTCTCTCTCTCCCCCTCCCTCCCTCCCCCTCTTCCTCTCCCTCTCTCTCCCTTTCCTTCTCCCTCTTCCATTCCCTCTCCCTCCCTTCCTCTCCCTCCCCTCCCTCTCCTCCTGCTCCCATTCCCTCTCCCTCTCTCCCTCCTTCTCTCTTCCTCTCCCTCTTCCCCTCTCTCCCTTTCCCTTTCCCCCTCTCTCTTTCCCTCCCTTTCCCTCTCCCTCCCTCTCCCTTTCCCTCCCTCTTCCTCTCCTTCTCCCGCTCCCATTCCCTCTCCCTCCCTTCCCCTCTTCCTCTCCCTCTCTCCCTTTCCCTTTCCCTCCCTCTTCCTTTCCTTCTCCCTCCCTCTCCCTCCCTTTCCTTCTCCCTCTCCCTCGCTCTCCTCCTGCTCCCATTCCCTCTTTCTCCTCTCTCCCTCTCCCTCTCCCTTTCCCTCCCTCTCCCTTTCCCTCTCCCTCTCCTCCCGCTCCCATTCCCTCTCCCTCTCTCCCTCTCCCTTTCTCCTTCTGTCCCTTTCCCCCCTCTCCTTCTCCCTTTCCCTCCCTCTCCCTCTCCTCCCGCTCCCATTCCCTCTCCCTCTCTCCCTCCTTCTTTCTCCCTCTCCCCCTCTTTCCCTTTCCCTCCCTCTCCCTTTTCATGTGTGTGTGTGTGTGTGTGTGTGTGTGTGTGAGAGAGAGAGAGAGAGAACAGTTAGAATTATTTGTGAAACCCATGTTTGTTCTTTCTAAGAGATGGAAGTTCCAAGTTTATTTAACGATCATTGCTTTATTAAAGTCTATTAATCTTTTGCAAAGAGTGAATTTGCTTTCTTTATATCTCGTTTGAGTTCCATAACAGATGGAAAGCATTATATAGCATATAATGAAAAAAAGAAATAGAAAATAAATAATCCTAATCAGTGGTGGGATTCAATTTTTTTTACTACCAGGTCTGTGGGCGTGGCTTGGCAGGTGTGGTATAGCTTGGTAGGTGTGGCTGGGGAAGGATACTGCAAAATCCCCATTTCCTCCCGATCTTCTGGGGACTCAGGAGGCAGAGAATAGATGGGGCAGGGCCAGTCAGAGGTAGTATTTACTGGTTCTCCGAATTACTCAAAATTTCTGCTACTGGTTCTCCAGAACTGATCAGAACCTGCTGAATCCCACTTCTGATCCTGACCCATAAGCAAAAGTTTAATAGACTCTGGATTTCCTCTAACAGCATGGCATTTTAGCTTATCGAACTATTTTTCCTCACTGGCCAAAAGGAAAATTATTAGGTTCATTGTAATATATTTACTGTTCCGTCTTAAAAGAGATTTCACAATGCCTTCGGTAACTATTCCTAGAGGGAGGGACAGTATGAAACCCCTTCCTCACCCTTTTCTTTGGAAGGAAAACAATATAAAATTTCTCCTTTGCTGTTCTCTAAAAAAGCAACTTCAAAAGATTATTTGAAATATTATCCAGTGCAGTGGCGACTTTGAGAAAACTTTCTTTGGCTGCGACCAGACTCAAATTTAATTTCATTTAAACGTGAAATTAAACATGATAAATAAGGCTACTCTTATCACATTAAATGCAATTAAATATGATAAATAGGGGTACTTTTATCGCATTAAAAATAAATAACTTTCCGAGGTCTTGGACAGAACCCAACAGCTAATGAGCCTATTTTGAACGTGGATGTTTGCTGCCCCCCTGTGGCTAAAGTGAATTATTTCATATTTTTGAAAGGCATCTGTATGAAATAACATGGTATAGGACAGTGATGGCGAACATTTTTCTGCTCAGGTGCCAAAAGGGTGCGCATGCGTGCATGCCCACACCCATAATGTGATGCCCTCCTCCTGTGCATGCATGCACAATGCCCCATATTCTCCCACTGTGCATATGCGAGGCCGCCTCCTGCCCCATACATCCCTTAGACCGATACGCTCCCACAGAGAGGGCCTTCTCAGGGTGCCGTCGGCCGGACAATGCCGACTGGCGACACCCAGGGGAAGAGCCTTCTCTGTGGCGGGGCCAGCCCTCTGGAATGACCTACCCCCTGAATTACGTACCATCACCGACCTCCGCCTCTTCCGCCAATGTCTCAAGACATATTTGTTTCAACAAGCCGGCCTAGCCTAACCTCCCATGGGGACTTTTAGGTAGTTTTTAAATCGGGTATTTTAAAATTTGGTTTTAGCGCAGGATAGGTTTATTTAATAGTTTTTTAAATTATATTTATTGCATTTTGTATGTCTTTTAAATTTCCTGTGCGCTGCCCTGGGTCCTCTGTGGAGAAGGGCGGGATATAAATTTAAATAAATAAATAAATAAATAAATAAATAAATAAATAAATAAATAAATAAATAAATAAATAAATAAATAAATAAATAAATAAATAAATAAATAAAAATGTGCAGGCCTCACTGAAGCCTCCGGACTTCCGGTAGGCCCACTGGACCATTTTTCAGACTTCCAGTAGGTCGTTTCTGAACTTCCTATAGGCCCGTTGGGCACATTTTTCACCATCCATAGGCTCCGAAGGCTTTCCTGAAGCCTGGGGAGGGCGAAAATGGCCTCCCCACCCTTCCAAAGGCTGAAAATCAGTTGAACAGCACATACATGCGTGCAGGAGCTAATATAGGGCAATGCCTTACATGTCTTCAGATATGGCTCCAAGTGTCACCTGTGGTACACGTGTCATAGGTTCTCCGTCATGGGTACAGGGTCTCCTGCCTGAGCAGGGGGCTGGACTAGAAGACCTCCAAAGTCCCTTCCAGCTCTATTCTATTCCCTAACTACAAGTAGCCCTCAACGTACGACCGCAATTGGGATTGGAAAATTCATCGTTACCTGGTACGATTGTTAAGCGAGGCATCCTAAGACTCCGTGCGATTTTATGATCTCTTTTGCTGTGGTTGCTAAGCAAGACATCACATGATTGTGATTTGCAACCTTCCCCGCCAGTTCCCCCTTTGACTTTGGCCACATGACCCCAGGAGCCTGCAGCCATCATAAATGTGAACCAATTGTCGAGTGTACAATCGTGGGACTATGGAGATGCTTATGAGGGTCATAAATGCAATGACCGGTCATAAATCACAGCTTTCGACACTATACTCTGTTTCCCTGAAAATAAGACCCAATCAGAAAATAAGCCCTAGCATGATTTTTCAGACTGTTCTTAATATAAACCCTACCCCCAAAATAAGCCCCAGTATCAGTATTCCCCTGAAAATAAGACATCACGTGAAGTGTTAATACCACTTTATAATGCCTTGGTAAGGCCACACTTAGAATACTGCATTTAGTTTTGGTCGCCATGATGTAGAAAAGACGTGGAGACTCTAGAAAGAGTGCAGAGAAGAGCAACAAAAATGATTAGGGGACTGGAGGCTAAAACATATGAAGAACAGTTGCAGGAACTGGGTATGTCTAGTTTAATGAAAAGAAGGACTAGGGGAGACACGATAGCAGTCTCAAGGGCAAAGAAGAGGAAGTCAAACTATTTTCCAAAACGCCTTAGGGTAGAACAAGAAGTAATGGGTGGAAACTAATCAAGGAGAGAAGCAACTTAGAACTAAGGAGAGTGAGAAAAATTAATCAATGGAACAACTTTCCTCTAGAAGTTGTGAATGCCTCAACACTGGAAGTCTTTAAGAAGAGGTTGGTTAGCCATTTGTCTGAAATAATATAAGGTTTCCTGCCTGGGCAGAGGGTTGGACTAGAAGACCTCCAAGGCCCCTTCCAACTCTGTTATTCTATTCTATTCTATTCTATTCTACTTGAAAATAGGCCCAATGCATCTTTTGGAGTAAAAATTAATACAAGACCTGGTCCTATTTTTGGGAAAACATGGTTGTAACTTCAAACAGTCATTCAATGAATGGTTGTAAATTGAGGACTATGCACACCGATAGTCTCTGACTTACAACAGTTCATATAGTGACCATTGGAAGTTACAACGCCACTGAAAAAAGTGACTTACGACCATTTTTCACACCACCAATGCAGCATCTTCACGGCCACATAATCAAAATTCAATGCATGGCAATTGACTCGTATTTATGAGGATTGCAGTGTCCTGGAAGGGTGTGTGTGTGTCACATGATTCCCTTTATTTTTATTTATTTATTTTATTAAATTTATACTCCGCCCTTCTCCTTGCAAGGACCCAGGGCGGCGCACAGGCAATATTACAAACCATACAAAATACAAAAATATATTATTAAAAAACTATTAAATTGTATCCTGTGCTAAAACCCATTATAAAACCCTAAGAATTTAAAATTTATACATATTTAAAAGTCAGAAAACGGGGGTTATGCTAGGCCGGCTTGTTGGAATAAATAAGTCTTGAGACGCTGGCGGAAGAGGCGGAGGTCCGAGGTGGTGCGTAATTCGGGGGGCAGGTCGTTCCAGAGGGCTGGGCCCACCACAGAGAAGGCCCTTCCCCTAGGCGTCGCCAACCGGCATTGCCCGGCCGACGGTACCCAGAGAAGGCCCTCTCTGTGGGAGCGGATCAGTCGAAGGGATGTATGGGGCAGGAGGCGGTCTCGTAATGTAGCTAGGCCCCGAGCCATGGAGCGATTTAAATGACCTTTTGACAAGCAAAGTCAATGGGGAAGCCAAGATTCATTTAATAGTCATGGGTACAACATGGGGAAATTGTAAACAGTCATTTGGAAAGGAAGATTAGAAATCTTTGTTACTAATATTATTGATGTTTAGCTAGAATAGGCCATAAGGAATAACGTTTTTGGGATACTAGAAATAGCAAATGAGATGCCAGTATGTGGTTAGGTCTTGAGTTTTGGTATGTTTTAGGATGAAGGACGTTTAAACAATTATAGTCAAACGAGAATGGAGGTATGATAATGGAAACATGTACAAATATATTTGATTCAAAATACTAGAATTAATATGAATCATGTGTGACTGTGATAGAAATGCACGAAAACTTTTTGTAACCAACTGAAACCCTTCTCACAGTATGCAAAGAAAGAGGATTGTTTTGTGTTGTCTCTGTTTTGAAAACTTAAAAAAAAAACTTTTATTACAAAAAAAAGAAGAAATTTTGGGCTTAATTGTAGTCGTAAGTCGAGGACTATATGTTTTCTGGGACATTGTCAGATCTTTGGCTTAACCACCACCTTGCCGTCAGGGTAAAAGCACACTCTTTCTCTCCCCCTTCTGCCCCAACCCTTTTAAAGAATTGCTGATGGCAAGAACACCCGACAATATTTCGTTTCCCCTCTTCTCTCTTCCTCCAGATTTCTGATCGTGCTGGGATGCCTGATTTTAGCAGTGCTGACCACTTTCGGAGAATATGAAAAGGCTTCTGGATATTGGCTGTTGCTTTTGGTAAGCGTAGGTGGGCTTATTGCAAAGTTATTGTTGATATACTCTGTTAGAGTTTGTAGCAGCGATCACATCCAGAAAGCACACACAGGTAACTGATTCAGCAGGATTCAGTCACTTCTCTTTATTATATAATAATAATAATAATAATAATAATAATAATAATAATAATAATAATAATAATAATAATAATAATTTATTTCTTATAAACCGCACCCTCTCCCCACAGGGACTCGGGGCGGTGCACAGGAGAAATAAGAACAATGGCTATATACATATTTCATTAAAAATAAATTAAATTAAGTAACCTGTGCTAAAATACCCATTAAAACTATCTAACTAAAAATCCCCAAAAACCCTAAAAACAGAGGAATAGCTATCCCAGGCCGGCAAGGCAGAAAAAGTGTGTTTTCAATTTAAGACGGAAGGAGCGGAGGTCCGTGGTGGTCCTAATATCGGGAGGGAGGTCGTTCCAGAGGGCTGGGCCCGCCACAGAGAGAGCCCTTCCCCTGGGTGTCGCCCGCTGACAGAGTCTAGTGGACGGCACCCGGAGAAGTCCCTCTCTGTGGGAGCGAATCGGTCGTGAGGATGTATGAGGCAGGATCCGATCCCGCAAGTAGCTAGGTCCCGAGCCATGGAGCGCTTTAAATATGATAATTAATACCTTGAAGCGCACCCGGAAGACAACAGGCAGCCAGTGCAGCTCGCGCAAGAGCGGTGTTACATGGGTGTACCTTGTGGTACCCATAATTGCTTGCGCGGCTGCATTCTGGACTAGCTGAAGTCTCCGGGTGCACCTCAAGGGAAGCCCCATGTAGAGAGAGTTGCAATAGTCCAGTCGGGATGTCACGAGGGCATGAGTGACTGTGCGAAGGGCGTCCCGATCCAATAGGGGGCGCAATTGGCGTACCAGGCGAACCTGGTAAAACGCCCTCCTGGCCACGGCTGTCACCTGATCTTCCATTGACAGCCGGGTATCCAGGAGGACACCCAAATTGCGCGCCCCATCCACAGGGGCAAGATGTTCGCCCCCTATGGCCAGCGATGGAGTGAGCTGGTTGAATCGGGCAGCCGGAAACCACAGCCACTCGGTCTTGGTCGGGCTTAGCTTGAGTCCGTTACTTCCCATCCAGATCCGCACGGCTTCCAGGCACTGGCACATTACCGCTACGGCATCGTTGGGGTGGTCTGGGGTAGATATATACAGCTGGGTGTCGTCAGCGTATAGATGGTACTCTACCCCAAAACCACGGATGATCTCACCCAGCGGCTTCATGTATGTGTTAAACAGGAGGGGCGAGAGGACCGACCCCTGAGGCACCCCACATATGAGGGGTCTCGCGGTCGACCTCTGCCCCCCTGCCAACACAAATTGCGATCGGCCAGAGAGGTAGGAGGAGAACCACCGCAAAACGGTGCCTCCCACCCCCAACCCCCCCAGCCGATGCAATAGGATACCATGGTCGATGGTATCGAAAGCCGCCGAGAGGTCTAATAGGACCAGGATGGAGGAACAACCCCCATCTCTGGCCCTCCAGAGATCATCCACCAACGCGACCAATGCCGTCTCGGTGCTATGCCCGGGCCGAAAGCCGGACTGGCGCGGATCTAGATAATCAACTTCATCCAGGTGACGGGGAAACTGTTGTGCCACCACACTCTCGACAACCTTCGCCAAAAAGGGAAGGTTGGAGACAGGACGATAGTTGTTTAAAAGAGCTGGATCCAAAGAGGGCTTCTTAAGGAGGGGCCTCACCATCGCCTCTTTTAGGGAAGCAGGCAAGGAACCCTCACTCAAGGAAGCGTTGACAACCTCTTGGAGCCAGCCTCGTGTCACCTCCCAGGATGCCAGTACAAGCCAGGAGGGACACGGGTCCAGTAAACATGTGGTGGCTCGCAGTCGCCCACGTAACCTGTCCATATCTTCGGAAGTAACGGAGTCAAACTCCTCCCAAACAAGATCTCCCTCGTGGCATCTCACTGGGCCATGAATGGGGGCTAACTCGTTCTGTATCTGAGCGGTTTTGTCCTGCAGAAAAGTCACAAATTCCTCTGCTCTACCCTGTAACGGGGCTTCCCGCACCCTCTGTTGAAGGAGGGAGCGGGTCACCCTAAACAGGGCGGCAGGGCGGTTGTCTGCGGATGCTATGAGAGTGGCACAATGATGGCATTTGGCCACTCTCAGCGCCACAATGTAAGTCCGTAAATGGGCTCTTAACTGTGTCCGGTCAGATCCAGATCGGGTAGACCTCCATCTTCTCTCTAGGCATCTCTTGCGGCGTTTCATCACCCTCAGCTCCTCGGTAAACCAAGGGGCCTGGGTGTTTCGCCGCCGCACGAGAGGCCGCAAGGGCGCGACCCGATCCAAGGCTCCCACGGCCGCACTATTCCATGCGGCCGTGAGGTCCTCCATCGGGCCACGGGTCAGGGATACAGGAAATGGCCCAAGCGCCGTCTGGAACCCATCCGGGTCCATCAGGCGCCTGGGGCGGTACCAGATTGGAGACTCTGGTTCCGCCTCCCCGCGGAGGGGAGCAGCGGTCGGAAAGTCGAGGCGGAGAAGTGAGTGGTCTGACCATGACAAGGGCGTGATGACTATATCCCCTATATCCAGATCACTCTTCCATTGGCCTGAGACAAAGATGAGATCCGGTGTATGTCCACCCTCGTGAGTGGGGCCTTGAATTACTTGGGTCAGGTCCATGGCCGTCATGGAAGCCATGAACTCCCGAGCTACCTCGGATGATTCGCCCACCGATGGCAGATTAAAGTCCCCCATGACTAAAAGTCTGGGGGTCTCCACTGCCACCGTAGCGATCACCTCGAGGAGCTCGGGCAGGGCTGCTGCTATATAGCGGGGAGCCAGGTATACAACCAGCAAGCCCAACTGCCTTCCTAGGCCCCACTTCACACAGAGGGACTCACAACCGGTAGTCTGTGGCACAATGGTCTCTCTCGCCTCAAGACCTTCTTTTACAATGACCGCTACCCCACCACCCCTGCCTAGGGCCCGCGGCTGATGAAAAGCGCGGTAGCCTGGTGGGCACATTTCAACGAGGGGGAGTCCTCCCTCGTGGCCCAACCAGGTCTCCGCTATTCCGGCCAGGTCCGGGTCCGGGTTATATATAATATAACACATGAAGTAAATGTACAATACCAAAAGCTGGCTCTTCCAACGTGGTAGAGAGTACAAGCAAACACAGGCAGAGGAGAGAACAGTTTCAGTTCAGAGCTCAGCACAGATTTCAGCTTTTAATACAGAACAGTTGAGCTAAGACACGCCCAGGCTCCTTGCTGTCTCCTTGCTCACACAGCAAATACTGTTTCAGTTTCCAAACACTCCCCATTCGCCGACCTGTTACTATATCTATCCAAACAGTCCCCATTGGCTGACCTGTTGCCATGTCTATCCCAACCATCTCCATTGGCTGACCTGTTACCATGTCTACCCCAACAGTCCCCATTGACTGACCTGTTACTATGTCTAGTCAAACAGCCCTCATTGACTGACCTGTTACCATGTCTATCCCAACAGTCCCCATTGGCTGACCTGTTACCATGTCTATATCAACAGTCCCCATTGGCTGACCTGTTACTATGTCTACCCCAACAGTCCCCATTGGCTGACCTGTTACCATGTCTATCCCAACAGTCCCCATTGGCTGACCTGTTACTATGTCTACCCCAACAGTCCCCATTGACTGACCTGTTACTATGTCTAGTCAAACAGCCCTCATTGGCTGACCTGTTACCATGTCTATCCCAACAGTCCCCATTGGCTGACCTGTTACCATGTCTATATCAACAGTCCCCATTGGCTGACCTGTTACCATGTCTATCCCAACAGTCCCCATTGGCTGACCTGTTACTATGTCTACCCCAACAGTCCCCATTGGCTGACCTGTTACCATGTCTATATCAACAGTCCCCATTGGCTGACCTGTTACCATGTCTACCCCAACAGTCCCCATTGGCTGACCTGTTACTATGTCTATTCCAGTCTATGAACATTCATAATCTTACATACTCGTACTTCCAAGGCAGGCTGGACAGGGTTCCTTCCCTTAAAGGAGTTTAATTTGTTTTAATTTTTCCAATTCATTTGTCCAATTTATATGGCCACTCATGGGCTAAGGACGATCTCGGACCTACATCTCTTCCGTCGGGCCCTGAAGACGCATTTATTCTGCCCTGCCGGCCTGTCGTAGTTTTAAAGGGATTTTAAATAGCGATTTTAGTATGGGATTTTAAAGATGTAGGCCATTTATTTAATACCTTTTAACACATTGTTTTAGATTTTGTATCACTTATTTTATTATGGCTGTACACCGCCCTGAGTCCCGAAAGGGAGAAGGGCGGTATAGAAATATCATCATCATCATCATCATCATCATCATCATCATCATCATCATCATCATCTCTCCCAAAATGGCTCTGAGAGGCATGCAATAAAACCAAGTCATCCAGGTCCTGGTCCTCTTAAAGGTGATTTTTCAGGAGGCAACTGGACTTTCTTGGGGTTTTTTTTGAAGACATTTTGATTCTCATCCAAGAAGCTTCTTCATCTCTGACACGATAATGGGGGAATGGAAGGATTTAGATTATTTAGAAAAAAAACAAGGAAGTCCAGAAGGACCTGGATAACCAGGAGTGCTACTCAGGTGACCCTGAGGACACAGATAAACCTCCAAAGGCTTCAATGACCCTCTGAAAGGATGGAGATGACCAGCTGTCTGCAAGGAATATCAATCCTTCCGTTCCCCACTATTCTGTCAGAGCTGAAGAAGCTTCTTCAGCTCTGAGAAGCAAAACATCTTCAGACGAAAGCAAGAAAGCCCAGTTGCCTCCTGAAAAAGCACCTTTGGGGACAACCACCACCTGGATGACTGAGAACCTCTACCGACTTCTACCTAAGGGGCTGCCACAAAGGAGTCAATCTATTCTCCAAAGCACATGTTTATGTTTATGATTAAATTTGTATACTGCGGGACTCAGGGCGGTGAACAGGCATCAATAAAAACATACAAAAGACATCGATACATAAAATACTTTAAAATAATATTAAATTAGGGCCCGTTCTAAAATCCAGATAAAAACTCTTAAATAAAACCAATTAAACCAATTAAAAGCAACTACGCCAGGCCGGCCTCACGAAATAAATGCGTTTTCAAGGCCTGACGGAAGAGGCGCAGGTCGGTGATCGTACGTAGGTCGGGGGGTAGGTCGTTCCAGAGGGCAGGGGCTGCCACAGAGAAGGCTCTCCCCCAGGGGGTCTCCAGGGGGCATTGTTTGGCCGACGGCACCCTGAGGAGGCCTAGTCTGTGGGAGCGAACTAGTCGGTGGGAGGTATTTGGTAGCAGGAGGCGGTCTTGCAAATAACCAGGACCTGTGCCATGGAGCGCTTTGAAGATGGTTACCAGCACCTTGAAGGCCATGCAAGGAGCAATGGATGGAAACTAATCAAGGAGAGAAGCAACCTAAAACTAAGGAGTAATTTCCTGACAGTGAGAACAATTAATCAGTGGAACAGCTTGCCTTAAAGAAGTTGTGAGTGCTCCACAGGTTTTAAAGGTTTTAAAGAAAAGATTGGACAACATTTGTCTGAAATGATATAGGGTTTCCTGCCTGAGCAGGAGGTTGGACTAGAAGATCTCCAAGGTCCCTTCCAACTCATTCTGTGAAAGTCACTCAGTCTTGCTAGGATTTAATTGAAGATTTTATAATCTAGTATAGGTGGCTTGGTGGCTAAGACACTGAGCTTGTCGATCAGAAAGGTCGGCAGTTTGGCAGTTCGAATCCCTAGGGCCGTGTAACGGAGTGAGCTCCCGTTACTTGTCCCAGCTTCTGCCAACCTAGCAGTTCGAAAGCACGTAAAAGTGCAAGTAGAAAAATAGGGACCCCCTTTGGTGGGAAGGGAACAGCGTTCCGTGTGCCTTCAGCGTTTAGTCATTCCGGCCACATAACCCCGGAGACGTCTTGGGACAGCGCTGGCTCTTCGGCTTTGAAACGGAGATGAGCACCGCCCCCTAGAGACAGGAACGACTAGCACATATGTGCTTGGGGAACCTTTGCCTTTGGTGAAGAGCTACTCTAAATAGCTGGCTAAATGATAGAACAATACAAGTGTTTCTGCTTCAAGAGTGCATTGATTAAGCCCTCTTTTAATAGATCGTTCTTACTCAAGTCTTTCCAGGATTGTATTGAGTGCTCTATCTAGACGATTAAAAAAAAAAAATACCATGAGTAAAGTCTTTGCAGGAATGGGCAAATTAGCATGAGCAAGCAGCCTCTAACATTGGCTAAATAGCTTTGCCAAAAAAGCATCCCCCCCTCAAACATCAGGTCATCATCATCATCCCATAGACAGCCTCCTCTATTAATGAAATTGGGGGGGGGGGTTAATTGGACATTTGAAGAAGAAATGAGACGGCAGGGGCAGGCTGTAATTGCCAAAGGTCCACTCTTCAATCTTTAGCCTCTCCATTTAATAAGATCAGATGCTCACCTCTGCCTCTGCCCTTGGAGAGCGATTGCATTAGAATAGACCGTCCCGGGCTTAGCGCGGGCTTTCGTGACCTAAGGGGCTTGCATGGTTTCCAGTAGAAGTGGACAAAATATATCAGAATCCAAATGTCCTGACTCTGAATGGCTTGTTCCTGGCTTGTTGGGAACGCGCCATTATTGGAGCAAGCTTCCCAACCTTACTACTATTTAATTTCTAACCAACTTCGTTGTATTTATTTTGTACAATGACAATAAAGACTATACTATACTAGAAATGCTCTGAGACAGTGGTGGGATTCATTTTTTTTTTTACTACCGGTTCTATGGGCGTGGCTTGGTGGTCATGTGACTGGGTGGGCGTGGCCAACTCAATGTCACTCCTACCCACTCACATGACATCCCCCCAGCCACACCTAACTCAGGTCATATGATCCGCTGCCCCCCCCAGCCACACCTATCCAGGAAGCTAAGAGCAGCTGCTCAGGCTAATTGAAAGCCTGGGCATGCTGCCAAAAGCCATTACCCCTTCCAACTCCATTATTCCATGTTCTCTATGTTCTAGGTTGGGTGCTTCCCATCAAAAGCAATGCAGCTGCCTGGACCACACATGCATTAAATTCACAGCCTGTATGATCAGGGCTGCTTCATTTCCCCCTCCTGTATCTCCCCCCCCCCAGGAAGAAACAAGAAGTAGCCAACACTGCAGCAGCTATAAAAGGTCTTGGGAAACTCCAGGGAGTATCAGCTGATCACATCTTGTATTCTTCCTGAAGGGATTAATGAGCTTCCCTGCCCTAATCCTGTCAGTTTCTGGTGTCTATTGACTTGATTAAGCATGTATCGGCTGCATTCCACCTGCAACTGTTAAGTGGAGCTATTAATTGAAGGGATGGAGGGAGGGAGGGAGGGAGAGAGAGAGAGAGAGAGAGGGACAGACAGACAGACAGATGTCTCTTGCACTTTATTTTTAACCAGTTCTCCAAACTGCATGAGCAGTTAGCTAACGGTTCAGTGAACCAGTGAGAACCGGCTGAATCCCACCTGTGCTCTGGGACCAGAATCAGTCACGTCAACCTTACAGGAAGTCTTCTATGGTTGGAAATTTACTGGAGGGATTCCTTTATTGGAATCGACCATCCCAGTTTCTCAGGAAGAGTTCCAGCCTTGACATGGGCTCTTTGAAGACTGGACCACTTCTGCAGGGGTCAGTCACCTTCTCAGACCTTGGAATAGAACAGACGAGGGCCGGAAGAATGTTTCAACCTTCCTCATAATTTTTAGTTCCCAAAGCAAACTGGATTCATTTCGCGTGCGTGTGCAGCATTAAAAAATAAGCTTTTTAAGCTTCAATTTCCATGTCAGTGCCAGCAATGCGTTGTGTAGCACAAATCAGCTGAGCAAAAAAAAAACCTGGAAATATAATCCAGGAAAGTGCAGGGGTGGGTAGGCGGGGCCAAATGCTCATTGGAACTACCGGTTCGCCTGAACCTATCCAAACCGGCTGAATCCCTCTCCTGGGTTGGATTGAGCCATTTGTGAAACATTCTGCTTCCAGCAAGATTCTCCTTATCCAAATAATTCCTTTTGGGCCCCTAAGAATTGTTTTATTGAGCGATAAAAGAATTGTTTTATCGAACGATAAAATATTCCTCTCAAAATTTCGTTATTGCAGATTGTCCCCCCCCCCATGTTCAATCACAATAGCAGAGTTGGAAGGGACCTTGGAGGTCATCTAGTCCAATCCCCCTGCCTAGGCAGGAAACCCTATACCGTTTCAGACAAATGGCTATCCAACATCTTCTTAAAGACTTGCAGTATTGGGGCATCCATAACTTCTGGAGGCAAGCTGTTCCACTGTCAGGAAATTTCTCCTCAGTTCTAAGTTGCTTCTCTCCTTGATTAGTTTCTACCTATTGCTTCTTGTTCTGTCCTCAGGTGCCTTGGAGAATAGTTTGACTCCCTCTTCTTTGTGGCAGCCCCTGAGATATTGGGACACGGCTATCATGTCTCCCTTAGTCCTTCTTTTTATTAAACTAGACATACCCAGTTCCTGCAATCGTTCCTCATATGTTTTAGTCTCCAGTCCCCTAATCCTCTTTGTTGCTCTTCTCTGCACTCTTTCTAGAGTCTCCACATCTTTTCTACATCGTGGCGACCAAAACTGAATGCCGAATTCCAAGTGTGGCCTTACCTTATAAAGTGGTATTAATACTTCCCGTCATCTTCTCTCTTGTAGGAAACTTTTGCCATTTTCATCTTCGGAGCAGAATTCGCCTTAAGGATCTGGGCAGCCGGCTGCTGTTGCCGATACAAAGGATGGCGTGGGAGGCTGAAATTTGCCAGAAAGCCTCTCTGTATGTTGGGTAAGCATGTGACACTTGACATCATGGCTTCTTTTCGGAGCAGGAATGGAAAATAAAGCAGTCACAGGTTGTTGGGTTGTTGTTTTTTTTGCTCAGCAACACCAAAATAGACTCTGCCATGGTAATGAACCCCCTTCCATCCATCACTCTTATCTAGCAAAGTTAACACAAAGTGCATTGAGGTGAAAAACTACCATGTTTTTCAGAGTATAAGACACACCTTTTTCCCCCCTAAAAGAGGGTGAAAATTTTGGTGCGTCTTATACACTGTTATGTAGACCCACCCACCCACCGGCCCCAACCCTTTTAGATTTAGATTTAGATTTTATTCAATTTATATCCCGCCCTTCTCCAAAAGGACCCAGGGCGGCGCACAGGAATTTAAAAACAACATACAAAAATAGTACAAAATACATAAATTTAAAACCTATTAAATAACAAAAACCTGCGCTAAAACCAATCAAAACCCCCCATTTAAAACTATCTAAAATTAGTCACAGCGGAGGCTATGTTAGGCCGGCTTGATGAAATAAGTGTGTTTTCAAACACTGGCGGAAGAGGCGGAGGTCGGTGATGGTGCGGAGTTCAGGGGGTAGGTCGTTCCACAGGGCAGGGCCTGCCACAGAGAAGGCCCTTCCCCTGGGTGTCGCCAGCCAGCATTGTCCGGCTGATGGCACCCGGAGAAGGCCCTCTTTGTGGGAACGTATCGGTCTAAGGGATATATGGGGCAGAAGACGGTCTCGCATATAACTAGGTCCCGAGCCATGGAGCGCTTTGAAGATAGTCGTCAAGACCTTGAACCGCACCCGAAAGACCACAGGAAGCCAGTGCAGCTCGCGCAGGATCGGTGTTATGTGGGAGCATCTAGAGGCTCCCGTAATCACCCGCACGGCTGCATTCTGCACTAACTGTAGCTTTCGAGTGCACCTCAAGGGAAGCCCCATGTAGAGAGCATTGCAGTAGTCCAGTTTGGCCTCTGCCTCCCAGCAATTTACCGCTTTGCAGGCTTGCGGAGGCTTCAATGGGCTATAGCAATCCCTGCAGCTTGTAACAGCTGATGATCAGGAGAAATTGAAAGTGAAACTTGCTGTTTGCTCCACATGGCAAATTGCTGGGAGGCAGATTTTTTTTTTCTTGTGCTAATCAGGCTGTTTGCTGCAAGGAGGGAAGTCAACAACTATAAATGCCTATAGAATGCCCAAATGAGCAGACTTATTTTTTAAAGACTGCTTTATTATTGTTCTAGACAATGTAACAAAATGGAGAAGCTTTTTAAAATAAATGCTTGATCTGAAGAGGCCCAGTGCTATTGTTTTAAAAAGTGCTATTCTTTTAAATAGCAGAGAATAACTCTACTTCCAGAAAGCACATCCATTTTATCAGCATCTGTACAAGCATAGTAACACTACAAACAGTGTATATTGTCTGTAGAGATTGTTGCAAGGAGGTCAATTGCTGAGAGGCAGAGGCAGATATTTTCCCCTTGTTTTCCTCCCCAAATTCGAGGTGTGTCTTATACTTCGGAGCGTCTTATATTCTGAAAAATACGGTATGTGAAAACAGCATATTTTAAAGAGGGTTATATAAATAGGAGCGTTGGATGCTGGATGGCCATGTTTCCCCTAGGTGGTGCTCAAGGACCACCCGAAATGACTGAATTATATATTTCTTTTCTTTTTTAAAGAAAAAAAATAGTTCTTCTCTGATGAGATAAGTGTTTATTTCTTCCCTTTGATTTGCCTTCTAACTTTCCTCCAACTGAAGACAACCTATACATAGCATTCTAACCATCAGGGCTTCTCTAGCACGATCACCACAACTCCAGTGTGGAAGGAGAGACTACCCAAACTGATGATAAACACCTGTGCTCGTTTCTGCCCCTCCTCCTCAGCTCTCCCCCATCATCAGGAAGACCCATCTGCCTGTTCTGACCTAGGCTTCCCCAAAAGCACAAGGCAGAGTCCAGGTCCCCGAGAAAACCCCTTTGATTAAACAAATGTGAATTCCTCATTCACATCCAGCCAAGGCCTGGTAAACAATCTTTCAAAGGTGAATTTATGACCACCAACCTTATCTAGCTTGGAAAGCTGCCATGTCAATGTTTTCCAAAGGAGGTGCTGTGCAAGGAAAGACTGGGCACAGAGTCTCTGAGATTCACGGACAGATCTTCACACTCCTGAAACGAATCTAATGATTCAGTGAATGAATTGTTTCCTGCAAAAGCCCACTCGCCTTTTGCTCCTCTTTTATTTCCTATGGGAGCATTCACTGTCCATCTGTGGCTTTTCACCCACATCGGCCCTGATTTCTCAGCTGTTCTTTTCTTCCAGCAGCTCTGCGCATGCGCACCCTGGGAACAGGCTCCGGTTGTTCCTCTGCCTCACTGCTGTCCAGCTCCAAAGGCAGATGAGAACTGCCAGACAGCCTCGGCCCCGTCTCTGCTGCTGACGCAGAGCCCTCGTCCAAGCCTTCCTCAGACTCCAGGACTGGCCCAGTGTTAGGGGTAAAAAACACCCCTGTTGGAAAATAAACAGGCGGAATAGTACAATACACCGGACAGCAAGAGATACGTTGCTTAAACCACACACAAAGTCTAAAACACTGATAAAATAAATAGTCTTTACTTTTGATATAACTAAAATACTTCTTCCAAACAGTGATATTAACTCCTCTAACAATAAACAGTCCTTCACCAAAACACATTTATCTTACAGTAAGTCAAAACAATGGTTCTCTTCCGTCTTCATGTTCAGCTCCCCCCTCAGTGGCAATCAGGAAGCAAAGGAAAGCAGAAAGAGATGAACTGTGTTTCCAGCTGCCTTTTATGATTGAGCTGGGAAGCACAGCCAATCAGATTCCACATAGTCCTTAAAGTTACATTTACCTTTTATTAATCCTGGCTTCTATATATTGTCAACCCAATATCAGGATAATTATCCTAATACCCATGTTCCTCCCCAACCTCCTCACTCTCCGACTCTGCTGCCAATCTAACCGGAGCTGTCAATTAAGCACCCACATTTAAACGAACTGTCATAAATCAAGGACTACCTGCATTGATAAAGTCTTGGAGCTGTGTAGGTCAGGGGTTTCCAGCCCCTGGTCCATGGACCGCCAGTGATCCATGGTATGCCAGCAATTGGTCCTCACAAACAACCACAGGATGCAGGCAGCATGCAAAACTACCCTCTCTCCGGTGACTGGAAAAACCAAACAACCTTTCTCCGGTCCCTGGTGCCCAATAGGTTGGGGGCCACTGGTGTAGGTGATATTGATCATTATCCTAAAACAACTTAAGCAGATAAAGCTGCAAACAAGGAAAGGAAAGGAACCTGAAACCGATGTTTATTCAAGAGGGTTGTGGCCTGATGGCCACTGGCCCATCTGGCAGGGGAATCAGATGAGGAGGAGGAGGAGGTGTGGGAGTCAGGATCAGCATCAAGGCAACCCGAGAGCTCCGAGGGGGAAGAGGGACTGGAGCTGGCAGAGAGAGAGAGAGGGAGGGAGAGAGAGAGAGGGAGAGAGAGAGGGATAGAGAGAAGAGAGGGAGGGAGAGGGAGAGAGAGGGGGGAGGGAGAGAGGGGGGGATGGAGAGAGGGAGGGGGGAGGGAGAGAGGGAGGGAGAGAGAGAGGGAGAGAGAGAGGGAGAGAGAGGGAGGGAGAGAGAGAGGGAGAGAGAGAGGAGAGAGGGAGGGAGAGGGAGAGAGAGGGGGGAGGGAGGGAGAGAGAGAGGGAGGGAGAGGGAGGGAGGGAGGCAGAGCCGGGCCTTCCGTCAGCCCTCAGTTGGAGAGTCATCAGCCTCCAGGTCTTGCAAGTGGTTGATGAGGAAGAGGAAGAGCAGCTGGGTCCAGTGCCTGATGCGTGGGTGCACAGAAGGCAGAGGAGAGGAGAGCAGTAGAAATCTATGGGCCAGTCATAGCAAAGCCCCACCCTCACTCTGGGTCCAAGATGAATAGATGTGGCAGACAACTATTCAACTCCCCTGCAGGACAGACCTGTTAGCCCGCAGTGTGAGAGAGAGAGCCAGAGACTAAGAAAAGAGCCTTTGATTGAAATGCAGAGGTTTTTGTTGTGTTTGCTGAGCTGGGTCAGAACATCTGGATTTTCATGCCACCTATTTTCAAATGAATCCTGGGTCCTTTCTTCAGGCAAGATTTGTTCTCTGGTCTCTCTGCGCAGATATCTTCGTACTGATCGCCTCCGTCCCCGTGGTAGCTGTTGGCAACCAAGGCAACGTCCTAGCGACATCTCTGAGAAGTCTCCGTTTCCTCCAGATCCTAAGGATGCTGCGAATGGACCGGAGAGGTGGCACCTGGAAGCTTCTGGGATCAGCTATTTGTGCACACAGCAAGGTAAGGAGAGAATATTGGTAGCTCAGGGTTGGAGTGGTGCGGTGGCCTAGAGGTGGAGCTCCTGCCTCACAATCAGGAGGCTGTGAGTTCGATCCCAGGTAGAGGCAGATATTTCTCTCTCTGGGCATGATGAGAATATATCTGCTGAATGAAACTCCGCATTGGCGACAGGAAGGGCATCAGGACAGTAAACACTCTGCTAGCTCCATTCAGTTGCCCAGATTCCACCCCGCGAGGATTCAGGGGGTCGTTAAAAGAAGCTCAGGGTTGAACTGTGCTCTTTGACCTTGCTTGTTCTCTTGCAGTCGTTTCATTACCTAACTAGGTAACATCATCAGTGCTAGAAAGAAATGGGGAAAGACGAGGGAAGAAGAGTAGAATGAAAGCAATACAGCCATGAGGGATAAGTTATCCAGAAAAGCACCACTATTGGTCCTGATTGAGAATTCATAGTAGTTTGGGGATCAATTTCTTTGTAATTTAATTTACAAAATGAAATCCCCCCACCTTCAACATATTTAGTGAATGATACATTGTCTGGGTCAATTTGCTGGTAACAATATTCGTATTATTTAAATATACATAATAGTAGTCTTTTTCTTTTCTGTCTTTTTTGTTTCTAAGATTTACATATAAATCTTATTAACCTCATAATTATAATGTATTATATTTTGTAGCAGTATACTGTACATGGTAGTGTTTTTCCAATTTCTGCTTTCTGTCTCTTATTTCTAACCTCCAATACAACAATCCCCATATTAAAAAGTATTACGTATCTATCCATCATCTCTTATTTCTTTTACTTTTTAAGCATACATAATACAAGTCTTAACTTCTAACGTTGACTTGTACATAGAAACTATAGAAACTCTAGTTACTATGATAGTAACTATCATAGTTGGGGAACATCTCCAAGAGTTGGTGTTCTCTACATGGAGCTTCCCTTGAGGTGCACTCGAAAGCTACAGTTAGTCCAGAATGCAGCCGCGCGGGTGATTACGGGAGCCTCTAGAGTGCTCCCATATAACACCCATCCTGCGCGAGCTGCACTGGCTTCCTGTGGCCTTCTTTAAAGCGCTCCATGGCTCGGGGCCTAGTTATATGCGAGACCGTCTCCTGCCCCATACATCCCTTCGGCCGATCCGCTCCCACAGAGAGGGCCTTCTCAGGGTGCCGTCGGCCGGGCAATGCCGTCTGGCGACACCCAGGGGAAGAGCCTTCTCTGTGGCGGGCCCTGCCCTTTGGAACGACCTACCCCCTGAATTGCGTACCATCTCGGACCTCCGCCTCTTCCGCCAGCGTCTAAAGACACATCTCTTTCAGCAAGCCGGCCTAGCCTAACCTCCCGTCGGGGCTATTTTAGATAGTTTTTAAACTGGGGATTTTAATTTGGATTTTAGCATAGGATTGTAATATAATATGTTTTTAAATTTTGTATTTATTGTTTTGCATGTTTTTAAATTCCTGTGCGCCGCCCTGGGTCCTTTGTGGAGAAGGGGGGGATATAAATGTGATTAAAATAAAAAAATAAAAAAATAAAGAACGGATCCATTCCACACCTCAAGGGAAGGTCTACTGACAATAAACCTTTGGATCTACTCCATGTTGGTCTTTACACAGCAGCCTGCTCATTAGCTAATCTTTCATGCCAGTTTAGCCAGCAGGAATAGATCTGAGTAGGAACAGTAGATGCTTCTTATATTTCTTATCCCTGGTAATCACTGAAGATAACCCCAAAGAGAACGAGAAGCAGCTAGCAACGATGTGGGTGAGAAGATAGACTTGTGAAGAGAGAGGGGGACTTCCTGAGGTTCTTGGCCAAAGCAACTCAAACTCTTGGGACAATCCTGAGGGGATACAGCTTACCGGGCAGGGTAAATTAATTTAATTAATGTTTCGTTGCATATCCAAGTAGTGTCAACTCACAAAGTATCCCTGGACTGCTCTTGAGTTGCCATAGGCAAGGGGGATGGGGAACTGACAAAGGAGCACAGCAGCCACAAACAAGCAGATTCCACACGTACCTTTCTCAAGGCTGTCTCCCAGGTTACCCGCAGTAGCTGGAGGGGTGTGATCTCTACAGCCTGCAAAAGTGTTCCTTTGGAGAATGTGATTTTTGACACATCCTGGGGGGGGGGGAGGGTCATAATTGGGTCATAAATTACATGGGGTCAGAGCTGGCTTACTATCAGGGTTCCGAGGGATGACCTAATTAAACCATGAGTCTCGAGCCAAGCTTCAAAAGAAATCCAGTTATTTATTAAGAGCAACAGGTCAGCACATACCCAAGTGAAGCCAGCTCTGACCTCATGAAATCTACAACCCAATTATGACCTTGTTTTCCCCTCGTCCCCCCCCCCCCCCAGGGTGTGTCATAAATCACATTCTCCAACGGAGCACTTTTGCGGGCTGTAGAGATGATTTCCCCTCTGGCTGCTGTAGGTAACCCTGGGAGACGGCCTTGAGAAAGATATGTCTGGAATATACTTCTGTTTATGGTTGCCATGCTGCATCATCAGTTCCCCATTCCTCTTGCCTATGGCAACTCGAGAGCAGGCCAGGAATATTTTGCCTGTTGACAAGTAGCTTCTTCGGACCAGTGGTGGGTTCCGGATCCCGGTGGAACCGGTACGGTGCAACGGGGACCTGCCGTCCACCACATGAATGTGTGCAGCACACACGCACAGCGTGCTCAAGCATCCTTACCTCCTGCGATGCTCCATGACGCCTCTGCGATGCTCCAGGTGCTCAGCGGAGCGGTGCGCAGGTGCCGTATGCTACATGCGCATGCGTGGAAGCGCCGAAGAGCTCAAATACCGGTAAGAAGGGTGGGCAGGTGGGCCCTCGGGAGCACCGTACCGGTACCTGATGCTCCCGGCAGGCACCGGTACACCCTACCGGGGTGTATCGGCTGCAACCCACCACTGCTTCAGACTGACTGAAGAAGCTACTTGGATAAGCAGCGTAACATTTCAACCCCCCCCTCAAATGGAAAAGAGGTCCAGTTGTTATGACACCACTTCCAGACAACTCTACCTGGATGGCTGCGAATCTTCATCAACTTCATCTCATTAGCTTAAATTAGGACTCTCACGGTTGGGTGGAGTGTTTTTCCTTTTGCTTACGGCAATCTGTTCTCTCGCAGGAGCTCATCACTGCCTGGTACATTGGATTCCTAACCCTTATTCTCTCCTCGTTCCTGGTTTACCTGGTGGAAAAAGACGTCCTGGAAAGAGACGAGGACGGAAAGGAGACCAAAGAGTTTGGGACCTATGCTGACGCCCTCTGGTGGGGACTGGTTAGTATCAACGGCGATTAAGCTCATTGGTTGCAGATCTTTGGTCTGAGCGTTGCGGAATTTTTTTCTACTTTGTGGGACTTGCATGTGTTGTGTGTACCTACTACACTGCTGACCCAGGTCAGTTACTCCTAGTTGTACAGTCTGCTAGGCCTGGGGTAGGTCTGATGAGGGTGGGTCTGCGTGTTTTATGATTTGAGCTAGAGTGGATACCCGGGTAATAGATGAATTTTGCAACCAATATTCCTGTGTACTGTACACTCAGCTGCTGGGTGGTATTGATTATAGGTGGAAAGAAGGAAGGAAGGAAGGAAGGAAGGAAGGAAGGAAGGAAGGAAGGAAGGAAGGAAGGAAGGAGATGGATGGGGGAGGGACAGGTAAGAAAAGGAAGGGTGATGGGTGGGGAAGGAAGAAGGAAGAAAGGAAATTAAGGAAGGAGATGGATAGGAGGGAGGGATGAGTAGATGGAAGGTAAACGGGTGCAGGGAGGGAGGGAGGAAAGAAGAAAAAAGAGATGGATGGGAGAAGGATAAGAGAAGAAAGAAGGGTGGGTGAAGGAAGGTAGGAAGGAAGGAAAGAAAGAAGGAAGGAGTAGGGGATGGATGGATGGGGAGGAGGGAAAAAGGGATGGAGGGAAGTGTAGGAGAAGGAAGGAAAAGGGAGATAGATGGGAGGGGGGAAGATAAGAGGGGAGACCTATGGGTGAAAGAAGGAAGAAAAGAAAGAAGGAAGTAGGGGATAGATGAATGGGGAGGTGGGAGGGATGGAGGGAAGCGTAGGCGAAGGGAGGAAGGGAGGAAGGAAGAAAAAGATGGAGGGGGGGATAAGAGATGGAAGATGGGTGGGCAAAGGAAGAGAAGAATTGAAGGAAAGAAGAAAGAAAGAAAAAAGAGATGAATGAGAGGGGGATGAGAGACGGAAGATGGGTGGGCAAAGGAAGAGAAGAATTGAAGGAAAGAAGGAAGAAATGGGAGGGGGATAAGAGAAGAAAGATGGGCGGGCAAAGGAAGGAAAGAAAGGAAGGAGTAGGGGATGGATTGATGGGGAGGAAGGGATGGAGGAAATAGTAGGAGAAGGAAGGAAGGAAGGAGAAAACATTTTACAGTCTCATGTGAAAACAAAACCTGCAGAATGGCCTATTTCAACAGACTGCTAACCTTACAGAGAGTAATCAATCTCCAGGGCCCTCCAGCACGTAGCAACTCAAGGCTTACCAGTCAGGTGCGATGCAGAGATCTGGGTGTGGAAACAGGGCACCTGGAAATGCCAAGGAGTCATTCTTCTTGCCCGTTTGCTTTGTCTTTCTTACAGACTGTCCCAAACCTTCTCCCCCCACAGATTACGTTGGCAACAATCGGCTATGGGGACAAGACACCCAAAACGTGGGAAGGCCGCTTGATCGCAGCAGCGTTTTCGTTAATCGGAGTTTCGTTTTTTGCTCTTCCGGCTGTAAGTGTCATCCAGGACTTCCCTGAGAGTGCTGCCCAGTGGTGGGATTCAGCCAGTGTGCACCCATTCTGGAGAACTGGTTATTAACTTTCTAAGCAGTTTGGAGAACCGGTTGTTGGAAGAAATCTCACTTTACAGGGCTAATCCTGTAAGAAAGGCAGGAAGGAAACAATCTGGTGTTGCTTCTAGCCTCATCTTGATTGCCCTGCTTACAGAAAATGCCTCTCCGGTTAACCCTGATTTCATTGGAACAGCTAAAGTGAAGAAGCACCCATTGACATGAGTGACATTGAGTTGGCCATGCCCACCCAGTCACATGACCACCGAGCCCCGCCTACCCAGCTGGTCATTAGGGCAGAGAACCGGTTATTAAATTATTTGAATCCCACCACTGGTGCTGCCCTGAAAACTTACTTTAAATATATATATATTTATATAATTGTTTCACAACACCCTGTTAGAGCCCCATTAAGGGAAGAGACATACTGTTTCCTTTTCTGCCTTTCGGCTCATCACCAGAGACCATCTAGACAGAAAGCCATGAGTTCCGTTGTGTGAATTTTTTAATATGTGTGTTAGTTTTATGAGCTGATCAATAAATAAATCAGAGAGACTAGGATAGATCTATTTCGAGCTTTTTAGCTCTCATCAGCTAGTCATACTCTTTACTGGGATTCGAACCAGGGCTGTATTGCATATCAGGCAGGAGCCTTTAAACCATTCAGCCTGCCTGGCTCTCCCAATTGCATCAGCTGAGACAGGAGGGTTAATATCTATAATTGTTTCACAACACCCTGTTAGAGCCTCATTAAGGGAGGAGACATACTGTTTCCTTTTCCGCCTTTCGGCTCATCACCAGAGACCATCTAGACAGAAAGCCATGAGTTCCGTTGTGTTAATTTATATTTATTATACAGTTTTCTTCGTATTACATCACAGTTTCAGCTTTGGAACAGCTGAACATACTGGTTATATCCACAATATTTACGTTATACATCCTATTGTGTCTTCTAATATACAGTATCATGTTCGTAACTTTTGTTTCCATATTTCTAACACAAATCTCAAAATAATTATCATTCTACATATTTTATTTTACGTTTTTTATAACATCTTACCATAATATTGCTTACAATATATCTTCTCCTGTCTATCATTATATTTCTAATTTCTAATTCGTTGATCGTCTTTCATTGTTAATTTTCTAATCTTTACATCTTTATGCCATACTTCCCAAATTAAATAGTATTCTGTTTCTCCTTTGTCTTTAAATGCCATTGTCAACCTGTCCATCTCAACGCAGTCTGTGGGTATATGTCCATTTTTCCAATTTTGAGCATGTACGTTTCTAGCCGCCATTATTACATGTAGTATTAAGTATTAAGTATTGGGTTTTTAAATCATATTTCCCTGTTAACATGCCTAATAGAAATAGCTCTGGGTTTAAATCTATTTCAATCCACTTTTTTCTCCTTATCCAATATTTTTTTTGCCGATGGACAGGTCCACCGCATATGATAGTATGTTGTCTTTGTTTGTTTGCATTTCTACCCTGAAATCTTCCTTGTGATTCCACAAAGTTTCTTCCTCTAAAATTAAAAGGGCATCTGTTTCTTTAATATTGCTTGAGAATTTCTTTCTAACTTCTCTTTTAATTTTGGAGGTCGTGTAGGTGTTACTGGCTTCTGTGATGTGTTTTTCCATCTCTCTGGAGCCCTCCTGGCTGCTCAAACATTTTAATACAGGTAGTCTTTGACTTAATGACCACAATTGGAACCCTCCCCATCTCTCTTGTGAAGTGAGGCATTTGTTAACTGAGTTTTGCTCCAGTTTATGACCTTTCTTGCCACGGTTGTTAAGTGAGTCATTGCAGTTGTTAAGTGAATAATAATAATAATAATAATCTTTATTGTCCTTGTACTAAAATTACAATGAAATTGGTTTTAACTTCACTGGTGCAAAATTATAATAGAAACAAAAAAAAAGAGAGAAAAGAAAAAAGAAAAAAACTAGCATGTGCATGGAGTGATTGTGGTTGAATTTAAAAGTCTCACAGCCCAAGGATAGAAGCTATCTTTAAACCTGTTTGTTCGGCTGGCTATACTTTGATATCTTCTGCCTGATGGTAGAAGTGCAAAGAGATACCAACCAGGGTGTGAATCATCTATGAGAATCTTCCTTGCTCTGCTAAAGCAGCGAGATCTGGCGATGTCATCCAGTGATGTCAGAGGGCAACCGATGGTTTCTTGTGCCGAATTGATCACTCTCCGTAGTGCCTTCCTCTCCGCAACTGTGAAACCAGCATACCACACTGTGATACAATATGTGAGGACACTTTCTATGGTGGACCGATAGAAAGAGGTCATCAGCCGTTGTTCCACCTGATTTTTCCGCAGGACTCTAAGGAAATGGAGTCTCTGTTGGGCTTTTCCAATCACCAGAGACGTATTGTTTTTCCAGGTGAGATCTTGGCTAATATGCACTCCTAAGAATTTAAAAGAATAAACCCCCTCCACACAGCCCCCACAGCCACAGAATAACATAGTTGTTAAGCGAATCGGGCACCTCCATTGACTTTGCTTGTCAGAAAGTCGCGACAGGGGAATCACATGACCTGGGGAAACAGCAACGGTCATAAGTATGAACCGGTTGCCAAACATCTGAATTTTGGTCAAAAGTCGTAACTTTGAAGAAGATCTTAAGTCGCTTTTTTTTTAGTGCCGTTGCAACTTTTAATGATCACTAAATGAACGAGTATTCGAGGACTACCTGTGTAACAGAAATGGAAGTTTTTAAGAAGAGACTGGACAGCCACTTGTCTGAAATGGTATAAGGCAGTGATGGCACACACAGAGCCATGTCTCTGGGCATGCCAGCTGTCGTCCATTGCTCTTCCAAGTTCCGAGGAGCATAGGCACGCTGGCCAACTGGTCTTCGTGCGCATGGGAGTGCCAGAAACTGGAAGCTCAGTGTCCAATTTCTGGCGTGCCAGCTGCTCTTCGCACATGCGTGCATGCCAGAAACTGGAAGATCAGCTTCCCGGTGCACGCATGCACATCGAGGAATTGCCCTTCCAGTTTCCGGCACTCCCGCACGTGCACGCCAGGAAGCTGCTCTTCTGGTTTCTGGCGCTCCCCTGCTCACACGCTCCCGTTTCAGCACTCGGAGCTGAAAAGGTTTGCCAACACTGGTATAAGGTCTCCTGCTTGAGCAGAGGGCTGGACTAGAAGACCTTCAAGGTCCCTTTCAGCTCTATTCCATTCTATTCTGTCAAGATGGGGTTTTACCTAGTATCATCCTGTGAGATTTAATGGGAAGTCATGGAAACGGCAGACTGCTTTTGAGATTGTGCGATGAAACAGTGAACAAAAACCACATCCTATGGCCACACTGAAGCCAAATGAATTCAAGAATGCCCTTTGCATTAATGAGAACACCAGTGAAATTTGCTGCTTTCAAAAAAAAAATTATTAAAAGGAAATTCTTCCCATCACCCTGAAGGACACATAAGAGATAAACTTAACAAATGCAGTAATTCACCTAAACAACTGTGGCAAGAAAGGTTGTAAAATGGTTGAAAACTCACTTAACAACTGTCTTGTTTAGCAACCAAAATTTGTGCCTCAGTTGTGGTCATAAGTCAAAGGACTATCTATAATGAACCATGGGTTTTGCACTTACAACCATCATGTTTGCATTATGACTGCTGCAAAAAAAACAACCCAGCAATATCGTTTTACCTGTCAGGTTTCAAAAAGATGCCTTAATTGATTCATGAGCCTCAAGCCAAGTTTCAAAAGAAGACCAGTCATTTATTAGGAGCACCATTTTGGCAATACCCTATTGCAGTCAGATCTAAACCTCATTTGAATTATGGCTGAACCCGTGTTCCCTCCCTTCCCTCAGTCTGTGTCATAAATCACATTCTCCAACAAGGTTCACTCCTCACAAGCCTGCTGTAGTAATCTGAGATCCAACTCTAGCCGAAGGTATGCATGGAATGCGCTCTCCCCCCTTTCCTCACCATGGCAACTTTATGCGTTGATATTCGGCTCCCCTCACTTTCCAAAAGCGGCCTGTGTGAAGCAAAAACCATTATAACGTTCAACCATAAGAGGAGTGGTATTCACTTACTTTCCCTACCGGTTCGCAAATGTGAGTGTGCCCCTGTCCATGCATGCCCTCGGTCTTCCGCGTATGCACTTTGGCTTCAAAACGTGCCTAAACAGGATGGCATAGAGCCAAGGTGAATGGGCGGGCTCACCTGTGATTTCCACTACCGGTTCGTGTGAACCGGTCCAAACCGGTTGAATACCACCTCTGGGCCGTAATATGCAAGCTCCATTACAATCACCATATAAGTGCAACCTTTATATCGTTACACAGGATATGGGTAATAAACAGGAGGAATTAGAAATCGTAACACAGGAAAATAATGGTGGCCTGTTAAATATCACCCAAAATTGATGAGTGGGAGGCATACTTGGAATATTGAATCCAAGGGATACTGGTTAGTGCCAAGAACAGGGAAGGCAGAAGTGGCGTTCTTGACTGTGGAAGCATCAACGACAGCAGAAGGCGATAAAGCGTCCCAGGTGGCTTCTATTTTTCTCGCTATAATTTTTACGAGCATTCTGAGTTCTTATATCTCCCTTTCCCCAGGCTTCATTGGACCGTATTCAGCTTCTGCTGCCCTGGAAAAAAAAATTAGGAGAAAGAACAAATCCTGACTCTTTGTTATGGGGTCACTTGGAGGAAGAGATTGTGTTTTTTTCATCCTACGCTTTCCAACGAAGAAATATTTCAAGCTTTGATTTGTTCGTCTTGCCTTACAGGGCATTTTGGGTTCGGGACTGGCCCTAAAAGTCCAGGAACAACATCGGCAAAAGCACTTTGAAAAAAGAAGGAAGCCGGCAGCTGAACTCATACAGGTCTGGGCGTCCTGCTTTTCCTTAATACATGATTAAAAGTGTGTGCATGTCAGAGATGAATGTGGCTGACCATTTTAAGAAGGCTCAAGGAGCAATATAGCACAAGGAGTGTTGTGATGATTATGGTTTAAGGATGTGAATATATATTGATCAACTCAAGGGGGAGTATGTTAGGATATTCAGCCTTATATTGGCTTGACAATATATATGAGCCTATGTTCTTAAGGAGTTATGTAGCTTTAAGAACTGTGTTTGAATTCTGATTGGCTGTGAGCCTCTGCTCTACCATAAAGCAAGCTCAGAATCACAGTCCATTCCCTGTTTGATTCCTCGTGATTCCTGTGTTTCCTGATAGCGGCTGAAGACTGAAGAAGAATTATTTGTTTTGCATCACCGTAAGATAACTCTGTGTTAGGTGAAGGACTGTTATTGTTTGAGAAGTAAGAATCTCTGTTCGGAGGAAGTATTTTAGTTGCTACAAAGTAAAGACTATTTATTTTCTTACTATCACTGTTTTAGAGTTTGTTTGTGGTTACAGCAACGTATCTCTTTACTGTCCGGTAAATTACACTATTCCACATTTATTTGCTGACACTGGTTAAGGGACCAGAGTTGTAACACTGGTTCTGAACCCAGAGTTGCTAACAGTGTGCATAATGACCGTGCCTTTCAGAGCCATAACGTAGGATAGAGGTCTCGAAACTTGGCAACTTTAAGACTAGTGGGCTTCAACTCCCAGAATTCCTCGGGTGATTGTAACAACCTTCAAATACAGGAATGAGGAATCAGTAACTTCTTACTGATTGCTTATTACTTATTGGGGATAAACCCCGGAGGCATAAGGAAGATAGACTGGTATCTTTTCACACACATTATTACCACTGCAGTCAGAATAGCATACGCACAGTTTTGGAAAGGGAAAGAACTACCATCAGACCAACTAATTATCCACAAAATCTTCTGGTGTGCTGAATGCGACAGACTAACATATATTCTCAAAGACAGACAGGAAACAATATTTTATCAAAGTTGGGAAAAATGGTATGAATGGATAGAGATAAAAAGATTACGGGATGAGCGATAGGGAAAAATATACAATGTAGATATGTAAATAGTAAATAAAATAAATATACGGAGCAGCAACAATTATAAAGAATTAATAAATGTAAGTTATAGATAAACAGAAATAATTAGAATAGCTGGAAATGTAGTAAGATGATATATGATGTTACCTGGTAACTGTATACATATAGGGGGTGAGTCACTCCCAGTTATATCTATGTAGTTTTGTCTTGTCAATGTCCTATTTCTGGTTTTTTTTTCTGTTACTAGTTTACAATAAAATTTTAAAAAAGAAAAAAGAAAAAAAAAGAATCAGTAACAATCCAGATTTTGCTCCTTGCATTGCTCAATCTATTTAGTTGATTAACACTCAATACTTAGATAATCAATTAAATTTTTCCCTACAAACATTTGTTTATTAGACATACACATACAAGGACTACGTTTCTCATACTTCTCTTGTGTTCTCTAGGCTGCGTGGAGGTACTATGCTACTAATCCTAATAGGATAGATCTTGTTGCCACATGGAGGTTTTACGAGACTGTGGTGTCATTCCCATATTTCAGGTAAGTTCTGTCCATTTTTGGTTCAGTGTCTCAACTTAGTTCTTTTGAAGGATTGTCTAAGCCAGAGGTTCCCAAACTTGGCAACTTTAAGACTTGTGGACTTCAACTCCCAGAATTCTCCAGTCCGCTATGCTGGCTGGAGAATTCTGGGAGTTGAAGTCCACAAGTCTTAAAGTTGCTAAGTTTGGTAACCCCTGGTAAGCCATACTGGAGAGGAATACATGTGGAAGGACCAGCTTTGTAATGGAGAAGTAGGGGAAGAATGTTTTTTATCACCTGAAGACCCCTCCTTCAGGGCCTTCTTGCTACCTGAGGGTTGTGGGAGTTCAGATCTAGCAAAGACCTCAATTTGGAAGATAATTTAGATTCTTAACAGTGAACAGGCTCTTTGTATTAGGGTCCATATCTCTATGCAGTTTCTCAGTCATCCAGGTCCTGGTTGTCGCAAAGGTGCTTTTTCAAGAGGCAACTAGACTTTCTGGTTTTCTTGGAGGACGTTTCGCTTCTCATCCAAGAAGGGTTCTTCAGCTCTGACTGGATGGTGGGGAGTGGAAGGATTTATACTCCTTGCAGACAGCTGGTCATTTGCATCCTTTTATCTTTATCTTTATCTTTAATCGGATTTTTATACTGCTCTATCTCCCAAAAGGGACTCAGGGCGGTGCACAGAAAGAATAAAACGTAGTAAATACAATGATAAGATAAAAGTTAAAAATACATTAAATACAATGGGTCTGTGCTAAAACTTATACTTAAAAACCATTAAAATTATTATAATTGGGACTATCATAAAAACTATGCTAGGCCAGCGACATGGAATAGGTGTGTTTTTAAAGTTCGACGGAAGAGGCACAGGTCCGTGATGGTGCGAAGGTCGGGGGTAGGTCGTTCCAGAGGGCAGGACCTGCCACAGAGAAGGCTCTCCCCCTGGGGGTCGCCAGCCAGCATTGTCCGGCAGACGGTACCCTGAGGAGGCCCTCTCTGTGGGAGCAGACAGGTCGAAGGGAGGTATGTGGTAGGAGGCGGTCCCGCAGATAACCAGGTCCCGAGCCATGGAGCGCTTTAAAGATAATTGCTAGCACCTTGAAGCGCACCCGGAGGGCCACAGGCAGCCAGTGCAGCTCGCGCAGGAGAGGTGTTACATGGGAGTATTTTAGAGGGTCATTGCAGCATCTCCAGAGTCACATAATTTACATTCAGGTCAGAGGTTGGTTCCTACTGGTTCAGACCAGTTCGGCCAAGTAGGTAGTAACTCAGCCTGCCGCATCCCCAAACTGGTTCTATCAGTGGCACCATAGGTGGCACCATCTTATTTTTTGCTTATGTGCAAAAGCATTTTTTCTGTATTGCACATGCACGCATAGCACGCATCAAGCATATGCACATGCAACGTGTCCCTGAACGAACCGGCAGTAGCCGGAACCCATCTCTGATTCAGATGCTTGACAACTGACTCCCCTTTATGATGATTGCAGTGTCCCAGGGGTGATGTGATCTCCTTCTGACAGGCAAAGTCAATGGACTTAACAGCGGTGTTATTAATTGATTCACTTAACAACAGTGGCAAGAAAAGCCGTAAAGTGGGGCAAAACTCACTTAACAAATTTCTCATTTAACAACGTAAATATTGGGTTCAATTATGGTTGTATATCTCAGAATAGAGCAGAAAAAAATGTGTGAGTCTGCCTTATTGGCAGACTTTGCACAACAGGCTTAATGAAACCATGTAGCATTTGTACAGCATGCAAAGCTTGGTTAGTTTTGACCTCATTTTGCTTTATTGTATCTCAGCCTATTGTGAAAAGTGAAACCATTGGATTAACACAAATTGGAGCATATCATTCAAATGTATCTCATTTTTAATCCTGTAACTGGGTTAAATATGATATGCAAATATAGCCACCAGGTATCAAAACCAATAAAGCTAATTTCCTTTGAAGCTTAATATCCTATTTAACTTCTCTTTTTTCCCCATTGTTTTGTTCTCACTTTTGTGAGAGTTTGTTGCAGAAAATCACTTCCAGAAAGCAAACACAGATAACTGATTCCCCTGGATTCATTAACTTCTTTATATACATAATAGCAGAGCAATAAATGTACAATATCAATAGTAGATTCTTTCAATGTGGTAGAAGTTACAAGCAGAACGCAAGCTGTAGAGAACAGTTTCATTCCAGAGTTTCCAGCAGACAGAGTAGTTTCAGAACAATCTCAGATCTGTTTAAGCTCCCATTGACATAGTTGCTGTGCCTATCCATTGACTGACCTTGTTACCATGTCTCTCCCAGTCATGAATATTCTAACAACTTTTTTCTCTCTGTTTCCATCTTCCCAAAGGAAAGAGCAAGTGGATGGAACCAGGTATGTACTTCGGATCTGTGGTTGGTGTTCCTTTCAGTAGAGTATGCTTTTCTTTTCTTTTTTTAAAAACAATTTTATTGGTTTTGAAATATACATAGGAAAAGGGGTATAGGGTAGGTATGACATTTTAGTAGCTTCCATGTTGGTGATGGTGGTCCTCCCAAAACTTCATAAAAGTACAATTTTTTAGAAAGAACAAAGGATAAGCATATACGAGATATTGAGGGCTCAATGGGGAGGACCCTTGAAGTATCAAGATAAAGAAATAACCATTCTGAAACAAATTCCAAAAAAAATTAGAGAAATAAGAAGGAAATATTCCTTCTTGTCCAAGAAATTATATAAAAAAGGAATTTGGTTCAAATGGTTTATTGCCAGAGGAAATGCTGGTTTTCTGAGAGGGAGGTAGAATTAGAGTTAAAACATTAGGAGAGGCAGAGGCCTTTCTTCAAAAGCACTCTTCACTCCTAGGGGACAAAGATGGGGGAACGGAGGGGGGCGGCGATGGCCCCGCCCGATGACGGGAAAGAAGAAGAAGAATCAATAGCAAAAAGACTTAGATCTCAAAAATGACTTTATTTGAAATTTTATGGTGATTGTCGATTCAATTAGATGGCAAAGAAAAACATGATTGAATGTACGATCTATACAATGTAGAGTATGCTTTTCTAAGATGGCTTCCTTCAGATGAATTCTGGAGGTTGGGGGAAACAACGTTGGAGAGACAGCATTCACAAATTTTAAGGCAGATGTATAAGTAGAACACAATGCAGTCGGTCCTTGACTTACAATCATTTGCTTAGCAACCATTCAACACTGAAAAAAGTGATTTATGACTGTTTTTTCTCATTTACGACCATTGTAGCATCTCCTTGGTGGAGTGGTGTGGTGGCCTAGAGATGGAGCTCTCGCCTCCAAATCAGGAGGCTGTGAGATTGATCCTAGGTAGAGGCAGATATTTCTCTCTCTGGGCACAGTGGCCAATTTAATGGAGCGAAGAAGAACCTCCCTGGCTGGTGTTACCCACCTGACACCACCTTTTCCTTATCTTTTTTTAGCCAAAAGCTGGGTCTCTTGGATCGGGTTCGTGGTAGCAATCCTAAAGGGAAGCTGTTTACTCCTCTGAATGTAGAAGCAATTGAAGAAAGTCCTTCCAAAGAGTCTAAGAATGTCGTCCTGATTAACCGAGATCGATTGCGCACAGCCTTCCGAATGAAAGCTTATGCATTCTGGCAAAGCTCAGAAGGTAAACTAACTTTCTCTCTCTTTCTCGCTCCCTCTCTCTCTTTCTCTTTCTCTCTCTTTCTCTCTCTCCTCCCTCCCTCCCTCCTTCCTTTGCTTCCTCCCTCCCTCCCTCCCTCTCTCTTTTTCTTTCTTTCTTTCTCTCTCCTCCCTCCCTCCTTCCTTTCTTTCTCTTTCTTTCTTTCTCTCTCTCCTCCCTCCTCCCTTCCTCTCTCTCTCTATTTCTTTCTTTCATTCTTTCTTTCTCTCTCTCTCTCCCTCCTTCATCCCTTCCTCCTCTTTCTTTCTTTCTCTCTCTCTCTCTCTCTCTCTCTTTCTCTCTCTACCCTCCCTCCCTCCCTCCTTCTCTTTCTTTCTTCTTTCTTTCTTTCTTTCTTTCTTTCTTTCTTTCTTTCTTTCCTTCCTTCCTTCTTTCTTTTTCTCCCTCTCCCTCTCCCTCCTTTGTCCCTCCCATCTTTCTTTCTTTCTTTCTTTCTTTCTTTCTTTCTTTCTTTCTTTCTTTCTTTCTTTCTTTCTTTCTTTCTTTCTTTCTTTCTTTCTCCCCCTGTATATGTGTAAATCTTCTTAGAATATTGTTGCAGGAGGAAGAGAGGCAGAACCTGAGGAGACGGAGTCAAAAGAGAGATCAGCCTGGGATCCCTGCGTAGTTAATTAATCTGCTTAATTTATTTTCCTGACTTTTTCTTGACTCCTGCACTGTTTTCCTAATACAAATCATCCTCGACTTACAACTGCATTTCAGACCAAAATTTCCATTGCTAACAAAACCATCGTTAAGTGAGGCATGTTCATTTTGTGACCTTTTCTGCCATAGTTGTTAAATGAACCACAACAGCCGTTAAATGAACCACATAGTTGTTAAGCGAACTCTGCACTCCCCATGGACTTTGCTTGTGAGAAGTTGCCCGGGGGGCTGGCAAATGGCATTCCTGGGATACTGCAGCTGTCATAACTGGACTACTGTAATTCTCTCTACATGGGGCTCCCCTTGAGGTGCACCCGAAGACTTCAGCTTGTCCAGAATGCAGCCGCGCGAGCAATAATGGGAACCTCTAGGTTTACCCACATAACACCGCTCTTGCGCGAGCTGCATTGGCTGCCTGTTGTCTTTCGGGTGCGCTTCAAGGTGTTAGTTACCATCTTTAAAGCGCTCCATGACTCGGGACCTAGTTATCTGCGGGATCGGATCCTGCCCCATACATCCCTGCGGCCGATTCGCTCCCACAGAGAGGGGCTTCTCCGGGTGCCGTCCACTAGGCTATGCCAGCGGGCGACGCCCAGGGGAAGGGCCTTCTCTGTGGCGGGCCCAGCCCTCTGGAATGACCTTCCCCCCGAAATCAGAACAACCACGGACCTCCGCTCCTTCCGTCAAAAATTGAAAACACACTTTTTCTGCTTGGCCGGCCTAGGTTAGTCTTCCGTCTTTCGATAGGGTTTTAGGGTTTTTTTAGTGTAATTTAAATTTAGGGGATTTTAGCGCAGGGACAATTTTGGTTTAATTCGTATTTTAACTATTTATCTTTCTATGTATTTTATATTGGTTTTTATTCCCTGTGCACCGCTCCGAGTCCCTTTGGGGAGAGGAGGCGGTATAAAAATAAAATTTATTATTATTAATTATTATAAACACAGACTGTCCTGTCCTATTCTATCCTGTCCTGTCTTATCCTGTCTTATCATGTCTTGTCCTGTCCTATCCTGCCCTGCCCTGCCCTGCCCTGTTCTATCCTGTCCTGTCCTGTGCTGTCCTGTCCTGTCCAATCTGTCCTGTGCTGTCCTATCCTGTGCTGTGCTGTGCTGTCCTGTCCTGTCCCGTCCTGTCCTGTCTGTCCTGTCCTGTGCTGTCCTATCCTGTCCTGTCCTATCCTATTCTATCCTGTCCTATCCTATCTGTCCTGTCCTGTGCTGTCCTATCTGTCCTGTCCTGTGCTGTCCTATCTGTCCTGTCCTGTCCTGTGCTGTCCTATTCTGTCCTGTCCTGTGCTGTCCTATCTGTCCTGTCCTGTGCTGTCCTATTCTGTCCTGTCCTGTGCTGTCCTATTCTGTCCTGTCCTGTGCTGTCCTATCTGTCCTGTCCTGTGCTGTCCTATTCTGTCCTGTCCTGTGCTGTCCTATTCTGTCCTGTCCTGTCCTGTGCTGTCCTATTCTGTCCTGTCCTGTGCTGTCCTATTCTGTCCTGTCCTGTGCTGTCCTATTCTGTCCTGTCCTGTCCTATTCTGTCCTGTCCTGTGCTGTCCTTTCTGTCCTGTCCTGTGCTGTCCTATCTGTCCTGTGCTGTCCTGTCCTGTGCTGTCCTATTCTGTCCTGTCCTGTGCTGTCTTATCTGTCCTGTGCTGTCCTATTCTGTCCTGTGCTGTCCTATCTGTCCTGTGCTGTCCTGTGCTGTCCTGTCCTATCCAATCCATGCCATCCCACCCCTACTGCAAGGGCGTGGGTCTCTTCTTCTAGCCCGCAGCCCCCTTTGTTTCTCAAAGACAAGTGCTTTGAACTGGAAGATTTTTTGAGAACGAGACCCCTGAGTCTCAAGAGAACAAAGCTCTTACGTGCAAATGTACAAAGCGAGCAAAGCACTTACCTTCCACTCTCTTTGCATCAGGAGCTCCAATTTCCAGGTTTCACGTAGTTCAACTGTAAATCTGTTCCTGGCTGTCTCTGCACAGCGACAGAAAAGAGGCAGCCGAGGGCGCCTTATAAAGCAGCCGCGTGATTCTGAAAAAAACGTGGTGGCTGCTTTAATTATCCAGAGAGGGTTGGGGTTTTTGTTTGTTTGTTTGTAAGGTGTTCCTGCCTATTGCCAATCCCTGCAGTTGTTAAATTAGTCACACCGTTGTTAACCGAATCTGCTTTTCCCATTGATTTTGCTCGTCAAAAGGTCACTAAAGGGGATCGCATGACCCTAGGAAACGGCAACTGTTATAAATGTGAACCCGTTGCCCAGCGTCTGAAAATCACGTGACCCTGGGAAATGCTACAACGGTCATAAATGTGAAACGTGGTCATAAACCACTTTCCCCAGTGCTGTTATAACTCCAAACAGTCACTAAATGAGTTATAAGTCGAGGACTACCTGTATTGGGTCTTTGAACTGGAGAACGTTCAGGATCCGTGATTTTAAATGATTCCAGCTTGAATACGTTGTTTGGATATCATATGAGCTAATTCCCCTTGTTCTAATCTCTTTTGCACCTGGCTGATCTTACCTGTATCCATCTGGTCCTTGTTTTAGATGCTGGGACAGGGGATCCCCTGACAGAAGACAGAGGATACAGCAATGAGCTCCTCATGGAAGACCTTATCCCCACTCTGAAGATGGTCATCCGGGCTGTTAGGTAAACGTTGAGTTGCTTACCAATACTGCTGTTCTGACCCAGGCTTCCCCAAAAAGCACAAAGCAGAGTCCTGGTCCCGACAAAACCCCTTTTATTAAACAAATTTGATTTTGATTTTGATTTTATTGGATTTATATACCGCGCCACTCTCCCAAAAGGGACTCAGGGCGGTGCATTCCTCTCCCCAATGTGAATTCCTCTCCTTCACATTCAGCCAAGGCCGACCATGGCAAAAAAGATTGTAAAATTGGGCTCGACTCGCTTAACCACTGCCTGTTCTGACCCAGCTCCTCAAATACGACAAAGCCTCTAGAATTAACTCAAAGATTCCTTTATTAGGAGCGCCAGCAACTCTGGCAAAAAATTCCTCTCTTAACACAGGCTAACGAGTCCATCCGGACTTGTTAGATAATCTATATAACTAAAAATGTAACAAGAGTTTATTCAAAACCGCTAATCTCCGAAAGTGCCGCACCGATCGCTTCCAAATTTTCACACAACGTTCCTTTCAAGTACGGCATCAATGATATATATAGATTGTGTAGATGTCACACCTGTGCCAGGTACATGCAATGGAAATGTAAAAAATTGTAAAAAAGGTAGATAGATGGATACAGAGAGAGCAGTGGGCCACAGGTATTATGTCATCCTTTATGACATAAAATACTCTGTCCATAAGATTCAAGGAGAAATACAGTAGGTAGGTAGATAGGCAGCTATAGGGATAGAGAGAGGGAGGGAGAAATGCAGTAGGTAGGTAGGTAGGTAGGTAGGTAGGTAGGTAGGTAGGTAGGTAGGTAGGTAGAGGGATAGAGAGGGAGAGGGAGAAATACGGTAGGTAGGTAGGTAGGTAGGTAGGTGGAGAGAGTGAGAAATACAGTAGGTAGGTAGGTTGGGGGTTATACGGTGGTTGTGTGTACGTGTTTGTGTGTGCAGGTGTAGATCTACACACAGATTGGTTGGCCATTTATCCAGACTGGGCCACAGCAACGCGTCCCCGGGAACGGCTAGTAGATAATAAGAGTCAATATGATTAGTTTATAGATTGTTATAAATATTAATAGATTAAAAAACAACAACTGCTGCTGTGGCCTAGAGGTGGAGCCCTCACCTCCCAATCAGGAGGTTGTGAGTTCAATCCTAGGTCGAGGCAGATGTAGGGTCTCCTGCTTGGGCAGGGGGTTGGACTAGATGACCTGCAAGGTCCTTTCCAACTTGGTTAATCTGTTATCTGTTAAAGTAATCTATGTCAGCCTCCAAACCCTGCTTGTACCGTAAACACAATTACCTCAAATGGCTTGGAATATAATCTAAATCAGGATTGTCAAACTGGCAGCTATTGGCGGTATGCGTCCCGCTCAGGCCACGCCCACCCCAGCTCTGTGAAGGGAATAAACATCGCCATAGGTCACGTGACGCCAATGTGACACGGTGAATTTGACACCTGTGATCTAAATGCTTCCAGCAAGGTTAAAAGTGTGCTTTAAACTAGAAACATCTGTTTGGGGGGCATTTCAAGCTTGAACCAACTGAATTTCAAAATGCCATTCACTGCTTTTGTGACATTAGCTGCTAATTTAATTGCTTTAAATAATTAGAATTCCCTTTAAATGGCTAAAGTGACTCGATCTGCTGATGTCCTCCTTACCTGCTTCCTGCTAAGAGTAGCTAATTTGGAAAGTGTAAAGGGAAGAATTTCTTAACCGTAATCCATTATAAGTGGAACTAATCAAGACCTGGGCTAGACTTGATGTCTTTCCATTAAATTAAATCCCATTTATTCTCGGTGGCTTGTAACAAACTATTTAAGAAGCTACATTAAGCTTGTTTTGAAGGTTTGACTTGAAGAGGATTTAATCCTATCCACCTCTTTGAATCAGATCTATTCCATGCATCAAATCAGATGTTTTTAGATTGATTTGACAATTGATAAACATTTCTGATCAGCTGGATTTACCAGTCAAAACAGCAACGTGAATTAATTACAGTAGAATTTTAGCTAGATTCCCATAGTCTTATTGATTGAGTGAATTGTTTGTTACTAACCTGCTAACTATTAATGGGAAATCTTTGAGTTTTTAAAAAATTACCTCTCTTATTGCTTATTAATTACACTTTCATTTAATATTAGCAAGGTTGCTGTTCTTAGTAACAGTAGTTTTTGCTCTGAGAGAAGTCTTAATACTTGATAAGTATTTCACATCAGTGGTTACTGTTACAAGTGGCTGATTTTTATTATTTCACATGGTTTTTATGATTATGTGATATCCTTTGGATGGTTTAAATAAGCTACCAGTGAATATTATAATAAGGTAAAGGTCAAGGTTCCCCTCGCACATATGTGCTAGTCATTCCTGACTCTAGGGGGCGGTGCTCATCTCTGTTTCAAAGCCGAAGAGCAAGTGCTATCCAAAGACATCTCTGTGGTCCTGTGGCCGGCATGACTCAACACCGAAGGCGCACGGAACGCTGTTCCCTTCCCACCAAAGATGGTCCCTATTTTTCTACTTGCATTTTTACATGCTTTCGAACTGCTAGGTTGGCAGAAG
This sequence comes from Rhabdophis nuchalis, assembly GCA_039707465.1. NCBI lineage: Eukaryota > Metazoa > Chordata > Lepidosauria > Squamata > Natricidae > Rhabdophis > Rhabdophis nuchalis. The sequence continues at coordinate 212,723,737 of CM077645.1, read as the reverse complement.
CTGGGACAAGTAACAGGAGCTCACTCCGTTACGCGGTGCTAGGGATTCAAACCGTCAAACTGCTGACCTTCCTGATCAACAAGCTCAGCATCTTAGCCACTGAGCCACCGGGTCCCTATAATAATATAATATATCATAATAGTTGATTATTCATTCATGTCAGAAGCACCGTGGTTAAAATAAAGCATACTGTATGACATTTAAAACATTTAAAATATAAAACACAAGATTAAAATATGTAGGAATTAAACTGATCTTGCCCAGTTCATTACATAATATATATTCTGTGTAATATTATAATGGTTGGCTGAAATACCCATTTCAACACTATACAGTAGTCCTCATGTTACGACTATAATTGGGACTAGATTTGCCATTTTAAAGCAAGGCAGTGTTGTGGCCTATCACCTGCCAGTCCCTCCAGCAGCCGAAGCAGATGAGGAGGCGGTGTGGGAGTCAGGGTCACCATGAAGGCAACCTGGGAACACTGAGGAGGAAGAGAGAATGGAGCTGGCAGAGAGAAAGAAACAGAGACCGGAACCTGAGCTGTCCGTCAGCCCTTAGATGGAGAGTCAACAGCCCTCCAGATCTGGAGGTGGCTGATTAGGAAGAGGAGGAGCAGCTGGATCTGGTGCCTGATGTATGGAGGCGCAGAAGGCAGAGGAGAGGAGAGCAGTGGAAATCTATGGGCCGGTCCTTGGGACAAAAGAGCCACTGCTGCTAGCAAATCCCCACCCTAGCTCTGGGGATAAAAGGCAGAGGGTGGAGATGAATAGGTGTGGCAGACAGCTATTCATCTTCTTGCCGGCCAGACTTGTTATTTTATTATTATTATTAAATTTATACCCCGCCCTTCTCCAAAGGGACCCAGGGCGGCGCACAGGAATATTAAAATACATACAAAATCACATAAAAAATTTAAAAAACTTATTTGTTAGCCTGCGGTGAGAGAGGAACTTTTGCCAGAGCTGCTGGCTCTCCTAATAAAGGAATCTTTGAGTTATTCTCAGAGGGTTTGTCATGTTTGAGGAGCTGGGTCAAAACAGGCAGTTGTTAAGTGAGTCGAGCCCAATTTTACAATCTTTTTCGCCATGGCTGGTCAGTGAACCAACCACGATTGCAGTGGTTAAGCAAATTTGGCTCCCCACCAAATGTTGTCCAGGCGCCAAGTGCTTGAATTGCGATCGTGTGACTGCGGGGAATGGCTGCAATGGTCATAAGTGCAAGGACCGTTTGTGCGTCATTTTTTTCCAGTGCTGTTTAGCGAACTTCGAGCGTTCACTAAACGAATGGTTGTAAGTTGAGGACCACACGGAAATGCAGCTAAGAACCGAGATTTCTTAGAGAAACAGAACCACATAAATCAACTTGGGACAGCCATGCACTGATTGGCCTTTGGGTGCAGAGGTCACGAAGCACGAAATGTCATCCATCCAATTGAGGCAACTATGCAAAATTTAGTCCTGCCTTAGGCATGATAGCCGGTTGGGTGACTTTGAGCCAATCACCAGGAGACTGTGAGTTCTAGTCCCGCCTTAGGCATGAAAGCCAGCTGGTTGACTTTGAGCTAATCACCAGGAGACTGAGAGTTCTAGTCCCGCCTTAGGCATGAAAGCTGGTTGGGTGACTTTGAGCCAATCACCAGGAGACTGTGAGTTGTAGTCCCACTTTAGGCATGAAAGTTGGCTGGGTGACTTTAAGTCAGTCATCAGGAGACTGTGAGTTCTAGTCCCGCCTTAGGCATGAAAGCCAGCTGGTTGACTTTGAGCCAATCACCAGGAGACTGTGAGTTCTAGTCCCGCCTTAGGCATGAAAGCCAGCTGGCTGACTTTGAGCCAATCACCAGGAGACTGTGAGTTCTAGTCCCGCCTTAGGCATGAAAGCCAGCTGGTTGACTTTAAGCCAATCATCAGGAGACTGTGAGTTCTAATCCCGCTTTAGGCATGAAAGCCAACTGGTTGACTTTGAGCCAATCACCAGGAGACTGTGAGTTCTAGTCCCACTTTAGGCATGAAAGCTGGCTGGGTGACTTTAAGCCAATCACCAGGAGACTCTGAGTTCTAGTCCCGCCTTAGGCATGAAAGCTGGCTGGGTGACTTTGAACCAATCACCAGGAGACTGTGAGTTCTAGCCCTTTTTCTGCTGTTTCTTCTTGAACCAGGATTCTACAGTTCCGCCTCTATAAGAAGAGATTCAAGGAGACTTTGAGGCCTTATGACGTAAAGGATGTGATAGAGCAATATTCAGCTGGACATCTGGACATGCTTTCCAGAATCAAATACCTTCAAGCAAGGTAAGAGGGCACGGCCCCATTCGTAGACTAATCGTGGAGATGATATTGGGAGGGAAAGAGGGAGAGTTTGGCCTGTATCAGGTGATGGCATATGTCACTGCAAGCGCTACTACTCAAAGGGTGTCACTCTTGTAAGAAATTGATGGCTGGGCAACAGACTCCATCAAGAGTCTGAGTGTTTATCTCAGGCAAGGTTATACATTATGTTCACCTAATGCAGGGGTCTGCAAAGTTGGCTCTTTTAAGACTGGTGGACTTCAACTCCCAGAATTCCCCAGCCAGCCATCTTAGTTTTAGTCTATGTGGGTTTTGTGTATTTGCTTGTGTAGTTTAGTATTTCATGTACACCTAAGTAGGTCACTTGGTTTACCATTCAAGGTGCTATGCAAACCCAGAGATGGGTTAATGCAGGAATCAAGTTAAGAGTTCTATGGAGATTGGGCCTTATAAGATCCAGTGATTCAGCCACATAATAGATGATTATGTGTTGCATTATCTTTCTATTCACTTGCTTATCATAGATGATAGACGATAGATATAGATAGATATTTAGAAAGGTAGGTGAGATAAACAGACAGACAGATATGGAGATAGATACATAATATTTAAACAGTGAGAGAGAGAGAGAGAGAGAGATAAAGAGAGATTAGATAGATAGATAGATAGATAGATAGATAGATAGATAGATAGATAGATAGATAGATAGATAGATAGATAGATAGATAAAGATATAGATAGAAAGATAGAGAGAGAGACAGACACAGATGGATGGATGAATGGATAGATAGATAGATAGATGTAGATAGATAGATATTTAGAAAGATAGGTGAGAGAGATAGAGAGAAATGGAGATAGATACATAGATATTTTAAAAGATAGATGAGAGTGTTAGATAGATACAGACAGATAGATGATAGATGTTAGATATAGATAGATATTTAGAAAGGTAGATGAGATAGACTGACAGACAGATATGGAGATAGATACATAGATATTTAAACAGTTAGATGATATATATATGATAGATAGATAGATAGATAGATAGATAGATAGATAGATAGATAGATAGATAGATAGATAGATAGATAGATAGATAGATAGATAGATAGATAGATAGAGGAAGGAAGATCAAAAGGAAAGAAGGAAGGAAGGAGATGGATGGAAGAGCAGGGTAAGAAAAGGGAGACAAAGGCAGGCAGGAAGGAAGGAACATTTTTGCTAATGGCAATTTCTTTCTTGTAAATCATCTTTCTTTAAACTTGTGCCTCCATATGCTCTAAGACAGGGGTGTCAAACTTGCAGCGTCATGGCGGTGTCACATGATGCACCGGGACTTTTTCCCCTTTGCTAAACCGGGGTGGGGGAGGGGGGCAGCATGTGATGGATCCGCTCAGTGGGCCACAACCTTGACACCCCTGCTGTAAGTCTTCAGCTCTTAGACATACATGGACAGCCACTTGTCTGGAATGGTATAAGGCAGTGGTGGGTTGCAGATGGTATGCTCCAGTATGGGCCTACTGGAGCCTTCCCGGAGCACCAGGTATCATTCTGGAACAGTGCTCTGGAGGGCCTACCCACCCACCCACGCTCCTTACCTGTCTTTAAATTCTTTGGCGCTCCGTGCACGCGCATGGCTTGTACAGCACCTGTGCGACGCTCTGCCAAGCTGCTGGAGCATTGAGGAGTCTCACGGAGGTGTCATAAGAACATAAGAAGAGCCTTGCTGGAACAGGCCATAGCCCATCCAGTCCAGCATTCTGTCTCACACAGTGGCTCACCCTTTGCTTCAGGGTCTTCCCAAGCAGATGTCTTCACCTGCTTATGATTTCCTGCAAATGGCATTGAGAGATATCCTGCCTATCTCTCCAACCCGGAGGGTGTCCTTAGGCATCCATCATGATAGCCATTGATACCCTTGATCTCCATGAACTGGTCTAGTCCTTTCTTAAAGGTGTCGAGGCTGACAGCTGTCACCACTTCTTCTGGCAGGGAGTTCCATAGACCAGGGATCCTCTGGGTGAAAAAGTACTTCCTCTTATTTGTTTGAGGTCTAGCTTCCAAAAGTTTCATGGAGTGCCCCCTAGTTTTAGTGTTGTGCGATAGGGAAAACAGTTTTTCCTTTTCTACTTTGTCCACACCGTTCATGATTTTATAGACTTCAATCAGGTCACCTCTCAGGCGCCGTTGTTCTAGAGTGAAGAGGCCCAGCCGTTGCAGCCTCAGATGGTAAGGAAGGAGTTCCAGCCCCCTAATCATTCTGGTTGCCCTCCTCTGCACCTTTTTCATTTCCATAATATCCTTCTGAAGGTATGGTGACCAGAACTGTACACAATACTCCAGATGGGGCCTCACCATAGATTTATAAAGAGGCAACATGACACTTGCTGACTTATTTTCTATACCCTTCCTAAATGATCCCTAGCAATGAGTTTGGGGGATAAGACGCATGTGGGCGCTGCGTGCGTTCATGTGGCGGTCGCCAGGTCTGGAACCCACCCCTGGTATAAGGCCTACTGCTTGTGCAGGGGGTTGGACTAGAAAACCTCCACGGTCCCTTCCGTTTGTTATTCTATCCTTGTTTGACCAACAGGCGCATTGCACGGAGTCCTAATGCTGGCTGGGGAATTGTGGGGAGTTGAAGTCCACAAGCCTTAAAGTTGCCAAGTTCCCCCGAGTGATTACAGTATATAATACGACTACATTTTAGGAGCCCTTATGTTCTGTTTTCATCTCTTTTCAGAATAGACATGGTTTTTGCACCTGGGCCTCCATCTACTCCCAGACACAGGAAATCTCAGAAAGGGGGCTCGTTCTCCTACCCTTCGCAGCAGTCTCCAAGGTGACATTTTGGGGGGTGGGGATGCTCCAATGGTCATAACTATGAAAAATAGTCAGACGTAACGTTGTTCACTTTGAATGGTCGCTAAATGGTCATTGTTTTAAATGGCCTATAATTACCATATTCTCCCTCAACGAAAGCCACATTCCCATCCTTTTCTCCTTGGTGTCAGCCTTCCCCCTGTCCCGTTTCCATTAAGCCGTTTCCATTTTAAATTTTAAATTGATTTATATTGTTCTTATTGTGGCTTTAATGATGCCTGTGCGCCGCCCTGGGTCCTAACAAGGAGAAGGGCGGGGTATAAATTCGAAATAAATAAAAGAATAAAAAGCGCCAACCAGAGGTGGTCTTCAGCCGGTTCTCTCCGGTTCGGGAGAACCGGTAGCGACGGCAGGGGGAAGCGCCGCCCACCCACCCCAACGTAATGCGCAAGCACTGGGCCTGCACAGAAGGCGGTGCGCGTGCACAGATGAGGAGCGGGCGAGAAAAGCAAGTGCACGTATGAGCATGCTCCTATTTGTTAAGTGAACCTGGCTTCCCCCTTGACTTCGCTTGTCAGAAGGTCGCAAAAGGAAATCAATCACAGGAGCTTGGCACACTGTAACCGTCGTAAGGATGAGTCAGTGGCCATGTTCATGGGGATGCTCCAATGGTCATAACTCTGAAAAATAGTCATACGTAACTTTGTTCACTTTGAATGGTCGCTAAAGGAGCTGTTTTAAATGGCCTATAATTACCATATTTTTGGAGTATAAGATGCACCAAGATTTTGAAGAGGCAAAACACCAAAATGAGCCTGTTTGTTTTTTTTTCAAAAAAAAAGGGCATGAATAGGAGGCTTGTAGAGTGCTCCTGGGGGCGTGCCCCCCCCCCAATGAGCAAAACATGGCTCGTTTGTTGCAAAAAAGGGCCATTATTTTGTCAAAAAAGGCATGAATAGCCTTTAGGAGGCTTATAGAGTGCTCCTGGGGACTGGAGGGGCAAAATTGAGCAAAAAGTGGCCCGTTTTTCACTCATTTCTGCCCTCCCCAGCCCCCAGGAGCACTCTGAAAGCCTCCATAAGGCTCTGCATGGCCATTTTGGTGAAGGGGGCAGGGTTTTGGGAGGCCAAAAATGCTGTGTTCGCTGTATAAGTCGCAGCCAGATTGTCAGCCTATTTTTTGAGGGAAAAAGGTGCATTTTATACTCTGAAAAATACAGTATTTTAATCCAGTGGAATGCGAAAATGTATTCCCTCTTCTTTGGCTTTTGTAGAGGACAGGAATGCACAGTGATTCTGCAGAATAATAAGGCTTCAACACACACACTTGCAGTTGTTATAACTTAAGCACGGAGGTTGACTAGCGTTTCAGAAATGCCTCCTTTGAAACGAACTTCTGTGTAAATGCACCGTGAACTGGAAATATTTGGAGGAAGAATTCGAATGGTGGATTTTTTTTTTTTTTTTTTTGCCTCTGTGTAAAATGGACTCTTATTTCCTTTTAGGAACGAGCCATTCATAAGCAAAGCATCTGCAGATGATCCTGAAGACCAAAGCATGATGGGCAAATTTGTCAGAGTTGAAAGACAGGTATTTATTTATTTATTTATTTGTTTGTTTGTTTTATTTATTTTATTTTACTTTATTTTACTTTATTTTATTTTATTTTATTTTATTTTATTTTATTTTATTTTATTTTATTTTATTATTTTCTTTTCTTTTCTTTTCTTTTCTTTTATTTATTTAATTTTTAGACCGCCCTTCTCCCTACCGGGACTCAGGGTGGTGTACAGGCACTAATAAAAGTCCATGATATAAAACGTAAAATACAGTTAAAAATCTATTAAATAGCTAGCCTGACTAAAATCCTGTTAAAAACCCTTACTAAAACAATTTAAAAAACTACGCCAGGCCGGCCACACGAAACAAATGGGTCTTCAAGGCCCAACGGGGGGCAGGTCATTCCAGAGGGCAGGAGCTGCCACAGAGAAGGCTCTCCATCTAGGGGTCGCCAGCCGGCATTGCCTGGCCGACAGCACCCTGAGGAGGCCCTCTCTGTGGGAGCGAACTGGACGGTGGGAGGCATTTGGTAGCAGGAGGCGGTCTTGCAGATAACCAGGTCCCTTGCCATGGAGCGCTTTGAAGGTGGTTACTAATACCTTGAAGCGCACCCGGAAAGCCACAGGCAGCCAGTGCAGCTTGCGCAGGAGAGGTGTCATGTGGGAGCATCTGGACGCTCCCAGAATCCCCCGCGCGGCCGCATTCTGAACTAACTGGAGTCTCCGGGTGCACCTCAAGGGAAGCCCCATGTAGAGAGGTATGAAACACTCAGCAGTGTTTGCTGAGGTGCCTTACGCACAGTCACTCAAGCACTCGTCACCTCTCGACTCGACTACTGTAATGCTCTCTACATGGGGCTCCCCTTGAGGTGCACCCGAAAGCTGCAGCTAGTCCAGAACGCAGCCGCGCGAGTGATTATGGGAGCGCCTAGACACTCCCACATAACACCTATCCTGCGCGAGCTGCACTGGCTTCCTGTGGTCTTTCGGGTGCACTTCAAGGTTTTAACGACCATCTTTAAAGCGCTCCATGGCTCGGGGCCTAGTTACATGCGAGACCGTCTCCTGCCCCATACATCCCTCAGACCGATACGCTCCCACAGAGAGGGCCTCCTCAGGGTGCCGTCGGCTGGACAATGCCGACTGGCGACACCCAGGGGAAGAGCCTTCTCTGTGGCGGGACCAGTCCTTTGGAACGACCTACCCCCTGAACTCCGCACCATCTCTGACTTCCGCCTCTTCCGCAAGTGTCTGAAGACACACCTATTCCATCTAGCCGGCCTAGCGTAACCTCCATTACTGACTCCTAGATAGTTTTAAATTTGGGATTTTTAATTCGGTTTTAGCACAGGTTTTTTATTAGAATATGTTTTTTAAAAATTTATTATGTTTTTTGTATGTATTTTAACATTCCTGTGCGCCGCCCTGGGTCCGCTTGGAGAAGGGCGGGGTATAAATATAATAAATATAATAAATATACTATAATAGCAGTTTTGGTCCATGTTTTTCTCAAATTCACATTCAGAACAGAGCTGGAAGGGACCTTGGAGATCTTCTAGTCCAGCCCCCTGCTCAAGCAAGAGACTCTATACCCGTGATGGTGAATCTATGGCACATGGGCCAGAGGTGGCACATAGAGCCCTGTCTCCAGCTGCTCTTCTGGTTTCCGGCACATGCATGCGTACTGGCCAAAAACCCAAAGAGCAGGTGGTCAGTGCGCGCATGCCACCTGGGGTTCTGGCGCATGCATGCACATTAGCCAGCTAGTCTTCAGGTTTCTGGCACTGCAGAAAACATGCATGTGTTCTAGTTTGTGTCATTGGTGCTGAAAAGGTTTGCCATCACCTGCGCCTTTTCCATCGGGCCTTGAAGACCTATTTATTTCATGTGGCCGGCCTGGCGTAGTTTTAATTGTTTTTAATAGGGGTTTCAGTAGGGATTTAGGACAGGCTAATCATTTAATATATTTTTAACGTATTTTATGTTTTATACTATTGATTTTTATCGTTGCCTGTACACTGTCCTGAGTCCCGAAAGGGAGAAGGGCGGTATAAAAATCTAATAAATAATAATAATAATAATACACCATTTCAGACAAGTGGTTGCCCAGTGTCCTCCTAAAAGCCTCCAGTGATGAAACACTCACAACTTCTGAAGGCAAACTCTTCCACTGGTTCATTGTTCTCACTGTTAGGAAGTGTCTCTTTAGTTCTAGGTTGCTTCTCTCCTTGCTTAGTTTCCATCCATGGTTTCTTGTCTTGCCTTCTGCTGCTTTGGAAAATAAGTTGACCCTCCCCCCCTCCTTGTGGCAGCCCCTCAAATATTGAAATCCTGCTATCATGTCACTCCTATTCCTTCTTGTCTCTAGACCAGCCGTGCCCAGTTCCTGCAACCATTCTTCATATGTTTTAGTCATCGGGCCTTTAATCATTCTAGTTGCTGTGTATTTTTTCCAAAGGCTAAAACAACTAAAATTTCATCTCATTTTCACAAAAACATACATCTCATTTTCAAAGTCTCAACGTCTTCTCTGCCCTTTCAGCAAAATCTCAGCATTTCCTTCATAACAGATCTAAACACCTAACATCTAAACATCTGAAGGCCAGACAAGGAATAATGGATGGAAAGTGATCAAGGAGAGATTCAACCTAAAAATAAGGAGACATTTTCTGACAGTGAGAACAATCAACCCATGGAACAGAAATTGCCTTCAGAAGTTGTGGGAGCTTTATCACTGGAGGCTTTCAAGGTCAGATGGGACTGCCATTTGTCAGAAAAGATGTAGGGTCCCCTGCTTGAGCGGAGGGTTGGACTAGATGATCTATAAGGTCCCTTCCAACTCTGTTAATCTGTTGCTGCAATTGTTTATGATGACCTTTGATCTTTTGTGATGATCTTTGACCGAGGTCAATTTTCAGTTGGGGAATAGTTTTGCTCCTAGTCGAGATAACCAATTGTTTATTCCAGCTGAGTTCTGATGGCTGCTGTCTTTTTAGGTCCATGACATGGGGAAGAAGCTGGATTTTTTAGTAGACATGCACAAGCAGCATCTGGGCCAGCTGCAGGTCCAAGTCACCGACGCCTGTCCTTTGAAAGAAGCCACCTCCCCGGCTGAGGACAACCGCTTTTCTGAACTGAAATCTATCATTTACAAATACTCCAAGCCTTCCATTCATGAGCTGTCTCCAAGCTTCCACCACGTCCCCGTCAACAAAGTCCCTCCTTTCGGGTACTCGAGCCAGGACTGTGGTCACAACCCCCTTTCACTGCCCTTCAGTGACCAGAACTCAGGCCGATGGCAAGCCATGCCCTTCTCCATGGCCTACTCAGAAAGGCCCACCGTCCTGCCAATAGTGACTTTCATGGACCCTCAGGTTTCCTTCCACTCGCCGCAAGGAGAGCTCTGGAACCCCCATTCGGACAGATTCTCCTCAAGGCAGAGGCAGAGAGACAGTGACACCCCCTTATCCCTGCTCTCGGTGAACCACGAGGAACTCGAACGCTCCCCGAGCGGGTTCAGCATCTCTCAAGACCGGGACGATTTCCTGTTCGGCCCAAATGGCGGCAGCAGTTGGATGAAGGAGAAACGCTATTTGGCTGAGGGGGAAACGGACACGGACACCGACCCCTTCACTCCCAGCGGGTCGATGCCTCTGTCCTCCACAGGGGACGGGATTTCCGAGTCAATATGGACTCCTTCAAGCAAGCCAATTTAATCTTCTCTAGCGGGGTGGGATGGGGTTGGGGTGGGATGTGGGAGGGTGGGGATCTGGGCTGGCTTTTTCTTGTCCTGTAAACTTAAAACTTTGTATATCTGACGAGACCTGCCCGAAGCTTCCTCCCTCAAAAAGCAAAAAAAAAAAAAAAAAAAAAAAAAAGAAACCCACCACACCCATCCCTTCACCACCAAAATGGCTGTTCTGCATGCTGGTGTTCGTGGACGTCTTTCTCCACCATTTCACACAGTCGAGCGATGCAGTTCTCCTCATTCCCGCCAAAACGAAGCGGCTTGAGTTTTTTTTGCACAGGGTGGGGTGTTTTTGTTTTTTTTAATTTTATTTTACTTTCTTTTGCATGACTTTACGCTCTCTAAAGGGTACAGGGAATTTCCTCCATGATTCAAACCACGAAGAAGACGAAGAAAATAATCACACTATCGCTCAGTAAGTCAAGGGCGTCAGATCGATGTCAGAGCTTTTTAAAAAAAAACACCACAAACCTGAGGAGATGCAGGCTGCATCGTGGCGAGCAACAAACAGCCTTCATTTCTAGAACGGTGCCCTTGGCGAGGTGTGCATGCATTCGCATCATTCCTCTTTGCAATTTCAGCTTGTTTCCCTCTTGGCCGTCCATTTTGTTCTCTGCCATGTTGCCATAGTAGGCCGATTTAATTCCGTTCGTTTGACCTCTCTCTGCTCCTGCACCTATGTAAGAACCCCGAGAATATAACACATTCCAGTATTCAGAGCATCGAAGTGTTTTTTTGTGCACAACGTGGTATGTTGTTGATTTCCATGAAGCTCAGGCACGCTTCATCTGCTCCGATATATTGTCTCCTTCCCTCATCATCTCCATGATGTCCATGGGTCAAATGAGTAATCCATCGGTCAAATTCTGGCCTCTTTAAGTTTCCTTGAGCTAGGCAAGTTTTGAAGTCAACATTTGAACCGATTGTCTCAAAGGTGTTTTTTCAAAAGGCAACTGGACTTTCTGGTTTTTCTTTTGAAGATGTTTCGCTTCTCATCCAAGAAATTTCTTCAGCTCTGACTGGATGGTAGGCTCAGAGCTGAAGAACCTTCTTGGATGAGAAGCAAAACATCTTCAGAGAAAAACCAGAAAGTCCAGTTGCTTCCTGAAAAAGCACCTTTGGGACAATCATGACCTGGATGGCTGAGAATCGCCATAGACATTCGAACCAATGTTTGTTGGCCTTCACGCATCACTTCTGTCAGCAGTAGTGAGGGCCAAGACATGCTTGTCCCTTTATGACGGTAGTCGTAACTTACAACATTAATCTCTTATTATGAATTACTAGCTGTTCCCGGTCACGTGTTGCTATGGCCCAATCTGATTTAATGGCCAACCAATCTGTGTGTAGATCTACACCTGCACACACAAACACATACACACAACCACTGTATAACCCCCAACCTACCTACCTACTGTATTTCTCCCTCTCTCCCTACTGTATTTCTCCCCCTCTCTATCCCTCTACCTAACTACCTACCTACTGTATTTCTCCTTGAATTTTATGGACAGAGCATTTTATGTCATAAAGGACGACATAATACCTGTGGCCCACTGCTCTCTCTGTATCCATCTACCTACCTTTTAAACAATTTTTTTACATTTCCGTTGTGTGTACCTGGCACAGGTGTGACATCTACACAATCTATACATATATCATTGGTGCCATACTTGAAAGGAACGTTGTGTGAAAATTTGGAAGTGATCGGTGCAGTACTTTCGGAGATTAGCGGTTTTGAACAAACTCGTTACATTTTTATTTATATAGATGATGAGAGATAGGTCACTAAGACATTGTTTGATTTATCTCTCAGCTGCTTATCTGCTCCTCCTTTTATTCCATAAAGCAATGTTTCTCAACCTCCACAACTTCAACATGTGTGGACTTCTGAGAGTTGAAATCCACACGTCTTGAATGTCTAGGCAGATTCTCAGTCATCCAAGTCATGGCTGTCATAGAAATCCTTCCATTCTCCACCATGCAATCGGAACTGAAGAAGCTTCTTGGATGAGAAGGGAAACGTCTTCAAAGAAAACAAGAAACTCCAGTTGCCTTTTGAAAGAAAAGCACCTTTGGGACACACGTCTTGAAGTTGCCAGGACTGAGAAAAAGCACTGTTTTAGAGGCTTTCCATATACAATTTACTAGCAGTAGCACTTAGACTTATATACCGCTTCATAGTGCTTTACAGCCCACTCTAAGCACTTTACAGAGTCAGCCTCTTGCCCCCAACAATCTGGGCCCCCATTTTACCTACCTCGGAAGGATGAAAGGCTGAGTCAACCTTGAGCCTGGTGAGATTTGAACTGCCAAATTGCAAGCAGCCAGCAGGCAGCAGAAGTAGCCTGCAGTACTGCATTCTAACCACTGTGCCAACCATAGCTCTTACTAGACTTAAATCATGTCTGGGGAATTCTGGGAGTTGAAGTCCACACTCTTTAAGTTGCCATGGTTGAGATATGCTGCCCTAGAGCAGGGGTGGGCAAAGTTTGCAACTTTAAGTCTGAAGGACTTCAGCTCCCAGAATTCTCCAGCCAGCAAAGCTGGCTGGAGAAGTCTGGGAGCTGAAGTCCTTCAGACTTAAAGTTGCAAACTTTGCCCACCCCTGCCCTAGAGGCTTTCAGTATACAATCCGATGATGGTGATGATGTCAGCCATTGAGTTGTGTCTGACGTTTGGCGATTTTGTGGACCGCATCTTCCAATCTTGCACTAATTTTCTGAGTTGTTCTAGGCTCTGGGTGGTTGTCCACTTTGATGGTGTCCAGCCACCTTGTTCTTGGACAGACTGGTTTCTTTTGAACACTTAACTCTTCTAAACATTCTCTAATGAATTCTCCTGCATGACATGGCCAAAATAAGTGAACCATTATTTTATGATTTTTTTTTCCTTCTAGTGAAATGTCTGCTTTTTATGTGCTCTACTTGTTAGTCACCTTTGCTGTCCAAGGAATATGAAGAAGCCTTCTCCAGCACCACAGCTGGTCTTGCTTTTTTAAGTTCCAACTTTCATGACCATTGTGGGACATACAATTTACTAGATATAGTAACGGTAGAGGCCTTTGAACTCTGGTGCTTGGAGAAGACTCCTGCGAGTCCCTTGGACTGGAAGACGATCAAAGCAGTCAGTCCTAGAGGAGATCAACCCTGATTGCTCTTTAGAAGGCTTGCTCAATAATGGCAGGGGGTGAAAAAAAGATCCTTCAAATTAGTACTCATCTGCAAATAAAACATGAAATATATAATTCTTGATTTTTCTATCAAATATGGGCAAACACAGTTTTAGGATGCATCAGAAGACGTAGCCATGAAGAAGCCATGTATGATGTGATATTGTTACAGAAATGATATGAATCATGGATGTGCCCCATTTTGCACCACTTGGACACTTTCAGGAGTGAAAGACTTGGTCCACATGTGAAGGTTTAATTAAACTGATTTACTGCTAAATATAGACAGGAATCTTCTCAACTAACAGTTAGCTTGAAAAATAGATCAGGATCCGTGGAATTCAAGGGAAGTTGGACTTGATCTGCTTGTGGCTATGTGGGGATTCTAGACTAATCCCTCTTTTAACTCCACCCCAGCTTCTGTCATTCCTTCTCCTACAGACACACAACAACCACTCCCCATCCCCTGTCAATGCCTCTCCATCAACTGACTGACGTATATGTTCCAATCCTAGCTGTTGGCAGTTGTGTTCTTCTTTGACCCAACTTCATGCTTGAAGGACTTACCCAATCCTTGTCTTATAAATTCTTATGAAAGACTAGCTGATAAACCAGCTTTGCCCAGGTATTTAGTTCTAGGAGGAAAAGGTCCAAACTAAATGTAATTTCTAATGTTGGATTTTCCACCTTACCAGAGGGAGCCCCCTTGTGGATTACTGTGAAATCATTACCATGGAAACTCCACTGCACTGTACAGTAGAAGCCATTTTAAGACACAACAGGCTGTATCTTAACAGAACACACACACACACACACACACACACACAAGTGGTGTTAGGGGTGTCTTACCCTCGCAGTATTTTTTTTCCAGAGAGTAAGTCATCTGTGTACCAAGTTTGGTTGAAATTTCTCAAGGTGTTCCAGAGTTATGCTGGGACACACACACACACACACACACACACACACACACACATGTCTGCCTGCCTGCCTGCCTGCCTGCCTGCCTGCCTGCCTACCTACCTACCTACCTACCTACCTACCTACCTACCTACCTATCTATCTATCTATCTATCTATCTATCTATCTATCTATCTATCTATCGCTATACCTACCTACCTAATTTCTCTCTCTCTACCTACCTATGTACCTACCTACCTACCTCTCTCTCCCTGCCTATCTATCTATCTATCTATCTATCTATCTATCTATCTATCTATCTATCTATCTATCTATCTATCTATCTATCTATCTATCTATCTATCTATCTATCTATCTACCTACCTACCTACCTACCTACCTACCTACCTACCTATCTATCTATCTATCTATCTATCTACCTACCTTTCTATCTATGTATCCACCCACCCACCCACCCACCCACCCACCCACCCACCTACCTACCTACCTACCTATCTATCTATCGGAAATGAAGAAGGGCAGGCAAGGTCCAGGAGACTAATTCAGGACTCAAAAACAAAATCCAATGAGAAGAAATGGACAGGTTTGTCCATGGTGGCTACAAAAACCTCCTAGAGAAGATCAAGACTTGGTGTCCCTCACCCAAGAACAGAGAAAAAAAATGCATCTAAGTTATAGGAAAGCTGCTATAATGGAGTTCGAAGCCAATGCCAAAGACCCAGAAAGTTGCCGGGCAAGTCTTTCTCTAAACATCCTAGGAAAAATACATCTGCTTTCTGGCTTTGCAGGGAAGTGCAACTTTCAAAACTCCCACATGCTCCGAGACGCCTTTCTGAGCCTGAATTTGAAGTACCGTACAGCCCAAATGGATAAAAACTGTGAGTCAGCCGCGTGTGTCATAGCTGCTAAAAGGAGAAGCATGTTTTTAGGTTGCCTCAAGACAAGGAAGGTTACCGAAGGAAAGAACCAATTTCACTGGTAGTGATTCCCTCCAGGAGAGATTGAGGGACCGAAGCAGGTTTAGCCGTGCGAGTAGCACATTGAGGGGATGCCAATAATAATAGCACTTAGACTTATATACCTCTTCACAGGACTTTACAGCCTGCTCTAAGTGGTTTACAGAGCCAGCAAGTTGCCCACAAAAATCTGGGTCCTCATTTCACAGATCTCGGAAGGATGGAAGGTTGAATCAACCTTGAGCCGCTCAGGATCAAACTCCTGGCTGTGAGCAGAGTTGCCTGCAATACTGCATTCTAACCACTGCACCACCGGGGCTATGGATGCACAATACTACTTCCAAGTATTTGATGGGATTGCCTGACCGAAAAAGTTTTTTCTCTCTCAAAGTTCCTACACATCAAGACATCAAAATCATGAACATCTCGCTGTACGTCAGTGCTTCTCAATTATTTTCTGTCATGCCTCCCTAGGAAGAAGAAAACATTTCGCGCGCCCCCGCGCGACTGTAAATAGTATCATCCGGGTCTAAAAGTCACACAGGCGGGTTTGGCTAATCAGGATAGAGCATCATGTCTATCCAATCGGATCTGTTCTTTTTATTTTATTTTATTTTAATCATATTTATATCCCGCCCTTCTCCACGAAGGACCCAGGGCGGCGCACAGGAATTTAAAACATACAAAACAATACAATAAATATAGAATTTAAAAATAAATTAAATAAACCTATGCTAAAATCAAATTAAAATCCCCAATTTAAAACTATCTAAATAGTCTCGACGGGAGGGTTAGGCTAGGCCGGCTTGCTGGAAAAGATGTGTCTTTAGACACGGGCGGAAGAGGCGGAGGTCCGTGATGGTACACAATTCAGGGGGTAGGTCGTTCCAAAGGGCAGGGCCTGCCACAGAGAAGGCTCTTCCCCTGGGTGTCGCCAGATGGCATTGCCCGGCTGACGGCACCCTGAGAAGGCCAACTTTTGTGGGAGCGGATCAGCCGAAGGGATGTATATGCGAGACTTTCTCCTGCCCCCTACATCCCTTCGACCGATCCGCTCCCACAGAGAGGGCCTTCTCAGGGTGCCGTCGGCCGGGCAATGCCGACTGGCGACACCTAGGGGAAGGGCCTTCTCTGTTGCAGGCCCTGCCCTTTGGAACGACCTGCCCCTTGAACTTCGCACCATCTCGGACCTCCGCCTCTTCCGCCAGTGTCTAAAGATACATTTCTTTCACCAAGCCGGCCTAGCCTAACCTCCGCTGTGACTATTTTAGACAGTTTTAATTTTGGGGATTTTAATTGGATTTTAGCGCAGGATGGGTATTTAATATGTTTTAAATTTTCTATTTTGATTTTGTATGTGTTTTTAGATTCCTGTGCGCCGCCCTGGGTCCTCTTCGGAAAAGGGCGGGGTATAAATCTAATAAAATAAATAAAATAAAAAATTCCAGTTTTCATGGTGGGCGGTAGAGGTTTTGTCAGATACTGAAGCACTTTCCTTTTTTTAAATTTAATTTGACTTCCCTACTTTATCAATCACCATGACTGTGGAACCGGTGGGCAGTTAGAAAATTTTACTAACAGAGATACAAAAGTGGGCGGTAGGTATAAAAAGGTTGACCACCCTTGATTTAGACGAAATCATGGTCACCCATAATCAAAGTAAATGAATGAAGCAATTACCATAATACAGCACTGACTGGTCCTGCGGTGAATTATCCATAACAAGATGGTCATGGGGAAGTTAGCCATGGGGAGTTGTCCTAGACCCCTCCATACACACTATCCCTTCCTTTACAGCAGCTTGTTCCCCTGGAAGCTTCCTAGGCTGGGAGCTCAGCTCCCTCAATTCCCAGCAGATCTGGTCTTTGGTAGTTCCATATTCAGGGACAGAGATCAGAGAACAGGCTGCATGAGCAGAAAGATTGCAGAGGTTAAAAACTACAGCATTTGGATTAAAAAAAACCCTCAAATGATTGAAAAAATACATTTGTTTATTTAAGAGATGTGTAGAGCTCCCCATTTTACACAATGTAACTGATAAAAATGAATCTTTATTAATATTTTCATTTCATTCATTTCATTTTATTCGATTTATTCGATTTATATATCGCCCTATTTTCACCTAAAAGGGACTCAGGGCAGTGCACAGAGAGATAAAAACCCAACAATACATACAAAATATAAAAGACAATTAAATTATTAAATCTGTGCTAAAATTTAGATAATATAAAATTAAAACCAACAAATATCACAATTTAAAATTATACCCTTAGTCTATGTCAGGCCGGCTAGATGAAAGAAATGTGCTTTTAACATCCGATGGAAGAGGCGTAGGTCCGTGATGGTACGGATATCAGGGGGCAGGTCGTTCCAGAGTGCCGGACCCGCCACAGAGAAGGCTCTTCTCCTGGGAGTCGCCAGCCGGCATTGACCGGCTGACGGCACCCTGAGGAGGCCCACTCTGTGGGAGCGGACAGGTTTTTGCCATATAAAACCATACAATCAACAAATATAGGGTAAGGATAACTGGGAAGACATACATAAACATACCAGGGAAATGTCTAGTCCCCTAGATTGAGAATTGAGTTTATCCCAGTCTAACTTATCAGTTATTATTTATAGTTATACAAAGATTTTTTTTTCTCAGATTTACTATCCTCTTGTCTTATTTATTCCTCACATTGATTTCTTAGATAGTTTATCTAGTTGGTTCCCTTGGTATTCATTACTCTCCTGTTATACCATGAATACCATTTATTCCAGCTTTTGAAAAAGGTTGAGTCTTGTCTATCTTTTAAGACAGGGGTCTCCAACCTTTGCAACTTTAAGTCAGAAGGACTTCAGCTCCCAGACTTCTCCAGCCAGCAAAGCTGGCTGGAGGAGTCTGGGAGCTGAAGTCCTTCAGACTTAAAGTTGCAACGGTTGGAGACCCCTGTTTTAAGATATATGTTAGTTTGTCCGATTCTGCACAAATTTTCAGTTGAAAATTTTGGCTATAATTAGGTGCTCTGGTGGTAGGTTAGTGTCTTTCCAATGTTGTGCAATAGCCATCCTGGTCGCTGTTGTTATGTGCGAGAAGAGGTACCAATCTTGATTTTGGATTTCGCTTGGTTTGATGCCTAGCAAATACAGGTCGGGTTTGAGAGGAAAATTCATGTCTGTTATTTCCAAAAGCTAAATTTGTATTTTTTTCCCAGAGTTGGGTGATTATTGGACAAGTCCACCATTGGTGAAAAAACGTACCCCTGGCCGTCTTACATTTCCAACATCTATCTGATGAGTACACAATGTAACTCTGAATGGATTAAAAACTAACGAAACAAAAAAGATGAATGTATTGTAAAAGCCTTGCAAGGTATCAACGAAGAAATGGATCTTCAGGTTAAGATGAAAAGGAACTGCCTAGAAACCATCCTTAACGCCCCCCCAGATTCTTTTTATCTTTTCTCTACATGGGGCTTCCCTTGAGGTGCACTAGAAAGCTACAGTTAGTCCAGAATGCAGCCGCGTGGGTGATTACGGGAGCTACTAGATGCTCCCACATAACACCGATCCTGCGCGAGCTGCACTGGCTTCCTGTGGTCTTTCAGGTGCGCTTCAAGGTTTTGACGACCATCTTTAAAGCGCTCCATGGCTCGGGGCCTAGTTATATGCGAGACCGCCTTCTGCCCCATACATCCCTTCGGCCGATCCGCTCCCACAGAGAGGGTCTTCTCAGGGTGCCGTCGGCCGGGCAATGCCGTCTGGCGACACCCAGGGAAAGAGCCTTCTCTGTGGCGGGCCCTGCCCTTTGGAACGACCTACCCCCTGAATTGCGCACCATCACCGACCTCCGCCTCTTCCGCCAGTGTCTAAAGACACATCTTTTCCAGCAAGCCGACCTAGCCCAACCTCCCATGGGGACTATTTTAGAGAGTTTTAAATTGGGAATTTTAAAATTGGTTTTAGCATAGGATTAGATTAATTTAATATGTTTTTAAATTATGTATTTATTGTTTATATGTTTTTTAAATTCCTGTGCGCTGCCCTGGGTCCTCTGTGGAGAAGGGCGGGATATAAATATAAATAAATAAAAATTTTGCACCTCCGAACAGGGCTGAGGAATGTTGGTGTCATAATTTAGTTTATTTTTAAAGTATATCCAGATGAGGAAAGCTGAAGCAGGTCCTTTGTCATTGTGATCTTCAAGTCGCTGAGGAGTCAAAAGGAAGCACATTACTAAACTTTCAGTCAGCGTGAATCCCAAAATGCAACATTTCTTTTCAAAAAAATAATTATAAGGCAGAATATTCTTTATTGACCAAGTGTGATTGGAGACGCAAGGAATATGTCCCTGATGCCTAAGCTCCAAGTGTACCAGTGGTGGGTTTCAAATTTTTTTAGAACCTACTCAGTAGGTGTGGCCTATTTTGTGGGTGTGGCTTGGCAGTCATGTGACAGGGTGGGAGTGGCCAACTTGTAAAATATGGTGCAACTCATTTAACAACGCTCTTGCTTAGGAACCAAAATTTTGGGCTCAATTGTGATGATAAATTCTCTTTCTTTCTTTCTTTCTTTCTTTCTTTCTTTCTTTCTTTCTTTCTTTCTTTCTTTCTTTCCTTCCTTCCTTCCTTCCTTCCTTTCTTTCCTTCCTTCCTTCCTTACTTTCTGCCTTCCTTTCCTTTCCTTCCCATTGGGTTACCGGCAGCAGCAGGCCAGACTTACTTCTGGGTCCGCCAGTGGAACCCCCTCTCACCGGCTCTCTAAATTTCACCATCCGGCTCTTGCGAGTAGGTGCGAGCCTGCAGAAACCCACCACTCTAGTGTACATACAAACAACAAAATAATACAAGACACCGAAATGAGAAGATAATAGGAAAGAAGAGAAGGATAATAGTAATACAGCCCTACTGCATGGGTAAATATCCTTAGACAGAAGATAGTGCTGTGAGAATGAGGTGTTGAGCAGAGCGATGGCATGAGGGAAAAACTGTCCCTATGTCTAAATTATTTTGGCATGCAGGGCCCTATAGCGGCGTCCTGAGGGGAGAAGTTGAAACAATTTGTGTCCAGGATGTGAGGCGTCTTTATGGAAAATTATTTCAAATACTAAAATCTTCAAATTCTAAATTTTGAAATTCTTCTGTAAATTCTTCCTTTCTATACTGGACAACACAGTATCAACAGTCTACTTCACATTTCTAGGTGCTATCATATCTGAAGACCTAAAATGGACACCTAGCATCAAAAACGTCATCAAAAAAGCACAACAAAGAATGTTCTTTCTGCGCCAACTCAGGAAGCTCAAACTGCCCAAGGAGCTGCTGATTCAGTTCTGCAGAGGAATTATGGAGTCTGTCATCTGCACCTCTATAACTGTCTGGGTTGGTTCTGCAACCCAACAAGACAGACACGGACTTCAGAGGATAATTAGAACTGCAGAAAAAGCAATTGCTGCCAACCTGCCTTCCATTGAGGACTTGTACACTGCAGGAGTCAAAAAGAGGGCTGGAAAAATATCTACAGACCTCTCGCATCCTGGACATAAATTGCTTCAACTCCTAACCTCAAAACGATGTAATAGGGCAGGGGTCCCCAACCTTTGCAACTTTAAGTCTGAAGGACTTCAGCTCCCAGAATTCTCCAGCCAGCTTTGCTGGCTAGAGAAGTCTGGGAGCTGTAGTCCTTCAGACTAAAAGTTGCAAAGGTTGGGGACCCCTGTTATAGGGCACTGCACACCAAGGCAACTAGACACAAGAACAGTTTTTTTTCCCAAACGCCATCACTCTGCTAAACAAATAATTCCCTCACCACTGTCAAACTATTCACTAAGGCTGCATTACTGTGACTATTAATCTTCTCATCGTTCCTATCACCCATCTCCTCCCACTTATGACTGCATGACTGTAACTTTGTTGCTTGTATCCTTAAGATTTATATTGATATTGTTTTCTGATTGCTTATTTGTACCCTATGACTATCATTGTGTTGTACCTTATGATTCTTGACAAATGTATTTTATTCTCCTTATGTACATTGAGAGCATCTGCACCAAAGACAAATTCCTTGTGTGTCCAATCACACTTGGCCAATCAAGAATTCTATTCCGTTCCGTTCCGTTCTGTTGTGTTCTGTTCCGTTTCGTTTCGTTCCGTTCCGTTCCGTTCCATTCTGTTCTGTTCTGTTCTATTCTATTGCAGTTCCTTGGGTTTTAATAGCCAGTTTTATTTCTAAATTTCCTGCATAAAAGCAATTAGAGCTTGTATTTCTGTCTCTTCCTCACTCAAAAAACAAAAAACTTCATGCTACAGAGATGGTTCTCAGACAAGCAAACATAATTTGTGTACAAGTGGCCTTCAGTACTCTTCCTGATATTATTCCATGAAATTTTTTAAAAACTATGTCTCATTTATATTGCAGCTCCATTTGACATTTTAACAACTTTAATCAGTTAGTTCTGATAAATCGATTTAGACAGCTGCATTGTGCGAATAACCCTTCTTACCTGCTTTAAAAAAAAAAGATGTTCTGCTTTTAAGCAAACCTGTAACAATGATCAATAAAACAATGGACATTTCAGATACTTGCAATTTAGAGGGATTTTGTAAATATTATTCAAGCCGTGTACGGAGACGGTGAAGAACTGAGCATTTGGAATGCTTTTCAACCAAGTTACTAGTGCCGTGATACCTTGGTACACAGCTTTGATACTCATCAGATTTGTTACTCAACGCATTTTGTCATGAACATTTTGTCCCGGTACTCTTCATTTGTTTGCTTCTCAACACACAATTAGAACTTGTCGGTCACGGCTGCCTTGTTACTCATTACATTCCCAATCCTTATGGAAAAAATTGGTACTCATCGTTTTTTGGTACTCATTTTACCTCCTGGAATCAATTAAAGAATGAGGTAGCTCTGGAGGCACAAAGAGCTATAACAGAAAATAAACAAAAAATTGATGGGTTGGAGGGAGGGGCAGTTGAGATGAGGGAGGAGATGAAGGAATTTCAGAAAGATATTGCAGATATTACTGGTCATATGTCAAGAATGGATTTTGAAAAAATGTCTTTTTTTTTTTAAGGTTTCAAAACGTCCCAGAGTCAGACTCTGAGAATTTAAAAGATTTAATGAGCATGATCTTAGCAGAATACACTAAAAAGAATAAATAACATATTTGGGGGGATATAGATCTGATTTATAGAATCAATTCAGCATATGCCAGAATAAATAATGTACCCAGAGAGATTCATATTAAATTTGTAAAAAGGTCAACAAGGGATGAGATTCTGAGAGTGCCGAGGGGAGGACCTTTGATATATCAACAAAAAGAGATTGCCATATTGAAACAGATCGCTAAAATAATTCGAGAAATAAGAAGGAAATATTCCTTCTTATCAAAAAAATTATATAAAAAAGGGGTGTGGTTCAAATGGTTAATGCCAGAGGGAATGTTGGTGTTTTGGGAGGGAGGCAGAGCCAGAATTAAAACAGTAAAAAACACGCCTCAACCCTGGAGGACGAAGTCGTGGGAATGGGAGGGGCCATGGCTCTGCCCACTGGTGGTAAGGAAGAAGAAGAAACAATAGCAAAGAGGCTAAGATCACAAAAATGAATTTTTTATTTGTATTGTAACTCCTACATGGATGTTAACACAAACAAATGATTGAATGCATGGAATTTATGATATGAAATGTATGTATTTCTTTCCACCTTTTATTGAAATTATTTTTAAATGAAGTCTCGGAGGGGGTTACCAACTCTGACATGGAAGCTCTAAAATATTTGTTAAATACCCTACATACCCCTTTCCTACTATAAAATTGTAAAATAAAATAAAAATCAAATTTTTTGTGTGCAGATGTTTCATTAGCCAAAGTAGGTAACACAATCAGTGCTAGAAGAGAGAGGAGCGAGCCACTTAATAATAATAATAATAATAATAATAATAATAATAATAATAATAATAATAATAATAATAATAATAATAATAATAATAATAATAATTTTAATTTGTTGACCGCACCCTCTCCCCATAGGGACTCGGAGCGGTGCACAGGGAAAACTAAAACAATAAATATACAAACACATTAAAAACAAATTAAACATATACCTGTGCTAAAATACCCCATTAACATACTAAAATTCCCAGTTAAAACAACTAAAACCCCACAGAGAGAGACTACCCTAGGCCGGCCAAGCAGAAAAGATGTGTTTTTAGTTTTAGATGGAAGGAGCGGAAGTCCGTGGCCGTTCTAATGTCGGGGGGATGGTTGTTCCAGAGGGCTGGGCCCGCCACAGAGAGCCCTTCCCTTGGGCGTCGCCCGCTGACAAAGTCTAGTGGACGGCACCCGGAGAAGTCCCTCTCTGTGGGAGCGAATCGGCCGTGAGGATGTATGAGGCAGGATCCGATCCCGCAGATAGCTAGGTCCCGAGCCATGGAGCGCTTTAAAAATGATGACTAATACCTTGAAGCGCACCCGGAAGACGACAGGCAGCCAGTGCAGCTCGCGCAAGAGCGGTGTTATGTGGGTAAACCTGGAGGTTCCCAGAATTGCCCGCGCGGCTGCGTTCTGGACCATCTGAAGTCTCCGGGTGCACCTCAAGGGGAGCCCCATGTAGAGAGAGTTACAATAGTCCAGTCGGGATGTCACGAGAGCATGAGTGACTGTGCGAAGGGCGTCCCGATCCAATAGGGGGCGCAACTGGCGAACCAGGCGAACCTGGTAAAACGCCCTCCTAGCCACGGCTGTCACTTGATCTTCCATGCCGGGCATCTAGGAGGACACCCAAGTTGCGCGCCCCATCCACAGGGGCAAGATGTTCGCCCCCTATGGCCAGCGATGGAGTCAGCTGGTTGAATCGGGCAGCCGGAAACCACAGCCACTCGGTCTTGGTCGGGTTAAGTCTGAGTCCGTTACTTCCCATCCAGATCCGTACGGCTTCCAGGCACTGGCACATCACCGCTACGGCATCGTTGGGGTGGTTTGGGGTAGATATATACAGCTGAGTGTCATCAGCGTAGAGATGGTACTCTACCCCAAAACCACGGATGATCTCACCCAGCGGCTTCATATATGTGTTGAACAGGAGAGGCGAGAGGACCGATCCCTGACGCACCCCACATGTGAGGGGTCTCAAGGTCGACCTCTGCTCTCCTGCCAACACAAATTGCGATCGGCCAATGAGGTAGGAGGAGAACCACCGTAAAATGGTGCCCAGTATTCCATGCGACCACGAGGTCCTTGATCGGGGCGCGGGTCAGGGGTACAGGAAGTGGCCCAAGCGCTGTCTGAAACCCATCAGGGTCCATCAGGCGCCTGGGGCGGAACCAAATTGATGACCCAGGTTCCGCCTCCCCGTGGAGGGGGGCAGTGGTTGGAAAGTCGAGCCGGAGAAGTGAGTGGTCTGACCATGACAAGGGCGTGATGTCTATATCCCCTATACCCAGATCACTCTTCCATTGGCCTGAGACAAAGATGAGATCCAGTGTATGTCCACCCTCGTGGGTGGGGCCTAAAATTAGTTGGGTCAGGTCCATGGCCGTCATGGAAGCCATGAACTCCCGAGCTACCTCGGATGATTTGCCCACCGATGGCAGATTAAAGTCCCCCATGACTAAAAGTCTGGGGGTCTCAACTGCCACCGTAGTGATCACCTCCAGGAGCTCGGGCAGGGCTGCTCCAGGAGCTCGGGCAGGGCTGCTGCTACATAGCGGGGAGCCAGGTATACAACCAGCACGCCCAACTGCCTCCCTAGGCCCCACTTCACGCAGAGGGACTCACAACCGGTAGTCTGTGGCACAGTGGTCTCTCTCGGCTCAAGACTTTCCTTTACAATAACCGCTACCCCACCACCCCTGCCAAGGGCCTGAGGCTGATGAAAAGCGCGGTAGCCTGGTGGGCATATTTCAACGAGGGGAAGTCCACCCTCGTGGCCCAACCAGGTCTCCGCTATTCCTGCCAGGTCCGGCCCCTCCTCTGACACAAGGTCATAAACGAGGGGGGCTTTGTTGACCACGGACCTGGCATTACAAAACATCAGCCGCAGGCCCTGGCTCTGTACTTCCTGACCACCTAGCAAACGGGGGTTGAGGCACTTCACCGTTTGCAACCAACGGTTCTGTGCCCTCAACCGGGAGGATGGAAATTGTCTCCCCTCGGACCTGCCTCTCCCCACGACCTTCTGGATGGAAATGCCCTCTGACGGGACAACTCGTATTTCCCCCCTACTAACGGCTCCTTGTATATAAACCCAGAGAAAATATATTGTATATAAACTTGTATATAAACCCAGAGAAAACCCCACTCCCTTCTAGCACTGATAATGTTACCTAGCTGGGTAGCGAAACATCTGCAAGAAACCAACCAAGCTCAGAGACCAAGGACCACACAAATCAACCCTGAGCTTCTATTGGTTAGATCAGGGGTCTCCAACCTTTGCAACTTTAAGTCTGAAGGACTTCAGCTGAAGTCCTTCAGACTTAAAGTTGCAAAGGTTGGAGACCCCTGGGTTAGATGACTGTGGGGTATGGCAAATGGCTTTAAATGCAGGCCAGTGGCCAAGGGCCCAGAATGAGATCACATGATCATATTGGGAGGAAGGACGGTTGCAGTTGAAAGTTCAAAGCTGGGCTGTAAGTAGCCTGAAGGACATCGGTCTTAACTTCAAATATTCACTAAGCAACCGGATGTAAGCCTGGACCACCTGTATATTTTGTGTGGATATTATCTCAGACATTCTCTCTCTGGAAAAGGTTTTAATTTTTGGAAAAATGGAAGCAAAAAAGACAGGATAACCAGAAGTAAAGATGGGTGCTCTGCAGAGATGGGTTCTAGCCAACGTTACTATCTGTTTGCTCATGCGCGTGTGTGCTGGATGCACAGTTCAATGGAAATTGTTCTGCACGTGTGCAGAACGCAAAAAAAAAAAAGATGGCAGCAGCGATGGCAGCGACTGGGGAACTGGTTCAGGGGCGTGGCCAGCCTGGGTCATTGCCGGTTCTGTGACCCAGGCTGGCATACTACTACTGGTTTAGCCGAACCGGTTTGAACTGGTAGGAACCCACTTCTGGTGCTCTGTGAGGAAGAGGTGAAAAAAATCAGCTTGGGGACAAATTGTCCTGGAGAACATCTTTGTGCTCCTCAAGAACCAGCATCAATTCAATGGCACATAGTTAAACAAATAATCAAATCTATTAGGACAGGGGTCTGCAAAGTTGGCTCTTTTAAGCCGGGTGGACTTCAACTCCCAGAATTCCCCAGCCAGCCATGCTGGCTGCGGAATTCTGGGAGTTGAAGTCCACCCAGCTTAAAAGAGCCAACTTTGCAGACCCCTGTATTAGGAACAAGATTTAATATATAACACAGTATTCACATTTTGATATTTTCATCTGTTATTCCAGATCCTTTTCACAATTCTGTGTTGTGCTGATTTCTCTACTTCCTGCAATCTTTCCCACTCCACCCACATTTGAAAACCACCAATTCAATGAAAAACGTATTGTAGTTTTGCAGTGTGTTGTGATAATACACAGCGAGCAGTAAGACCATAATTGGTTTCCTTTGTCACGTTGATTTATAGGCATTCAGGAACATCGACAAGGAACCCAAGGCAATATTTATGGTAACAATAGTTGGGCAATCTTCTCGATTCTTGCTAAACTGTCAGTCAAAACCACAAAATAATTGGGCACTGCCACCATAGGCTATAATCTGTACCATTCTGTTTACACACCATCCGTCTACCTCAACTGTTGAAACGTTAGAATACAGAATATGGAATACACATAGTCAGCATCAATACATTAATAAATTAATAAAGCATTAAGGGAAGAAAGATTAAGAAATTAGAAAATAATTACAAAACTGCATAAATGAACAAGAGAAAAAATGTAAGATGCATTGTATGTGAAATAGTACACTTAGGGATTAATATGCATATATGTACACATAGATGGATATAACATGTATTCTATATAAATTAGTACATTAATAAGTATAAAGGAAGTATAAATACATATATATGGACATAAGAGGTATTGTAGATAAAATAATATATAAATAGACTATCATGTATAAAAGAAATATATGTACACATGTATGGACAAAAATGGTACAAGGGATAATGCCTTGGTAAGGCCACACTTGGAATACTGCATTCAGTTTTGGTTGCCACGATGTAGAAAAAATGTGGAGACTCTAGAAAGAGTGCAGAGAAGAGCAACAAAGAGGATTAGGGGACTGGAGACTAAGACATATATAGAACGGTTGCAGGAACTGGGTATGTCTAGTCTGATAAAAAGAAGGAGTAGGGGAGACATGGTAGCAGTCTTCCAATATCTCAGGGGTTGCCACAAAGAAGAGGGAGTCAAACTATTCTCCAAAGCACCTGAGGGCACAACAAGAAGCAATGGGTGGAGACTAATCAAGGAGAGAAGCAAGTTAGGAGAAATTTCCTGACAGGACAATTAATCAGTGGAACAACTTGTCTCCAGAAGTTGTGAATGCCCCAACACTGGAAGTCTTCAAGAAGATGTTGGATAGCCATTTGTCTGAAACGGCATAGAGCTTCCTGCCTAGGCAGGGGGTTGGACTAGAAGACCTCCAAGGTCCCTTCCAACTCTGCTATTGTATTGTATTGTATTGTATTGTATTGTATTGTATTGTATTGTATTGTATTGTTGCAAAGATGCTAATTGTGTTAAATAACTGAAAAAAACTGTTCAATAAAACTATATTTTTTTGAAAAAGAATATAGAATACACAGAGAGAGTTATGAACACAAAAGGTTCAAATGCAAACTGTTTTTCTCCCCATTTAAAAAGTCTTCTGTCTTATTTCCAACAAACACATAACTCTATGCAGTTGAAAAGCAAAATCAGCTAAATTCTCTTCGCTGTTTCACAGAGTATTTCTCTTCTAAGCAGCCCACTTTGTTTCCTCCTTTAATAGAAGAACAGTTGGAATCACTTCCTTGATTCCACCATTCTTCCTCTGTAGCCTTCGACTGAATCATCCCTTGTCTCTCGAATTCAAAAAGAGGCGAGCTAAAATTATAGCCCTGAGAAAGTGCTCGGCCCTCATTCATTTGAGCTGGGCTGTCATAGAAAGTGCACTGTTCATCTCATCATGCTTTGTGGTTCCTGGATGGAATCAAACAATACTGCAATTTAGCCAAGCATTGTGGAGCGCGAGAGGGAAGCGATCAAGGGGCAAAGCTGGGAATCCTGCTGGATGTCAGATGATCTCCTCATCCAGACATCAAACAGTTAGGACAAGGGTCAGGAAACTGTCTTGATTATATTTCTCGATTATAAGGATTCATAATTATCCGGCTTCATTCCACTGGGAGAAGACAAACAGGTCCGCCATGGATAACTGAACCCTTCACGGGGGTATCTTAACGTTTGACAGCTTTGGCTCCCAAGCTAGATTTTAGACAGCTAAAAGTGCTTGATCAAAGAATATTGTTTGGTCTGGGATGGCACCCACACCACCAGCCAGAGCAAATGGTGTACGGCAGGGGTCCCCAAACTTTGCAACTTTAAGACTTGTGGACTTCAACTCCTAGAATTCTCCAGCCAGCTATGCTGGCTGGAGAATTCTGAGAGTTGAAGTCCACAAGTCTTAAAGTTGCCAAATTTGAAGACCCCCTGATGTAAGGAATACAGAGTAAAGGATAACAGAGTCGGAAGAGACCTTAGAGGTCTTCTAGTCCAACCCTCTGTTCAAGCAGGGGACCCTATATCAGTGTTGGGAAACCTTTGCTGAAATGGAAGCGGGCATGTGCGTTGGGGGAGTGCTGGAAACCGGAAAAGCAGCTCCTCGGCATGCATGTCTGTGCTGGAAAGCTGAGCTTCTGGTTTCCGGTGCGCGCATGTAAACCAGTCACCTGCGCTTCCAGTTTCTGTCGCGCATTCGCACATGAAGACCAGCTGGACAGGAAGTTGCTCTTCCAGTTTCCCAGCACTTCCACGTGCGCAAAGAACTACTGGCCGGCACTGGAACCCAAAAGAGCAACGGGCGATTGCTGGCATAGCCGAAGAGATAGCTCTGTGTGCCACTTCCGGCACATGTGCCATAGGTTCGCCATCGTGGCCCTATACTACTCCAGACAAATGGCTATACAATCTCTGGCTATACAATTTTTGGAGGCAAGCGGTTCCACTGATTAATTGTTCTAACTTCCAGGAAATTTCTCCTTAGTTCTAAGTTGCTTCTCTCCTTGATTAGTTTCCACCCATTGCTTCTTGTTCTACCCTCAGATGCTTTGGATAATAGTTTGACTCCTTCTTCTTTGTGGCACCCTCTGAGATATTGGAACATTGCTATCATGTCATTCCTAGTTTTTTTTCTCATCAAACTAGACAAACCATATTCCTTCAACCATTTTTTATATGTTTTAGCCTCTAGTCCTGGAATGGAATAGGATAGGATAGGATAGGATAGGACAGTGATGGCTAACCATTTTTGGCTTGTGTGCCAAAAGCGGGGGGAGTGCAGAGGGGTTGTGGGTGGGCGTACCACACCCATAATGCTATGTGCATGACCCCCTGCTTTTGGCACTCTTTTTTCGCCCTCCCCAGGCTCCAGATGCTTTCTAGGAGCCTGGGGAGGGTGGAAACAGCCTCCCAGCCCACCTCCAGAGGCTTCAGGAGCTTCCCTGAAGGCCTAAATCAGCTGGCCAGTGCACACATACGCGCTAGTGCTGACAGGGCAACACCAACCTAAGAAATGGTTCCGCGTGCCACTGGTGGCACCCGTGCCATAGGTTCGCCATCACTGGGATAGGATAACAGTTGGACCTTGGTGGTCTTCTAGTCCAACCTCCTGCTTAGGCAGGAAACCATTTCAGACAAAACTAGAAGACCTTGAAGGTCCCTTCTATTATTCTATATTGACAAATGGCTATCCAACATCTTCTTGAAGACTTGCAGTGTTGGGGCATTCACAACTTCTGGAGGCAAGTTGTTCCATTGATTAATTGTTCTAAGTCTCAGGAAATTTCTCCTTAGTTCTAGGTTCTCCCTTTTTCCCCCTCCCTCCCTCCCTCCCTCCCTCCCTCCCTCCCTCCCTCCTTCCTTCCTTCCTTCCTTCCTTCCTTCCTTCCTTCCTTCCTTCCTTCCACCTTTCTTGGGGAAGCTGGAGAAGATGGTAGATTGTTGGATTAGTTCTACTCGGAATTATGACTGCAGATGTTCTGGATGTAAAAGAAATCCATAGCATGGCAAAACCCTTTTTCCCATGGTCACCATCTGGCTCTCCAAAGTGATGACACGGAGGGGACACTGTCTCTTTAACCAGCGGGGGGAAAAGCTACCCAATTCTATTTTTCAGGCAAGGGAAGAGCTGCCAGAACCTGGTTTCAAGTCCCATTAAGAGAGTCAGTCAAGTTGGTGCCACAAGCATTTTGCTCGCTGGCAGATACCTTTCCAAACTTCTTCTGCATCCTTTTTGGGTGACATCCTATGCTCAGAAACGCCCTCTTTTTTTTCTTTTAGAAGATTATCAAACTCACTGGTTTTCAGCCTGGTCCTCCTTCATCCCCTGCTTGTCCGGCTGATAGACGACGCGTGTAAGAATTTGTCAACAGCCGCTCGCAACCGCAAAGCCTGGTAAGCTGAAACTGAAAAGATTTGGAGATAGGATAAAAGAAGAGGGAAGGAAAAAAAAAAGCTCCAAGCCAGCATGATTTCAAATTAAATGTAGTTGTGCTTTGCAGGTTCCCCAGATTCTAAATATGTGCCATGGAGACTATTAAGCATTTATTTTTTTAATATGCATTTCATGCTTCTCAGCCGCCCATCTCCCTTGGAGAGGAGCTTTGGGTGGCATACAACAAATATATCAATTTTAGGTCAATTTTAACACAACCTCCTTAAATTCTAGGATCTGTTGAGCTGAAATGAAAGAGAACGGCGTTCTAGAAGCATGTTGGTGATGCTTCTTTCCATCTGCCTTTTTTGAAACGGGGGCAGCTTAATATCAAAATAGGACAGATCAAAATAAGATGAGAAAGTTGGCAGAGAAGATCCTTCTCACTACGTCCTGTAATTTTACTATAATTTCCTGGCTTGTTAGAAGAGATACCGTCGCTGCTGAAGATACCACGGAGCACAATTTATGTGTTCGTTACACAGATCAGTTTGCGGAGTCACAACAATGAAAAAGCAATAAATCCCAATCGAAATCAATCCCTTTATCTTAATTCAAACCGCTAAAGAGGTAGCCAAAGGAAACAGAACCAGATTAAAACAGATCCATTCCTCGGAGAAGTTAACAGGCAAAACCGTTGATGCTTTAAAGTATTGAACTTTCTTTATAACTGGACTGAAGCGGATTCATTCCTTGAAGAAGTTAACAGGCAAAACTGTTAACACTTTAAAAAGCATTTAGAATTTTTCTAAACAGGATTAAAGCAGATTCTTTCCTTGATGAAATTCAGAGCCAAATTATTATTACTATTATTATTTTTAAAACAATTATTTTCTCTTTCAAGATCATTCATGAATATACACTCTTGTTACTATTAAAATCTATCTATTCATCATTAATCTTTATAGTTATTTTCTTACAAATACATAGAATACAGTTTGGGTCGCTGTCTTGCCGCCCATCTTATTTTATCTTCTCAACCTCCCTCCTCTGCCTTCTTCTTTCCTCTTCTCCTTCCTCCCTTCTTCTTCCCCTCTCTTTCCCCTCTCCTCCTCTCTCCTCCTCCTCCTCCCTTTCTCTCCTCCTCTTATTTCCCTTCCATTACTTCCTCTGCTTTACCCTTTCTTCCTTTCCTTCCTCATCCTCCCTCCTTTCCGTTGTTAGGGCAAAATAATTGATGCCAAAACTATTGGAGTTTATCTTAAACTGGATTAAAGCAGATTCTTTCCTTGAAGACGTTAAAGGGTAAACCTGTTTAATTAAGTATTGGGATTGATCTAAAACAGGGAAGAAAAAAAAAAAGACAAGATGAGGGTAATCTAGTTTACTGTTTTAAACCAGAATTCTAGTTTAAACTAACTCAACGAATACAGGAGAAAGTGAGGTGGTAGAACTGGCTCTAACATACACAGTAACATCTTGCAAACTATAGCTGAATACAGAAATGGAAATTAGATTCTGACCTGGTGGATCCAGGATTCCCTAACAAAAGACTTATTTATATTTTTATCTATTTATTTTATTTATTTCATCAAGCATGAATTAGATAACAGATACAAGTGTAGACATGATTATGAATACATGCAATGAATACATATACAAGGGAATAGTAGGACATGGATGGTAGGCACACTGGTGCACTTATGCACATCCCTTAAATACTTCTTAGGAATGGGGTGAGGTCAACAGTCTAAGGTTAAAGTTTTGGGTATTCACTAAAGCACTCGTGATATCCCGTTGGACTACTGTAATGCTCTCTACATGGGGCTCCCCTTGAGGTGCACTCAGAGACTACAGTTAGTGCAGAATGCGGACACGCGGGGGATTTTGGGAGCCTCTCGGTACTCCCACGTAACACCTCTCCTGCGCGAGCTGCACTGGCTGCCTGTGGCCTTCCGGGTGTGCTTCAAGGTGCTGATTACCATCTTAAAACGCTCCATGGCACGGGGCCTAGATATCTGCGAGACCGCATCGTGCCTCATACATCCCTGCGTCCAATTCGCTCCCACAGGGAGGGACTCCTCCAGGTACCGACCGTTGGGCAATGCTGGCTGGCGACTCCTAGGGGAAGGGCCCTCTCTGTGGCGGGCCCAGCCCTCTGGAACAACCTGCCCCCTGAACTCAGGAAGATCACGGACCTTCGCTCCTTCCGCAAACATCTAAAGACTCGCCTCTTTCAATTAGCCGGCCTGGCCTAGCCCCCACCCGTTTTGCCACTAGTAGACTGAGTTTTAAAATTTTTAATTAGAATTCTAATGGGTTAATTGATTTTAGGATATTTTAGCGCAGGGTATTTAATTTAATATATTTTTACTATGTAATTTTGTACAGTTTTTCTTTTTTATATTGAAAAAGTTTTATTGGTTTTTACAAATTTTTTAAGGTAGGGTAGGGGTAAGGTGAAATACAAAAATATTTTGAGAGCTTTCACGTCGAGGACGTTGGTCCCTCCGGGGCTTCTTAATAAGACATTGGTAAAAAAAAATTAATTAGAATTCTAATGGGTTAATTGATTTTAGGATATTTTAGCGCAGGGTATTTAATTTAATATATTTTTAGTATGTAATTTTGTACAGTTTTTCTTATTGTATATTTTATATTGTTGTTTTTATTCCCTGTGCACCGCCCTGAGTCCCCACGGGGAGAGAGGCACGGTTTAGAAATTTAAATTAAATTTGGGGAAGAAACCACAGAGTCAGGTAGTGCATTCCAGGCATTCATAACTCTGTTACTGAAGTCGTATTTTCTGCAATCAAGTTTGGAGCGGTTCACATTACGTTTGTATCTATTGTGTGCTCGTGTGTTGTTGTGGTTGAAGCTGAAGTAGTCAGGTAGGACATTGTAGCAGACAATTTTATGTACTACGCTTAGTACATAAATACATTCCTTTACACAGAGAGAAGTAATTTTTTAGAAAGAAAATCGTGCTCTTCAAACAAAGAACATTTGAACTAAGTGAATGGTGCATTGCCAACTACAGCAGAGTATTTTTCATACTTCATATTCGCCATGAATGAGTTGAGCAGCCACATTGATTTTCTTAATAAATAAATAAAACAAATCTCTCTTTTCATTTCCCCTTGGTATACGTCAACTACTGTGAGCTAGAAGATTTATTCAAAGTTATGTAGAAATTCTCCGGTATTTTCAGATCTGCTTTTTGGTCATTTCTTTCTTTTCTCCAAGAATATTCATCTTGAAGATAAAATTATAGAATGCCATTGAAATCCAGTGCATAGCAACCAAACACCTTGGAATATTCCATTTTAACGAGATGGATTAATTGCTATTCCTGTAAGGAGGCAGGATTTCATAACAACTTTTTAAAATAAGTATCAATATTGTTTGTTTTCCAATCATCAATAGCTATTAAAATGCTTTGAAAACACAAAGCATTTTACGGATGCTGAATTAAAAAAACACAATGAAAATTGTTACTTTGAAAAGAAATTGCTGGAACTTGTATGTATAAAGAATAGTATATATCTTGATATATTTACTTTCTTTCTGTTTCCACTGGTTGCTATTGAGCTAAGCTTGTTAAGGTGTCTATTTAAAGAGAGAAGCATTGGTGGCCAGGAATTTTTTTTTAAAAAAAAATCACACATACTTCTAAATCAGTGTTAAAGGTTGATTTAACAAAAGCCAACAAACAAGAATTTTTAAAAAGCAGAAAAGATAAGAAGATTCAAGGGGTTGGTTACCATCTTTAAAGCGCTCCATGGCTTAGGACCTGGGTACTTACGAGATCGCTTTCTGCCACCGAGAGCCTCTCACCGGCCAGTACGCTCCCATAGAGAGGGTCTCCTCATGGTGCTGTCGGCTAGACAATGTCAACTGGCGACACCCAGGGGGAGAGCCTTCTCCGTGGGAGCACCTGTCCTCTGGAACGAATGGCCCCCGGAGTTATGAATTATCAATGACCTATGCACCTTCCGCCATGCTCTCAAAACCTTTTTTTCCCAACAAGCCGGGCTGGCATAAAAATGAATTTTAAATTACAAATTTTTATTAATTTTAATCAGGGTTTGTTTGGTTTTTTAATTTTGAGGCCAAATTGTTTAATATGTTTTTTAAAAAAAACTTTTTTAACTTTTATATATCTGTTTTTATTCTGGCTTTACACCGCCCCGAGTCCTTCGGGAGTAGGGCGGTATAAAAAACCAATAAACTCAAACTCAAACTCAAACATATGTCTCAAACATATGTGCAAGGGGAATCTTTACCTATATTTTAAAATAAAATAAAAATTTATGCAAAAAATAAATTAAAAAGGAAACCTGCATCTTGAAATAATTCTCTCAAAATGAGTAATTTCAGAAATTGAATGGAAAAATGAGTTCAAGAAATAATTCTCTTGAAATAAACAATGATCTTGCTTCTTGAAATAATTTCAAACCCATCATAACTTTTATAAGAAAGGTTTTGGGTGGAAAATAGGAAAGCTTTTGACGTCTTGCAAAAAGGGCCAAGCTCAAATATATAAAGCATGTTAAAGTGCATAAAATGAAATCTTACTCATTTACGACAGCTATTTTTTTTTTATCTAGAAGTTTGGGAAGTATAAAATGAGTGCTGCCAGCATTATACAGCTGAAGAACCAATTGTACTCATTTCTGAACAAAGAATGAGTTTAAATAAAAACACATTCTTTTAGATTCCCTGTAGTGAAATATGGACTGAATGATGGCTTAAAACATTCTTTCTTTAACAATAACATAAAAAGAGATGATTTGTATATCCATCTCTTCAATTTAATTATGTTTACTGGAGGAGCAAAACATGCTGCACTCAACAAGGATGCAAAAGCATCCATTAAAATACCAAATGGGGTTTCTACTTGACACTTTAAATATACAGTATTTCTGGGGGGGAAAACTGGCTGAGGGATTCTGGGAGTTGAAGTCAGTTGCCAAGGTTGAAAAACACTAATCTAACTCTGTAAGAAATCTGTATCGCGGTGGCTTTCCATCTTTTCCCCTCATTCTCCAAAACTGCTTATCAGAAGCTCTAACTGAACTTTGAGGACCAGTCATGAATCCCTATCCTTTAACTTTTGACGGCCATTGAATGAATGGTCATCATTCGAGGACTATCTGTATCATAATAATAATAATAATATTTTTGAATGATGTTTATGTCATTTCAAGAAATTATCTATCTATCTATCTATCTATCTATCTATCTATCTATCTATCTATCTATCTATCTATCTATCTATCTATCTATCTATCTATCTATCTATCTATCTATCTATCTATCTACCTACCTACCTACCTACCTACCTACCTACCTACCTACCTACCTACCTACCTACCTACCTACCTACCTATCTATCTATCTATCTATCTATCTATCTATCTATCGTATTTTTCGGAGTATAAGACGCCCCGGAGTATAAGACACACCCGGGTTTTGAAGAGGCAAATGTTTAAAAAAACATAGGAAGGTAGATAGAGGGATAGCGAGGGAGAGAAAGAGAGAGAAATACAGTAGGTAGGGAGAGAGAGAGAGTAGGTAGGTAGGTAGGTAGGTAGGTAGGTAGAGGGGGGGAGAGAGAGAAATAGAAAGAGAAAGAGAGAGAAATACAATAGATAGGTAGGGAGAGAGAGAGAGTAGGCAGGTAGGTAGGTAGATGTTTCCAGATGTATTTACCCAAGTGCTGCAGAAGGAAATCGCTGACCACCTTTGGAACAAATCTTTGTTTCTGCAGGCTCAGTACTTGACCAATGTAATTCTCAGCAATCACTCTAATTAAACAGCTTTCCGAAAGGGGGAAAAAAACCCTTGTTGCACTGTGCAAACCTCCCCCAAACGGCCCATTTTTCGCAAAAATGGGCCCTTTTTTTCCAAATAAAAGGCATGAATAGCCTTGGGGGGGGGGCTTGCAGAGTCCTCGGGGAGGGGGCAAAATGAGGGAAAACAGCCTTTTTGGTCAAAAAATTGCATGCATAGCCTTATGGAGGCTTAAAGAGTGCTGCTGGGGGCTGTGGGGGCAAAAACAATTTTTTGCTCATTTCTGCCCTCCCCAGCCCCCAGGAGCTCTTTGAAAGCCTCCATAAGGGTATGTGGGCAGCCATTTTGGTGAAGGGGCGGGGTTTCAGGAGCCAAAAAGTGTTGTATTCGAAGTATAAGACGCACCCAGATTTTCAGCCTCTTTTTAGAGGAAAAAAGGTGCGTCTTATACTCCGAAAAATACGGTATCTATCTATCTTCTGGCAGCCGGCCCACAACCATAGAGCGCATTCCCAGAGCTGCCACTGCTGGAAGACTCGGCAGCCAACCTCCAGGGTTTGCAAGCCAGAGAAGAAGCCATGTTGTGGGATGGTGGTGGCAGCAGCAGGGGTGGCATCCTGGCCCTGCAGGGAGAGCTGGGCCAGGGCATGGGGAGTCTGGGAGGCACATGAGCAGGGGGCAGAACAGGTGCTCATGCAACCCCCCTCTCTCCAGCCGGGCAGAGGGCCACTCACCGACCTAGGGGTATCTTGAAGGCGCCAAGCTGCGGGAGCTGGGATGCAGGGAACAGACACTCTCATGGCTTAGCACTTTCGGGATACCCCTAGGTCAGTGAGTGATGCTCTGCCCAGCTGGAAAGGGGGGTTGCTGGGCGACTGCTCGTAAGCATGGTTACCTTATGGCAGCTGTGTTACGCTGTTGCAACAGCTCAACACAGCTGTTCATCCCTGAGGCTGTGCCTGCGAACGCTGGCTGGGGAATTCTGGGAGTTGAAGTCCGGACATCTTCAAGTCGCCAAGGTTGGGAAACACTGCCTTAGGGAATCCGCTTGCAAGAGAGCAGCCACCCGCCACCACCCTCTCCAACTGGGCACAGCACCACTCACCAACCTAGCGGTATCCCAAAGGTGCCAAGCAATGCAGTCCCCTTTGTTCAAGGTGACCAGACGTCCCGCTTTTGGCGGGACAGTCCCAATTTTTAACTATTTGTCCCGCGTCCCACGTCGTTTTAAAAAAGTCCCGATTTTTGGAAAGAATGCACGACAAGCTAGGGAATGGCAGGAGAACGGGAAGGGAATATACGGTTTTCGGTGGCCATGTGGCTATTTTGCCAGGATATGAATTTTATATTATTTTTGTTAATTTAAATTTAAATTAAAATATATATATATTACAATGCTATTTTTGCATTCTATGAAAATCTTTGTTGCTCCATATAGACCAAATTTTTAATCAAGAACCCCCACTCCCACCCCCGGTCAATGGTGTCCCGCTTTACCAATGTTAAAATCTGGTCGGCTTACCTTTGTCCCCCTGGCTCCCGCAACTTATCGCTTTGGGGTCCTGCTAGTTTTGTGAGTGGCGCTCTTCCTGGCCAGAGGAGGGTCTCCAAGGGGCTTATTTTCGAGGGAGAGCTTATATTTTTGCCCACCCAAAAAATATGGCATAGCCTCATTTTCAGGACATGGCATCTTTTGGGGGAAACACGGTAATAACATCAAACATCAAACCTCAACTGTTTACTTTTACATAATAATATAAAGTAGCCGTTGCTATAACAACAAACCAGTGGTGGGTTTCAAATTTTTTAGAACCTACTCTAAAAAATTGGCCTATTTTGTGGGCGGGGCTTGGCAGTCATGCGACAGGGTGGGAGTGGCCACCTTTTAAAATGTGGTGAAACTCATTTAACAACGCTCTTGCTTAGCAACCAAAATATTGGACTCAATTGTGATGATAAATTCTTTCTTTCTTTCTTTCTTTCTTTCTTTCTTTCTTTCTTTCTTTCTTTCTTTCTTTCTTTCTTTCTTTCTTTCTTTCTTTCTTTCTTCCTTCCTTCCTTCCTTCCTTCCTTCCTTTCCTTTCCTTTCCTTTCCTTTCTGTTGGGTCACTGGCAGCAGCAGGCCAGATTTACTTCCAGGTACGCCGGTGGAACCCCCTCTCACCGGTTCTCTAAATTTCACCAACCGGCTCTCGCGAGTAGGTGCGAGCCTGCAGAAACCCACCACTGCAACAAACCTATCTAATCGGTAAACACCGCCCCCCCCCAAAGTTTCATTCCCCCCCCCCCCACCTCAAGCACAAAGTCCAGAAGACTTGGTAATTTCTTGAAGTGACATAAATTACCCCTGGTAATTTCCACAAGTTTTGTCTTAAAAGGAATACTGTCGGGAATACTATTAATAGAAATACTATTATTGGGAGATTCTGAAATAGACTTTAGTACATGTGGCAATCTTTAAATCAATGTCCCTGTTGAGAAGGATAATGAAATTGTGTGTCTTAACCCAAAGTAAAACCAATTTTACCCAGCATGGGGTAATTTACCCAGACGTTTGAAGAAATAATAACAGAACAGAATAACAAGAACTGGAAGGGACCGTGGAGGTCTTCTAGTCCAACCCCTTGCTCAAGCAGGAAACCCTGTATTATTCCAGACAAATGGCTGTCCAATCTCTTACTAAAAACCTCCTTTGATGATGCACCAACAATTTCTGAAGGCAAGCTGTTCCACTGGTTAATTGTCCCCACTGTTGTGACATTTCTCCTTAGTTTGGGTCTATATTGCTCTACAGCAGGGGTAGTTAACCTTTTTATACCTACCGCCCACTTTGGTATCTCTGTTAGTAGTAAAATTTTCTAACCACCCACCGGTTCCACAGTAACGGCGATTTATAAAGTAGGGAAGTCAATTAAAACTGAGTCCCATTTTGGGGAGATAGGGCGGGATAGAAATCTAATAAAATAAAATAAAATAAATAAATAAAATAAATAAAAAAAGGAAGGTGCTTCAGTCTTGGACAAAACCCCTACCGCCCACCATGAAAGCTGGAACGCCCACTAGTGTGGGCGGTAGGGACCAGGTTGACTACCACTGCTCTACAGTTTAGATTACATCTGTCTTTATAACATAATAATTCCTGACAGTGAGAACAATTAATCAATGGAACCACTTGCCTCCAGAAGATTTGAATGCTCCAACACTGGAAGTTTTTAAGAAGATGTTGGATAATCATTTGTCTGAAATGGTGTGGAGTTTCCTGCCTAAGCAGGGGGTTGAGCTAGAAGACCTCCAAGGTCCCTTCCAACTGTTATTCTATTGTATTCTCTTCTCTTCTCTTCTCTTCTCTTCTCTTCTCTTCTCTTCTCTTCTCTTCTCTTCTCTTCTCTTCTCTTCTCTTCTCTTCTCTTCTCTTCTCTTCTCTTCTCTTCTATTCTATTCTATTCTATTCTATTCTGCCAGTTCAGGATAGAAAAGAAAGCAGGTATATGAACCCTGCTGATAGAGATGCTAATTTGATGAAGAAATGCTGGGGAGCCTGTCTAATACAGTTGCAATATCACAGCTGTGT
This sequence comes from Rhabdophis nuchalis, assembly GCA_039707465.1. Classification (NCBI taxonomy): domain Eukaryota; kingdom Metazoa; phylum Chordata; class Lepidosauria; order Squamata; family Natricidae; genus Rhabdophis; species Rhabdophis nuchalis. Next base: position 212,683,333 of record CM077645.1, on the reverse strand, counting down.
CTTCATCTAGCTACCATTGCAAAATATAAGAGTGCACAACATGTTGACTTGCTTCTCGCCAGATTGTGGTTATTGCCACTAAAATCTATTTTTCTGCAACATTATTGCTCTTAATGTGAATTTGCATTCAAAGCTAATTCAGTGCTAATTTATTCCTATCTTTGCTCTATTGATTTTTTGGAGTACGGATTTACCATGCCACTAAAAAACTCAGGTGATATTTCTGTGTGAAAAAGGGAGGAAAGGACTTATGCACCCTCTTTGTATTTATTAAAGTTATTTCTATGTAATATATAATATTGTTTCTTTAGTCTCCTTATGATTATAACTTTGTTGCTTGTATGATTTATGTTGTTTACTTAGTTTACCTAGCATAGTTTATGTAGATTCCTTATTTAGTATCCATGACTATCACTAAGTGTATCTAATGATTTATGATGAGTGTATTTTTACAATGGCTATGATAATGTTCTATCACTATTGTACTTACACTGAGAGCTAATGCACGGGAGACAAATTCTTTGTGTCTCTAATCACACTTGGCCAAGAAAGAATTCTAAAATTCTAAATATTCATCTTTCTTGTGGTTTGATGCAGGGGTGAAATGCTACTGGTTCGGAATGGTTCGCCCGAACCAGTAGCAAAGATGCCAACTATTTGCCTGAACCAGTAGTAAAAAAAAAATGCTACCAGTTCGGACGAACTGGTTTTTCCAATGATCAGCTGTGCCATGCAATTTATATTAATTAGAAAGCAGGATTTCCTGCTTTCTAGCTAATAACAATAACAATAACAACAACAACAACAACAACAACAACAATAATAATTTATTAAATTTCTAAACCGCCCCCTCTCCCCGAAGGGACTCGGTGCAGTGTACAGGAAAATTAAGAACATCTAAAACATAACAATACATACTTATTTAAAATCAAATTAAATAGTTAACCCTGTACTAAAATTTTATAAAAAACATTAAAACTATATCCCATTAAAACCTGATTAAAACAATTTGAACTTCAGACTGGGGTGAGGAGCATGAATTAGGCCAGGCCGGCCTGATGGAAAAGATGGGTCTTTAATTTTTGGCGGAAGGAGCGGAGGTCCGTAGTAGTTCTAATATCGGGGGGTAGGTTGTTCCAGAGGGTTGGGCCCACCACAGAGAAGGCCCTTCCCCTGGGCATCGCCCGCTAGCATTGCTTACTTACTCGCTCGCCAGCTGCACTCGGTAACAGGCTCTGCCCACCTGCCTGGAAATTATTTTGATGCTCTGCACATGCGCGGTAGGTCACATTGCTACCGGTAGCAAAGGTAAGTGGATTTTACCCCTGGTTTGATGTTTAGGTAATCCTTGACTTACAACCATAATGGAGCCTGCCCATTACAGTTGTAAGTTGTGATGTTTTAAAGTGGGTCATCAAGTGACTGGAGCCGATTTTGTGACCTTTGTTTTGGAGTCATCATTAAGCAATTGTAATGCAAACACTGCACTTGTTAAAAGGCTTTGGCCAAAATGTTGTAAATTGTGATCATGTGGATATAGGGCAGTGATGGCTAACCTTTTTTGGCTCGCGTGCCAAAAGCGGGGGGAACGCAGGGGGGGTCGTGCGTGAGCGTGCCACACCCATAATGCTGTATTCGGCCCCCTGCTTTTGCCGCGCTTTTTTTGCCCTCCCCAGGCTCCAGAGGCTTTCTAGGAGCCTGGGGAGGGTGAAAACAGCCTCCCCCACCATGTCCAGAGTCTTCAGGAACTTCCCTGAAGCCTCCAGAAGGCGAAAAACAGCCTCAAAAGAAGGCTTCAATCAGCTGGCCAGCGCACACAAGCAGGCTGGAGCTGACAGGGCAACGCCTCGCATGCCCTAAGAAATGGTTCCGTGTGCCACCTGTGGCATCCGTGCCATAGGTTCACCATCACGGCTATAGGGCATGACTGTAAATATAGGTTGGCTGTTGAGTATGGTCCAAATATGGTCATATGACAATGGAGGGTATTTGGGATAGCTGTCCGAACTGGATATAATAATAATAATAATAATTTTTAATTTATAACCCGCTCTCTCTCCCCGAAGGGACTCGAGGCGGGGCACAGGGAATTAAAAACAATTAAAACAGACAGAGTACAAAGTTAAAAACAAATTAAACTGGCCCTGCGCTAAAAAACCCTATAAAACTAAAACTATCCCTAAAAACCCCGGATAATAAGTATCTTTCAGGGAGCCCAGTATAACATCCAACAGCCAAGTCTAGCTGTAAGGGAAGTGACCTTGGGAGACAGAGGAAGAACTGCAGTCCAGAGAATTGTCTGATAAATGAAATTTGAGGCGGAAAGAAATAGGATGGAGAAAGTGACTCAGAAAAGACCCTCCCAAGTTTTGGGGAGAGTAAAGCTAGCGGGCTTGGAGAAGAACTTTCAGACTTGAAACATTCTTTTAATGCAGCCTTGCAATAAAGGTAGAGCCAGCATTCCTGTTATGCACTTCTTGTATGGATTCCCTTGAAAGGCCAACATTTGTGTGAGCATCTGTTGCTTTGGCATATACAAAAACAGGAGAAGGTCAAAGAACATGAGGCAGACCCAGAAATCGGTGGAGACACCACATCAAGACAATAATGAACGATGGTTGAGGCCACCCAAAGGGGAAAGAAGAGGAGGAGAATGCAAAAGGAAGAGTCAGAAGGAGGAGGAGGAGGAAGGAGAAGGAGGAGAAGGAAGAGGAAGAGAAGGCAAAAGGAAGAGTCAGAGGGTGGAGAAGGAGGAGAAGGAAGAGGAGAAGGAGGAGAAGGAAGAGGAAGAGAAGGCAAAAGGAAGAGTCAGAGGGAGGAGAAGGAGGAGAAGGAAAAGGAAGCGGAGGAGTCAGAGGAGGAACAGGAAGAGAAGGCAAAAGTAAGTCAGAAGGAGGAGGAGGAGGAGGAGAAGGAAGAGGAGAAGGAGGAGAAGGAAGAGGAAGAGAAGGCAAAAGGAAGAGTCAGAGGAAGGAGAAGGAGGAGGAAGAGAAGGCAAAAGGAAGTCAGGAGGAGGAGGAAGGAGAAGGAGAGGAGGAGAAGGAATAGGAAGAGAAGGCAAAAGAAAGAGCCAGGAGGAGGAGGAGGAGGAGGAGGAGGAGGAGGAGGAGGAGGAGGAGGAGGAGGAGAAGAAGAAGAAGAAGAAGAAGAAGAAGAAGAAGAAGAAGAAGAAGAAGAAGAAGAAGAAGAAGAAGAAGAAGAAGAAGAAGAAGAAGAAGATCACCTTGCAAGGTCAATTGCTTTTGTTTAACATGTCACTCAGTTAGCCCTCACCTCCCCACAAGGCCCCATGCTCTCCTCCCTTCTTCTTAGCTTCCTATTTTATTCCCATAAGAGATTTACAGAGTTCTGGAGCATTTTCAGTCCTCACATCAAAGGGGCATCTATGGGGTGCAGCGTGTGATAGAAAAGCCCAAAGGGCAATTGTGATTGCGTTATCAAAGCCCTGTCACTTTTGATGTGTGATATATATATATATATATAAAAAGAGGTCGGATTTCATAACTAGCTTCTGGGCTCTTTTGACCCTTCCCCACAAGTGCTTCTACTCTTTGGCCTTTTAAGAGTTCTCTCCATCTTCCTTCCTTCCTTCCTTCCTTCCTTCCTTCCTTCCTTCCTTCCTTCCTTCCTTCCTTCCTCCTGTTTTACTCCCTCCTTTCCTCCCTCCCTCCCTCCCTATCCTGCTTCCCACCCTCTCCTTCCTTCAACCTCTTCCTCCCTCTCCTTCCTTCCTTCCTTCCTTCCTTCCTTCCTTCCTTCCTTCCTTCCTTCCTTCCTTCCTTCCTTCTTCCCTCCCTCCCTCCACATCTGTCTTCCCTCCCTCGCCTTCCTTCCATCCTTCCTCCCTTTCCCCACATCCATCTTCCCTCCCTCCCTCTCCCCTTTGCATTTATTTCTCATTTTCTCATTTTGATTTATACCCTACCTTTTGGCCCATGGGATATTTAGGTTAGTGAATGAAATAAAATAATTGGATTTTTTTTGAAAACCCAATAAAAGGAGTTGGAAGGCCTGGTCTTAAGTCCTTTCCTGAAAATATAAAAAGTGCAGATTAACTCTCCTTCCCCAAAAAACGAGTTCCTTCTTTAAAATGCTTGCAGCCTGTTTTCATGAACAATTCATAACATCTCAAACTGGGGGAATCGTTCAGTCAGATCAAAACGCTCAGAACATGACTTGAACAGGCGAGAAACAACTTCTGACAGACGGATTCATTTTTCCCAGCAATAGAACTTCAAAGGCATTTCCCTTGCCCTTTATCTTTCCTTCATTCATTCCCCCTAATGGCCCAATAATTCAGAGACTTGGATAATTGTCCTGCCAAACAGAGAGGCTATTTTACAGCAGCTGGAGAGCAACCTGGCCAAGGGATTTCATTTTGATCATGCTTTTTGATCTGTGAATCCGTTTTGCCCTGATGATAGCTTAAGAGCATCTCAGCTGCCTTTGAATGTCCAGGGATGGAGATGATTGCTTCAGATCTGAAATGGATTCATGCAGAATATCCCTAAAGGGATTATCTTCTTTTTTTATGTGCAATTTCCAGCCTGTCTTAAACAATCTTTTGCTGGAAAAGGATCATCTTTCGTGTGTAATATAATTAACAGGACCATAGTGGATAGTGGCTAAGGCACTCAGCTCGTCGATCAGAAAGGTCAGCAGTTCGACAGTTTGAATCCCTCGTGCCGCATAACGGAGTGAGCTCCCATTACTTGTCCCAGCTTCTGCTAACCAACCTGTCGGGGTTCCAAATAGCATCCATAAGTAAATCAGAGTCCAAGGCAAAGGATTCCTCAAAGTTCCAATTTATGAAGAGAGCCATGTTGGCACATCTCGGAAACCCCGAATCTGAAAGCTTCCCAGTTTTCCCCACCCAGTTGAAAGTTCAAGTTCTTGCCCCCACAGGCGTGAACTTTCCACTCAAACGTGACCTTTATCTGCTAGGCATAAAATCAAACGAAATTAAAAATCAAGATTGGTATCTTTTCTCTCATATAGTAACAGCAACCAGGATGGCCATTGCACAATACTGGAAAGATACCAACTTACCGCCAGATCAGTTAATTGTAGCAAAAAAAAATTAACTGCGCAGAATCTGACAAATTAACATACATTCTAAAAGATAGGCAAGACTTGATTTTTTAAAAAAGCTGGACTAGATGGTACTCATGGTATAGTAGGAGACTAATGGATACCAAGGGAACTAACTAGACAGATTACTTAAGGCACCAATGTAAGGAATAAACAAAATAAGATTATAGTAAATTTGAAATAGAAATCTTTGTATAGTTATAAGCAATAACTGATAAGATAGACTGGGATGGGGAATCCCAGAGGAGGGCAACCAGAATGATTAGGGGACTGGAACACCTTCCTTACCATCTGAGGCTGCAACGGCTGGGCCTCTTCACTCTAGAACGACGGCGCCTGAGAGGTGACCTGATTGAAGTCTATAAAATCATGCACGGTGTGGACAAAGTCGAAAAGGAAAAACTGTTTTCCCTATGGCACAACACTAGAACTAGGGGGCACTCCATGAAACTTTTGATAGCTAGACCTCAAACGAATAAGAGGAAGGACTTTTTCACCCAGAGGATCACTGGTCTATGGAACTCCCTGCCAGAAGAAGTGGTGACAGCTGTCAGCCTCGACACCTTTAAGAAAGGATTAGACGAGTTCATGGAGAACAAGGGTATCCATGACTATCATTATGGATGCCTAAGGACACCCTCCGGGATGGAGAGATAGGCAGGATATCTCTCAATGCCATTTGCAGGGAATCACAAGCAGGTGAAGACATCTGCTTGGGAAGACCCTGAAGCAAATGGGGAGCCACTGTGTGAGACAGAATGCTGGACTGGATGGGCTGTGGCCTGTTCCAGCAAGGCTATTCTTATGTTCTTATGATGAACTTAATCTTCAAATTAGGGGACCAGGTACTTCTCTGGTAGGTCTATGTATGTTTCCCCAATTACCCTTACCCTATTTCTATTGATTGTGTGGCTTTATGTTGTAAATACTAATAAAGATTTACTAAAAAAAAATACTTGCCCCTACACCCACAAGTCCATGACATGGTCCAAACTCCCACTGCCATGCTGGCAGTTCCACCCATCCTGTTATTGCTGTTATTGCCATGGTGAAGTTTTAGCCTTGAGGAACTCCACTATTTATACAAACAAACAAACAAACAAACAAACAAACAAACAAACAAACAGGAATACAAAACTTCAGGTCTCTTCTCTCAACCCCTAGACCTGTTATACCAAAACAGAATAACTGCAGTTCATCCCAGTGAATTGTGACCCCCGTGGCCAGTAAAAGGTTTGCAGTGTTCCTAACATTATTATTGTAAACCAGAATTGCTGGTTGGGGAATTCTGGCTGCTGAAATCCACACCTCTTAAAACATCAGCACGTTTGAAAAACACAACAACTCGTGGTATTTCTTTTCATTGCAGTGGTATTTTTGTTAACGGCATAATAAACAACAGCTATTTTGCTTCAGCCATTTCTGTCAGATTCACTGCGTTTTCTTTTGTCCCTCTTCTCTTTCTTCAGGTAATTTCTCAGAAAAGCAGATTCTAAAATGCCACGGTTTTCCCTGCGTGGTGATAGGAATTTATCCACCCTCTTTTTATACTTCTGCTTTGTATCAAGCTTGGGTAAGTAAAAAGCTACGGCTGTGTTTTCACAATAGAGTTGTATTGCGGGCTCACACAATATATATTTTTTCTTTTAACTACCCTGCTTCACAAAATATTGAACAACAAACTAGCCAAAAGGAATGGGCTAAACCAGGGGTCTGCAAAGTTGGCTCTTTTAAGACTGGTGGACTTCAACTCCCAGAATTCCCCAGTCAGCATAGCTGGCTGGAGAATTCTGGGAGTTGAAGTCCACAAGTCTTAAAGTTGCCAAGTTTGGGAACCCCTGCTCTACTGTGTACTACAGGTAGTCCTCATCTTACAACTGATCCTTTACCAACTGTTTGAACTCGAAAAAGGAGATGTACGACCTGGATTGGAAGTTCTGATGCTCACCTCCTCCTGAGCTATGTGACTCAACTTGGGTTCCTCGGCTACCCAGTATATTTATTTGGTATATTTAGTTGAAGTCCACCAGTTTTAAAAGAGCCAACATTGCAGACCCCTGGAAACCAGCATGCTACATTGGACAAATTTGAACATTGCACAATTGTAGTTGCTGAACCTTTCATTTACCTGGTGCAGTGGTCATTTCCTCCCCCCGAAAATTAATGCCATAATTTTGATTCTGTGTCTAATAAATTACTGTTTTCAGACAAGATAGAAAAAGGTAAAGGTAAAGGTTCCCCTTGCACATATGTGCTAGTCGGTTCCTGACTCTAGGGGGCAGTGCTCATCTCCACTTCAAAGCCGAAGAGCCAGCGCTGTCCAAAGACCTCTCCGTGGTCATGTGGCCAGCATGACTAAATGCTGAAGGCACACAGAGCACTGTTCCCTTCCCACAAAAGGTGGTTCCTATTTTTCTACTTGCATTTTTTTATATGCTTTCGAACTGCTAGGTTGGCAGAAGCTGGGACGAGTAACGGGAGCTCACTCCTTTACGTGCCACTAGGGATTCAAACTGCCAAACTGCTGACCTTTCTGATCGACAAGCTCAGCAGCCACTGAGCCCCCACATCCCTCTAGATATTTTATATATTGACCTTATTATTTTTTTCAATAGAGAGGGACAGAATGGACACCTGTTCTCAGGAGTCTATTTTTGAAATTGATATTATTATTCTGTGGTTAATCTTTGGTGAGATTCACAGCCTTTGGGGCTGGTTGGTAGCTCAACAACTCGAGTCCTAACCAAGGACCTAGGAACTGTTAAGGTAACGTCGGAGGATTTAAGCTGTTCCAAGTTGGGTGGTTTTTTGTAGAATCAGAATGTTCAAGTCTGGTAAATTTAGAATTTCCAAATAGTGAGGTAGCCCTTTAGGTATTGCTCCAAGGGCTCCAATTAGCATCGGGACAACACACGATTTCTTTTTCCACAGTCGCTCAACTTCAATTTGCAAGTCCCGGTACTTTGTGATTTTTTCCTTGCTGCTTATTTTCAATTCGTGCATCACCAGGTATTGCAATGTCAACGAACCATACTTTTTTCTTTTCAACTATTGTTATATCAGGCGTGTTGTAGGACAAGTGCCTGTCAGTCTGAATTCTGAAGTCCCACAAGATCTTGACTTTCTCATTCTCTAAAACTTTCTTAGCCGGATGTTCCCAGTGGTTATATCATTATTATTATTATTTACTTTATTCATTAAACATGAAACTCAGCCAACTGAACATTTAAAAATGCATTACAAATATCATTGACTGGTGCTTGTTGTTGTTGTTGTTGTTTTTATTATTATTATTATTATTATTATTATTATTATTATTATTATTATTATTATTATTATTAACTTTATTCATGAAACATGAAACTCAGCCAACTGAACATTTAAAAATGCATTACAAATACCATTGACTGGTGCTTATTGTTGTTGTTGTTGTTGTTGTTGTTATTATTATTATTATTATTATTATTATTATTATTATTATTATTATTATTATTATTATTAACTTTATTCATGAAACATGAAACTCAGCCAACTGAACATTTAAAAATGCATTGCAAGTACCATTGACTGGTGCTAATGGTTGTTACGGTTTGCTTCCAGCATCCTAAGTATCAACCAAGTATCTTCTTAGAATGGACGATGTTCCAAGTAGCACAGTTTTTTGCAGTTCCGCTGGTGTTATTGCAGGAAGCTGCAATTTGCTGATGTATTTAGTAAAATGTTTGGACATGGTGCCAAATGCCCCGATGACAATGGGTATCACTGTGACATGCTTCATCCATAGCCATGTGGTTTCGATGGCCAGGTCGCGATATTTCATTCTTTTTATTATTATTATTATGTTTATTATTATTATTATTTGCAGCTGCGAGCACAAAGAAAGAAAATAAGAAAGAAGAGCGAGTGGTTGTAATGGCAACTGCAGGTAAATTCTTCTCGGAGAACTCATTTCCTCTCTGTCTTTCTGCAAACGTGTTCTGAATTAGAAATGGCAGCATTGTTGCAACGGTGGCAGAATTAGACGATAATCAACAATGGCATTGTAAGAAAATTATGATTTCCTTCGACATTGCAAGCAGACTGAAATGTTTTTCTATTCAGCTGCTTATCACTCTCTTTAATTCTTGTCTGGTAGTCATTCAAGGCAATTTAGGGATCGGGGTGAGTTACCCACGAGCAGAAACTAAATTTATTCTACCAAACTGATTATGCATTGCATATTGTGAGACTAAGTAGCCCATAAGAAATATGCAGCCGGATGTACAAGATATTTTCCTTTGCTCGCCTACTTTAATGATCTAATTTATTTTTATTTTTTGCTTTTCTGCGTGAGCGTTTGTACCAGGGGTGGCATTCAGCAGGTTCTGATCAGTTCTGCAGAACTGGTAGTGGAAATTTTGAATCGTTTGGAGCAGGGGTCCCCAACCCCCGGGCCGCAGACCGGTGCCGGTCTATGGCTTGGTAGGAACTGGGCCGCAGGGCTGGAGAGGAGGAGGAGGGGGCAGCCCCCTGGGCAGAGCGCACGGGAGAGCGCAGGTGCGGCTGTTCGCGCCGTTGGAGTGCGGCTCTTCCTCCACCCTCGTCGACTCCTGGGTGCCGCAGCAGCAGCCCTCCCTACCGGCCGCCGATTCTCCCCCCCCACGGAGCCTTCTCAGCTCCTGGAAGGAGCCTGAGCGAGCGAACGAGTGACCAAGCACGGCGGGCGGGGCAGGCTAAGGCGAGTGAGCGTGGCGGGCCGGGCTGAGGAGACTCCGCGGGGGGTGGGGGCGGGGCGGGGACGACAACAGACAGACAGAGAGAGGCACAGACACAGAGAGAGACAGGGAGGGGGGGAATCAGAGAGTGACAGACACACACAGAGAGACAGGGAGAGACAGAGAGAGGGAGGGAGGGAGAGAAAGAGAGAGACACAGAATGAGTGATTAAGTGCGTGAATGCGAGACAGACAGACAGACAGACACACACACAGAGTGACAGGTGGGCGGACGAAGGAGAGAGACAGAGATAGAGAGAGAGAAAGAAAAAGAGAAAGAAAGAAAAAGAAAGTGTGTGAGAGAGAGAGAAAGAAAGAGAGAAAGAGAAAGAAAGACAGAGAGAGAGAGAAAGAGAGAAAGAGAAAGAAAGACAGAGAGAGAAAGAGAGACAGAAAGGGAAGAAAGAGAGAGAAAGAGAGAGAGAGAGAGAGAAAGAGACAGAAAGAGAGAAAGAGAAAGAAAGAGAGAAAGAAAGAGAGAGAGAAAGAAAGAAAGAGAAAGAGAAAGAGGGAAAGAAAGAGAGAGAGAAATAAAGAGAGAGAAATAAAGAGAAAGAGGGAAAGAAAGAGAAAGAAAGAGAGAAAGAGGGAAAGAAAGAGAAAGAAAGAGAGAAAGAAAGAGAAATAAATAAAGAGGAATAAAGGGAAAGAAAGAAAGAAAGAAAGAAAGAAAGAAAGAAAGAAAGAAAGAAAGAAAGAAAAAAAGAAAGAAAGAACTTATGACCACAATTGAGCCCAAAAGTTTGGTTGCTAACCAAGATCATTGTTAAGTGAGTTTCACATTTTCCAAGTTGGCCACGCCCACCCAATCACATGACTGCTGAGCCACTCAGCCGGTCCACAAAACTTTCTTTAAAATGAAACCGGTCCCTGGTGCAAAAAAGGTTGGGGACCCCTGGTTTGGAGAACTGCCTCTGGCTGGCCCCGCCCCCATCTATTCTCTGCCTCCCGAGTCCCAGCTGATCAGGAGGAAATGGAAATGGGGATTTTGCAGTAACCTTCCCCTGCCATGCCCACCAAGCAGTGGTGGGTTCTGGAGCCCAGTGCAACTGGAATGGTGCAACGGGGCCCAGTGTCCACCAGATGAACATGCGAAGCACGTGTGCACAGTGTGTGCATATGTACTTACTATCTGCAATGCTCTGCAATGCCTCCGCGATGCTCCAGCTTCTAAGCGGAGCATTGCATAAGCGCCGTACGCTCTGTGCATGTGCGTGGAAGCCCCAAAGAGCTCAAATACTGGTAAGGAGGGCAGGCAGGCCCTCTGGAACGGTACCCGTAACCCACCACGGCCACCAAGCCACACCACACCACAACCCACCACACCACACCCATAGAACCGGTAGTAACATTTTTTGAATGCCACCACTGATTCGCACCTTCATGCAAACATCTGACACTTTTGTGTATATGAAGTTGATAGCTAGGCTCTTGTGTGTGTGTGTGTGTGTGTGTGTTTGTGTTTGTGTATATGAACTAGCTAGATAAAAATAGTCAGGCACACAGATGGACAGGGAGACATATGATAAGGGAAGATCCAATATGTAAACGACACCTTTGTCATCATTAAAAAAGAACCAACTTTTCTTGCCATGGTTGTCAAGCAAATCACTAGCATTGCTGAATTAGTAATACAGCTGCTAAGTGAACCTGGCTTCCCCATTGCTTGTCAGAAGGTCACAACAGGTGATCACATGACCCTGGGACACTGCAACCGTCATAAATAGGAAGCAATTGCCGAGCGTCTGAATTTTGATCGCTTGACCATGGGGAGGCTGCAATGGTCGTAAGTGTGACAAATTGACCTTTTTTCAGCACCATTGGAACTTGGAATGGTCACAGAATGAACGGTCGCAAATCAAGGATTATCTGAACTTTTCTTTTCCAGAGCTCCCTGCAAAATCGGTTGATCTGGCAGCGATGAACCTGACGGGGATGGTGAATGGTATGCTGAATACGGCTCTCAGAGGTAGTTTCTCAATTTATTGCTTCCCCCGCACCTCTTTGGTAAATCACATTCCACCAATAGACAAAGAAATAGAATTAGAATTTATTAAATTTATATACCGCACCTTCTCCCTACTGGGACTCAGGGCAGTGTACAGTAAAAGGAAAAGAGAAAGGCGTATGAAGTGAAGCCACTGGCCAAACCCCTGCTCTAACCTCTTGTCCTTACCAAGGAAATATAGCAATAGCTGTTAGACTTACATACCACTTCATAATATTTTACAGTCCTCTCTAAGTGGTTTACAGAGTCAGCCTGTTGCTGTTGCAGCCCACCAGTGGAGCTGGTGGCAAATCAGACAGTGAGGAGGTGGGGGAGGAACATGGGCCAATCCTGGAGTCTGGGGAAGGCTCTGATGAGGGCTCTGTGTCGGAGGCAGAGATGGGAACGTCCGACACTTATCAGCCGCCTTTGGAGTCGGATAGCAGTGGGGCAGAAGAACAGCTGGAGCCTGTTCCTGAAGTGCACATGCACAGAGCTGCCAGGAGAAAGGAACAGTTAAGGAACAAGGACCGACTTGGGAGTAAAGCCACAGGTGGATTGTGAATGGCTCCTCCCATAGGGAATAAAGAGGAGCGAAAGGGGAGTGGATTTTGCAGGGGACAATGATATATAATGCCTTGGTAAGGCCACACTTGGAATACAGCATCCAGTTTTGGTCGCCATGATGTAGAAAAGATGTGGAGACTCTAGAAAGAGTGCAGAGAAGAGCAACAAAGAGGATTAAGGGACTAGAGACTAAAACATATGAAGAACGGTTGCAGGAACTGGGTATGTCTAGTTTAATGAAAAGAAGGACTAGGGGAGAAATGATAGCAGTCTTCCAATATCTCAGGGGCTGCCACAAAGAAGAGGGAGTCAAACTATTCTCCAAGACATCTGAGGGCAGAACAAGAAGCAATGGGTGGAAACTATCAAGGAGAGAAGCAACTTAGAATAAATTTCCTGACAGTGAGAACAATTAATCAGTGGAACAGAAATTGCCTCCAGAAGTTGTGAATGCCCCAACACTGCATGTCTTTAAGAAGATGTTGGATAGCCATTTGTCTAAAATGGTATAGGGTTTCCTGCCTAGGCAGGGAGTTCGACTAGATGACTCCAAGGTCCCTTCCAACTCTCCTATTGGATAATGAGTTCAATTCATTAGGGTTACTGCCTTCTTGCCAAGTAATTGCTGCTATAGCCTGGCGTTTGGAAGATATCGGCCTGGCAGCTCTCCAAGCCTGATCAAGGTCTGTAGTTGTAAAATCTCATGATAGACTGTTGGCTGGGATTTTGCTGGAGAGGAATTCCCTTTAAAACTAAATAAAAGTGGTTTGTATCAGAATGAGGAGTTGGCTTCGTGCTTTTGGGAGGCCTAGGTCAGAACAATTGCCTCCAACAATCTGGGTCCTCATTTTACCAACCTTGGAAGAACGGACATCCGAGTTAAACTTGAGCCAATTGTTGTAGCCTGTCGGCCAGCAACAGAGCTATCTGCAAAGTCTGACCAGGAGGACATTGATGGAGAACCTGGGTCAGGTTCGGAGCTGTTGGAAGGCCCTGATAATGAAACAGCATCAGAGACAGAGGCAGAAATGGAGCTTCCATCTTCCCCCAGGTTGAAAGACAGCTGTCTTCAGGGCCTGAGCTGAGTGAGGGGGAGGAACAGATGGGGCCCATCCCAGATGCACGTATGCGCAGAGAGGAAAGGAGAGGAGAGCAAAGGAAAGCAGTAAGCTGGCTCTCAGGGAGAGGCAGACGCAAACGATAGCCAGCCCCTCCCTGGCTGGGAAACAAATAGGAGGGGTTTGGGAGTGGCCGTTAGTTTCTAGTATACACCAAGCAATTCAGATTCCTTGGCTAAACCCAGATTTGTTGGGACTACTTAACGTTTCATTTTTTAAAAAATCTATGTCACTAAGAGACTGTTACTGCCCTGTTATAAAAAGGTGTTTGTTTTATTTATTTATTTTATTTTATTTTATTCAAATTTATACCCCGCACCTTCTCCAAAAAAGGACCCAGGACGGCGAGTTTTACTTGTGAGTAAATATCTTATGACTATTTGCAAAGGCTGGGTCAGAACACTGGTCACAATCAAACTTCTATCTGTGGGCAGTGTTAGCCTGCAATACTGCATTCTAACCACAGCGCCACTGCGGCTTCCATATAATGTGGACCGACTCCCAAATGAATGTAAAATAGCTGTGTTATGTCTTGACGTTTCAAAGTCAGAACTCTGATGGCGTTGTTCTGACCGAGGCTTCCCAAGAGCCTGAAGCAAACTTCTGGTCCCAACAAAAAACCCTTTTATTAATTGACTGTGAATTCTGCTTATTCTCATCCAGCAAAGTCTTTCAAGGGAGGATTTACAGTCACAGACCTTCTCTGGCTTGGAGAGCTGCCAGGCCGATATCTGCAAAACTTGCCAAGGAGTTTTGGAGAGTCACAAACCAATTAAGCAAACTAATGGTCTCCTGCAAACTCCACTCCCCTTTCACTCCTCTTTTATTTCCTCTGGGAGGGGCCGTTCATCATCCACCTGTGGCCTTACTCCCAAGCCGACCCCTGTTCTTTAGCTGTTCCCATCGTCTGGCAACTCTGTGCATGCGCACACTGGGAACAGGCTCCAGCTGTTTGTCTGCCTCACTGATGTCTGACTCTGAAGGTAGCTGATAACTGGCATACGATTCTGGCTCAGAGGTGGGTTGCTTCTAGTTTTACTGCCGGTCCACTTCACACGGGCTTTGTGCCAGACATGCATTGTGTGGCAGACGTGTGCTGTCTGTGTGTGTCAGTGGTGGGTTTCAAATTTTTTAGAACCTACTCTGTGGGTGTGGCCTATTTTGTGGGCGTGGCTTGGCAGTCATGTGACAGGGTGAGAGTGGCCACCTTTTAAAATGTGGTGAAACTCATTTAACAATGCTCTTGTTTAGCAACCAAAATTTTGGACTCAATTGTGATGATAAATTCATTCATTCTTTCCTTCCTTCCTTCCTTCCTTCCTTCCTTCCTTCCTTCCTTCCTTCCTTCCTTCCTTCCTTCCTTCCCTTCCCTTCCCTTCCCTTCCCTTCCCTTCCCTTTCCTTTCCTTTCCTTCCCATTGGGTCACTGGCAGCAGCGGGCCAGATTTACTTCCAGTTACGCAGGTGGAACCCCCTCTCACCGGTTCTCTAAATTTCACCAACCGGCTCTTGCGAGTAGGTGCGAGCCTGCAGAAACCCACCACTGGTGTGTGTGCACAGTTCAATGTAAATTGTTCTTTGTGCATGCGCAGAATAATTTACACTGAACTGCGCACACATGTCCACTACTAAGCAACATGCCGGCAATGGCAGCAGGGAACAGGGAATCAGTTCAGGGGCATGGCCAGTCTGGGTTGCTGCTGGTTCTATGACCCAGGCCTAAATAGCACTACTGGTTTGGTTGAACCAGACCGAACCAGGAGCAACCCTCTTCTGCTCTGGCCCCCTCTCTGCCTCTGACACAGAGCCCTCATCAGAGCCTTCCCCAGACTCCAGGACTGGCCCATGTTCCTCCCCAACCTCCTCACTGTCTGAATCTGGCGGGCCACAACAGGCATCAGCCAGAACATGACAATATCTAAAGACTGCACCTGTTCCACTCGCAAGCTGCAGAAATATTTATTCGCAAGCATCCTTGTACTCAATGCATTTCCCCCAAATTTATCCAACTCTGAGTCCTACCTGTCAATTCTCCATCTCTTGCTGGGTTGCTGACACGACAGCATCTTTCTTCTCTAGTCACCAGGGAGTCTAGAGAATAAATTTTGTCAGAACCTCAGGGAGTGAAATGTATTATGGATTCCTGTGGTGCCAAAGTATTCACGAGGCATTTTGGCAGCCCTAAATAAGAGGGATAGAGCATTCGTTTCCTTACAGCTCTTTTAATTGCGGGTAGGGTGATTGTTTTTAAATTGTATTTCCACAGGGACGAAAGAATTCTTCTCTTTGCTGAGCATTGTCTCTTACAGTTCATATGCCTTCCACAAAGTTTCCATTGTCCTCTACAACAGTAAGTTAATGAGAATTGGGACCCAGTAGAGTTTTCGTTTGTTTATATCCTGCCTTTGTTATTTTTTTTATAAATAATTCAAAGGGGTAAAATGCTTAATGGTCCTTCCTTCCTCCTCCAATTTTCCCTATGACGACAATACTGGGAAGTGAGTTGGGCTGGCCCAACGTCACCTAGCTGGCTTTCATGCCTGAGGTGAGACTAGAACTCTCCATCTCCTGGTGATTTGTCCAAAATCATCCAGCCAGCTTTCAAGCCTGAGGTGGGACTAGAACCATCTCTTGGTGATTGGCCCAAAGTCACCCAGTTGGCTTTCATGCCTGAGGTGGGACTAGAACTCTCCATCTCCTGGTGATTGGCCCAAAATCGTCCAGCCAGCGTTCAAGTCTGATTTGGGACTAGAACTCTACGTCCCCTGGTGATTGGTCCAAAATCATCCAGCCAGCTTTCAAGCCTGAGGTGGAACTAGAACTCTCCATCTCCTGGTGATTGGCCCAAAGTCACCCAGTTGGCTTTCATGCCTGAGGTGGGACTAGAACTCTCCATCTCCTGGTGATTGGCCCAAAATCGTCCAGCCAGCTTTCAAGCCTGAGGTGGGACTAGAACTCTCCATCCCCTGGTGATTGGCCCAAAATCATCCAGCCAGCTTTCAAGCCTGAGGTGAGACTAGAACTCTCCATCTCCTGGTGATTGGCCCAAAGTCACCCAGTTGGCTTTCATGCCTGAGGTGGGACTAGAACTCTCCATCTCCTGGTGATTGGCCCAAAGTCACGCAGTTGGCTTTCATGCCTGAGGTGGGACTAGAACATCTCCTGGTGATTGGCCCAAAGTCACGCAGTTGGCTTTCATGCCTGAGGTGGGACTAGAACTCTCCATCTCCTGGTGATTGGCCCAAAGTCACGCAGTTGGCTTTCAAGCCTGAGGTGGGACTAGAACTCTCCATCTCCTGGCGATTGGATCAAAGTCAACCACCCAGCTTTCATGCCTGTGGTGGGACTAGAACTCATCTTCTTCAGGTGATTGACCCAAAGTTACCCAACTAGCTTTCATGCCTAAGGCAGGACTAGAACTCACTGTCTCCTGATGATTGGAAACAAAGTCACCCAGCTAGCTTTTGTACCTAACGTGGGACTAGAAGTCTCCTAGTTTTAGTCCAGCCCTTTAACTACTAGACCAAACTCTCTTATTCTTTTGGTGGACAAGATTTCATGTTCCATAATGTTTTATTCTTCGCAGTATCCAGCTTTAGGAACATAGATCCTACCAAGTTCTCCACCCGTTACTGCTATTGCTTAAACAACGGAACTAACGACTTAACAGGCAAGTGGTAGAACAGGAGAAATTCAAAGGAGATGTAATTTTTCAGTCTGTCGTTTCATGCAGGCCATATATTGCCACTAAGAGGTGGAAAAGTAAAAAGGAAGGAAAGAGAACCTTCTTTTTGTCTTATACCTGCAGTAGATGGTAGCATTTTTTCTTGTTAAGAATAGATTTCTGTAAACAACATATATGGCCATTAAAGGTATCAGTATTTGGTTAACTGAAGTCACTCCACAATCACCCTGACCAATGGTGGGATTCAAATCATTTAACAACCAATTCTCTGCCCTAATGACTGGCTGGGTGGGCGTGGCCATGGTGGGCATGGCCAGGAGGTGTGACAGCCAGCACTTGGTTCCTGAACCCCATGGGAGCCAAAATGGGCTGTGGGGGAGGGAGTGCCGCACCCCCCACGCCCCATTTTGGGCCTAGTAGGCCTACCAGCAGCATCCTGTATCAAAATGGGGTGGGTGGGGACTCCTGGAAGGGGAGGGGCAGGAAGGGGTAGGCCAGCCACAAATTTAACAACTGTTCGCTTTAACCAGCCCGAACCGGCTGTATCCCACCACTGACCCTGACCAATTCTTCTCCATACAGTATAGATTTTCAAATTATCCATGGGGGGGGGGGGGGTTGGGGACTTTAAGTGATAATTTATATGTCAGGATAATCCTACCCAGGATTTAGGAGACCCAGTTTATAGCCTGCTATCAAAGAAATTAAAAAGGAGAAAAAAGTACGGTGCAGCTGGGATTTGCTTCCAGCAAAGGAATGCCACATGTTTAAACAGCCTCAAAACTTGAAAACAGATAGAAGGTTCTGAACCATGTCAGCTAATCTTTGTGTTCAGTGATCCCACAACTATTTTCCAAGGTGAAGGTAGCAGACTTTCTCCAGTAGGTTCTATGCAATTTCCATTTATTGCAACTTGTCTTTTGGGGTTTTGAATCCACACTTTCTCTGCTAGAAGAGAAAACCGTGGAATTCCTGGTGGCCTCTGAGAGTGGCTGTTTGTCTGCAGATGTTTACAATACAATACAATACAATACAATACAATACAATACAATACAATACAATACAATACAATACAATACAATACAATACAATACAATACAATACAATAGCAGAGTTGGAAGGGACCTTGTAGGTCTTCTAGTCCAACCCCCTGCGTGGGCAGGAACCTTATACCATTTCAGACAAATGGCTATCTAACATCTTCTTAAAGACTTCCAGTGTGGGGGCATTCACAACTTCTGGAGGCAAGCTGTTCCAGAGATTAATTGTTCTAACTGTCAGGAAATTTCTCCTTAGTTCTAAGTTGCTTCTCTCCTTGATTAGTTTCCACCCATTGCTTCTTGTTCTGCCCTCAGGTGCCTTGGAGAATAGCTTGACTCCCTCTTCTTTGTGGCACCCTCTGAGATATCGGAACACTGCTATCATGTCTCCCCTGGTCCTTCTCTTCATCAAACTAGACATACCCAGCTCCTGCAACCGTTCTTCATATGTTTTAGTCTCCAGTCCCCTAATCATCTTGGTTGCTCTTCTCTGCACTATTTCCAGAGTTTCCACGTCTTTTCTACATCGTGGCGACCAAAACAGTATGCAGTATTCCAAGTGTGGCCTTACCAAGGCACTATACAGTGGCATTAACACTTCACGTCATCTAGATTCTATCCCTCTGTTTATGCAGCCTAGAACTGGGTTGGCTTTTTTGGCAGCTGCTGCACACTGCTGGCTCATATTTAAATGGTTGTCCACTAGGATTCCAAGATCCCTCTCACAGTTGCTACTATTGAGCAAGGTACCACCTATACTGTGCATTTTGTTTTTCTTGCCTAAATGTAGAACCTTACTTTTTTCACAATTGAATTTCATTTTATTAGATAGTGCCCAATGTTCAAGTTTGTCTAGTTCCTTCTGTATCTATGTTCCATTACCTAGTTTGGTAACAACATCAACCCTGGTGATATTACCTAGTTGGGTAATGAAATGCCTGGCAAGCAAACATCCAAGTTCAGAGACCCTCAAGGATCCCACAGTTCAACCCTGAGCTACAGACAATTGTCTTCCATGGGAAGAAAGGACAATATCGGAATGTCAAAATGCTTCTTCTCTTTACTTTCCTAGATTTTACAGCATTGCTGGTGGACATTGTGGGAAACTCCTCCAGTTATCTTACTGAGATTTTCAAGTCGACTTCCATTGTGTCAGGTAAACAATTGTTGCTGTCTCTTTGGCTGATCAATCCGATACCCCATTTATTCCACATGACTAGATAAAGAGGAAGAAGGGAATGTAGTGGTGTGCTGTGACTCAGATAACGTGGAGGTTGGGGAGGAACTTGGGCCAGTCCTGGAGTCTGGGGAAGGCTCTGATAGATGTTCTGCATTAGAAGAAGAGATAGAGTGAGAAGTAGAGGAGAGAGGTAAGGGAAGAAGAGAGGGATAGGAGAGAGGGCAGGGGGGGGGAAGAGGAGGAGAGAAAGAAAGGGTGGAAAGGGGAGAGAGGAGAAGGAGAGAGGAAGGGGAAGTAGAGAAGAGAAGGACAACAGAGGGAAGAAAGGAGGTAGGGAGGAGGAGGAGAGAGGGAGAAGAAAGTGATGGAAGTGATGGATAGGGTACAAATATGGTGTATGGAGAGCAAAAGAGCCTCCTGTCTTTTATCCCCAGAGCTAGGGTGGGGCTTTGCTAGCAGCAGTGGCTCTTCTGTCCCAAGGACCGGCCCATGGATTTCCACTGCTCTCCTCTCCTCTGCCTTCTGTGCATCCATGCATCAGGCACAGGATCCAGCTGCTCCTCTTCTTCCTCATCAACCACTTGCAAGACCTGGGGGCTGATGACTCTCCATCTGAGGGCTGATGGATCACCCAGGCTCCACCTCTCTCTCTATCTCTGATAGCTCCATTCCCTCTTCCCCCTCGGAGTTCTCCGGTTGCCTCGATGCTGGCTCTGACCTCCATGCCTCCTCCTCCACTGATTCGGCTGCTGGAGGGGCTGGCAGTTGACAGGCCACAACAAAATCTCCTTGAATTCCATGGAGGATGGCTTTCCACCATAGAATCAAGCCAGCCATTCTTCCAGTCCATAGCTCCATTTTTTACCTGTAGAACCACTTGAAGGAAGCGATTTCATGCAACATTTCAAGGCAAAAACCCTTCCCCCAATCATTTCCTTTTGCATTTAAGAAACTAGGGTTAAGTATTTGTTTTGTTACCCCTTGGCATTAGCAGCATTTTGATTTTGGAACCTCCGAGATTTAAGGGTTTTGGGGTTTTTTTTTTAGTTTTTACTATTTTCTTCCTTATGAGAATTGAAAATTACCTTCAATTTGGGTTTTAGTTCCAGTTTAAGGAACCTTAAATACGTTAATGAAATAAACTGTTTTCTTTCAGTGAGCCAGAGCAATGATACGGACTGCATCTATATTTGTGTCATGTCAGGACGAATAGGTAAGCTGGAGACTCTTTTTTGCTCAGGAACGTACTGCTTAGGGTTGAACGCCATATATGTGTGTAGGTCTCTTCTTTCTCAAGCACATCATTTATTCTACCTTCTACCTTCTACCTTCTACTTTCCTATCTTCTATCTTCTACCTTCTATCTTCCTATCTTTCTATCTTCCTATCTTCTATCTTCCTATCTTCCTATCTTTCTATCTTCCTATCTTCTATCTTCCTATCTTTCTATCTTTCTATCTTTCTATCTTCCTATCTTCTATCTTCTATCTTCTACCTTCTACCTTCCTATCTTCTATCTTCCATCTTCTACCTTTTAACTTCCTATCTTCTATCTTCTACCTTCTACCTTCCTATCTTCTACCTTCTACCTTCCTATCTTCTATCTTCTACCTTCTACCTTTCTATCTTCTACCTTCTACCTTCCTATCTTCTATCTTCTACCTTCTATCTTCCTATCTTCTACCTTCTACCTTTCTATCTTCTATCTTCTACCTTCTACCTTCTACCTTCCTATCTTCTACCTTCTACCTTCTATCTTCTACCTTCTACCTTCTATCTTCTATCTTCCTATCTTCTATCTTCTATCTTCCATCTACCCTCTATCCTCCATCTTGATATAGATAGGCAGACAGACAGATATATGGAGTGGTGTGGTGGGCGGCATAGAGGCGGAGCTCTCACCTCACAATTCGGAGGCTGAGTTTAATTCTAGGTAGAGGCAGAAATTTCTCTCTCTGGGCACCTACAAGGGATTATGGGGTTGTTAAAAGATGATGATGATAGATATACTGTAGATTATACATATAGATATCCTGTGTTAAATTCTGCAAAGTGATATTTTTTTGCTCTGGATTATGGGAGTCAAAGTTTTTCACCTGTCAATGCTCAGGTTCCTGCTACAGGCAACCTGAGGGCAGTGATCTGATCACTAGATATAGTAGCCACTGAACCAAAAGCAATGGAATCTTCATCTACCCATACTTTTTTTTCCTCCATAGGCAGAAATCTTACAGATCTATGGGAAGCAATAGAGAAGTCTCCTATAGTCAACTACACTTTTTCTGGCAACATATCAGATTTCTTGGGTGAGTATATGTGGTAGAAAGCATTTTATTTATGTTTTATTTTATTTAGCTTGTTAAACGTGTACAAGATAACAGATATGGGCAAGGGCATGAACAAGGGAAATGAGTACAAATAAATGGGGACAGTAGGACAGGGACAGTAAGCACGCTGGTGCACTTATGCACACCCCACTTTACGGACCTCTTAGGAATAGGGTGAGATTCACGGTAGACAGTTTAAGGTTGAAGCTGTGGGGGGTTTGAGGATGTAACAATGGAGTCAGGGAGAGCATTCCATTCTGTTGACCATTCTGTTGCTGAAGTCGTATTTTCTGCAATCAAGTTTGGAGCGGTTTTTATTTATTTATTTTATTATATTAAATTTATATACCGCCCCATTCTCCCAAAGAGGGACTCGGGGCGGTGCACAGGAAAATAAAACCACGCATATACATAAAAACCGGTAACAAATATATCATAAATATTAAAAACTTATTAAATTAGCCCAACCTGTGCTAAAACCAATTAAAACCCCAATAAAATCTAATTCAATTTAAAAACCAGTCGATGTTCTCAGAAGATTAGGCCAGGCCAGCTAAGTGAAAAAAGTGTGTTTTTAATTGTTGACGGAAGAGGCGGAGGTCTGTGATATTCCTAAGATCGGGGGATAGATCGTTCCAGAGGGCAGAGCCCACCACAGAGAATGCCCTTCCTCTGGGCATCGCGAGCCGGCATTGCCTGGCCATTGGCACCCGGAGCAGACATTCTCTGTGGGAGCGGATCGGCCGGAGGGATGTATGGTTTACCTTGAGTTTGTATCGATGGTTTGTCCATGTACTATTGAGGTAGAAGCTGAAGTAGTCATTGGGTCCATGGAGAAGGGCGGGATATAAATTCGAATAATAATAATAATAATTGACAGGTAGGACATTGTAGCAGACAATTTTGTGTACTACGCTTAGGTCAGACCTTAGCTGGCATAGTTCTAGGTTGTCCAAGCCCAAAGGTTTGAGCCTGGTAGCATAAGTTATATGCGAGACCGTCTCCTGCCCCATACATCCCTTCGGCCGATCCGCTCCCACAGAGTTGGCCTTCTCAGGGTGCCGTCAGCCGGGCAATGCCATCTGGCGACACCCAGGGGAAAAGCCTTCTCTGTGGCGGGCCCCGCCCTTTGGAACGACCTACCCCCTGAATTGCGTACCATCATGGACCTCCGCCTCTTCCGCCAGTGTCTAAAGACACATCTTTTTCAGCAAGCCGGCCTAGCCTAACCCTCTCGTCGAGACTATTTAGATAGTTTTAAATTGGGGATTTTAATTTGATTTTAGCATAGGATTATAATTTAATTTAATATATTTTTAAATTTTGTATTTATTGTATTGTTTTGTATGCTTTTAAATTCCTGTGCGCCGCCCTGGGTCCTTGTGGAGAAGGGCGGGATATAAATGTGATTAAAATAAAATAAATAAAATAAATAAGGGATTCTATTGCGAGCAGAGAATGGAGTATTCCTCTCGTGAAATGCCTCTAGATTCACTCAATTGTATTAATGTCCAATATACAGAGTGGATTCCAGGCAGACAAGCTGTATTCGAGAATTGGTCCGGCAATAGCACTTAGATTTATATACTGCTTTACAGTGCTTCACATCCCTCTCTAAGCAGTTTACAGAGTCAGCCTATTGCCCCCAAAATCTGGGTCTTCATTTTACCCACCTTGGAAGGATGGAAGGCTGAGTCAAGCTTGAGTTTGATGAGATTCAAACTGTCAAATTGCAGTCAGCAGAAGTAGCCTGCAGTATTGCACTCTAACCACTGCGCCACCTTGGCTCAGTGTAAGCTGATTGGACAGCTGTAAATGCAAGGCCAGCTGTAAATGCAAGGATTTGTAGCCTCCATACTCACAACATGTCAATACTCCTCATATGTAGCCACTGTTGTTCCATACTCGATTTGGTAATAGCCATCAAGTTTTATCACTCCCTCCCTCCCTGCCTCCATCCATCCATCTATCACCCCTCCATCCCTCACTCATGGGCTATGAACATTCACAAGACTACCGATCTAATGATGGCGGAAGAATGGGAAGAGATACCTCTTGGACACAAGCTAGTATAACAACAGGCTAATTAATATTACATTTATTAGTAATATTACATTTTGTGGATGGGGGGGACTGAATTGTCTGCTCTTCTGTATTTTATCCTATAAACTTTTAGCCTATTGAGCATGTCAAGTGCAGGGGTGAGATTCAAATTTTTTAGCAACTGGCTCTCTGCCCTCTTGCTGGGTGGGCATGGCCATGATGGGCATGGTGTACTCAGCCTCCTGCATCATGATGGGAGCGGGAGTTTTCACCCTCCCCAGGCTCCAGAGGCATTTGTCAAGCCTCCAAGAGCGCAACTATGGCTTTCCCTGGGCTCTGGGGGCCCTCTGGAGGCCCATTTTTCACAGGGGGACTTACCTGGTATCCAAAATGGGTCACGTAAAGACTCCCAGGAGGGGAGGGGTGGGCGTGGCCAGCCAGTCCTTGAAACTACCGGTTCGGCAAACTAGATGTAAAATTACCATCTGGTTCACCCAAACCAGTGTGAACCGGCTGAATCCCAACCCTGGTCAAGTGGTATCCTTAAATATCTAATATCCATTTACCGCCTTTATATACAATCCTGGGGAATGTATGAGTGTGAAGCTGAAACGTATTCCACAAACCATAAACATGTTTGACATCTTTCAGCTTCAAAGTTGCCTACCTGGACACAGACTGGGGCCTTGAAGGAAGACTTGTTGTTGACAAAACAGCCAAATTGGCTGAAGCCTGGAAAAGCAGAAGGACCAGAAGTTCCACTGGTACAAGCTTCCTGGTGGCTGAAGACCAATGCTTCCAAAGAATCTGCTCCTTTATCTGCTGAAACAACCTGGGCAAGGTCTTCTCCTGCTTCTATAGAAATCTCCAGCACTTCATCAAGATTTCTGCCAGCTCATAGTGAGTCTGTATTGCCCATGATGGCGACCCTATGGCACGCATGCCACATTTGGCTCCTGGAGCCATATCAGTGGGCACGGGAGGTCAGTTCTGGCGTGCCGGCCAGCTGATTTTTGGACTTTCTGGGCCCACCAGAAGTCAGGAAACAGGCTGTTTTCAGCCTCCAGTGGGCCTCCGGGGGTGGGGAAGGCTGTTTTTGCCCTCTCCAGGTTCTTAGAAAGGCTCTGGAGCCTGTAGCAGACCTTCTGGTCCAACCGGAAGGTGGCAAACGGGCCATTTCTGGCCTCCGGAGGGCCTCCGGGGATGTGTGGGCACAAGCACACATTTTTGGTCCCAGGAGGCTTCAGGGAGTCCTGCAAGGCCAAAAATGGGCCAGTGGGAAGGGGTCACGTGCATGCCCAGAAGGTGGGGGTAGCACAGGGGCCGTGCACATGCACAGGCGGTTGCATGTGCAGGGGATGGGATGTATTGCATTATGGGTGTGGGCACACACAAGCATGCTTTGGGCATGCGAGGATAAAAAGGTTAGCCATCACTGTGACAGAGAATCAGTAGTGGGTTTCAAAATTTTTAGAACCTCTTCTGTAGGTGTGGCCTGTTTATGGGAATGGCTTGCTAGCCATGTGACTGAGTGGGAGTGGCTTGGCAGTCATGTGACTGGGTGGGCATGGCGAACTTGTAAAATGTGGTGAAACTCACTTAACAATGCTCTTGCTTAGCAACCAAAATGTTGGCTCAGAAACTGGCATTTGAGGCACGCAAGTCTTAAAGCTGTAAAGTGACAAGACCCTGGCACCCCTCACCCTTTAGAGAAAAAAAACCCCAGGGGTGTTCAAACTTGACAGCTTTAAGACTTGTGGACTTCAACTCCCAGAATTCCTCCTCTCGCTCTTCATCTTGAGGATGTGGGGACAGGAGGGGAGAGGGAGCTGGAACCGGTTCTAAGTGGCACTGTAGATTTGTGGAACCTTTTCTATAGAAGAGCTCAGAACTGGCAGGAACCCACCCCTGTAGAGAATATATACTGAACTGGAAAAAAAAAGAATGATCTTTCTGTGAGACTTTAAAAAAAAAAAGCAGGGGAGAGATATAATAGACCTGAATCAAGGTGATATCGCCCTATGACAGGGGTCTGCAAAGTTGGCTCTTTTAAGACTGGTGGACTTCAACTCCCAGAATTCCCCAGCCAGCATGGCTGGCTGGGAAATTCTGGGAGTTGAAGTCCACCAGTCTTAAAAGAGCCAACTTTGCAGACCCCTGCCCTATGACAATGTTGGCGAACCTTTTCGGCACCAAGTGCTAAAACGGGAGCACAACCGCACACATGGAGGAGTGCTGGAAACTGGAAGAGCAGTCCCCCAGTGCACATGGACATGTTGGGAAGCTGAGCTTCCGGTTTCCAATGTGTGCATATGTACCAGTTGCCTGGTCTTCCACCAGTTTCTGGTGTGCATGTGCGCTCAAAGATGACCTGGTCTTCCAGTTTCTTATATGCATGCACAACTGGGAGCTGCTCTTCCAGTTTCCGGTGCTCCCATGCGGGTGAAAACCAGCTGGCCACACCAGAACCGGGAAGAGCAATGGGTGATGGCTAGCATGCTAGGAGAGATGGCTCTGCATGCCACTTCCGGCCCGCGTGCCATAGGTTCGCCATCACGGTCCTATGGAGTTGAGTTACCAAAGATTGGCAGAGAAGTGAAGGTGTATGTTTGATTGCAATAGGACCATCAAACCAATGAAACCTCTTCCCTCCCAAGAAAGTTATCAAACTTAAAAGCACCACATGTTACTCCAGGAGCTGCAGATCTCTTAAGGTGGATTGCAAAAGTCCCATATTAGAAGCTCGGTTGATGTACATACTTTTCTTTCTTTGTTTTTTTCCTCCAGCCCCAAGGATACCTTTACAATCTAAGACCATTGTTGTGAAAGAGGACAAAACCGTTCCACAACAGTTCACAATATGGCAAAACTCTGCTACTCTGAAAAATTCTCCAGGTCCTTCTCCCCAGATCTCATCTTGGTTGCAGACAAATGCCTCAACAGGATGGGTCATTTCTCCTACCCAACCATCCACGGCTCCTTTGATCCAATCCGACTTTCTGTCTATGACTCGGCCAGCACCAAGTGAGCATTCAAAGTCTGGAAATATTCAGCATTTCAGCTCTCTTGTTCCTTTCCTTTCCTTTCCATTTCTTGTCGATCTGAAAGGTCGGCAGTTCAGCAGTTCGAATCCCTAGTGCTGAGTAACGGAGTGAGCTCCTGTTACTTGTCACAGCTTATGCCAACCTAGCAGAAAGCATGTAAAAA
Organism: Rhabdophis nuchalis; assembly: GCA_039707465.1. Taxonomy (NCBI): domain Eukaryota; kingdom Metazoa; phylum Chordata; class Lepidosauria; order Squamata; family Natricidae; genus Rhabdophis; species Rhabdophis nuchalis. The sequence continues at coordinate 212,656,336 of CM077645.1, read as the reverse complement.
TGAAAGTAGAAAAATAGGAACCACCTTTAGTGGGAAGGTAACAGCGTTCCGTGCGCCTTCGGCATTTAGTCATGCCAGCCACATGACCACGGAGACGTCTTCGGACAGCGCTGGCTCTTCGGCTTTGAAACGGAGATGAGCACCCTCCCCTAGAGTTGGGAATGACTAGGACATGTGGTGCGGGGTAACCTTTGCCTTTATGTAGATAAAACTAGAGGAATTTCATTCCTTGAAAAACCTGGATATCAAATTAATCTCTTGATAGTATTTATTTTAATAGCAAGCGAAGAATAAAGTAATGAATCCTAGCCTGTGCAAATAAGCTTTCTATTCAGCCAACTGATGTTATTTTTTAAATAAAGCTTTTAAGCCTTTAAGAATATGCACAGAAAGTTTAAAGAAAGCGTCTTTATTTCATGCAGGCGGAAAATACTTTTAGGGCATCTAAGCTTAAGAGCTGCACATTTTTTAAAATCCAGATTTCCTCCTTATTGAACCTAGTTTTCTAGAATTTAAAGTTCATTTTGATTAATTGAGATGGGCTGGGAGCAGACTAATAATTTTATTATTTGATATTTATAGCAATGGGTGTTCCTTCTCCATTGGCTTCTCCATCTACAGAGGAAAAACCAGTTGCCTTGAAGACCCATCCACCTTCTAGTAAGTTGCAACTATTATATGTCGTACCGTGCAACATACCATTTGTCACATCTTAACAAATCAGAGGTGGGATTCAGCAGGTTCTGACCAGTTCTGCAGAATCGGTAGCAGGAATTTTGAGTAGCTTGGAGAACCAGTAAATACCACCTCTGGCTGGCCCCGCCCCCATCTATTCTCTGCCTCCTGAGTCCCAGCTGATTGGGAGGGAATGGGGGTTTTGCAGTATCCTTTCCCTGCCACCCCCATTAAGCCACCCCCACCAAGCCAAGCCCATAGAACCAGTCATATTTTTTTTTGAATCCCATCACTATAACAAATGAATAATAAATAAATAAATATTTCAGCACTTGAGAAGGTTTAGAAAAGGCTACTCAATGGGGAAACTCATTTATGATCTTATTAGTGCATTAGTGAGGCCACACCTGGAATACTGTTGTCAGGCCTGGAAGCCATCTTTTGCCTGCCACATTCCATGCTGTTGAAAAATGGGAGGGGAGGATGATATGGCGTATGGGATATGGCGTATGGGATATATAGTCATATTAACATTCTTTTCTCAGAGAGTCAAGGACATTTTGCCATGCACCTGGAGTGGTATGACTGGGAGGCATCTCCAGTTTTGGATGGTGCCTGATTGGGCCATGTGATGGACATGTTGGTACTGGACAGGGCCTTGGACTTTCATTTGGGTGGGGAAAACCTGGAAACTTTCAGATTGGGGTTTTCCCAGATGTGCCAATATGACACCTCTAATAGAATGGAACTTTGAGGAACTTGAAGCCTCGAGATCTTCTTTCATTGGGGGCATTACTTGGAACCCTGACAACTGTGTCCAATTCCGGTCATCATGATACCAAAAAGATGCTGAGGGTCTCTAGGACAACTTGCCATGGTCAACTTACTTGCAGTCTGACAAGAGTTACACTAATCTTGAAGAAATGGTGGAATCGAATCATTCCAGATAGGATGGACAAAATGAAATGTGAATGACACAAATCAAAACAATGTTTTAATTGTTTTTAAATCATTAAATCGAACGGTTGAATTGTCCTGGGGTGAAATGTCCTGTGGCAAGTTGTCCATGGCGAGTTGGATGTGATGAATGGATCATGACAAAATGGCTGTGGTGGGTGGTCCCATTCTGAGATGCTAAAAGAACCTAGAAAGAGTGCAGAGAAGGGCAACGAAGATGATGAAGGGTCTGGAGACTAAATCGTACGATGAACGGTTGAGGGAGGTAGCTGTGCCTAACTCCTCAAAGAGAAGGATTAGAGGTGGGGACATGATAACTGTCTTCTGGTACTTGAGACCATATCACAGAGAAGAGAGGATTCTTCTCCAAAGTCTGAGGGTAAGATAAGAAGTAATGATGGATACTCATTAAAGAGAGATCCAAGTGTTGAGTCTGCCCCAGCAACCAATGGAGCCGGCAGCAGAGTTGGACAGTGAGGAGGTTGGGGAGGAGCATGGGCCAGTCCTGGAGGCTGGGGAAGGCTCAGCCGAGGGCTCTGTGTTAGAGGCAGAGAGGGGGCTGAGACCGTCTGGCAATGATCAGGTGCCTACGGAGCTAGACAGCAATGAGGCAGAGGAACAGCTGGAGCCTGTTCCCAGTGTGCGCCTGCGCAGAGCTGCCAAAAGCAAAGAACAGCTAAGAAATCGTGGTCAACTTGGAAGTAAAGTCGCAGGTGGAGGGTGATTGGCCCCTCCTATCTATATAAATAAAAATTTAAAATAATTTGTGCAAAATTGCTAATTTCAGAAAGTACTGCAACGATCGGCACCAAATTTTCACACAATGTTGCTAAGAAAGGGCATAACAATCATACGTACATTTTGTGTGGCTGCCACACCTGTGTCATGTGCAAGCAGCACAAACGTAAAAGGTACGCACTTCTCAGTTATTTTTCTCCCTTAAGCTCCTCCCACGCAGCTGCTACTTATGATGCATCACACACACGCCCTCCCATTTCCAACGTTCGTTTCCTCAGCAACTGAATAAGCCTCCAAAGTTCCCTCACACACACATAGAGAGAGAGGGAAAAATACAGTAGGTAGGTAGGTAGGTAGGTAAAGGGAGAGAGGAAGAAATACAGTAGGTAAGTAAGTTGGGGGTTATACGGTGGTTGTGTGTATGTGTTTGTGTGTGCAGGTGTAGATCTACACACAGATTGGTTGGCCATTTAACCAGACTGGGCCACAGCAACGCGTGGTCAGGAATGGCTAGTCAGAAATAAAAGAGGAGCAAAAGGGGAATGGGCTTTTGCAGGAAGCAATTCGTTCGTTCAGTCATTAGATTCATTTCAGGAGTGTGAAGATCTGTCCCTGAATCTCAGAGACTCTCTGCCCAGGCTTTCCTTGCACCGCACCTCATTTGGAAAACATTTACATGGCAGCTTTCCAAGCTAGATAAGGTCTGTAGTCATAAATATTCCTTTGAAAGACTGTTTACCAGGCCTTGGCTGAATGTGAATGGGAGGAATTCACATGTGTTGAATAAAAGGGGTTTGGTCAGGACCAGGACTCTGCTTGGTGCTTTTTGGGGAAGCCTTGGTCAGCACACCAATCTAGAAGTAAGGAGAAATGTTCAGAGATCAATTAATCAATGGAATAGCTTGCCTCCTGGAATTGTGGGTGCTCCATCCCTGGAGTTTTCAAAAATAGAATGCATAATCATTTGACCGGGGTGATATAAGGACGCCTAGCTTGTTCTGGGATGGACAACTACATACTTCTGGTTCATTTGTTCCAGAAATGAGCCAAAGGCAGAGAGAGAGAGAGATACAAAATATGGCTTGGCTCCTTGTGCATGAAGGACAATATGCAGGGGTCTGCAAAGTTGGCTCTTTTTAAGACTGGTGGACTTGAACTCCCAGAATTCCCCAGCCAGCCTGGCTGGCTGGGGAATTCTGGGAGTTCAAGTCCACCAGTCTTAAAAAGAGCCAACTTTGCAGACCTCTGTGCTAACTCATAAGTGTAGTTCTAGTGGGAACTTCCGCTAAAGCAGGGGTCTGCAAAGTCGGCTCTTTTAAGACTGGTGGACTTCAACTTCCAGAATTCCCCAGCCAGCCAGGCTGGCTGGGGAATTCTGGGAGTTGAAGTCCACCAGTCTTAAAAGAGCCGACTTTGCAGACCCCTGCGCTAAAGCAATGCAATTCACAATCCTTCCTTGCTAATGTGTTATGCTCTGATTCTCCTTTCAGTGACAAGAAACACCCCCTTACCTGCCCTCGTGAAATTGCCACAAAGGCCCAACAGTGACAGCTTATCAAAGGTGAATTCCAGTAAGTACTTTTCTTTTAAGCAAACAAATTTGTGCAGGACTGTTCTCACAAACTCCACGCACGGAAAATTCATCTTGATGCAGAAAAAAATTGCTACACCCATCCCACCTCCCATTTTCACCTCTCAATGTCCACGTTTCATATTCATCCCTTTTGTTCTGAGGTTCACCTTCATTCCTTCCTCTTCTCCTACTTTCTGAGTCACCACGTGGGACTACTAAAAACATTTCAAGCTTCTAGTCCTTAAGCGTATTATCTGCGCCCGTGATATGGTTTTTAAATTGAAGAGCCCTGCTTGGTTTAGATTCGGCCTGGCTTTACTGCTTTAAAAAAAAAATAATAATAATAATAATAATAATAATTTATTAAATTTCTAAACCGCCCCCTCTCCCCGAAGGGACTCGGGGCGGTGTACAGGAAATTAAGAACATCTAAAACATAACAATACATACATATTTCAAACCAAATTAGTTAACCCTGTACTAAAATTTTATAAAAAACATTAAAACTATTTCCCATTAAAACCTGATTAAAACAATTTAAACTTCAGACTGGGGCGAGGAGCATGAATTAGGCTAGGCAAGAGAAAAATGAAATTTTATTATCTCTGAATATGGGGAGATTAACAGCGTTGGAAGGGACCTTGCAGGTCATCTAGTCCAACCCCCTGCCCAAGCAGGAGACCCTACATGTACCTCTACCTAGTGTTTCCACTTCTTCTGACTGCTAACCTGATCAACGGCATTGGAAGAAAACAGATGAAAAACTTGCTTTAAAAAGTTTGCAATCTTTTGAAGGGCAAAAATGGATGCCTGGTCCATATTACAGGGTGTCTTCGACATATGACCACCACTGAGCCCAAAATTTCAGTTGTTGAGCAAGACATTCCTTAAGTGAATTTTGGCCCATTTTATGGGCTTTCTTGCCACGGGTTGTTAAGTGAAACATTGCCATTGTTGAATGGCTAACATAGCTATTAAGTGAATCTGGATTCCCCATCAACCTTGCTTGTCAGAAGGTTGCAAAAGGGGAATCGAGTGACCCCGGGACACTACAACGGTCACAAATCTGAGTCAAGATGCCAAGCACCTGAATTTGGATCATATGACCATGGGAAGGCCACAACAGTCGTCCGTGTGAAAAACGGTCGTAAGTCGCCTCTTTCAGGGCTGTCGTGACTTTGATTATGCAGTAAATGAACTATTGTAAATTGAGGTCCATCTCAGGGGTGGACTGCTGGCGGTTATCAGGGGTTCGGGAGAACCTATGGCTAAGGTTCTGTGCAGTTCGGAGAACCAACCCAAATCCTACTCCTGGCTGACCCTGCCCACCCCGCCCTCCCCCCCACCCAGGAGTCCCCACGCGATCCGTTTTGGATACAGGGAGTCAGGGGTGGTTCGGCGCACAAACATCCTGTGCGTGCACACAGACACACACACTTTGCTGACGCATATGCCAAATGTGTGCCCCAAAAGGTCTGCGCATGCGCAGAAGCGAAAATAAAGATGGCGCCACTGACAATAGAACCGGTTCAGGTGTGTGGGGAACAAGTTACTACCTACTCGGTCGAACTGGTCCGAACCGCTAGGAACCCACCTTTGCAGGACACACATGGAGGCTTGGAGAAGGCGATAAATGGGCCTACTCAGAGTTTGGGAAGGCTGGAAATGGGCCTGTTTCCAGCTTCCAGAGAGCCTCCAGAGCTTGGGGAGACCATTTTCGCCCTCCCGGAGGCTGCCAAAAGTGGGGGGAGCGTAGGGGGGGTCGTGCGTGGGCGTGCCACACCCATAACGCTATGTGTGCGGCCCCCTGCTTTTGGTGCGCAGACAGGAAAAACTGCACAAGCATCAGGAAAATGTCTTCTTTGCACATGTCTATGGAGATTCTCAGCCATCCAAGTCATGGTTGTCCCAAAGGTGCTTTTATTTTTTTCAAGAGGCAACTGGAATTTTTTGGGGGGGGGGTTTCTTTGAGGACGTTTCGCTCCTCATCTAAGAAGCTTCTTCAGCTCCGCTTAGGTTGAATTGAGTGGAATCGGATGAATTCTCTGGACCGAAGAGGTCAAAATGGCCGGGTGTCGGATTCCTAGTGTAATTGCATTCTTCAATCTGCTGACCTTATTAGCTCATATTCCTTTGAGGTCGTCTCTGCACAATTGGGCCCTTGAAAACGGCCTCTTTGAGTAGCTGTCTTCTCCCATCCATCTCTTGATCCCAATCTCACCAAGCGTCAGCAACAAAACTACAGTCTTAACCTGGAAGATTCCATTTCAAGCAACTAATTGACCCAAAAGCTGAGTCTTTGGCTCTCGGCTATCCTTCTTTTTGCTTTTCTTGGAGTGGGGCAAAATTTACCGTCAGCAATTACTTAACAAAGAGAGACAGTCAGGTGGTACAGTGGTCCTATCTGCTGACATAATGGCAACGGCTTTTAAAAAATTATTTATTTATTAATTTATATCCCACCATTATTATTTTTAGAAATAGCTCAGGGAACGGACATACCTTGTAGGCATTTCTCCTCCTATTCCCTCAACCCCCAACTCTGCAACTCTGTGAGGTGGGTTAGGATGGGGTGGGCTGGAGCCAAAGTCAGTTGGCTTTCATGGCTAAGGCGGGAATAGAATTCACAGTCTCCTGGTGATTGGCCCAAATTCACCCAGCGGGCTTTCATGCCTAAGGCGGGATTAGAATTTATGGTCCCCTAGTGATTGGCCCAAAGTCACCTAGCATGCTTTCATGCCTAAGGCAAGACTAGAATTCATAGTCTTCCAGTAATTGGCTCAAAGTCAGCCAGCTGTCTTTGATGCCTAAGACAAGACTAGAACTCACAGTCTCCTAGTGATTGGCCCAAAGTCACCCAATTGCCTTTCATGCCTTAGGCAGGACTATTTATTTATTTATTTATTTTTCAAATTTGTATCTCCCCGAGGGGACTTAGGGCGGTGCACAGAAATATAAAACATATATAAAACAATACAATAAATAACAGTTTAAAATAGAATTAAATTGGGGTTCTGTGCTAAAAATTTGAATTAAAAAGGTTAAAATCAATTAAAAACTTTACCCATTAAAATTAAGCCAGGCCAGCTTCATGAAATAGATGTGTATTTAATGCTCGGCGGAAGAGGCATAGGTCCGCGATGGTACGAAGATCGGGGGGTAGGTCATTCCAGAGGGCAGTCCCCGCCACAGAGAAGGCTCTCCCCCTGGGGGCCACCCGTCGGCATTGTCCGGTGGATGGCACCCTGAGGAGGCCCACTCTGTGGGAGCAGACAGGTCTAAGGGAGGTATGTGGTAGGAGGCGATCCCGCAAGTAGCCAGGACTAGAATTTACAGTCTCCTAGTGATTGGCCCAAAATCACTCAGCAGGCTTTCATGCCTAAAACAAGACTAGAACGCATGATCTCCTAGTGATTGGCCCAAGTCACCCAGCATGCTTTCATGCCTAAGACAAGTCTAGAAATCACAGTCTCCTAGTGATTGACCCAAAGTCACCCAGCATGCTTTCATGTCTATGGTGGAGCTAGAATTCACCATCTCCTGGTTTCTAGCCTGATGACCTAACCTCTAGATCAAACTGAATCATTTCCTGAGAATGTTGACTCCCTACACATGAGTGGATCTTATTTCCCAGAATTCTTGGCAATGTCCATGGCTCAACCATGTTATTCATTTCATGACCACCACCAAATTGTAAAATTGATCATGGTCACATGTTGACTTGCTTAATGAAGGCCCTGAGTTACGACTGTACTTCCGAGATCCAATATAGTTGTAAGTCAAACATTACCTGTAACTGTCATGTGTCCTAGGAGTAGCTGATAGGCTGAATTCTCTCTCCTGTTGCATAATATCCATAAATATAATATCTATAAATAATTTGTAATGTAATTTGTAAGATGTTGAATGCAGATGATGAAGATTTAGGTTGCGGTACATGTCTGTCCTGCTTTAAGCACCCCGTATTTCTTTTGCATTTGATGGACGCCTTGAAAAATTACCTATATGATTTTGTTAATTTTCCCATGGGTTTTGGCAGGCTCATCAGAAAAATTAGGAACCAACCATCCATCCATCCATCCATCCATCCATCCATCCATCCATCCATCAACAAGTGGTCTTTAAAGTGGTCTTTTTAAACCATTCAGAGCTGAATTTCCAATATGAAATTTGAAAAGTCTTGGGTTGATAAGAGTAAAAAAAATCCATCTTTTCTGCTACTACCATGTAGGCAGGTTGTCTTTGGGAAAACACGGGGTGGGGTGAATTAGTGTTATTAAGGTTGTAGTAATACTCCAATTCCCTAAAAATGAGCTCCAACAAGCTTAAAGGTGTTGGAGAAGGGTTTTTTAACAGAAAATCCTACTATATTGCTAGGTTTAGTTTGACTGGATTGTACCTATCATCCATGATTGGACTGTTGCATGATTTAGAGCAGGGATGTCCAAGCTATGCTGGCTGAGGAATTCTGGGAGTTGAAGTCCACAAGTCTTAAAGTTCCCAAGTTTGGACATCCCTGATTTAGAGAGTCAATGTCATCGGTTCTGTGAGATACCATATTTTTCAGAGTATAAGACGCACCTTTTTCACCAAAAAAAGAGGGTGAAAATCTGGGCGTGTCTTATACACTGAATACAGCAGTTTTGGCCTACTGAAACCCCACCCCCTTTGCAAAAATGGATGTGCAGAGGCTTTGAGAAGCTTCCAGAGTGGTCCTGGGGGATGGGGAGGGCAAAAACAAGGGCCTTCTCTGTGGCGGGCCCGGCCCTCTGGAATGACCTTCCCCCCCGACATCAGAACAACTACGGACCTCCGCTCCTTCCGTCAGAAATTAAAAACTCACTTTTTCTGCTTGGCCGGCCTAGGTTAGTCTCTACCTCAGGGGTTAGGAAATGTTAATTTTAAAATGGGAATTTTAGTGCAGGGATAGTTAGATTTAATTTGTTTTATTGTATTTATATATGTATATATTTTATGTTGTTTTAATTTCTCCCTGTGCACCGCTCCGAGTCCCCTCGGGGAGAGGACGCGGTTATAGAAATAAATATTCTATTCTATTCTATTCTATTCTATTCTATTCTATTCTATAAGCAAAAAGGACCGTTGTTTGCTCATTTTTGCCCCCCCCCAGCCCCCGGGAGCACTCTACCAGCCTCCCAAAGCTCTGCACGCCCTTTTTCTTCTTTGCAAAAAAAAAAAAAAAGAGGCTTCCAGAGGGTTTGGGAGGCCTGCAGAGTGAAAAAACGTTTTTAAAAATTTACCTCTTCAAAATCATGATGCGTCTTATACTCTGGTGTGTGTTATAGTCTGACAAATACGGTAACTAATTTGTGGAGTAGAGTGTACAGCCTACCTTGATAGGAGCAGAAACAACAATTGGAGCAGTGAGATTAATTCTGCCATATCGTCTTACTATTTGCTTTCAAACTCAATAAGTAAACCTCTTGTAGTCCTTGGATTTCCTCCTGTCCCCAGCTCCTTTCTTGTGACCCTTGGAGCTCCTCAAAATTTTAGGTAGACACCAAGATGCCAATCCTGTCTCCTTCCTTGATGACCACTCCATGCCTGCTGTGGGTCTGAGACAGTGGTGGGTTTCTGCAGGTTCGCACCTATTCGCGAGAATCGGTTGGTGAAATTTAGAGAGCTGGTGAGAGGGGGTTCCACCGACGTACCTGGAAGTAAATCTGGCCTGCCGCTGCCAGTGACCCAACGGGAAGGAAAGGAAAGGAAAGGAAAGGAAGGAAGGAAGGAAGGAAGGAAGGAAGGAAAGAAAGGAAGGAAGAAAGAAAGAAAGAAAGAATTTATCAACACAATTGAGTCCAAAATTTTGGTTGCTAAGCAAGAGCGTTGTTAAATGAGTTTCATCACATTTTAAAAAGTGGCCACTCCCACCCTGTCACATGACTGCCAAGCCACGCCCACAAAATAGGCCACACCTACAGAGTAGGTTCTAAAAAATTTGAAACCCACCACTGGTCTGAGACCATGGTTCTGGAAGTCCAACGTTTGATAGAAGTAAGGACTCCCATCACTACAGTACAATAAAAATCCAAAAGTTGGAGCTAGAGATCAATTTTTTCTCGCCTTCCACGAAATCTGGAATTTTACAGCATGTTACAGTCCCAGAATTGGGGGCGCCATTGAGATCTTTGAATTCAACTCTTTGTTCAGTGCAAAGATCCAAACGAAAGCATCTCTAAGTGATGACAACACATCTGCTGTATGGAGTCCACCAACTCTTTGGGTCCTTGGTTTGGCTGCTCAACTTCTGTTAAAGCTAGGAAGCTTTTCAAAGCACCAATCAAATCGGTTTCCTGTCATTTAAATCTGATATGCAAATATCTTGATCTCTGAAATTGTCAGCTGCTGTCAGCAAGGCATTGTGGGACTTGTAGTCCTCGCCATATAGAGAGCATCGGGTTGCCTGCTCTTGACTTGGAAAAAATAAGTAGGTCCTACTGATTAGGGGGATGCTGCTTAAAATAATAGCAAGTCCTCTTTCACATATATTGTTGAAAAGTAAGAATGAAGACATATATGCCGGGATGAAAAACAGAAAAAATAGCCTCAACCCCAAAGGCCAACTCCAAGGAAGTGGTCTTCATGGGTTGACCACCTGGAGATGGCCAGGGGATAACAGAAAACCAGAGGGAGTTTCCACTTCTGGCTTTTGAAGGTGTTTCTCCGAGACGTCCACCAGGACCAAAAGACTGGTCAAATCTTGGAGATGAAAACAAGAATGGGGAAGTCTTCTTTTGGGGCTTGGACTTGATAGCAGGTATACATTTTCTTCTCAACCATTTCCTTGTTCGTTCTGGCTTTCTTCCACTGAAGCCTATAACTTGCTCGTTGCTGGCACATGACTTTTTAATTTTAAGCAGGCGATGAGGGATGAAGAGCTGGAAAAAGAATAAGGCCATTGTCTCTGGAAGCGGCGCAGCCACACCTGACCATCTCACCCGTGAAGTATGGGGAAATGATATTTTTGCTTTCTGCCTGGCTTCGGTTCAAGAATGTGACAGAAAATGGAGCGGCTGTGGGAGCAGGCATCTCCTCACCTGCAGGATAAAGCTGTCTATATTTTTTTTTCTTTTGTCAGGAGAGATTCTTCTACAGGGTTGAAGAGATGCTGAAGGCCCCCACGGGATATTTCTTCCTTCCCCCCCAAAGATCCTGTAGGCTTCAGCTCTTTTACTGTGACCACACCCAAATCCCATCTTGAAAAGATAACAGTCTAATGCAAAGGAGCTTACATTTATTATATTACACTCAACGTATTAGGTAAAGGTAAAGGTTCCCTTAGCACATATGCGCTTGTCGTTCCTGACTCTAGGGGGCGATGCTCATCTCTGTTTCAAAGCTGAAGAGCCAGTGATGTCCGAAGACATCTCTGTGGTCATGTGGCGGGCATGACTAAATGCCGAAGGTGCACGGAACGCTGTTACCTTTCCACCAAAGGTGGTCCGTATTTTTCTACTTGCATTTTTTATGTGCTTTCGAACTGCTAGGTTGACAGAAGCTGGGACAAGTAATGGGAGCTTACTCTGTTACGCAGCACTAAGGATTTGAACTGTTGAACTGCCGACCTTCTGATTGACAAGCTCAGTGTCTTAGCCACTGAGCCACCGCATCCCAGGTATTAACATACATAGTAAAGCCAAGGAAATCTGTGTTTTTGTGGTCGTTTCAGGAACCAGTGGCCTTCGTGGTCCCTTCTGAATGTCCGTCACATGTATGGTAAGATAGCTCTCGACATACAACCACAACTGAGCCCAAAATTTCAGTTGCTAAAGGAGACAGCTCTTAAGTGAGTTTTGCAGCCTTGCTTGCCACTGCTTTTAAATGAATCAGTGCAGTAGTTTATAAAATGGCAGAGTTGGAAGGGACCTTGGAGGTCATCTAGTCCAACTCCCTGCCTAGGCAGGAAACCCTGTACCATTTCAGACAAATGGCTATCCAACATATTCTTAAAGACTTCCAGTGCTGGGGCATTCACAACTTCTGGAGGCAACTTCTGTTCCACTGATTCATTGTTCTAACTGTCAAGAAATTTCTCCTCAGTTCTAAGATGCTTCTCTCCTTGATGCCTGAATTTTGAGTACGGGACCATTAGGATGTTGCAACAGTCATAAGTGTGACAAATGGTCATAAGTCTCATTTTTCCAATGCCGTTGTAACTTCAAACCGTCACAAAATGAATGGTTGCAAATTGAGGACTACCTGCAAAGGCAAATCGTATTTGGGATTTTTTAAAAAATAGCAATAAACTGCTTGCGTTACTGAATGTTTTAAATAGGACATTTGCAAGAGGAGTGAGCTCCCATTACTCATCCCAGCTTCTGCCAACCTCACAGTTCAAAAGCAGGTAAAAATGCAAGTAGAAAAATAAGAACCACCTTTGGTGGGAAGGGAATAGCATTCCGTGCGCCTTCGGCATTTAGTCATGCTGGTCACATGACCACGGAGACGTCTTCGGACAGCGCTGGCTCTTCGGCTTTGAAACAGAGATTAGCACCCTCCCCTAGAGTCAGGAATGAGTAACACCTATGTGCGAGGGGAACCTTTACCTTTACCTAACAGGAGAAAATGGGAAGTTGTAGATCTCCGTTTGCTTGAAGACAAGAAGCGATTAAAACCTAAATTTTAGTTTTGGCTTTCTGCCTGTAGAAGTTGGACTTAAAAAGATGATGTCCAAAGCTCGCTTTGATACATTGCTCAGTTAAAATTGAAACAAGGAACAGCTTCTGCTTCTGGTTTACTCCTCAGAGCTAAGTTCGCTCCCTCATTAAATTTTGCAACAACTCTGAGAGTTGTTGGGGACTGGAGACTAAGACATATGAGGAACGGTTGCAGGAATTGGGTATGTCTAGTTTAATGAAAAGAAGGACTAAGGGAGACATGATAGAAGTCTTCCGATATCTCAGGGGTTGCCACAAAGAAGAGGGAGTCCAGCTATTTTCCAAAGTGCCTGAGGGCAGAACAAGAAGCAATGGGTGGAAACTAATCAAGGAGAGAAGCAACTTAGAACTGAGGAGAAATTTCCTGACAGTTAGAACAATTCATCAGTGGAACAGAAGTTGCCTCCAGAAGTTGTGAATGCCCCAACACTGCAAGTCTTTAAGAAGATGTTGGATAGCCATTTGTCTGAAATGATATAGGGCTTCCTGCCTAGGCAGGGGGTTGGACTAGATGACCTCCAAGGTCCCTTCCAACTCTGCTATTGTATTGTAAGTGATGACCCAACCAAGGCCACACCGTGGCTTCGGTGAGAGACCTGAGTTCCCTCTAGCCCCTTCCCTTGGCAGCTTGTCAAGGCTAATATGTGATTCTTTGTCTTGAATCAAGTTTGCCTCTCCTGCTGTAATTAGATGCCATTTTCTATTAATTTCACGACTGCTTCTGATAGCTGTCATCGGCCCTTCATTACTTTGGGGGGGGGGGATGCTCCCCCACCTCTCTCTGATCGTGTAACTGGTTCAAAGCCATGAAGAATGCTAAGCATGATTCCTGAGGGAATCCAATCTCCCTGCCCAAGAGGGGGGGGGGGAAGTTGAGTTTTGATAAAGTTCAACTTCCAAGAGCAGAGAGGGAAAATGTTTGAGTCTGGAGGAAGGTTCAGATTCCTTGTAAATTTAAGGAGACGTTATTTGGGTTACCGAAGGCATCAATCATCAGGAAATGATTCTCTTTGAGCAAGATCGGTTAGCTTAATAAAGCCGATGAGAATTTGGGCTGTTCATCCATTGTACGTTAATTTGGGTGCTCCAAAGGTGCTTTTGCAAAAGGCAGCTGGACTTTCTTTTGTTTTTCCCTTGAAGACGTTTTGCTTCTCATCGAAGACGCTTCCTCAGTTCTGATCGAATGGTAGAAAATGGAAGGATTTATATTCCTTGCAGTCCTCTGGTCATTGGTCCTCTTTTTGAGAGTCATTGAGGCCACTTGGGGATTTCTCTGTGCCCTCAGAGTCACCTGAATAATGCAAATGCAAATGGGAACTGGGAATCTCCATAGATGTTAATTTGGGAGGAAACCCCAGGTTGTTTAAGGAGACTTATTAATTTATGAAACTTAAGAGGAAAGGGTATTGAACTAAATGTATGAGGAAAGTGTTTCTAAAACAACCTCGCTGCCATAAATGACTTTTTTTTGAGAATAACAGAGTTGGAAGGGACCTTGGAGGTCTTCTAGTCCAACCCCCTGCCTAGACAGGAAACCCTACACCATTTCAGACAAATGGCTATCCAACATCTTCTTAAAAACTTCCAGTGTTGGAGCATTCATAACTTCTAGATGCAAGTTGTTTCACTGATTAATTGTTCTAACTGTCAGGAAATTTCTCCTCAGTTCTAAGTTGCTTCTCTCCTTGATTAGTTTCCACCCATTGCTTCTTGTTCTACCCTCAGGCGCTTTGGAGAATAGCTGGACTCCCTCTTCTTTGTGGCAACCCCTGAGATATTGGAACACTGCTATCATGTCTCCCCTAGTCCTTCTTTTCATTAAACTAGACATATCCAGTTCCTGCAACCGTTCCTCATATGTTTTAGCCTCCAGTCCCCTACTCCTCTTTGTTTAAAAATATTTAAAATTGTTTGGAATTAATGAAGAAATATTTCTTTCCTGAGATCTCATAGATGCCATAATGGAGCATTTTCACAACTAAGTCTCAGAAATCTTCACTTAGATGTTATGTAAAAGGTTTAGGGTAGCCCAGGGTAGCTGTGTGGTGTGGTGTCGGCTACTTCAAACCAAACTCCCGAACGTTGACTTTCTCTGGTCAAAAACACATCCTTTCTTTAAATAAAAGCACTCCGATGTGCCAAGGAATGTCTTATTCCACCGTAGTAAAACGTCGATCCCATGGACTGCTTTGGGATTACATACTTTTCTTTCTCCAGAATGCACCCAGGTCATCCAAAAGGGCAATTTTGTGACTGTGTCGCCCCTCACGGTTCAAAAGCTGAATCCTTGTGTGATGGAGTTGTGCAAGTTTTATCAACGGTGCTTCTGTACCAGAGACCGGAGTTACTCAAGGGATCACGCTATGAGGTAAATCTGAAAAATGGTCTCATCGAAGTTCTCAGTCAGGAATCTAGATATTATAAGTTGCGCAGATTCTCACCAGGGCATTTTTTTGGGGGGTGGGGGGAGGTGAAGAGTTGAGTGATGCACTCCTTCCAAGTTGAAGCAAGCGAGGTCCATGCATTTCAGAAGAAAGCCAATCCCCCATGTTGGTTTCTGGGTCTTTATAGTCCCGTGATGGCGAACCTATGGCATGCGTGGCATAGCTGCTACAATCATGTTATTCTAGAATTGGGTTTTAAATGAATTGTCTCCTTTTTAGCACGGGCTAAATTATTTAATTGTTATTTTAATTTTTGTAGTATTTTTTTATTGTTTGTATTTGTGGATTTTTAAGTTCCTGTGCGCCTCCCTGAGTCCCTCTGGGAGATAGGGCGGGATTGAAATTTAATAAATACAAATATAAATATATAATATAGGTGTCACACAGAGCCCTCTCTCTGGGCATGCTATTGCCAGCTGCTCTTGTGGTTTAAAAAACAGGCCATTTTTGGGCTGTTTTCAGGCTGTTTTCAGGCAAAAAACCCTGCTAAAAATGCCCCCAAATGGCTTGAAAAATGGCCTGAAAACTGCACGAAAAACAGCCTGTAAATGGCTGAAAAACAGTCTGAAAAACGCCCAAAAACGCCCAAAAAATAGCCATGCACGCACCGGCCAGCTGGTCTTTGGGTTTCCGGCATTCAAGCATGTGCATATGTATGCACACGCTCACTCATGCACGTATGTTCCAGTTTGGGCACTCGGTGCCGAAAAGGTTCGCCATCCCTGTTATAGTCTCTCCTAAGCTTTACTTCCCCTTCTTTGCTTATCAAGCTTGGATGAGCTTGCCACAAAGCCAGTGGTGGGATCCTGCTGGTTTAACAACCGGTTCGGTGATCGTGCGCTTTGCGCGTGTGCATAGTTTTAAGAAAACGTAACCTTCTGCATTAGTGCGGAAGCTGAGGCAGAGCAATCTGCTCTGCCGTGCAAATCAGGTGAGAAGGTATAGGCCAGTAAAGTGCGGGGGCAGGCAGGCGGTCTCACCTGATCGTCCGAGTGAACCGGTTCGCTCCCAGCTGAGCTACCGGTTCAGCCAAACCGGTCCGAACCAGCCGAATCCCACCCTTGCACAAAACGTGTCCTTTCCCAGCAGCCAGCTTTGGCTATCACCATTGGACGACGCCTTCTCTTGCATGTTCTCACATCATCATTAGGAAACTTCTAACACCTTCTAGAGTTCCCCAACCATGGTGTTTCCAAATAGACCAATGAGGCCAGACCTATGTCACTTCAACAATGGGTGGGTGATATGTGAAGATACCAGAAGTCACTGATGGAGGAATGGGTCCAAAGGTTATTCTGTAGAGGCAAATCCATCCTTCTGGTGAACCCCTATGAGGGAAGGGAATTAAGGACGTTTCCTTGAGTTTGCCATCAAAAAACTGTAGACAAACCCACAAAAATTTCAGCACCTAAAACTCTGGTTGTAGAAATGTGAGGAAGGGGAACACAACATCAACTGCATATGGCTACTTTAGATTTAATAATAATAATAATAACAATTTTAATTTATAACCCGCTCTCTCTCCCCGAAGGGACTCGAGGCGGGGCATAGGGAACTAAAAATACAATTAAAATAAACAAAGTACAAAGTTAAAAACAAATTAAACTGGCCCTGCACTAAAAACCCCTATAAACTAAAACTATCCCTAAAAACCCTAAAACAATTAAAAAATTTAAATTACCCCAGGCCGGCCAACAGAAGAAGTGTGTTTTTAGTTTCTGTCGGAAGGAGCGAAGGTCCGTGGTTGTTCTGATTTCAGGGGGAAGGTCGTTCCAGAGGGTCGGGCCCGCCCCAGAGAAGGCCCTTCCCCTGGGCGTCGCCCGCTGGCATAGCCTAGTGGACAGCACCCGGAGCAGTCCCTCTCTGTGGGAGCGAATCGGCCGCAGGGATGTATGGGGTAGGATGCGATCCTGCAGATAGCTACGTCCCGTACCATGGAGCGCTTTGAAGATGATAACCAACACCTTGAAGCGCACCCGAAAGACGACAGGCAGCCAATGCAGCTCGCGCAGGAGCGGTGTTACATGGGAAAACCTGGAGGTTCCCATAATTGCCCGCGCGGCTGCATTCTGGACAAGCTGAAGCCTTCGGGTGCACCTCAAGGGGAGCCCCAAGTAGAGAGCATTGCAGTAGTCCAGCCGGGATGTCACGAGGGCATGAGTGACTGTGCAAAGGGCACCCCGATCCAATAGGGGACGCAACTGGCGTACCAGGCGAACCTGGTAAAACGCCCTCCTGGCCACGGCTGTCACTTGATCTTCCATGGACAACCGTGTATCAAGGAGGACGCCCAAGTTGCGTGCCCCATCCATTTGATTTTATGGGCTTAATGGGATGGCCTCCTCAAAAGGGATTTCATCAGATTTAATGATTGGGCATTAATAGAATACATGTGGTTCATATTTAATAAGCAGAAATCAAGCTGCCCCAGCTTGAGAGAACCCGGAAGGCCACGCCATTTCTTTGATCTATTTATTCATTTAGTTTTGCAGATGTTAATATGCCACTCGATTTCAGGGAGGGCCGTTTGCAAAGCAGCACAAGCAAAACCAATAGGAATTCATAAAAAAAGGCATACAATATGTGAAGATAGCCCAATCCACCACCCTACATACTACAAGCCAATAGGACCAGAATGTTATGACCACGCAAAGAAGTACTGTATTTTTCGGAGTATAAGACGCACCTTTTTCCCCTCAAAAAAGAGGGTGAAAATCTGGGTGGGTCTTATACACTGAATACAGCAATTTCGGCCTCCTGAAACCCCCGCCCCCTTCACCAAAATGGACGTCCAGAAAGTTTGGGAGGCTTCCAGAGTGCTCCTGGGGGCTGGGGAGGGCAGAAATGAGTGAAAAACAGCCTGATTTTTGCTCAATTTTGTCCCCCCCCGGACCACTCTATAAGCCTCCTAAATGCTAGGCATGCCTCTTTTTTTTTACAAAATGGGCCTGTTTTCACAAAAAAGGGGCCGTTTTTTGCTCATTTTTGCCCACCCCCCCAGGAGCACTCTACAAGCCTCCTAAAGGCTATCATCCCCTTTTGGGGGGGGGGGGGAACAGGCCCATTTTTGCAAAAAATGTGCCATTTTTGGGAGGTCTGCAGAGTGTAAACACTTTTTTTAAAAAATTGCCTCTTCAAAATCTTGGTGCACTTTATATTCCGGTGCATCGTATACTCTGAAAAATATGGCAGACAGGATGCCTCAAAGGTGCTTTTTTTTCAAGAGGCAACTGGACTTCCCATTTTTCGTTATAGATGTTTCACTTCTCATCCAAGAAGCTTCTTCAGCTCTGACTGGACAGTGAGGAATGGAAGGATTTATATTCCTTGCAGACAGCTGGTCGTTTGCATCCTTTGAGAGGGTCGTTGAGGCCACTTGGAGGTTTATCAGTGTCCTCAGGGTCACCTGAGTGGTGCAAATGGGTGTGGAGCCTTCTTGGAACTGCTGAAAGGACCATGATGTGGAGCTGTGCTTTATGGAGGATGTTTTCTGCCCTCTCTGTCCCGTTACTCTTGGGGAATGAGTCTCTCTTGTCGGCATCTCAAACTGAAGCGCAAATGGTTCCTGGAGTCTGCGATTTCTTTGTTTGTGCTCCCACGCCATTTGAAGGATGTCCATCCCAAAGGACAAAGCTAAATCTCTATGGCGATTCTCAGTCTTATGACCTGGACAGTCAGATTAACAAGAGTTGGAAGGGACCTTGCAGGTCATCTAGTCCAACCCCCTGCCCAAGCAGGAGATCTTACATCTGCCTCTACCTAGGATTGAACTCACAACCTCCTGATTGTGAGGCGAGAGATCCGCCTCTAGGCCACAGCAGCAGGTAGTTGCATTTGCGCTACTCGGTTGACCCTGAGGACACAGGCAAACCTCCAAGTAGCCTCAACAACTCTCTAGAGCAGGGGTGGGCAAACTTTGCAACTTTAAGTCTGAAGGACTTCAGCTCCCAGACTTCTCCAGCCAGCACAGCTGGCTGGAGAAGTCTGGGAGCTGAAGTCCTTCAGACTTAAAGTTGCAAAGTTTGCCCACCCCTGCTCTAGAGTAATGCAAATGACCTGCTGTCTTCAAGGAGTACGAATCCTTCCATTCCCCAACACCCAGTCAGATCTGAAGAAGCATCTTGGATGAGAAGCGAAATGTCTTCAAAGAAAAATCAGAAAGCCCAGTTGCCTTTGGAAAAAAAGCACCTTTGGGACAACCATGACCTGGGTCATTGAGCATCTCCATAGATAATAGGATATCAGGAAATAAATATGTGGGAGTTCACGACAAGCTTCCCATAGATTCAAATGACACGTGGTAATAGATACTATGTTCTCCCCTACCTAATATGTCTTTTGTCAGCCATATTCTGTGTGCAACAACCAGACACTGTGGTTGTTGTGCGAGAGAAATTGATAGGGAGAAGCCAATCTTGATGTTGTCTACTCTCCACATTTCCCATTTGAATACAACAGCTGGATTTTAGCCTGCTGGAAATAGAACTAAATCTTGTGGCAGGGAGCTTTAAGAAGATTAATGATCCTGTGGGTTGTTTTCTTCTTGGATTTTTAAAGGTGTGAGGTTTTTTTGTCTTTTTGGGGAGTGTGAAACAGGTACATTTTGTTCAGTGTTCCCTGTTTCTTGTTTCTGAATTTATCACCCAATAAATTTATGGTGACTTTAGCAAGGAATTACCATATTGGTTTTCATCTCAGAAGCAATAGAATAGGAGAAATAACAAGGCCTCAGAGAGAATGCAGGACAAAAAAATAAAATGAACTTCTTTTCCAATAAAAATCTATTGGGGCATTAAAAGCAAAGGAAGCATTGGAGCTGGGGTTGTAGTATTCTTGGAATAGGAATTGATTTGGAGAAGCCAGCGAGGGAAGCGGGCGGCGAGGTAGAAATCTGGTCACTTTACTTTAAAGAGGGTCCCGCGGGGGCGGGTGGGAGCGCGCCCTGACCGCGACACCCTCTGCACAGGCGCGTGATGCGCCGGAGTGCATGCAGCCCCCCCCCTCGGCCCTGACGCCCTCTGCGCAGGCGAGTGATGCGCCGGAGCGTGCCCCACCCCCGCCTGTCGACGGTGTCCCGCTTTGGGACTTTGAATATCTGGTCACCTTAAGTATGTTTGTTACTTTAGTTACAGACATGAGCTAAGAGTCTCCCTCTCCTAATTACTTGCATAGGGGATCAGGGTTCCAAATAGCATCCAAAAGTAAATCAGCGCCCGAGGCAAAGTATTGCTCAAAGTTCCAATTTATGAAGAGAGCCATGTTGGCACATCTGGGGAAACCCGAATCTGAAAGCTTCCCGGTTTTCCCCCACCCAGTTGAAAGTTCAAGATCTTGCCCCCACACCCACAAGTCCCTCACACGGTCCAATCTCCCACTGCCACGCTGGCAGCATCCACCCATCCAGTTCCGGTCAGGTGCAGAGGTGCAAAGACAAAGGATGACCTTGGCTTTCTAGAAAGAATGTTGTTATGGCTACCTCGCATCTCACTCTGTACAATTCCTCCCTCCCATTTTCCCACCATAGAAAATGCATAGTAGAATAATAGAAAGTGTGGCAGGCCAAAGATCCAAAAGAAAAGATGGCTCCAGGCCTGACATAGTGATTATTCTTTATACTATTTACTGCATGTTGTTTGTATTTTTTGTCATGGATTGCATCAGTCAGGCTCAAACCAATTTCGTTGTATACATGATGTTACAATGACAATAAAGGCTATACCAGGATTGGGTAAACTTTGCAACTTTAAGTCTGAAAGACTTCAGCTTCCAGACTTCTCCAGCCAGCTTTGCTGGCTGGAGAATTCTGGGAGCTGACGTCCTTCAGACTTAAAGTTGCAAACTTTGCCCACCCCTGGGCTATACTATACTATTTCAATCTATGAATGCACGATTCAAAACATATCCTGTTCATTTCTTGATATTGGTTTACGTTTTAGGTACTGCATTGAAAACTATCCATGGTTCTTTAAAAATGCAGCATTTATTTGTGAAAAGGTCAAGAGATCAACTTATTCTAAGAGTAAGTAGACATCTCATCTTGTCTATTTCTGTGGAGTTTTGTTCAATGCCCATTGAGTTCAATGTGCTTTGGGTACAGTAGTGGGATTCGGTTTTTTTTTTTTACTATCAGTTCTTTGGGTGCAGTGGCGTAGCGTGGGTTGTCAGCACCCGGGGCAAGGCAAGTAATTTGCGCCCCCTAACCCTCCCCCAGATAGTCCCTCGCTCCGTTTTCAAACCACAATAAAAGTGGGAAGAGACGGAAAAGTGCGTGCATCGGGGGCGGGGGGGGGAGCGGGAGGGGACGCCCTGCGCAGGGAGGGGGCGCGGCGCTGGAGGGTCCCGGGGGGAAAGGGTGGGGGCGGAGGGGGATGAGGAGCGGAAGGGGGTGTCTGGCGGGGGGGGGCGTTCCTCCTCCCCCCTCCTCCTGCTCGGCCGGGGTGTCAATTTGCAGCGGGAGCTCCTTCTCCGCCTCCTTCTCCTTCCCGGCCCCTCACTCGCATTCTCAGCCCTCCCCGGGTGGGCTGAGCAGGGGACCCCTCCGGCCGCCGGAGCGAGCGACTTCCACCCGGGCTCTCTCCGCCGCCTCCGCCCAGGCTTCCCCGTTCGGCGCCGCCTGGCCTTTTCCCACCTCTCCGCGCTCCCTCGACGCCGCAGGAGGGGAAGCTCCGTGGCGCCTCCGCCTCCCTTCCTGCGAGTGTCAAAACTTTGTCAGGGCGGCGGCGGCGGGACGGGGCTGAGGCGGGAGGCCGGCCTGAGGCAGGCTGGGTGCGCGGTGCGAGCGCGCCCCCTCAGATGTTGCGCCCGGTGCGGCCGGCACCCCCTGCACCCCCCACGCTACGCCTCTGTTTGGGTGTGTCTTGGTGGGCATGGCAGGGGAAGGCTATTGTAAAATCTGCATTTCCTCCCCACTCCAGGGGAAGGATACTGCAAAATCCCCATTCCCTCCCAATCAGCTGGGACTCTGGAGGCAGAGAATAGATGAGGGTGGGGCTAGTCAGAAGTGGCCTTTACTGGTTCTCCGAACTATTCAAAATTTCTGCTACCTTTCTTCAACTCGTCAGAACCTGCTGAATACCACCTCTGCTTGGGTAGGATTCCAACCATAATAGCGTCTCCTCCTAAGAAATCTACTATTTAATAAACTATCCCAAACGTTTCTTTAGTTTTCCAACTTTCCACCACCAGGTTTTGGCAGAAGAATGGGAAAATGGGAAGAGGGAAAAACCAATCTTAGTTTCCCTGATGATTGTTTATGATTGACTTGATCCCTTGACTGCACCTTTGACATGTTCAAGTCACTGAAGTCATTTTGTAGTGGGAGACAGGAATAATAGACACCATAATACAATACAATACAATAGCAGAGTTGGAAGGGACCTTGGAGGTCATCTAGTCCAACCCCCTGCCTAGGCAGGAAGCCCTATACCATTTCAGATAAATGGCTATCCAACATCTACTTGAAGACTTGCAGTGTTGGGGCATTCACAACTTCTGGAGGCCAGCTGTTCCACTGATTAATTGTTCTCACTGTCAGGAAATTTATCCTCAGTTCTAAGTTGCTTCTCTCCTTGATAAGTTTCCAACCATTGCTTCTTGTTCTGCCCTCAGGTGCTTTGGATAATAGTTTGATTCCCTCTTCTTTGTGGCAACCCCTGAGATATTGGAACATTGCTATCATGTCTCCCCTAATCCTTCTTTTCATTAAACTGGACATACCCAGTTCCTTCAACCGTTCTTCATATGTTTTAGTCTCCAGTCCCCTAATAATCTTTGTTGCTCTTCTCTGCACTCTTTCCAGAGTCTCCACGTCTTTTCTACATCATGGTGACCAAAACTGAATGCAGGATTCCAAGTGTGGCCTTACCAAGGCATTATAAAGTGGTATTAACACTTCACGTGATCTATACAATACAATAGCAGAGTTGGAAGGGACCTTGTAGGTCTTCTAGTCCAACCCCCTGCATGGGCAGGAATCTTATACCATTTCAGACAAATGGCTGTCTAACATCTTTTTAAAGACTTCCAGGGTTGGGGCATTCACAACTGCTGGAGGCAAGCTGTTCCAGAGGTTAATTGTTCTTACTGTTAGGAAATTTCTCCTTAGTTCTAAGTTGCTTCTCTCCTTGGTTAGTTTCCACCCATTGCTCCTTGTCCTGCCCCCAGGTGTCTTGGAGAAAAGTTTGACTCCCTCTTCTTTGTGGCACCCTCTGAGATATCGGAACACTGCTATCATGTCTCCCCTGGTCCTTCTCTTCATCAAACTAGACATACCCAGTTCCTGCAGCCGTTCTTCATATGTCTTAGTCTCCAGTCCTCTAATCATCTTGGTTGCTCTTCTTTGCACTCTTTCCAGAGTCTCCACGTCTTTTCTACATCGTGGCGACCAAAACTGTATGCAGTATTCCAAGTGTGGCCTTACCAAGGCACTATACAGTGGCATTAACACTTCACGCGATCTAGATTCTATCCCTCTGTTGATGCAGCCTAGAACTGTGTTGGCTTTTTTGGCAGCTGCTGCACACTGCTGGCTCATATTTAAATGGTTGTCCACTAGGATTCCGAGATCCCTCTCACAGTTGCTACTATTGAGCAAGGTACCACCTATACTGTACTTGTGCATTTGGTTTTTCTTGCCTATATGTAGGACCTTACTTTTTTCACAATTGAATTTCATTTTATTAGACAGTGCCCAATGTTCAAGTTTGTCTAGATCCTTCTGTATCTTAAGCCTATCTTCTGGAGTGTTGGCTATTCCTGCCAGCTTGGTGTCGTCTGCGAATTTGATGAGTTCCCCATTTATCCCCTCATCCAAATCGTTGATGAAGATGTTAAAGAGTACTGGGCCTAAAACAGAGCCTTGGGGGACTCCACTGCATACTTCCTTCCATGTAGATGCAGTTCCATTGAGGACTACACTTCACGTGATCTAGATTCTATCCCTCTGTTTATGCAGCCTAGAACTGTGTTGGCTTTTTTGGCAGCTGCTGCACACTGCTGACTCCTATTTAATACAATACAATAGCAGAGTTTGAAGGGACCTTGTAGGTCTTCTAGTCCAACCCCCTGCATGAGCAGGAACCTTATACCATTTCAGACAAATGGCTATCTAACATCTTTTTAAAGACTTCCAGGGTTGGGGCATTCACAACTTCTGGAGGCAAGCTGTTCCAGGGGTTAATTGTTCTTACTGTCAGGAAATTTCTCCTTAGTTCTAAGTTGCTTCTCTCCTTGATTAGTTTCCACCCATTGCTTCTTGTCCTGCCCCCAGGTGCCTTGGAGAATAGTTTGATTCCCTCTTCTTTGTGGCACCCTCTGAGATATCGGAACACTGCTATCATGTCTCCCCTGGTCCTTCTCTTCATCAAGCTAGACATACCCAGCTCCTGCAGCCGTTCTTCATATGTCTTAGTCTCCAGTCCCCTAATCATCTTGGTTGCTCTTCTCTGCACTCTTTCCAGAGTCTCCATGTCTTTTCTACATCGTGGCGACCAAAACTGTATGCAGTATTCCAAGTGTGGCCTTACCAAGGCACCATACAGTGGCATTAACACTTCACGTGATCTAGATTCTATCCCTCTGTTTATGCAGCCTAGAACTGTGTTGGCTTTTTTGGCAGCTGCTGCACACTGCTGGCTCATATTTAAATGGTTGTCCACTAGGATTTAAATGGTTGTCCACTAGGACTCCAAGATCCCTTTCACAGTTACTGCTATTGAGCAAGGTACCACCTATACTGTACCTGTGCATTTCATTTTTGTTGCCTAAATGTAGAACCTTACTCTTTTGACAATTGAATTTCATTTTGTTAGATAGTGCCCAACATTCAAGTTTGTCAAGATCCTTCTGTATCTTAAGCCTATCTTCTGGAGTGTTGGCTATTCCTGCCAGCTTGGTGTCGTCTGCAAATTTGATGAGTTCCCCATTTATTCCCTCCTCCAAATAATGTATTAGGGAAGTTTCATTTGGGGAAGTATGTAGATTGGCTAAGTCTGTGGGATCCCTGGTGATCTTTCAGCTTGTTTTCCTGCAGATATTGCATTACCTAACTAGGTAGCATCACCAGTGTTAGAAGGGAGTGGAGTTTGCTTTCTGTTTACCTACCATTGACTTGCCCTGTCAGTGCTGGTTGGAGTGTTCTTGGTGGTTTCTTAATTAGGTTATTATTATATTGCTTGATTGTTTGTCTGAGTTGGTATTTCCTTGGTTGGGATGTTGTTTACTGCTTGATTGTTTTTCTGGAATTAATCCTGGTGTTAATCTCTACCTATCTGGGTATTGATTTCTGATATTTTGGTCTTTTGTTTCCTTTTTTTTTTAAAGTCTTTTTTTGAATGGTGTGTAGCTGTTGTTTATCTCTATGTGCCTGTTGATTGCTGATTTGTCTGAGTGTCAGGCTTCCAGAAATTCTCTAGCATTTTTGCACCTAGCTTGGTCTAGGATGCTCAGAGTTTCCCCTTCGAAATTATGATTAAATCTGCCCATGTCTGGTGCAATTAAGGAGTTTTCAACAAACAAACAATCGAATAGTAAACAGCATCCTAATAAACTATCCAAGAACACTCCCACCAATGTTGATAGGGCCATGATGGCGAACCTATGGCACGGGTGCCACAGGTGGCACACGGAACCATTTCTTAGGGCATGCAAGGCATTGCCCTGTCAGCTTCAGTGTGTATGTGTGCCCTGGCCAGCTGATTTAGGCCTTCTTTTGAGGCTGTTTTTTGCCCTCTGGAGGTGGGGGAAGGCTGTTTTCACCCTCCCCAGGCTCCTATAAAGCCTCTGGAGCCTGGGGAGAATGTAAAAAGCATGCCAAATGCAGGGGGCCATGCACATAGCATTATGGATGTGGCACACATGTGCACATCGCCCCTGCACTCTCCCTGCTTTTGGCACGCGAGCCAAAAAAGGTTAGCCATCACTGTGATAGGGCAAACTATATATAAACAGAGCAAACCCCACTCCCTTCTAACACTGATGATGTTACCTAGTTGGATAATGAAACACCTACAAGAAAACGGCCAAGCTCAGTCAGCACCAAGGAACCTAATTCAACCCTGAGCAACAAATCGGACCATCACAGACCTTCCCCTCTTTCGCTGCTCACTTAAGACTTATCTGTTCCATCAAGCCGGCCTAGCTTAGCCAATGAGTAAATGCATTTTAGAATTTTAATTGGGATTTTTAGCACAGGCTTTTAGTTTAATTTACTCTTAATTCTTCTGTATTTATTGTTATTTATCGATTTTAATTTCCTGTGCACCGCCCTGAGTCCATTTCGATGGAGCAGGGCGGTTTTATAAATCTAAATAAATTAAATTAAATTAAAATTAAATATTCTCTTCTGTCTAAGTATGAATTTCTTTGTCTTCACTGAATTGTCCCTTCTTTTTTCCCCCCCTAGCATTGAAACAGAAGTGCCTTAAATATATTTGTAAATCCATCTGATTCTCCAAGAGGAATTGCTGAAAATGAGGCAACATGGAAGAAGTCCATGGGTTTATTCCATCATGCAGTGCAAGAAGACACCCCCACCCACCCCACCACCCCACCTCCACACACACAACTAACAGAAGAGGAAAAAGAGGATTTTCCTTGGATGGCAGGATCATCTTGCTTGCCCGCAGATTAAACCAAGTTAATAATGAATAGAGGGTGACATTCGCAAGAAGAAACTTACCTGAAATGAAAAGTTATAATAATCATTATGTTTTTTTAAAAGAATGTTTCCTAGTTTGTTAGTGAATGTAAATCGCTGGGCCCTTGATTGTTTAAAACAGCAACAACAACCACATTTGAAATTAAAATGTAAGAATTAAATCGCAGTTCTGTCTTCACTTTAAAAAAAGGACTATGTGACAAGGTTACTATCATTCATTCATTCATTCATTCATTCATTCATTCATTCATTCATTCATTCATTATGTTTTTAGTTATTTGGTTATTTAGTTATTTAGTTATTTAGCTATTCAGTTAGTCAGTTATTTATTTATTTATTTATTTATTTGTTTATTTATTTATTTATTTAGTTAGTTAGTTAGTTAGTTAGTTAGTTAGTTAGTTAGTTAGTTAGTTAGTTAGTTAGTTAGTTAGTTAGTTATTAGTTATATTTTGTCTTTGGGGTGTCCAAGCTCAATTTAAAGTTATTTCTTATCGATGAGTAAGCCAATTTGGCCTTCTGTCCTTATAGACCTACAGCAAAGATTGGGTTTATAAGCTTGGAATGGTCTCCGGTAGGAGCTCGCCAGGAGAATTTCCATGCTGGAAGATGGGATGCTTAGATGTGACTTTTGGCCTTTTCATAACCAAAGTGAGAGAAAATCCTACCCTTTATAGGGTGTCAGAACAGTGGCGAAATTCAATTTCCCCCCACTACCAGTTCTGTGGGCGTGGCTTGATGGTGGGGTCATGTGATTGGGTGGGTGTGGCCAACTTTTTTTTTTACTTTTTAAAGCATGTTTTAACTACTGGAACTGGTACTTAAAAATGCTTAAATAATAATAATCTTTATTGTTATTGTAATAAAATTACAATGAAATTGGTTTGAGCGTTGTGCTAACATTTGCATCAGATGGAATATAGACAGCAGTGATAACTATAACAGAAATCTCTCTGGATAAATAAAATGGCCGACAAATGACAGTTGAGAATTCCACATCTGCAGAACAGTGTGTATAAGCAACTCTACTGTTAGTACACCAGTTATAATGTGTGTAAATACACAGTCCTCCACCTTTGCTTTTACCAGGGTTGTTGTTTCTATCAAAGCGGTGCGTGGTGCGTTTAGTTAGCTCCACAGACGCATCCGGTACAAGTGGATGAAGCCAGGTCTCTGTGATGATCATCACACAGCAGTCACGAATGAGCTTATTCGCTGCCATCCATAGCTCTAGTTCATCAGTTTTGTGGACAAAGGATCTAGAGATTGTTAGGAAATGCTTGGTAATGCTGGTCTGTGAGGCTGCTTCTGTAATCGAAGTGGCAAACCTGCTCTGCATCCCCGGTTCTGCTTCGGCTCTCTTTGCTGCCTCCTAGGCCAAATGATCCATGGAGACCCTGCCAGTCTTACTATGTCACTCGGTATATTATGAGACTGCTGGAAGTCACTGGTAATATCAAATCGACTAGAAGATCCAATCTATAATAATAACTTAATAACTCCCTGCGGGTATAGACTAGTTTTTGCCTAACTCTACTGTGACACCAGGAGCTCAAAGCCGCAGGGCCTAAGCGCGCCGCCATCTTGAATAGAATCATATAGGCAATTATATATTAAAAAGGTTTTTTAAAAAAGTTCCAATGATCAGCTGTGCCCCACGATCGTAGGAACTTTTTTTCTTTTTAAAGCATTTTTTTACTACTGGTTTGGGCAAACTGACCCAAACCGGTAGCATTTCACCCTTGTTTCAGAGGTAATACTAGACTTACAACAGTTTATTTGGAGACCGTTGAAAGTTATGGTACTAACAAAAGTAAGTTATGACCATTTTTCACAGTTATGACCATTGCTGCATCTCCATGGTCATGTGATCCAAATTCAAATGCTTGGCAATTGACTCACATTTATGACAGTTGCAGTGTCTCGGGGTGACGTGGATCGTCTTTTGCGACCTTCTGACAAGCGAAGTCCATGGGGAAGCCAGATTCACTTAACAATCCTGTCATTAACTTACCAACTGCCATGATTCACTTAACAACCATGGCAAGAAAGGTCATGAAATGAGGCAAAATTCACTGAACAAATGTCTCACTTAGCGACAGAACTTTCCGGCACAATTGTGGTCGTAAGCTGAGGACTACCAGTATTTCACTGGCATTGTCTTCTCCTTTAAAAGTTTTGGGGAAGCAATTTCTTTTCTATCACACCTACTAGAAATAATTAAGGGAGGGAAACGGGATTTTTTTTTTTTTGATGGAACAGTTCGTATAAATATCCACCTCAGAGTTTGCTCTGAGAAACAATACAATACAATACAATACAATACAATACAATACAATACAATGCAATAGCAGAGTTGGAAGGGACCTTGGAGGTCTTCTAGTCCAACCCTCTGCCTAGGCAGAAACCTTATACCGTTTCAGACAAATGGCTATCCAACATCTTCTTAAAGACTTGCAGTGTTGGGGCATTCACAACTTCTGGAGGCAACTTCTGTTCCACTGGTTAATTGTTCTAACTGTCAGGAAATTTCTCCTCAGTTCTAAGTTGCTTCTCTCCTTGAATATTTATTTATTTATTTATTTATTTATTTATTTATTTATTTATTTATTTATTTATTTATTTATTTATTTATTTATTTATTTATTTATTTATTTATTTATTTATTTATTTATTTATTTATTTATTTATTTATTTATTATACCGCCTTTATTTATTTATTTATTTATTTATTTATTTATTTATTTATTTATTTATTTATTTATTTATTTATTTATTTATTTATTTATTTATTTATTTATTTATTTATTTATTTATTTATTTTATATACCGCCCTTCTCCCTCTCGGGACTCAGGGCGGTGAACAGCCACAGTAAAAAAAAAAGGAAATACAAAAGTTAAAATGACATATTAAAATATATTAAATAATTTGGCCCACAGTTAAAACCCAATACTAAGAACCCAATTAAAAAGGCTATGACAGGCCGGCTGCATGAAATAGATGTGTTTTCAGGGCCCGACGGAAGAGACGTCGGTCTGAGATCGTACGTAGTTCAGGGGGGAGGTCATTCCAGAGGGCAGGAGCTGCCACAGAGAAGGCTCTCCCCCTGGGGGTCGCCGGCCGACATAGTCTGGCTGACGGCACCCTGAGGAGGCCCTCTCTGTGGGAGCGAACTGGTCGGTGGGAGGTATTTGGCAGCAGGAGGCGGTCTTGCAGATAACCAGGTCCCCTGCCATGGAGTGCTTTAAAGATGGTTACTAATATCTTGAAGCGCACCCGGAAAGCCACAGGCAGCCAGTGCAGCTCACGCAGGAGAGGTGTCACATGAGAGCGTCTAGATTCTCCCAGAATCCCCCGCGCGGCTGCATTCTGAACTAACTGGAGCCTCTGGGTGCCCCTCAAGGGAAGCCCCATATAGAGAGCATTACAATAGTCCAGGCGGGAGGCGATGAGAGCTTGAGGGACCGTGCGTAATGCGTCATGATCCATAAAGGGGTGCAACTGGCGTATTAGGCGTATTAGTTTCCACCCATTGCTTCTTGTTCTACCCTCAGGTGCTTTGGAGAATAGTTTGACTCCCTCTTCTTTGTGGCAACCCCTGAGATATTGGAAGACTGCTATCATGTCTCCCCTGGTCCTTCTTTACATTAAACTAGACACACCCAATTCCTGCAACCGTTCCTCATATGTTTTAGCCTCCTGTGCCCTAATCATCTTTGTTGCTCTTCTCTGCATTCTTTCTAGAGTCTCAAGATCTTTTTTACATTGAACTTGACAATTTTAGGACAGATGAACTTCAACTCCTAGCATTCCCCAGCTCACTTTGCTGTGAAACTTTTCTTTTACTTCAACATTTGAGAGCCCCTCAATTGCCCAAAACCTGTGGGCTGCCTTTTGAATATCCTTCCTCACATTATAAGCTTTCTCTAAATACTAGCTCAAGCAGGAGAACCTATACCATCTCAGACAAGTGGACTGTCCAGTCTCTTCTTAAAAACCAGTGATGGAGCACCCATGATTTCTGGAGGCAAGCCGTTCCACTGGTCAAATTTTCTCACTGTCCGGAATTTTCTCCTTAATTCCAGGTCACTTCTCTCTTGGATCAGTTTCCAACCGTTGTTTCCTGTCCTGCCGTCTAGTGCTTTGGAGAATAATTTGACCCCCTATTCTTTATGGCAGCCCCTCAAATACTGAAACACTGCTATCATGTCACCCCTAATTCTTATTTTCTTTAGAGTAGCCAGATCCAAAACCTGCAGTTATTCTTCATTTGTTTTAGTCTCCAGGCCTTTGATCATCTTAGTTGCTCTTCTCTGAACTTTTTACAAAGTCTCAACATCTTTTTTTGTAGTATGGTGATTAAAATTGGTTGCCGTATTCCAGGTGTGGTCTTACTAGGGTTGCTTCCAGTTTTTGGCAAAACATGTCATAGCAAGCAATAGGCGAGCGTAAACAATCATTTAAGCATTTGCTTAATGGCTGCCACCAAAAAAGACTACATAAAATCAGGCTGACCCACCTAACAACCATTATGACTCAAGGATCTCAATGGGCAGGCTCCATTAAGGTCATAACCTGAGGACCCCCTGGCTACAACTTGTGGGGTCCCATCGTTTTCTTGCCTGCCTTTCTGGGAAAAAACATCTTCCCGATAGTAAGATCTGATACCACAGTGGAACAATCGACCTATAGCGGCTGTGGGTCCTCGATCTCTGGGCAGAAGAAGCTGGAGAGGGATTGCACGAGAATAGTTTTTGTTGGTTTGTCTGCAAAGAATTGGTCTAAATCTGTAATCATGAACCTATGGTATGTGTGCCACAGGTGGCACACGGAGCCCTGTTTACCGACTCATCAGCCCTCAGCTGTGGCGAATGCCAGCCAACTGATTTTCGGCCTTCTGGAGGGCCTGTTGTTTTCCTTCCCCAAGCTCTGGAAGCTTTCCTGAAGCCTAGGGAAGGCGAAAGTGACCTTCCCTGGCCCCCAGAACCTGGGGAGGGTGAAAATCCCCCCATGGGTGTGAGTGTTGTTGCTCGCACATGCGCAGGTAGGTGGAGGGGGCATGCATGCCCGAGCGATAGCGTGCGCACACACAGTTTTGGCCCACCTTTTGAAAAAGGTTAGCCATCGCTAGTCTAGATGATCTTGGTGGCCCCTTCCAAAACTCCTCAGGTCCGTGATTCCATAATTCTATAGAAGACCCTTTCGATGTGTTTCCCCCCCCCAAGCCCTTCCCCACTCCCGAGCTTTTCAGCACTCAGAGATTTGGGGGGTCTGCCCTATCGTCTAAATTTCCACCTGTCCCTCAACCATGAATGAAACTGTTTATTAAGTTCTTGCTCACTGCCGTCATCTGACTTAGCAGGACAGGTGATAACAAAGAGGCCATTGTTTCATGACAACAAGGCCTGTATTAGGGTAGCTTTCAGGAGCCCGCTGTGTGTGTGGGGGGGGAATAAAACCCCCCACTGAATATAACCTTAAGTACATAAATGATCTATAATGTTCACCCTTGCTCCTCTAGGAATTGCAACCTGCCGAAATTTTAATGAAAGGGACAATTGAGAAAGGTTGAATTTGGGTTGATGAAGAAAGTAGAATAGTCACATGACCAAGGGTGGGCAGAGGCAGAGCCAAAGAGGTATAAATCACTAAAGCCTAACCTCTTTAAGGCCAAGTTCTTCCTTTTATGCCTTCCTTTGAGAAATACCATTCAAGGTAAGCCATCTTTCCCATGTTTCAGGTTGGAAGGGCTTATGAATCGACAGCGAGTGAAGTATTAGCCAGTTTTCTGAGCTATGTGAGACTGGAAGTCAATTTCAGGAGAAATGAAAACTCAAGGAAATAGCCACCAGCATACTGGCCAGGAGTAGCAAAATCCCCATGGCCACTGGATGGTGGCAAAGAGTTAGAGGTTTTTAAAAAAAATCTCTTTGTTGCCACCTTGTGATGGGTTGGACTTTTCCAGTTCCGGCAGTATTCTCTAATACCCAAACAAGTTCAGTTATCCAAAGAGTTTGGATCCCAGATAAACGCACGTTGACCCTCGGTTTGAAAACTCAGAGGTTGAGTTAGGATCTTAAACATCCACCTGGCACTACCTCATGCCCCACTGGAATCCTGTAGATACCATGTTTTCCCGAAAATAAGACAGGGCCTTATTTTCTTTTGACCCCTGAAATAAGAGCTTGGCCTTATTTTCGAGGAGGTCGTATTATTTTTGAGGTGCAGAAGACGCTGACCATGGTCACCTCATGGCTGCTGCTGTGTTGCAATATTTTCAAGGATGACTTATTTTCGGGGGAGGGCTTATTTAGCGCATATGCTCTCAAAAGTTCGATTGGGCTTATTATCTGGGAAGGTCTTATTTTTGGGGAAACAGGGTACTTACAATCTAAGTCAGAAATTGAACTTCTCAGTAGAGCATACCAGTATAAGGATAGGGATAAGATCCGTGCTGTTTGTTCAAAATATGGGTAACTTGATAGAGCTAGAATGTAGTCTGAAGCTTCTGTAGAATGCTTCCAGCTCATCTATTTAAGTATTGGGTTACACCTCACCTACAAAAGGGTGCAGAACTTCCCTTGGTGTCAGTGGGGTACAAAGAATGGTGATGAGATCAAGGTTGTAGAGGGGAGGGGATCAGATTTAGGGGACTGGAGGCTAACACCTATGAAGAACGGCTACAGGAACTGGGTATGTCTAGTTTAATAAAAAGAAGGACCAGGGGAGACAGGATAGCAATGTTCCAATATCTCAGGTGCTGCCACAAAGAAGGAGTCAAGTTATTCTCCAAGGCACCTGAGGGCAGGAGAAGAAGCAATGGGTGGAGACTAACCATGAAGAGGAGCAACTTAGGGCTAAGGAGAAATTTTCTGAAAGTTGGAACAATTAATAAGTGGAACAACTTGACTCCAGAAGTTGTGAATGCTCCAACATTGGATGCTTTTAAGATGTTTAATATCCATTTGTCTGAAGTGGTGTAGGGTTTCCTGCCTAGGTAGGGGGTTGGACTAGAAGACCAAGGTACGTTCCAACTCTGCTATTCTATTCTATTCTATTCTATTCTATTCTATTCTATTCTATTCTATTCTAGTCTAGTCTAGTCTAGTCTAGTCTAGTCTAGTCTAGTCTAGTCTAGTCTAGTCTAGTCTAGTCTAAGAGATTTGGTCCAGTATGGGGGCTCAGACTTATTTAGAAACAAGGGACTTCACACACACCCCTCTATAGTTGGTCATAGATAAGGTCTTCCCATGTAATTTCACATCTCTCTTGCAATCTGTACATAGTAACACTACTGACCAACCGTCCTTCTACATCTTGGTTAGAGGGATGCAAAAACTCCATTGCGTATCCACAATGCGTAAAAACGTATTCAACGATGCCTGTAACAAAAGCTTTATATGGCATGAAATGATGCTGTTTGATTGTGGGCACAATTTTTTAAACATTGATTTGCTTTTAACTTGCAAGTTTGAACTATGTGTTTAGACCATTTTAACTTTGCTTTTTAGTCATGTTTTATATTATTTTATGATGCTGTTTGTAAACCACCCAAAGTTGCTTGAGTAAAATGCACAGGGTAGAAATTTGATATACGTATAAGCAAACTAAAAAAAAATCACTTTTGGAGATTAATTTTTTTTAATGTACCAGATAGGATGTGGCTATTCGAAATGTGCATTGCCCCAAATGTCCTGCCTGAAATGTTGAACTCCATGTGACACTTTTTGCAACTCTACTACACAATACCCCTTTTTGCAACCACCCAAATATGTGAGAGCTCATCTCAACTCAGATGAGCAATTTCCTTTCCCTTCCTTCTAAAAGCTACATGCTAAATTAGTGCAAAGGAACGGAACAAATGAATTTTACACGATGCAAAAATATTCTTTCCCTCTCTCTCTCCCTCAGTTTGCTTCTCGTGAAGTTACTCATCAGTTCAGTGAACAATCTGAAATTCTACCAAGAGAAAGTCAGAAGCATCTGCTCTCTCTTTCTCTGCACAGCTGTCTAGTTCCAAAACTCCACCAAGATTCCCGCTTGAATAATGTTGTCTTCTTCTAAATTGGGAAACTGCCAAATGTTTTCGTCCTTCTTGGTGTGAGTTGGCACTAGCAATAAGCAGCTCACACGTTCAACCCAACCTAAATGTGTTAGAATTCAGTTCGCATAACCTGGTAGATCCAGTTTTGCTGGTTTGTGATTGAGGATGTAAAAAAAAATAAGCACATGTGGATGGAATCTGATTCTGGGAGATATTTTACAATAACATCTGCTTTGGTAGTCTTTTCGAAGGTGTTTTTTGAAAGGCAGTTGGACTTTCTTGAAGACGTTTCGCTTCTCCTCCAAGAAGCTTCTTCATTGTGAGGCAGAACTGAAGAAGCTTTTTATACAATACAATACAATAGCAGAGTTGGAAGGGACCTTGTAGGTCTTCTAGTCCAACCCCCTGCCTAGGCAGGAACCTTATACCATTTCAGACAAATCGCTATCCAACATCTTTTTAAAGACTTGCAGTGTTGGGGCATTCACAACTTCTGGAGGCAAGCTGTTCCAGAGGTTAATTGTCCTAACTGTCAGGAAATTTCTCCTTAGTTCTAAGTTGCTTCTCTCCTTGATTAGTTTCCACCCATTGCTTCTTGTCCTGCCCCCAGGTGCCTTGGAGAATAGTTTGACTCCCTCTTCTTTGTGGCAACCCCTGAGATATCGGAACACTGCTATCATGTCTCCCCTGGTCCTTCTCTTCATCAAACTAGATATACCCAGCTCCTGCAATCGTTCTTCATATGTTTTAGCCTCCAGTCCCCTAATCATCTTGGTTGCTCTTCTCTGCACTCTTTCCAGAGTCTCCACGTCTTTTCTACATCGTGGCGACCAAAACTGTATGCAGTATTCCAAGTGTGGCCTTTTTTTCTTCAAGAAAAAAGTGTCTTCAAGAAAAAAAGAAAGCCAAGAAAGTGGGAAAGCATTTTTGGGACAACCATGGCCTGGATGATTGAGAATCTCCATAGACATCTGCTTTGGTAATTATCATGTGGTTACACACGATAATTAAAGCTAATTAAAGAACCACGGTGGTGCAGTGGTTGGAGTGCAGTACTGCAGGTTACTTCTGCTGCCTGGCAGCTGCCTCCAATTGGCAGTTCGGCTCTCACCTGGCTCAAGGTTGACTCAGCCTTCCCTCCTTCTGAGGTCAGTAAAATGAGGAGCCAGATTGTTGGGGGCAATAGGCTGATTCTGTAATCTGCTTTGAGAAGGCGGTAAAAAGCACTTTGAAGTGGTATATAACAGTGGTGGGTTTCTGCAGGATCGCACCTACTCGCAAGAGCCGGATGGTGAAATTTAGAGAGCCGGTGAGAGGGGGTTCCACCGGTGGACCCCGAAGTAAGCCTGGCCTGCCGCTGCCAGTAACCCAATGGGAAGGAAAGGAAAGGAAGGCAGAAAGTAAGAAAGGAACGGGAAGTAAGAAAGGAAAGGAAAGAAGGAAGGAAGAAAGAAAGAAAGAAAGAAAGAAAGAAAGAAAGAAGAAAGAAAGAAAGAAAGAGAATTTATCATCACAATTGAGCCCAAAATTTTGGTTGTTAAGCAAGAGTGTTGTTAAATGAGTTTCACCACATTTTACAAGTTGGCCACTCCCATCCTGTCACATGACTGCCAAGCCACGGCGACAAAATAGGCCACCCCTAGAGAGTAGGTTCTAAAAATATTTGAAACCCACCACTGATATATAAGTAAGTGCTATTGCTATACACAAGTGTAGCACATGTAAGTAGATGCTATATACCTTGGATGAACCATACTTTATTGTCATAAAGGACATGTATATAAACATTGTATTTAATCCACCAGGCAAGTTTCCTGAAAAATAATGCTGATAATTCTATTGATGCCTATATTCATGATTTTACATAATGGTGGTAAGTGAAAAATCATGCCATTTGCTTTGCTCTCTTCCTCTTCTCTCTGTTGCTTGGTATAGGCAGTTTGTTCAAATGACTCCTTGGGGTGTC
Organism: Rhabdophis nuchalis; assembly: GCA_039707465.1. Lineage (NCBI taxonomy): Eukaryota > Metazoa > Chordata > Lepidosauria > Squamata > Natricidae > Rhabdophis > Rhabdophis nuchalis. The sequence goes on along the minus strand of CM077645.1, from coordinate 212,619,604 downwards.
TTTCTGTAGGCAGAATAGTTGTTGCTATTGTTATGAATATTATTGTGTAAAACAAAGTAAAAGTAGATCTACACATTAAATCCCATTGATTTAATTTGATAATAAAGTTGCCCGTTATTAATTGTATGATAATTGGGAGTTAGGTAGCATATACATTTAAATAATGATAATTATTATATAATAATAATAATAACAACAACACTAGCAGATTTCTAGAATGAAATGCTGCAGATATATAGACACCAGTGGTGGGTTTCTGCAGGCTCGCACCTACTCGCGAGAGCCGGTTGGTGAAATTTAGAGAACCGGTGAGAGGGGGTTCCACCGGCGTACCTGGAAGTAAATCTGGCCCGCCGCTGCCAGTGACCCAACGGAAAGGAAAGGAAAGGAAAGGAAAGAAAGGAAAGGAAAGGAAAGAAAGGAAAGGAAGAACGAAAGAAAGAAAGAAAGAAAGAAAGAAAGAAAGAAAGAAAGAAAGAATTTATCATCACAATTGAGTCCAAAATTTTGGTTGCTAAGCAAGAGCATTGTTAAATGAGTTTCACCACATTTTAAAAGGTGGCCACTCCCACCCTGTCACATGACTGCCAAGCCATGCCCACAAAATAGGCCACACCTACAGAGTAGGTTCTAAAATATTTGAAACCCACCACTGATAGACACCGATGGCTAAAGCCTGAAGATGGCAAGTGAGATCTTCCCAAAACGTTGCAAAAACAATCTCATTCTTACATGGGAAAATACCCAAACACAACAAGACCAGCATACCTACACCCATGAAAATCTACGAAAACAAATATGTATGTATGCATGTATGTATGTATGTATGTATGCATGCATGCATGCATGTACTGTATGTATGTATATGTCAGTGGTGAAATTCAAATTTCTTTACTATCAGTTCTGTGGGTGTGGCTTGGTGGGCGTAGCAGGGGAAGGATACTGCAAAATTTTCATTCCCACCCCACTTGGGCCAGCCAGAGGTGGTATTTGCCAGTTCTCCAAATTATTCACATTTTCCGCTACCGGTTCTCCAGAACCTGTCAGAACCTGCTGAATTTCACTCCTGGTATATGTATGTGTAGGTATAGGCATATGCACAGGTATGGGTACATATATATGTATATATAATTTTATTAAGGATGTTAAAAAGGAAGTTAAAAATGAATACAAACTAAGAAAGAGAAATCAAAGCGAAAGTGAAAAGTGCAAGGGAAGGAAAAAATAACAGAAAAATATAAAAGAAAAAAAAATAATGCAAAGACGTAGCTGCTGATCTCTCCAGTGTTACAAGTAATTGCCTCTTACTCTATGGTTACCACATGGCTCTCTCTTTTCTATAATCTAGCCCAGGGGTGGGCAAACTTTGCAACTTTAAGTTTGAAGGACTTCAGCTCCCAGAATTCTCCAGCCAGCAAAGCTGGCTGGAGGAGTCTGGGAGCTGAAGTCCTTCAGACTTAAAGTTGCAAAGTTTGCCCACCCCGATCTAGCCCGTCTAACCATCAAAAGCCATCAAAATCATACATTCATTTTTTTCTGCTTCACGAAAAAAAGTCCAGTAGGGTTTTTCAAGCCAGTAATAAATATAGATTTCGATCCTTTCTCTGATCAAAGAAGACAATTGAAGTCATTTCCAAAAGTTCCGATACTTTCACCAGCCTTTCCTCTATGGTGGATAAGGCCGAATCTTCCCCGATCTTTGGGCATGCAATAATCCTGCGTCAGTTATCACGTATAAAAACATGATCCCATCACTTTTTTTGCAACTTCATGTCCATCGTTCTTGTGGGAAGCGGGGAGGGGTTCAATCCACGTTTATCTTTTGTCAAGTGTGGAATGGTTTTAGGGATGCTAACCTGTCCTCAAGAGCTAATTTAATTTCCCCGTTGAATGCATCTCTCTCTCTCTCTCTTTCCCCTCTCTCCCTCCCTTTTACTCCCTCCCTCCCCCCTTCCGCCTCCCTCCTTCCCTTTCTCTCCCTTCCCCCTCCCCCCTCTCCCTTATCCCCCTCCCACTCCCTCCCTCTCACTCCCTCCCTATCCCCCTCCTGCCCCCTTTTTCCCTTCCTCCCTCTCCCTCCCTATCTCCCTCTCCCTTTTCCC